>OY740826.1:7734942-8334942 GCA_963514005.1 Raja brachyura | reverse complement strand
TCCATTCCTTGTGAAACTCCTTGCTCTGAAGTAACTTGTTCTGAAGTGGCTTCATTTGTTAAAGAACAGTGGATGGAATTGTAATTGTTTAAAGAAAAAGAAAGACATGGCGAAGTATATCTTGACTTTCTTCCATTAATAAAATAAAATTAACATTCATATAGCAATGTTACAGAATTTTGAGATTTTAAAAATCAAGTCTGCAATTTATCCTATCAGATAAAGCACAAAATGACGTTTAATTTGACACTCAATTCACTTTCATATCTTCAGTATTAAAAAAGTTATGGCCATCTTTATACTCGGAAATTAGCATCTTGTTCCCTATTGCTTTTCCATTGACTTCACACCAAAGCTGTGATTGAGAACAGTCAAAAGCCCATAACTTTCTTAAAAATTAAGAGAACTGAATGAAATTTTCAGTTATTACAGAATGACACATTGTGAAACAAATCTAAAACATCTTACTTGGATGACCTGAAATTAAAGCCGATAATTAGTTAGTTACCTAATTGTAGCTAATTACAAGATTGACCGTTGTGACGGAAATAGTAATAAACACCCAGACTGCCTTGAAAATTCAAAAATGTGACTTTCTCACGATCAGAACTTTAATACTATTGTAATATATGCTGTTAGTCTGTAACAGATAGGTAAATAAATTACAATTTCTAGCAATAGACCAAGTCTTTATGGGGAAGATCAGTTGCTAGCTGGTACATTGGCATATCATAATCAGTAGCATCATCATACTCCTCAGATTGTAACCAATAAGCAACTCTGTACACCTTGTTTTTCCTCAACTTTTCAATTTTGGCATTGTAAACTACAAGTTTTTGCTCTTCAAACCACGCGTGACACGCCTTTCTGCCCACTACGTTCCCATTAAGAATGTCCTGTAGACTGGAGATTCCATTTCGTAAGAAAAGGATAATTGTTTTAAATAGCCTAACTATCCAAATAACAAACTAATCTCATTCACACAAGAATTCACAATATAACATGCTTTTTAAATCTCACTGGCATGAACATATGCCAGATGGAAGGAATTTAATGTTTAATTCCCATAAATTTATCTAAAAACATCTACTTTCAATATAATCAAAATGATTATTTTTTGTACAATAATGTGGCTAAAGCTGTTGTGAATATTTAGTATAAAAATATTGATTATACAATTACGCAAACTATAGACGATTTAGATGTTCTTATGACATGATTGTCCAAAAAAAAGTGGATTTAAATCATCTTACGAGTGGGTATTTATGGATTGGAACATTGCATTTGCAGTGAATTTGTAGCCCATATCGGCAGGAAAGACACTGCCGAATGGTATGGGGCCCCAATCAAATTTTCGTAACGTAAAATGAGATTAAAAACATACCAAGAAACAAAATTATATGTACAACACACGACTTACCCTTTGTTTTGTCCCGTTCTTGTGATCCATCACATTGTAGGCATTGGGGGGCGCTAGAAATCGCTTTTTATTTTAATCAAACTATTAAATTGTACAGCGACTTAAAAAAAAAATGGGAACGGAAGTCCGATCGATTTTTCTTCATCGACTCGCAGCCCGAGGAAATACCTCTCCGATAAGCGGTACAAATCATGCATTTTAGTCCCGCCCTCCCCCCCCTCAAACGCGCCAAAGTCGCGCAAACACCCAGTGGCAGAACTGCAGCGCCGCTGAAGGTAGTTATTGTAACATCGCTAATTCATATGCAGGAAATCTCATATCCCTTCTTATTATTTTTTCAGATGGACACCATTTACAATAAGATACCCGGATACAAAGGAGTGAAGATTTTAAATATTCGGTAATCTTAGCGATAGCCCATTGATAGATGCCTGAGTTGTGTTTTGTCAGGATGGTGTCAAGTTGGAAACAGGGGAAGTACAATGAGATCTAGGGGTTCTTGTTCATCAGTCACTGAATGTAAGCATGCAGGTAACAGCAGGCAGTGAAGAAAGCAAATGGCATGTTGGCCTTCATAACAAGAGGAATTGAGTATTGGAGCAAAGAGGTCCTTCTGCAGTTGTACTGGATCCTAATGAGACCACACCTGGAGTATTTTATGCAGTTTTGGTCTCCAAATTTGAGGAAGGACATTCTTGCTAGCGGCTGGGCTTGTATACTCTGGAATTTAGAAGGATGGTTATGGGAACAAATAAGATTATTAAGGGTTTGGACAAGCTAGAGGCAGGAAACATGTTCCGAAGTTGGCGGAGTCGTAACCAGGTGCCACAGTTTAAGAATAAGGAGCAAGCAATTTATAACGGAGATGAAGAAAAACTTTTTCACACAGGGTGGTGAATGTGTGGAATTCTCTGCCTCAGAAGGCAGTGGAGGTCAATTCTCGGGATGGTTTCAAGAGACAGTTAGATAGAGCTCTTAAAGATAGCGGAGTCAGGGGATATGGGGAGAAGGCAGGAACGGGATACTGATTGTGCCAATTAACCTACAAACCTGCACGTTTTTGGAGTGTGGGAGGAAACCGAAGATCTCGGAGCAAACCCTCGCAGGTCACAGTGAGAATGTACAAACTCTGTACAGACAGCACCCGTAGTCAGGATCGAACCCGGTTCTCCGGCGCTGTATTCGTTGTAAGGCAGCAACTTTACCGCTGTGCCACCGTGACTGCAAAATCTGAAATATATTAATTGATTCTACCTATTGAATCTGATGTCCCATGAAATCAAGGTTTCAAATCATGCCCAATGTGAAATACAATGTGATTATTCAGGATTATGACCTGACGTCATTAACTTTCCCACATTGCTCTTGCCTGAGCAACTCTGGTCCTTCACTTGTGGGGATGAGACAATGATCTCCAAACTGGCCCAGCAGCTCAGCCAGTTGTAAAACCAGTCACAAGAGAATGGGCAATGAGTGAGTGCATAATATGAGAACAAAAATAATAGAAAACAAATCAGTCTAGGTTGTCTTTGACAAGACCAAGGAAATGATAAAGGTAGACAAAAATGCTGGAGAAACTCAGCGGGTGAGGCAGCATCTATGGCGCAAGAGAGACCTGAAACATCGCCTTTTTCCTTCGCTCCATAGATGCTGCCTCGGCCGCTGAGTTTCTCCTGCATTTTTGTTGACCTTCGATTTTCCAGCATCTGCAGTTCCTTCTTAAACAAAGAAAATGATAAACATGTTTCACAAAGAACTATTCTAATGTCTGTTATAACGATGACTACTAACAGTTGAAACCATTTACTTACATTCTGGCCTCAAAAGAAATTAGTGCTCAAGTTTTAGGTTGGGGTTTCAGGTCTAAAACAAGTCTGATGAAGAAACAAGAGTAAATTAAGAATATATTAAACAAAATTCCTTGAACAATACCAGAGCCTTTCATTGACAGATGAGAGATGCAGTGTTAAACTTGATGGGTGGCTATCATCTTTCTTTTTGCTCAATAGGAATGGCAGTATCATTGTGGATCACGAGGTTATTCTGGCCATGAACACTTCAGACGCAGTTTCTCATAATTTTCTCAATAAAACAGTCGAAGAAATTAAAACAACTCTTAAAGATACAATTTCCTCAGGTAGGAATTAAACTCAAAACCCCAAATTAACGCTAAAGTAGTTTTATGAAAGCAAGTTATTCACATAACCCTGAATTTTAAATTTCAGGCAACAACACTGGATTTGAGATTGACGCTTCCTCTGTCGGCGTGAAAGAAACTGTCCTCACTGGTAAGTCACGCAGTTTATTGTTTTGTTACTGTTTAGCGAGACCAGGCAGGTAGAGCAAAATGTTCTTTATTAACGAAATAACACTTGAACTACCCGCGTACTTAGTCGGGAATAAACGATGTTAGTTCCTGTCGCCGTGACGAGCACTAACTACTGAACATACAGAAAAGCCCGTGGACGAACCCCCGGTCCCGACCAATGACAAGGGTTCTGAATACCCATCTTCACCACTGGGTTCCGTTACAACTGCTTAATTAATGTTGTATTCTGGGCAACAAATATAAATCTATATATGCACCTAGCTCTGTTAATACATTTTAAACTTTGCAGCAGAAACGGCTGTAAAGAACTTGCATGTTAAATTATTTATAATGATGGGCTGGGTGTGCAAGGCAAAGCCTTCGTTCATGGGGGAGAAATGAAAGGGGACATAAGATATTTTTTAAATCTGCGAGTTGTTGCAAATGCACTGTCTGAAAGGTTGGTAGAAATAGAAACTGCAAAAAAAAATTGGATAAATAGCTAAAAAGGAAACTTTGTACCTATGGAGGAAGAGGCAGCAAGTGCAATTGCAGTGTATCTCCATATTATGGCAGTTCAGGTCATGGAAATTTAGAAATACTGTAACTGCCTATATAATTGAGATACAGAATAAAAACTCACTCATTGAATTTATGCGTTAAAAAATTATGTGAACAAGGAACTGGTTTCTCAAGGACATTGACTACATGCTGCCGGTTCACAAAGCGAGGTCACTTAAAGGGCCTGTCCCACTTATGCGACTTTTACGGTGTCTGCTGGCACCCGCCATGGGTCGTTGCAGGTTGCCGAAATTTTCAACGTGTTGAAAATTCAGGGGTGACCAGAAAGGCGCACCAACTCTTTGGGCGACTGAGGAGACTACTCACGACCATACAGGTGACACGTCGCGGGGTGAGGCCTGTATGGTGTAGAGTAGTCGCCCAAAGAGTCGTACCTTGTTCTGGTCGCCACTGGATTATCAACATGTTGAAAATTTTCAGCGACCTGTAACGACCTATGACGGATGCCGGCAGTCGCCGAAAAAGTCGCGTACGTGGGAGGGGCCCTTAAGTGATTTGCTTTGAAAACTGACAAGGCAAATTCTTCTAATGATACTTGTAGAAAAGTTTATCAAAGAATGTAACGTTCATTTCCAGCTAATTAAAACAACAACCTTGTCTCTATTGCCTACAATATAATCTGAATGATAATTTCTCCCCCATGAACGAAGGCTTTGCCTTGCACACCTAAGCCCGTCAGTGAAGAATACATTGTTTGATCACCTCTGCTCTAAAATGGTTCAAGTACGCTGTCAGGACTTCCTATTCCCAGTTAACTCTCACATGGTTTCCCAATTACTATTACTTTCTTAAATCTTAGAATCATCATGTTAAATTTGTTTTGTACATTTACAAGCCTGTTGCGGAGAAGCCTCATACAGAAGCATGTCACACACAAAGATGGTAGTACAATTTCCCAGGGCACACTCACATGGAAGTACTGTTTAAGAAGGAACTGCAGATGCTGGAAAATCAAAGGTAGACAAAAATGCTGGAGAAACTCAGCGGGTGAGGCAGCATCTATGGAGCGAAGGAAATAGGCAGCGTTTCAGGTCGAGACCCTTCTTCCGCTCAGTCTGAAGAATGGTCTCGACCCGAAACGTCGCCCATTTCCTTCGCTCCACAGATGCTGCCTCACCCGCTGAGTTTCTCCACCATTTTTGTCCACCCACATAGAAGTACAGATTATTTTTTCAAAATTGGCAAGTTCAAAGTAACGAATTGCGTTGAACGATGTGAGCAATTGTTCCTCTGCCACACGATATGAACGTTAATAAAAGATTATAATTGAAGTTTGATAATAACTTGAACTTTTTATACCCTTGATAGCTGATTGTGCTTCAAAGGTTCCAGAGAAGCTAAAGCTGTATTATACACTGGTTGTGATTGGTAAGAAGACAATTTGTGCTTCAGTCTGTAATTCGGCAAGGAAGGACGCAATGAAATGTGGAAATGGAATGTGTGGAATGAAAAGTAATGGACCCGATTGCTAGTAAGATTTCACAATTAACTAAATGTTGTTCTCTGAATATGTTTATACCTTCATGGCCATATTATTGTTATGATGAGGGTGCTGCATGGTGGAGACAACTACCTTTAGAATTAGGTATTAATGCAAGGTCTACTCCGCTCTTTTAGAAATATTCCACTGCACTGCTTTAAAACAGAGCAGAAGAATTCTCCTTAATGTGTTGGCCAATATTTGTGTCTCAACCCAAAATCACTGGAAGAGATCAGTTGATCGTGACGTTATGTTTGTGGGAGCTTATTCTTTCCTTTTAGAAGACCATATATTTGCCATTTTTGTTGCATCTTGCCTAAATATTAAACTTGGTGACAACATAAAAATGAACAAAATTGAGACATTTCTATTTTAGAAGTCATCATTTCTTCCCTTTGAGAAATATTAAAACTAAACTCCTGTGATTAAACAGGCTTTCCTGCATCATCCATGTTCAAATTCACGGTGGATGACTCGGTACTATTTGTAGTGGCCATTTGGCTTAATTTTGTGTGTCATAAATTATGGCATTTGCCTTTAAATTTTGTCTGCCTGCAAGAGGGAGCAATCTCTTGAACGATATAATAATCTGCCACTATACTATCACAGAGTTCTCTCCATGACTGTCCCCAACTTGTAGAGCAAGATGATTACACCTTGACCCTTGCGCGACCCCTAGCTATCACTGGCGATAATAGGGTCGGCCAAAAAGCAACAAAAACGGAAGATGCCATTGTAAATATGCTTAGATCTATGTGTGGTGCTGCCGGCAACAAATACGCTTTAAACAGAAGAATAACAGATAACTTATAAAAAATAAAAACCATGCTCCAATGGGGACACCTCAAATCATGCATAATTCACTACTTTCAGGAACATTTGCTGTTATTAACAGGTAGGGCTGCCAACTGTCCCGTATTTTGGGCTAAGTTGGTTTGTCGCATACGGGACTGCCCTTGTCCCATAATTGACTGCTACTACTCGTGTCAAGGGGATTGTCGGGCTGAAGCGCCGCGTCCGGCCCCGCGTCATCCTTCATGACGTAGTGCAGCCCATGGAGTGCAGCAGCAGCGCCTCGCCCGTAGCCCCGTCGGTCGGCAGCCCGGCCAGCTGTCCGACCTTCGGACCTTCGCTTACCACCGACACCGCCATCCCTCTTTCTCATGGCCAATCATCAGTTCATTTGTTGAATGGGGTGCCGAACTTTGTGTGCGATGTTGCGCGCAAAGTCCGGCGCCCGGGCCAAACTCGTCAGCTGGCCTGCCGGCTGGGGTTTGTGTGCAGTCCAGCACCCAGGCCAACTCAACATTAACCCAGCCACGGCCAAGTTGGTCAACGAATTGCCGCCGGGAATTTGTCCCGTATTTTGATCTTTTGTCCCTTATTTGGAAGTGAGAATGTTGACAAGCCTATTAACAGGGCAATGTTCATTGATCATGTTGACATACAGGGGAAATATGGCCTTTGGTCGAGAGACTGTCGCCTCAACTTCCTGATGGAGTCACAGAATCATAGAGTCACACAACTCGTCTCTTCGGCCCAACATGTCCATACCCACAATGATGTCCGACCTGAGCTAGTCCTATTTACCTGTATTTGGCCCATATCTCTCTACATGAAGTCCTACCCTGCCCATCCTCTCCCTTTAGCTCAGACCCTTGAGTCCTTGCAACACCATTGTAAATCTGTAGGAAGAACTGTAGATGCTGGTTTAAATTGAAGGTTGACACGAAGTGCTGGAGTAATGCCCCTGTCCCACTTAGGAAACCTGAACGGAAACCTCTGGTCACCTTGCGCCCCACCCAAGGTTTCCATGAGTCACCAGAGGTTTTAGTCACTCGCTTGGAAAGCCTCGACCGAAGCGTGAGCTGCATCAACTGACTAAAGATCCTATAGGATCTTTGCTACCGACCGCACACACACAAACACATCGCGGAGGTGGGGGCCAGGGACAGCGGGGGAGCGCTGTATGCGCGATGAAGAAGAAGATAAATGGCTGCCACAGAGCACGGTAAGTCATTTAGAGAGCGCGGCGGGAAGGGGAGAGAAGGACAGAGAGAAGGACAGAGAGAAGGACACGGAGAAGGACAGGGAGAAGGACAGGGAGGGAAGGGGAGAGAGAAGGGGAAGAAGGGACGAGTGGGGGAGAGAGAAGGAGAGAGAAGGGGAGAGAATGGGAGAGTGAAGGGGGAGAGAGAAGGGGAAGAAGGGAAGAGTGGGGGAGAGAGAAGGAGAGAGAAGGGGAGAGAAGGGGGAGAGAAGGGGGGGGGGAGAAGGAGTGGAGACAGTTTTAAGAAGTTTAATAAAGTTAGTGGGCATTTTACCTTCCGGCAGATCTTCTAGGTCCTGAAAACCAAAGATCCTATCGGATCTTTGCTGAAAACTCCAATGAGCCAAACAAAATGGCGGGTCAGCGAAGGAGTTTGCTTTCGACTGGCTGTAAGTAGCTAGCTACCCCACTCCACTGGCTTCGACCAAACGGCAACCTATTTTTAGTCAAGGCCGGTTTTGAATTTGTTGAAATAATCGCAGAAACATAGAAGAAGCCTCGACTACACTTTCCACCATTAGGGAGAGTGACCAAAACCTCCGGGAACCTCACGGAAATCTTGGGTGGGGCGCAAGGTCTCCAGAGGTTTCCGTTCATGTTTCCTAAGTGGGACAGGGGCTTAACTCAGTGGGTCAGGCAGCATCCCTGGAGAGAAGGAATGGGTGACGTTTCGGGTCGAGACCCTTCTTCAGACTGAAGAACCTGCCCTCGTTCACATCAATTATATAGATGATATAAAGGTTATTTTTTTATTTCACTTTCTTCCAGTTGTGACGTGTCTCAAGACTACTGGTACTATGGTGATTACTGCAACCATATGATTCATAAAAAAGGCTTCATTGCTGGTTTATCAGTGACACTTATTGTCCTTCTTCTTGGCATTTTGGCTCTTGTGATCACCAATGTGAAGTTTTGGAAGAGAAGCCCAAAACGAACCAAAAGGTGTGTTGGAATATATCCATATTTATTATATTTTTATGTATCATCTATATATAATTTTAAAAAAAAAACGTTTTCATCCAAGAGGTTGTGAGGATAAGTAGAGTGGATAAGGGAGAACCAGTGGATGTGTTATATCTGGACTTTCAGAAGGCTTTCGACAAGGTCCCACATAAGAGATTAGTATACAAACTTAAAGCACACGGTATTGGGGGTTCAGTATTGATGTGGATAGAGAACTGGCTAGCAGACAGGAAGCAAAGGGTAGGAATAAACGAGTCATTTTCAGAATGGCAGGCAGTGACTAGTGGGGTACCGCAAGGCTCAGTGCTGGAACCCCAGCTATTTACAATATATATTAATGATCTGGATGAGGGAATTGAATGCAACATCTCCAAGTTTGCGGATGACACGAAGCTGGGGGGCAGTGTTAGCTGTGAGGAGGATGCTAGGAGGCTGCAAGGTGACTTGGATAAGTTGGGTGAGTGGAAAAATGCATGGCAGATGCAGTATAATGTGGATAAATTACATGGCAATTTTGGAGGCAAAAACAGGAGGGTAGACTATTATCTGAATGGTGGCCGATTAAGAAAAGGGGAGATGCAACGAGACCTGGGTGTCATGGTACACCAGTCATTGAAAGTAGGCATGCATGTGCAGCAGGATGTGAAGAAAGCGAATGGTATGTTGGCATTCATAGCAAAAGGATTTGAGTACAAGAGCAGGGAGGTTCTACTGCAGTTGTACAGGGTCTTGGTGAGGCCACACCTCGAGTATTGTGTACGGTTTTGGTCTCCTAATCTGAGGAAAGACATTCTTGCCATAGAGGGAGTACAGAGAAAATTCACCAGACTGATTCCTGGGATGGCAGGACTTCCATATGAAGAAAGACTGGATAGACTCGGCTTGTATTCGCTGGAATTTAGGAGGGGGGATCTTATAGAGACTTACAAAATCCTTAAGGGGTTGGACAGGCTAAATGCAGGAAGATTGTTCCCGATGTTGGGGAACTCCAGAACAAGGGGTCACAGTTTAAGGATAAGGGGGAAGTCTTTTAGGACCGAGATGAGAAGATCATTTTTCACACAGAGAGTGGTGAGTCTGTGGAATTCTCTGCCATAGAAGGTAGTTGAGGCCAGTTCATTGGCTATATTTAAGAGGGAGTTAGATGTGGCCCTTGTGGCTAAAGGGATCAGGAGTATGGAGCGAAGGCAGGTACAGGATACTGAGTTGGATGATCAGCCATGATCATAATGAACGGCCGTGCAGGCTCGAAGGGCTGAATGGCCTACTCCTGCATCTATTTTCTATGATTCTATGAGGAAAGCAAACTCAGCTCCCATAAGAGTGGTGAAGACAAAAACCTTCAAAGCTTAAAATGTTACTGAGTGAGCACTTTAGTTTAGTTTAGTTTAGAGATACAACGCGGAAACAGGCTCTTCGGCCCACCATGTCCACGTTGACCAGCGATCCCCGCACGTTAACACTATCCCACACTCACTAGGGACAATTTTTAACAATTTTTTTAGCTATGTCTCCTTGGATCCCATGCGATCCAACCTTCCAGAACAGCCTACCATGCGGAACCTTGTCCAGTTCTTGCTGATATCCATATATACATCTACAAGTCTGCCCTCATCAAACCTCTAGGTCACATCTTCAAACAACTCAATCAGATTCACAAGCCACAATCTGCCACGCACAAACCTGTGCTGACTATATCTAATCAGCCCTTGTCCATCTAAATGCATGTATATCTTATCCCACACAATTCTGACTGGGTATTGCATCTCTTCCGGTTCCTTGGGAAGGTGATGTAGAATGGGAAGAATGATGAGTGGGGACGGAACAAGGAGTGGACACTTGGAGGAAACATGAGACTGGTTCGAGTGTTCACAGAGAATGAAGATCTTTGTATATTAAAGAAATAGGGTGCAATCGCATTAATGCAGGGATGTGCAGCTGTTTTAAAAGATCAGTCATATTGAATGCAGAACACACAAGGGTCAGATAAACTAATCCTGCTTCGAGATAAACAAAGCTTTCTATTACAGGGTGGGGTTAGATTTTGCTTCTGAGTTGAAATTTCAGGACTTTGGATGAATATTAACGTTAATGTGACAATTTAGGTCCTCATTATGGAATGTCTGGATGTGAATGAGGTTTTCATGGCTGGCTGCTCTTACAAATCTCATTGATATATATTGTTGAATAATATAATTAGATGGTATGTTGTTGAACGCATCACAATCCATTTTCCACATCATGATGCACAGAGATTCTATTTCAGCAGGTGTTCTCTCTCATATACAAAAATATTCCTCCATCAACATTATTAAAATAATAATCACTATAGTTGCTGAGGAATCTTGCAAAATACAAATTCCCTGATATATGTCCTACATTGGATTTGGTGACTAATGGACCTGTCCCACTCACACGACTTTTTCGGCGATTGCCGGCACGCGTCATAGGTCATGTTGAAAATCCAGCGGCGACCAGAACAAGGTACGACTCTTTGGGTGATGACTCATGACCATACAGGCTTCATCCCGCAACATGTCACCAGGGTGTTGCCTGTATGATCGTGAGTAGTCTCTTGGTTCTTGGTTACTTGGTTACTTGTTCCTCCAAAATACTCCAACTGGAATTTAAACTGGAGGTGGTGAAGGGAGGGGTTCAGCCAGAGAGGGTTATTGGGAAGAAAGTGCCACTTTAAATGTAGTTGCATCTGGCTGGGCAACCGTGGCTTGGTGGAGATTATTCCATGCTTTAATAGTGCGTGGAAAGAACGAATTGCTGTACACATCTGTCTTTGTGGCTGGGACCACAAATTGGATCGAATGCCCTCGTCTGCTCCTAATTGGTTTGGGGTTGGTGTAGGTCTTGTGATCTATGTCTAGCTGACCATTTAACATTTTGTAAAAACAGGTCAAATGGTGAGCTTCACGTCTGTCTTGGAGAGGGTTCCACCCCAGAGAATTCAGAAGTTTGGTGACACCCGCTTCTCTCTCGTAGGTGTTGGTAACAAAAAGAGCGGCCTGTCTTTGGACACATTTGATGGATGAAATGTTTTTATCTATGTATGGGTCCCAAGCTGCAACTGCGTAGTCCAGATGAGGTCTAACGAGGGTGAAATATAGCTTCTCCTTGACAGAAGCTCTTCAGTCTTCTCCTCAGTTGCCCAAAGAGTCGTAGCATCTTTCTGGTCGCTGCTGCATTTTCAACGTTGAAAATTTTCGCCAACCTACAACGACCTATGATGGGTGCCAGAAGTCGCATAAGTGGGACAAGCCCATAAGTTTCAAAAGTACCAGAGCTGTTTCATACAATATACAGTGATGCTGAATTGTAAATCATACGTTCTTTGCAAATAATTTATAACTTCCCTAAATCTCTGTCTTTCGTGTCTTTATAGAAATGAGCAAATGAAAGAAATAATGGAGAGCTGGGAAGAAGATGATAGGGAATGGCAGAATCCTGGGGCTATTATTATCAAAAACAGGAACACCGATACCTTTGATGGTAATGCTATTAGTTGTGACTGAACTTACAAAGTTATAAAACAACAACATCTCCATTTTACATGAGTTTGTTAAAGAAAACCATGGGAGTCAAGTTATTCCCTTCATCATGTATCTGTATAATGTGAATGGCTTGATTAAAATCATGTATTATCTTTTCGCTGACTGATTAGCACGTAACAAATGTTTTTCACTGTACCTTGATTCACTTGAGGATAAACTAAACTAAACCTAACACACCTGGAGTGATAGGTTGATGGAGTGTGATTTCCCCACCTGTTGGCTGCATTGCAGGATGCAATGTATCTTCATGCTCTCTGCTCATTTAGTCATTCTGCATTCAGCTAGCACCAGCCTTTCTGTTGGTGGGTCGGACACAACATTACACAGTCCAATACTATCCCATCAGCAAACATTTCCTACTATATTTGGATCCTGTAATTATGGAAGTTGGCCAAGAATGCAAGATTGTCGATTTAGAGGAGATCTCCAAATTAATTGTGCGTGTCACTTTGATAAGAACAATTCTTTGGCTTTCTGGGCAGGCAAATCCATGATGATCCATTGGTTACAGCTAATGACACCATTCACTCAGACATTTATCGTTCATATCTACACTTCAAGTGTAGAAATCCAAAAATGCATGAATAACTGGATCAATGGCATAGAATATTGATGAAGGCTACCTTACAGGTACAGCAGGCAGTGAAGAAAGCAAATGGCATGTTGTCCTTCATAGCGGCAGGATTTGAGTATAGGAGCAAGGTGGTCCAGCTGCAGTTGTAGAGGGCCCTGGTGAGACCACACCTGGAGTATTGTGTGCAGTTATGGTCTCCTAATTTAAAGACGGTCATTCTTGCTATTGAGGGAGTGCAGCCTAGGTTCACCAGGCTAATTCCCGGAATGGCAGGATTGACATATGATGAAAGAATGGGTCGACTGGGCTTGCATTTACTGGAATTTAGATGAATGGGAGATCTTATAGAAACATATAAAATTCTTAAGGGATTGGAGGAAAAATATTGATGCAGAAAAAATATTCCCGATGTTGTGGGAGTCCAGAATCAAGGGTTACAGTTTAACAATAAGGGGCAGGCCATTTAGGACTGAGATGAGGAAAAACTATTTAATCCAGAGAGTTGTGAATCTGTGGAATTCTCTGCCACAGAAGGCAGTGGAAGCAAATTGACTGGATGTTTTCAAGAGAGAGGTCGAAGTTGCTCTTAGGGCTAATGGATTCAAGGCATATGGGGAGAAAGCAGGAACAGGCTACTGATTCTGGAAGATCAGCCATGATCATATTGAATGGTGATGCTGGCTCAAAGGGCCGAATGATTTACTCCTGCACCTACTGTATTTTCTATGTTTCTTAGGCACAAAATAGCTCATAAATGTCAGGTTTCAAAGTGAAAAAAAGGCTATGGATGCAGTAGATCTAAAATTACTTTTACCCCAGGGCAGGGGAATCAATAATCAGAGGACTTAGGTTTAAGGTGAGGGGAAAAAGATTTAATATGATGCTGAGGGGCAACATCTTTACACAAAGGGGGGTAGGTTTAGCCAACGAGCTGCCATAGGAGGTAGTAGAGACAGGTACCATCACAATGCTAAACATTGTGGTACATGGATAGGATCGGTTTAGAGGTATATGGGCCATTCGCAGTCAGGTTGGAGTAGTGTAATTGGGGGATGTTGGTCAGCATGGGCAAGTTGGGCTGAAGGGCCTGTTTCCACACTGTATCACTCTATGACTTTGTCATGACAAGATAATAATTTACACCCAGAGAGTTGTGACTCTGTGGAATTCTCTGCCTCAGAAGACAGTGGAGGCCAATTCTCCGGATGCTTTCGGAGAGAGTTAGATAGATCTCTTAAAGATAGTGGAATCAAGGGATATGGGGAGAAGGCAGGAACTGATTGTGGATGATCAGCCATAACCACAGTGAATGGCGGTGCTGGCTCGAAGGGCCGAATGGCCTACTCTGCGCTGTATCTCTAAAACTAAAAGCATCTTATCAGTGGGCAATGAAAATTACTCCTGCTATCATTCTTTTTTTTTTTGAATAATTTTTTTATTAGCAATAAACAATTCTCAATGTTTAAAACTGAGTTATAAACATCCACTTAAATCAATATTTGTACTCTAATGATTATTATCTTATTTTTTTTTGAAAATAAAAGTGGGTAAAGAGAAATACCATTATTAATCAATAAAATTATAATTCCTTAATAATTATTTGGTATAAAAGAAAAAGAAAAAATGAAGAAAAAGAAAAAAGACATATTATGTATATATATCAATTAAAAGCCACAAAATATATTATAAATGAAACAACTACAAATAATAATATCAGTAAAGACATGCATATATCCTGGTATACCAATACATTATTTTCATCAAATCCCGCAGGGTGTCAGTCGAGCCGTGATGCCAAGAACAGCTACTTCTCTAAATACTGTATATATGGAGACCATATCTGTTGAAAAGAATTATACTCGTCCAAAAGGACAAATCTGATTCTTTCCAACTGCAACGTCTCCAACATCTCTGATGCCCACATTTTAATTGTTGGGGATAATGTTCCCTTCCAAAATTTCAATATTATTTTTTTCCCTAATATCAAACAATAATCAAGGAAATTTCTTTGGTCTGGTGTAAATATCAAATTAGCCTCTGGAATTCCCAGTATTATTAGCTTTGGGTCGGGTTCTAATTTAACCTTAAGAACTTCAGAAATTACTTTAAAAATTTCTGTCCAATAATAATTCAATTTAGGACATGTAACAAAACTGTGTGTTAAATTTGCTTCTAAATTCTTACATTTATCACAAATAGAGGAGAGATTAGGAAATATACTATTTAATTTGGCTTTTGAATAATGTAATCTATATAATACTTTAAATTGTATTAATATATGTCTAGCATTTAACGAGCACCGGTGTATTCGTTGTAGACTTTCTCCCCAATTTTCTTTGGTTATAGGTGATCCAATTTCATTTTCCCATGCTTGACGATATGTTTCAGTTATTGGATTCTCATTATCCATAATGATGTTATATATATAAGCTATTAATTTTTCTGTGGTTGGATGCCAGTTAAACGATTCATCTAATAATCCTGGTTCCTTATTTTTAAAATCCTGTGTATTAGATTTAATATAATCTCTAATTTGGAAATACCTAAACAAATGCTGTGAAGACAATCCGTAGATATCTTGTAATTCCTGAAATGAAAGAAATTTTCCATTTCTATAAAGGTGCTCTACCCTTGTAATTCCTAAATTATCCCAATGTCTGAACCCTCCATCCAATGTGGAGGGCTTAAATAATGGGTTATTCATAATTGGTAATCTAAATGAAAGGTTGTCTAAATGTAAAGTCTTGACTATTTGTTTCCAAATACGTCTATTATTATAAATGATTGGATTGTCCCTATAAGTTTTTTTTTGAACTTCCTCTGGGGCAAAAATAATTGAATCTACGTTGAAAGGCAAACAATCTTCCTTTTCTATCTTTAGCCACGTTGGTTCCAGGTCCGTATTTACCCACCAAAAATTCATATTCTTAATCTGTACTGCCCAGAAGTAGTATAAAAAATTTGGAAGTGCTAATCCTCCATTTATCTTTGACTTACATAAATGTTTTTTACTTATTCTATGATTTTTATAATCCCAGATAAAACTATTAACAATATTATCAATTTTTTTTAAAAAGGTTTTCGGAAGGAAAAAAGGGATAGCTTGAAACAGATATAATAATTGTGGTAGAAAAACCATCTTTATAGCATTTATTCTACCAATCAAAGATATAGGCAGTGTTTTCCAATATAAAATATTTTTTTTAAGTTTATCTAATAATTGAGGATAATTCGATCTAATTAATGAGTTATGAGATTTAGATACATTAATTCCTAAATATTTAATTTTGTCAGTAACTATTGATAATGGATATTGTTGTAATATGTTTAAATTTATATTAGTTATTGGCATAATATCACTTTTATTCCAATTAATCCTATATCCAGAAAATGTACTAAATTTATTTATAACATCAAACAACATTGGAATACTAATTTCAGGTTTTGTGATGTAAATCAAAACATCATCTGCATATAAGGATATTTTATTAGTTGTTCTGTCAGTATTATAACCGTATATTTCAGGTTCTGACCTAATTCTTTCCGCCAAAGGCTCTATCGCCAAGGCAAATAATAAAGGCGATAACGGACATCCTTGTCTACATCCCCTAAAGAGTTTAAATTTAACTGATAGTATTTGATTAGTTAGAATTCTTGCAGTAGGATCTGAGTATAGGATTCTTACCCATTTACAAAATTGATCCCCCAATTGAAACTTTTCCAACTGCTATCATTCTTACTGTTCTGCAATCTTCTGGCACCGGTCATGGTGGCGCAGCGATAGAGTTGCTGCCTTACATGGAATGCAGCGCCGGTGACCCGGGTTCGATCCTGACTACGGGTTCTGTCTGTACAGAGTTTGTATGTTCACCCCGTGACCTGCCTGGGTTTTCTCCGAGATCTGCAGTTTCCTCCCACACTCCAAAGACGTACAGGTTTGTACATTAATTGGCTTGGTAAATGTAAAAATTGGCCCTCGTGGGTGTAGCGGGGATCGCCGGTTGGCCTGGACCCGGTGGGCCAAAGGGCCTGTTTCCACGCTGTATATCTAAAACTAAAAGCATCTTATCAGTGGCCGATGAAAATTTAAAAACCTCTCCCACCTGCTTTAAAAGGGCAGGTGACCGGTGCCCAAGAAGAGCAAGGTGACGTGTCTCAATGACTATCGACCTGTAGCACTAACGCCTGTGGTGATGAAGTGCTTCGAGAGGTTGATCATGGCGCAAATTAACTCGACAAAAACCTGGACCCACTGCTGTTCGCTTACCGCCGTAACAGATCAACGGTGGATGCGATCTCACTGGCTCTCCACTCCGCTCTGGACCACTTGGACACCAAAAACTCATATGTCAGGCTGTTGTTCATTGACTACAGCACGGCATTTAATACAATCATCCCCTCCAAACTGGTTACCAAGTTCTCAGATCTGGGTCTCTGCACATCCCTCTGCAATTGGATCCTTGATTTCCTCATCCACAGACCACAATCTGTCCGTATTGGTGGAAATGTGTCATCCTCGATAACAATCAGCATGGGAGCACCTCAAGAGAAACTGCCAGTAATTCTGCGCAAAACAGGTGACAGACTCTGAGAGAGAGAAGGGGGAAGAGGGTGGACTAAATAGATGATTGGGCTCGCAGTTCAGTGACGTGCGGCTGGTGGGCTGGCAGTTCACTTACTTATGGCTGGTGAGCTGGCAGTCCAGTTACTCACAGCTGGTGTGGTGGCAGTTCACTCAGTCACCCCTCCTCCCTTAACCTCCCCACTCTGCACCTTGCCGTTCCCTTCCTCACATACACTCACTCACACTCACAAACATACACACACGCACGCACACACATACACTCACAAACACACACTCACATAGACAGACAGACACACAAACACTCTCTCTCATACACACACACACACACTCACAAACACATACACACACACATCACTAACACACACACCCTATATATGGCAGTAAACTTTCTTGAATACTCACACGGCTGAGCACGGCCTCTCCACTTTGGGGCTTCCGCAGTCAGTGGCACTTCCACAATCAGCGGAACCTCTGCACTCAACGGAAATTACGCAAACAGTGCGACCTGTTCACTAAGCGGAAGTCACGAAATGAGCGGGACTTTTGAACCAAACACAGTCGGACCTAATAAAGCATTTATTCCTTCCAAACACAGTCGGACCCAATAAAGCATTGCAGTTTCAAGCACAGGCAGCATGCCAAACAACTCATGGCATTGTCATTAAGGGCTAATAGATCATTTATTGCAAGTACATTGCAGACTCACAGTTCAGTTGATTCACAGCTTAGAATGAGAGTCGTGCCCTCTCCCTCACGATCTTGCAGAGTGACTGAGTCACGTCCAGGCATCCAGGGTTTTATAGTCCTGCCCCCCCTCCTCCCCCGGAAGGGGCGTTACCTTAATCGCGGTGATTGACAGGCGAGAGGATCTCAAGGTTTTCACACTCAAAACGTTTTAATTTTTCACAGATGGGAAAATCCTCGGGGCCTGCTCAGCGGAGGAGGACTGTGAATAAGATGGCCAAAAATCATAGCGATATATGGTAGCATTTCAATCAATATACAGCGCAGACAGGAAGTGGACAAGATGACACTTTTAATTATATAGATATGTGTTTATATATATATAAGAAACTAGAATATAAATAAATAAATAAATAAATAAATATAATTGCCTTTATGGGCGCATACAAGCAGTTGTGACCAATGGGATTAGATTCATTACAGAGTGCAAGGCTAATACAAAAATCAATTCAAACACAGGACATGAGCCATTTAAAAAGAAAAATTAAAAAAACATTTTAAACATTTAAAAACTTGCAAACTGTTCCCCCGTAACGCTGATTGCACTGTGAAAGGCATAACTGAAGTCGGGTAGAGTATACCGAAATGGCGGAAGTTACGCTCCGTTGCGTACTACATGTCAGTCCATTGGATTTTGCAGGAGTGGACCATCTTGCTCCGCTCTAAGATCTGTGTTGTGTTTGTGTTGCTTACTTGACTGGAGCATCCTCGGCTGATGATCATTAAAGTTTGAATTGGTCTACCTAACCGTTTTGTGAGTTGTCTGACCTGGTCAAATAACATCTCATCAACAGTTAAGAGAGTGCAGCAGCGGTTGCACTTTCTGCGCCGGATGAAAAGAGCTCACCTCCCCCATCCCATCCTCACCACTTTCTACAAGGGCACCATAGAGAGTATTTGGACCAGCTGTATCTCTGTCTGGTTTGGGGACTGTAAAGCCTCCGACTGGAAGTCCGTGCAGAGAGTGGTGAGGACAGCGGAAAAATCATCGGGACTTCTCTCCCCTCAACCGGGGATATTGCGACCAAACGTTGCGTGTCTAAGGCCAGCAGTATTATAAAAGACCCCACACATTTCCATCATGGACTGTTCACTCTGCTGCCCTCGGGCAAAAGATATCGTAGCATAAGGAGCAGAACATCAAGGTTCTGCAACAGCTTCTTCCCACGAGCCATCAGACTCCTGAATGCCATGTAATGGGCTGCCACCATTGTCTATTTATCTTTTTATCCATTTTATCCTGCTGTTTATTATCGTGTTGCACGGGGAGCCAAATGCAACGGAATTTCGTTTGGAATTGCAAATATATCGATGTATTTCTAAATGACAATAAAGTTTGTTTGACTTTGACTTGACTTATTAAGTAGTGAATATTATCAGGAAGAATTGAAAGTGAGAGTTGATGGAGATAAACTCCTCATCGTGTTTAAGCAATATTTGCATGTGTACATTAAGAGATTTGTGCTGCAGGGCAGGACTAGGCTGGATGCTTCATTTTTTGATCTGCACTGAAAGTTAGGCCAATTGTCTTTCTTTGTATCAATCTTTTCTATGATTCTACCAATGTATCTCAAAACTGGGGCTCAATGGAGATCTAGACCAAGTACTCTGAACTGGCAACTAAAGGGCCTGTCCCACTTAGGCGATTTTTCAGCGGGCTGCCGGCAACTGACAAGTTCGCGGGACTCGCCTGAAAAACCGGGAACTGGAACGGCGACGGTCAGAGTGGAACACACACACGCAAACACATCGTAAAGGCGAGGGCCAGGGAAAGCGGGGCGAGCGCTGTCTGAAATTCACACGATGCAAAGCCAAGGTGATACAGACACATCAACCTTCCGCGATGAACAGGAAGGTTAAGATGGCTAGCACAGTGTACGGTAAGTCCTTTAAAAGGGGGGGGAGAGAAGGGAGGGGAGAAGGGGGGGAGAAGGGGGGAGAAGGGGGGGAGGAGAAGGGGGAGGGAGAAGGGGGGGGAGAAAGGGGGGGGGAAAGGGGAGAGAAGGAGTGGAGACACTCTTAAGAAGCCAGACAACATTTAATAAGCCAGAGATACACAGCGGTGAAGTTTGGCGGGCATTCAACATTACAGGTCGGTTATCCTTGGTTCTGAAAACTCGTGCTTACGTTTTTTTCCCCCAATGAGCCAATGAAAATGTCCGGTCAGCAAAGGCAATTAACTAAAACTACCTTATCTACCTCAACTACCCATAACTACATGGCGACCACACTACAACTGCACCTACGACTACAGGATTCTCGATTTTCTCCATGGCGACCAATTTTCAACATGTTGAAAAATTTGCGGCGACCATACTGAGGCCGCAACTAGTTCCCAGAATGCGGGAACTCCTCATGACCTTGAAGGAGACTCACCAGAGACCACATGCGAACATGTGACAACCATGTGGCGAGCGCAGAGTCTCCTGCACTCGCCTAAAAAGTCGCCTAAGTGGGACAGGCCCTTGAAGCTGCCCAGAATGCTTCCCTGTAGAAGTGGGATGCAGGGGATTCATTGCCACATCTACGACCAGTCTGTTGAAGACAATGGGGGTGAGGGGTCGTTCCTCCAACTAACAATCAAGTCATTGTCAAATACAGCAGAAAAAAGCAGCCATTCGCTTTGGATTTTACTTCGGAGTCACGTGAGTGACTACGTGAAGAAGCCCTGCCAGGCCCATGCGTGTCATTACGTCCGACGCATGGCGCACCGATGGGCTGGAGAGCGCAGCTCTACCAGCGGTAAGTAGTAAACCCGCAGTTAAGTCAATTTCAAACTTTTCCTGCGAGTATTTAAACTCCGTGAGTCTGGCTTGGGAGCCAGCGGGAGTTGGTGATATTGGAGAGTGTTGGAAAGAAAACTGTCAGTAGTAGGAACGTAATGCGCGGGCCCACGGTTACCGCTCGCAGGTCGGGTCGGGAGATACCGGCTGCAATAACATCGGCTCCGATACTGGCTGCTGTCCTACTGGCAGCTCAACTGCCTCCATCAGTTCCAGTGCTTCAGGGCACTGAGGCCACTCCACCAGGGAGGAAGGCCAAAAGAAAATCTCTCAGGCCCATCTTATCTGACGGGTCTGATGAAGAGGAATACTCCCCTCCTTCTAATAAAAAGGTATGGAGAAGATGCTCCAAACTTTAATGAGCCATGAAATTTCTCAATCGGGGTCGAATGCCCCTAGGATTCCCCAGACAGCCTCACGTAGAGGCCCATACAGCGAAGAAGACTACACTGCTTATGGATATCAGTGAGAATCACCCTCTCCAGCACCTTGTTTAGAGCTGGAAGAGACCTTCCTGGAGCAAGACTCGGGAGAGCCAGGGCAGGAGGAGTCCGACCCTGAAGTTGGTGTCACTGCTTTTGGGCACACACCAAAGCACATGAGCCATGCTCCAGGTGTCCCGGATGTAGCAAGGAACTTTGCTATTCCAGAAGGTACTGGTGAAGCCATGGAGGAAAACCTGGTGGCCAACATCAATTACATGGCCTCTCACCAGCTACAAGATTCTATAATGGAACAAACAGCCACCCGAAACATAACCCCTGTGAATTGTGCGTCGCTCAATGTGCCTATTGTGAACTCTGCTATCTGGGCACAAATGAGTGCAACGACAAGAAATCCATTTCGGCCGGTCCTCAAATTGGTAGGATCAGGCTTCACGGCTTTGGCAAATGGTCCGAGGGGCACCAATGTCCGGCACACAGCAGGATTTGATGGTCCTGCTGGGTAATGCATATTTCGAAGTGAATTGCATCTGGAAAATAGCCATAAAACCTACACTAAACCCGTGATTTGCAGCTTTATGCAGGTCGACCAATATTCAAGTGGCAAATTATTTATTTGGGGAGGACCTGCTCAAGCAATTCAAAGACCTGGAGGAAGAGGCCAAGACAATAGGCCTCATGAAGACTTACGTCCCTTCCGCCAGGATGCCACCTCGCAGGTCGTTTTCGACACAAAGGGGGTCAGATCCGGGGGCAGGGCCAAGCAGAATGGGGCCAGTGGGACGCCGGTACTACCCACCTGTATACCCCCACTACAACCCCAGTATGGCAAAAAAAGATAAGAACTCCAAGGGCGACTATAGAAGTACGGGTGATTCATTCAGTCCAGGATAAATCTTCTGGGGAACAACCTCCGGTTGGCGGTAGGTTGCAGTTATTTTATGATGAATGGTGCTGCATAACATCTGATCTGTTTATACTGGACACTGTCTCAGGGTCCCGAATAGAGTTTATGTCAGGAATTCATCCACCTGCACAAAATATACCAAGTCGGGTATTGGTTTTGTTCTGGACCAGAAACTCAGCAGGTAAATGAAGAAATTGTGGTTTTGTTATATGGCAACTATAGATCTGAAAGATGCATATTATTCAGTACCAATTCATCATCAGTACCGAAGATACTTGAAATTTAGTTGGATGGGACAGCTGTGGCAATTTAAAGCATTACCCAATGGGTCAAACTCAGCTCCTAGGTTGTTCACAAAATTGTTAAAACCAGTGTTGGTGCTACTTCGTGCCCAGAATCACATTGTAATGGCTTATCTAGATGATATTTTAATTATAAGCAACTCTCAGGAGACAACTGAGGAGTCGGTTTCAGCAACCAAACACCTGTTTGGGTTAGGGTTTCTGGTCCATCCAACAAAATCCAAGTTAGAGCCATCCCCAAAAATTGATTATTTGGGGTTTGTCATTGATTCAGTTGATATGTCAGTGACTTTGCCTACAGCCAAGGCTGTGGAAATCAGGGAGGTCTGTACCAGTCTCGCTGAAAAACAACACTCCTCCATCCGGGAAGTAGCCAGTGTTATTGGCAAATTGGTGGCGGCTTTCCCTGCAGTGGAGTTTGGACCCCTGCACTATCAAAGTCTGTAACGGGCTAGAGAACAAGCACTTAAAGAACATGCAGGTCATTTTGATAGACCTACGCAGTGGCCAGCCAGAGCCATCGCTGAATTACAATGGTGGATTATCAATACTGTACAAACTACCAAAAACATTTTGGTTCAACAACCTTCAGTGGTTTTACAAACAGATGTGAGTGCTTTAGGATGGGGAGCCATGGACAGCGAGTCTAGCTGTGGTGGTAGATGGTGTGTGCAAGAGGATTTAATCCTGCACAGGCATGGTATAAATTACTTAGAATTTCTGAGTGCATTCTATGAATTAAAAGCTTATTGTTCAGCAATTAATAATTTACATGTTCAGCTCCAGATTGACAATACCACGGCTGTTGCCTATATAAATCACATGGGAGGAATTAGGTCAGTATCATGTGATAATCTGGCTAACCTCATTTGGGACTGGTGTATTTCCAGAAATATCTGGGTCTCAGCTATCTACCTGCCAGGTAGAGATAATATGGTGGCAGACAACAGGTCATGGAAATTTAATGACAACATAGAATGGATGCTAAATGCTGATGTTTTTTAAATGATTGTCGGCCACTATCGTTTCCCAGATATTGATCTGTTTGCATCCAGGCTAAATAACCAGTTGCCTAAATACATTTTGTGGGAACCAGATCCAGGAACAGTAGCGGTGGATGCATTCTTGCTACATTGGGGACATTCGTTCTTTTATGCTTTTCCCCCACTCTGCTTCATTAGGCAATGCCTCACCAAAATAGAGCAGGACTCCGCCTCAGGCGTTTTGGTGGTTCCGGACTGGCCTACACAGCTATGGTTCCAATTGGTGCTGAGAATGATGACTCAGTAATTTGTTGGTGCATCCAGTAACAGGAGAAAGTCATCCGTTACATGATCGTATTAATTTGTTAATCTGCAAGTTCTGACCAGACCGTTCCAAGGCCTTGGACTGTCGAGTAGGACCATGGATGTGATAACTGCAGCTTGGAGAGATAGCACTAAAAAACAATATGTGTCGCATATTAAGAAATGGGAGATGTTTTGCTTGCAGTCAGATATATCTTATCATGCTGCAAGCATATCGGATGTATTGGAGTTCCTTGCTACATTGCATTTTGATGAACACGAGCTATAGTGCCATTAATGGTGCTCGGAGTGTTTTGTCCTCCTATTTAGGGCAGTTTTCAAAACAACAATCTATCGGGTCTCATCCGTTAGTATCCCGATACATGAGAGGAATCTTTAACTAGAACCCTCCTAAGCTTAGATATACAGAAATCTGGGATGTCAGTATAGTTCTCACACTGCTTCGGCAATGGGCTCCAATTACGTCACTGTCTTTTCAGAAATTAACACTTAAAGAGGTTATGTTTAGTATCAGCTCAACGAGTTCAAACATTGCAAAAGCTACGACTAGATAGCATGTATTCTTCTGCAGATAACATTACGTTTTATGTGTATGATTTAATCAAACAAAGCAGGAATGGCCGGAACCAAACATTATGTGTAGTCAAGCACCTGAGTCAATATATATCAAGAGTCTCAGAGGCTCTGAGACAGCAATGCTCATCAGCCATTAAAAAACTCATAAAAAGGTGTCAGTACAAATTATTTCTAGATGGTTAAAATAGGTTTTGGATTGTGCTGGAGTAGGCATGTGTTTAAATCTCACTCCACCAGGGCGGCATCAACATCCGCAGCGAAGGCACAGGACGTGCCTCTAGACCAAATCCTCGGGGCCACAGGATGGTCTAAGGAGGCGACCTTCTCCAAATTTTATGATAAACCTGTCCTGCCAGTGTAAGGTTTTGGGCATGCTGTTTTGGGTTCGGTTTGATTTATTTTTCTTTTTAAATTTCATTTGTAATTTCCCCCTGGGACAAAGGGATTATTACTGTTTTGTTTGTTATTATTATTAAAAATGATTATTGAATAATTCAAAGCAACGTTCAATACATTATTTATTCACTACTGTGTCAACTGAAGCAGTGTGTTGTATGGAATGGATCTACGGCATGAAATCGCAAAGATAATCTGGTAGTTCTAGTCTTCTGAGTCTTACTATATCATTTCGACTATAGTTTCTGTGTTTTCACGTCGCTGCTTTGAAGTATGACGCGCATGCGCCTGGCGAGGCTTCTCCACGTAATCCTTCACCGTAACTCCTCATAAAGATCAAACTTCAAACTGGTAAATTCTCGTTTAATCTTACTATTAAAAGGAAAGACAACAATTTGGCTGCAAGATGAATACAGTAGGGTATGGAACTGAGGGGGGTGTACCAGGGACGTCAGGTATCACCGTTGAACCCTCTGGAGACGTTGTGGGCTTATCAATGAAACGTCAAAGAAGGAGGGTGCCCAACTGATGACCTTGATGATGAACCTACCCTACCTTTCACCACGCCAATCCCACTGCCAATATCAAGAGGGCCGACTTACTACAGGGATTGAAACGTCAAGTCCTATTAGCTCTACTCAACTATGATTTTACCAATCTATCCCAGAACTGGGCATCAATGGAGATCTTGCATTGTTTTGCAATTGAATTATATGTATTTGTTACGAGAGATACATTACCTCAGTTTCACCTTGACAGGATCTAACAATCCCAGAATCTTCTTCAAACAATAATGCAAACAGATTGGCAACTGTGGTCTTCTGTTCACCCAGAACCAATTTTTTAGTTGATTCATGTTCAGAGTTTTGTCGGGATTTTAAAGTTGCAATTTATAACTGCAATTAAATCATCATTGAATAATTAAACATAGTTATTATACTGAAGGAGGTTTAATCACATTAAGTAAGTTACTACTTTCTTGTTATCAAACTTAAAGATTTGTTTCTGACTAAATTATATTCGCCGAGTCTGGAGGAAAGTTGAAACCAATCAAATACTGAATGCTAATCTCACACATTTTACATAGTGCAGTTTCGTTACCACAAATTTTATTTCCATCCAGCTTCTTGAGACGATAGTGTACTTCCAGCAAAAGATAAATGTGCTGGAGGAACTCAGCAAGTCAAGCAGCATCAGTGGAAAAGTAGGTAGACAAAAATGCTGGAGAAACTCAGCGGGTGAGGCAGCATCTATGGAGGGAAGGAATAGGTGACATTTCGGGTCGAGACCCTTCATCAGACTGATTTGGGGGGGGGGGAAGAAGAAAGGAAGAGGCTGGGACAGTGTGCTGTGGGAGAGCTGGGAAGGGGAGAGGAAGGAAGGAGAAAGCAAGGACTACCTGAAATTGGAGAAGTCAATGTTCATACTGCTGGGGTGTAAACTACCCAAGCGAAATAAGAGGTGCTGCTCCTCCAATTTACAGTGGGACTCACTCTGGCCATAGAGGAGGCCAAGGACAGAAAGGTCGTAGGGATACTCAACATTTTGGATCGAGGCCCTGCATTGGGACCGGGATTGTAAAGTACAGAGATGGCAGGCGAGAGGTGACCTAGGTGAGGAGACATATGATGGGCAGATGGAGCCATGTTAGGGGGGGTGGAAGGATGTAAGAACAGATAACGAAGGAGCTACAGTTTCTAGAATCTGATAATTAAGAAAGATGATTAGTGAAACAAGACAAAGGAGGGACGATGGGCAGATGGAATATTTGGGGAAAAGATGAGGCCAGCTCGGCAAATTGTTAAATATTTCCCTTAACTACGTGACCCAGTCTTTCAGACATAAAAGACCCTGACATAAAAACAGCTTTTTTTCCACGAGGAGTAGCTCTACTCAATAACCAAATATCTGCAGCCTCCTTTTGCTCTGGTATTTTATTTAAAATACATGTTTAATCAATAATGTTTTATTATTAATGTTTAATGTTTTATGTATCATTACTAACTGTCACTGTATGTCGTGTTGTCACTTGCGGGCGGAGCACCAAGGCAAATTTCTTGTATGTGAATATTTGGCCAATAAATGTATTCATTCAAAACTAGAAAATTATCAATGGTCATGTTTAGAGAATTGGAGGAGCTGAACTGGATAATTAAATCACACTCAAAAATACTGAATTATGCTCAGGTAGTGAAAAGGAAAGCAATGCCCAGTGAAAATCTTATGCAAATCTTTCTATGGATACTAAGCAGCAGTCAAGGAAATAAAAAAAGTTCCTTCTATTTATTATCAATGTTTTATCATGGGATAATAAAAAAGGGGGCAAAGTCTACAAAGGTGACTGGTGTAAGTCTTTACAGCTTCTAGCCAATTTTCCATTTTCACTATCTTGCTGCAGCAGCCACCTGTCCTCAGAGTCTGATTTGGGTTTAGTTTGCACTGTGACACAGACACTGGAGTTCCAATTTTAGCCAATTCTTGTCCCTTGTTTTGGGGATTATAAAATGAAAAGAAAAACATGGACAGTAATATTCTACTGCCTGTATTTTGCGACATTTCCAGGTAAGTCTCAATATAATTTATGTTCCAAAATTATTTTTGTGAATTTAGCATTTTTATTTTCTGAGATATTCATGCCTTGTCATTTTATATGGGGATTCACACAGTTCCCGACATAGGGGAGGGGGAACAGTCTGACTGTCCCCGATTACATTTTACCTGTTTGTTTAGTTGTCACATTCTCTGAGCTTACAATGATCTATTCTTCATTTTCCTTGAACTGCATCTCTTTTGATGACTCGTTTTCAAACTTTTTTCCATAGAAAACCTTTTCCCACGAGTAGCAGCTCTACTCAATAACCAACAATATGTAGCCTCGTTTTGCTCTGGTATTTTATTTAATTCGCATGTTTAATCAATATTGTCTTATTATTAATGTTTAATGTTTTTTGTGTCATTCCTAACTGTCACTGTATGTCGTTGTCACTTGCGGGCGGTGCACCAAGCAAAGTCCTAGTATGTGAATACTTGGCCAATAAACTTATTCATTCATTAATTCATTCACACCTTACCCTTCCTTGTCTCCGTGTCTCTCTCTCTCCCTTGACTCTCAGTCTGAAGAAAGGTATTGACCTGAAATATCACCCATTTCTATCCAGAGATGCTGCCTGGCCCACTGAGTTACTCCAGCATTCTGTGTCTATCTGTAGGGAGAATGGTTGGATGAATAGGATCATTCTGGATATGCAGGAGGCTGGAGCAAAGTTTGCTTCTCTCCAGCCAAGCACAATAGGAGAACGAGCTCCACTGGCTATCAGTGATACATTTGAGATGAAACTGATGCATCAAACGGTTTCACTGTTTCACAATTTCACCTTGAAAATGATTGGCTCATTCAGCACTAAAAAACCATAGGTAGACAAAAATGCTGGAGAAACTCAGCAGGTGAGGCAGCATCTGGCGTCAGATTACTATCTGAATGGCGTCGTTGGGAAAAGGGGAAGTACAATGGAATCTGGGGGTCCTTGTACATCAGTCTATGAAAGTAAGCATGCAGGTACAGCAGGCAGTGAAGAAAGCGAATGGCATGTTGACCTTTATAACAAGAGGAATCAAATATAGGAGCAAAGAGGTCCTTGTGCAGTTGTACAGAGCCCTGGTGAGACCACACCTGGAGTATTGTGTGCAGTTTTGGTCCCCTAATTTGAGGAAGGACATTCTTGCTATTGAGGGAGTGCAGCATAGGTTTACAAGGTTAATTCCTGGGATGGCGGGACTGTCATATGCTGAGAAAATGGAGCAGCTGGGCTTGTACACTCTGGAGTATAGAAGGATGAGAGGGGATCTCATTGAAAATATGTGGTGCTGCTGCTCCAATGGGACTCACTGGTCATGGAGGAGGCCCAGGATAGAAAGGTCGGATTCGGAATGGGAGGGGGAGTTGAAGTGCTGAGCCACCGGGAGATCAGGTTGGTTATTGAGAACCGAGCGGAGGATAAATGTTAAGATAACCACTGCACTGGGTAAGTTAGGTTGAAAATTTTCCCAGAACCTAAAACACACATTGTTGATTAAAAACATCTAAGCTTGCATTCTATGTGTCACCAACCTGAGCATTTTCATTTGATTTGGTGAAAAAGATTTAAAGTGTTATGACTTTGTGGAAACAGATGCAAAGTACTCATTTGGTACCTTGCCCACATCCCCTGACTCCAAGCACAAATCCCCTCACTTCTCCTTGGGTCTCTCCTTCCCCCTGGTTAACCTTTTGTTTTAAATATAGGTATAAAAATCGTTATATTTTTCTATTCCAGCTTCTAATCGGCCAGTTTCTTTCTTCCTTTCTTTATATTCCTCAAATACCTTGTAATATTCTACCCTCTGAAATATTGCACACGCTTCCTTTATCTTTTTGCCCAAATTTATAACCTGTTTGGTAATACAAGGTTCATTTACTTTGCCATCTTATCTCCCTTCCTTAGGAAGAAGGTAGGCGAATGGGGTTAGGAGGGAGAGATAGATCAGCCATGATTGAAAGGCGCAGTATGTCTTATACATTATACATTATACATTATGTCTTGATGGGCCAATTGGCCCAATTCTGCTGCTATCACTTCTGACCAAATGACCTTACTGGAACATGTCAGTCCTGAACTTCTATCAACTGGCCTTTAAAACACACCCATATGTCAGATGTCAGTGGAGCCCACTAAGAACTGCTTCCAGTGCACCCTTCTGCCTAATCTGAAGATTGGTCTGAAGAAGGGTCTCGACCCGAAACGTCACCTATTCCTTCACTTATTCCGTGACAATAAACTCAACTGTAACTCTCAGGTAGACAAAATGCTGGAGTAACTCAGCGGGGTGAGGTAGCATCTATGGAGCGAAGGAAATGGGCGACGTTTCGGGTCTAGACTCTTCTTCAGACTGGTGACCCGAAACGTCACCTATTCCTTCGCTCCATAGATGCTGCCTCACCCGCTGAGTTTCTCCAGCATTTTTGTCTACCTTCAATTTTTCCAGCATCCTTCTTAAACCACACTGACAACCACACCGACAACATCAAAAACCACACCGCCAACCACACCAACAACCAGTCCAGTCCAGCCGCCAGCACATCACCACAATGTCTAACGCATCGACCCTAACCTGAACCCTACATCGAAGATTGCTTTGGTGCTACCTCCTGCACCCACACACAACTGACTGACCTCATCCGCTTCACCACTAACTTCCATCCGGCACTCAAATACACTTGTATCATTTCCGACACTTCCCTACTATTTCTTGACCTCACTATCTCCATCGCAGGTGATAGACTTCTGACGGACATCCACTATAAACCCACTGACTCCTATGGCTATCTAGACTACACTCCTTCCCACCCTGTTTCCTGTAAGGACTCAATCCCCTACTCCCAATTCCTCTGTCTACGCCGCATGTGCTCCCAGGATAAGGTGTTCCACACCAGGGCATTGGAAATGTCCTCATTCTTCAAGGAACGGGGGTTCCCCTCCCCTACTATAGATGAGGCTCTCACCAGGGTTTCTTCTATACCTGCTCTCTATCCCCATCCCCCCACTCGTAACAAGGGCAGAGTCTCCCTAGTCGTCAACAACAAATAGTCCTCCGTCATTTTTGCCACCTCCAACGTGACCCCTCCACTCGCCACATCTTCCCATCTACCCACATCTGCTTTCCGCAAAGACCTCTCCCTCCGTAACTCCCTGGTCAATTCTTCTCTTCCCTCCCACACCACCCCTTCCCCGGGCACTTTCCCTTGCAACCGCAAGAGATGCTACACTTGTCGCTTAACCTCCCCCCTCGACTCCATTCAAGGACCCAAGTAGTCATTCCAGGTGCGACAGAGGTTCACCTGCATCTCCTCCAACCTCATCTGTTGCATCCGCTGCTCTAGATGTCAGCTGATCTACATCAGTGAGACCAAGAGTAGGCTTGGCGATCGTTTCGCCAAACACCTCCGCTCGGTCCGCAATAACCAACCTGATCTCCCGGTGGCTCAGCACTTCAACTCCCGCTCCCATTCCGAATCCGACCTCTCTGTCCTGGGCCTCCTCCACGGCCAGAGTGAGCACCACCGGAAATTGGAGGAGCAGCACCTCATATTCCACTTGGTCAGACTGCACCCTAGCGATATAAACATTGACTTCTCCAATTTCCAGTAGCCCTTGCTATCTCCTCCTCTTGCTTCCTCCCCTTCTCAGCTCTCCCTCAGCCCTCAGGCTCCTCCTCTTCCTTTTTCCTATCTTCTCCCTGCCCCCCCCCCCCCCCCCCCCCCCACCCTACATCAGTCTGAAGAAGGGTTTCGGCCCAAAACGTTGTCTATTTTCTTTGCTCCATAGAGCAAAGGGGTTGGACAGGCTAGATGCAGGAAGATTGTTCCTGATGTTGGGGAAGTCCAGAACAAGGGCTCACAGTTTAAGGATAAGGGGGAAGTCTTTTAGGACCGCGATGAGAAACAAAAAATTCACACAAAGAGTGGTGAGTCTGTGGAATTCTCTGCCACAGAAAGTAGTTGAGGCCAGTTCATTGACTATATTTAAGAGGGAGTTAGATGTGGCTCTTGTGGCTAAAGGGATCAGGGGGTATGGAGAGAAGGCAGGTACAGGATACTGAGTTGGATGATCAGCCATGATCATATTGAATGGCGATGCACGCTCGAAGGGCCGAATGGCCTACTTCTGCACCTATTTTCCATGTTTCTATGTTTCTATGCTTCTATGCTGCTGCACCCGCTGAGTTTCTCCAGTACTTTTGTCTACGGTCAATTCCAGTGTCTGACACATCATGCATCTATTCAACTACAGTTACCAGCCCACCAGCCAACAGGATCACCAGTGCGTCCAGTTCAACTACCACTGCAATGAATCAATTAAATACAACCACGAAGCAGGTCTTGACAGCAGCTGTCACCACTCATCTGACCACTGTACCCACCACCTCAAGATCTACCACAACAAAGTCACCAGGTAATTGCTCATTTTGTTAGTTAGAGTTTTTGCATAGCTGTAAATTTCTGTTTGGTCGATAACGCACCTGAAAGTCTGTAGCCTCCTTTTGCTCTGTTTTTTTAATTTCATTCACATGTTTAAACTATGATGTTTATTATTAATGTTTAATATTTTATGTTCTATTCTTAATTGTTGCTGTATGTCGTTGGGCTGGGAGATTGCAACCTTCACGTGGTCCGCCCTGTTTCAATGAATGCAATCAACCTGGCGTGCACAATCAAATAAGATCAAATAGAACAAGTCCTAAAACTTTAGGCTGTGCACGACATACGCAAGTAGAAGACTGTATGTCGTGTTGTTACTTACGAGTGGAGCATCAAGGCAAACTCCTTGTATGTGTACATACTTGGCCAATAAACATATTCATTCACTCATTCATTACAGAACTCAGTTTCTATTTCTACAGATGCTTACTCTTTCCAGTATTTTCTGGTTTATTGAAGTTATAGTCTATACTTCTGTGTTTTTTAATGAATGCGTTTAATGGAGGTGTGCGGGGTAAGTTTTTCACACTGAGAGTGGTGAGGGCCTGGAACGCATTGCCAAGGGTGGTGGTGGAGACATATACAATATTTGTGTTTAAGAGGTTTTTAAATAGACCTATGCTGTACTGTTCTATATAACAGAATACAGGTGTCAATATGCAACAGAAAATTCTGGAAATATTCAATAGGTCATGTGATATCTGTGGAAAGACATACAGAGTTACAGTTAAGATTGAAGTACGTCAGATCAGGGGAAACTTTTGTATTAGATTTCTTTTTTAAATCCTTAAATTCCGACTGCTGCCGGGGGCAGGACAGGGCCTGTGTCAGCGCGAGTTACCTCAATTGGTCCCTCGTTCGCGCTGACACAGGAGTAAGCTCCACCGCCCGCTGTCCTGTTATCCATCCCCCACTGACCCCCTCTTGAGCTGGTCTCGTCACTGTCCATTCTACATTGAAAGACACGGACCAGGCAGTGCATGCCGTGCAGAGTCACCCAGCGCAACAAGTGAGGCCATGTCCTCCACCGGCGGCAGTCGGAATTTAAGGATTTGCGGGAAGCGGGAAGCGAAGCCGGTGAGCGGCAGAAGCGAGGTGTTCAGACGGAGAACACAGCCAGAGGTGGGCTGGCTGGCAGAAGGTGCTGAGGTCCCGGCGGTTGCTCGCAGCCACCCGAGCTACTTCCCTACCCAGCCACAATGCGGTGGCACCGCGCCCGGAGCGGCACGGCAGGGGTGAGTGTGTTACTGGCATGATCCCCGACCCCATCTTTCTCGACGCTCCTGCCCTCCCCGCAACTTTACCCTGGGCCAGATTACCCAAACGCTGTGAAAGGAACTCTCCCCCCAATTGGTCCCTTAAATTAGTATTGTCATTCAATAAGATCACATCTCATTCAACTTGTCCCGGTGTGCTCCCGTTTTTCCCACCATCTCTCCACCTGCCGTCACCCTCCACCCCCCACTCATTCAGGAATTCAGAATGAAGGAAATTTGGAAGCCTTGGGCAAATTGAATTGTTACTTTCTATCTTTTTTGTTTTTTTGAGCATGAGAAATTCTATGTCCCGCCAGCCTTCTTTCAAAATTTTGCAACTCAAAATGGGGGTACTTCTTTGACGCAGGTGCGTCTTCATTGCCGGGAAATATGGTACTTTATTAAGAGATATGGCTTTTGGAGACTTTATAAAAGTTTCAGTAATGACCAGTAATAAAAGCCTGAAATGTTCAGATAAGGCGAATTTGGACTCCACAAGAAAATCTCTACCGAATATGTAAACATTTTACCGTTACCGTGTCATTTTATTGAGAAGATGTGATCACACACACGCACGCATGCACGCACGCACACACACACACACACACACATCCAAGATCAGACTTTTATAAGTATAGAGACATTTTAATATAAATCGTGTACTATTAATAGTAAGTACATTGTTTTAAATTGTATTTTTGTTAGACCTGTGTATTTTGTGAAAAGCACTTTGGGTTGCATTCAATTGTATGAAAAGTGCTATATAAATGTTATTATTGTTATTATTGCACCAAGAGCCTTGCACCTTGTACGTGGACCTTGAACATCCATGCCAAGGAAGAATGCAGCGCAACCATAAATAAGCATTAGATTGGTACTGGTTTCACAGATGCTTGTAAAGTGATGTTTATCAATGACTGCTTGAATGGAAATCTTATTATCTGTTATTGTAGATAAAAACCCTTGTCAGAATGGAGGGAGCTGGGATGGTGATGCCTGTAACTGCCTAGACAACTACGAAGGAGAATTTTGCGAAGATACGATTGAAATAGGTGAGTCTATTTTCAAATGAATCGTATTTTTCTTCCGATTCACGTGAATGACGTGAAGAAGGCCGTCCCCACGCATGTGCGTCATTACGTCTGACGCATTGCGCAACGACTGGCTGGCGGGTGCGTCGCTCCTTCCAGCGGGTAAGTGTAAAGGCCCAGGTAAGTGTTTAAAACTTAGCTGAGGTTGTTGCTCCCGGGCCGGAGTGTGTTTTGCTTACTGTTTTTTTTCCAGCTTCGGATTGCGGGAGACATGTCGAAAGTGAAGAGGTGACTGCGGAAGAGCGCGGGTCTACGGGCAGCGTGCGGCCACTGAATTCGCCTTCAGGTCCGCTGGCAGAGCAGCCAGCGGCTACAGACTTGGTGCTGCCAGAAAGCGCCTTGGCTACTCCATGGGGGAGGAAAGCCACCAAAAAGTCTGTGAGGGCCCTGGACTCAGATGAGTCGGTCCAGGAGATGGAAAATTCCCCTCCTTCTATGGGCAGCGTTATTGGCAGGCTGGCCCACATGGAGAACCTGGTGGAGAGGGTACTCCAGCACGATATGCTCCAAAGGATGGAGCTATCGGAGCCAGGGGATTATAGAGAACCCGAGGCAGCAGCACCTGTGTCAGGGCTGCAGAATATCTCCCTCTCAGATGAGGGGAACGTACGAGGTCAGTGCTATACCGACCCAGAGTACGGAGGCACAGTTGGGCATGAGGGAACATCGGGTGTACCGTCTATGGCATCCAGATTTGCGATCCCTGCCCTTACAGGGGAACCATTGGATGAAGAGCTCGCAATGACCATAAATTATCTGGCTTCCCATCAACTACAAGAACAAACGATGGAAGAGACAACTGCCAGGTATCATACTCCACTAAACTGTGCCTACCTAAGTGTCCCGGTTGTTAACCAATCCATTTGGGGACACATTGGAGGGGGCGTCAGAGCCCAAGAGGTTAAAATTCAAAGAATCCTCAGGCTACTCGCCTCGGGCATCATGATCTTTGCCAGGTCAGTGGATGGGGCGCCCCTCTCTGGTACACAGCAAGACGCGATGGCATTAATATGCAATGCACATTTTGAAATCAATAGCCTCAGAAAGAATGCCATCCGTCCTGCTCTAAACCCTAAATTTGCTGGGCTGTGCAAACCGGGGAATGTGTGACCCCCAAACCTCCTGTTCGGAGAAGACCTGTCTAAACAGGTAAAAGAGCTCGATGAGGAGGCAATAACTGTTGGCCTCATGAAGGCACCTCCAAAGGTATTGTCTTTCCGGAGACTGTACCCCTCCCCTCCTCTTCATACCAGACGGTTCGTCGGATATGGCGGACGTGGTGCCGAGCAACAAGCACAGAGGTCTTTTTTAAGGCAGGGCCCAAGCCGGGCCATGTTCAAGATGTGGCGCCCTCCAACTGCCCTATCCCCCGGACCTCGGGGGCAAAAGCAGAGACCTTACCGCCGGTAACCTCTAAGGTAATTGAGCCTGCGATGGATCCATTACAAGTTGGGGGGAGATTGCAATTTTTCTTACATGAATGGCAGTGGATAACATCTAACCCATTTATACTGCACAGTATTCAAGGTTTCCAAATTGAGTTCATTTCTGACTTGCCTGCACCCACTCAGCATACACCTGGCCGCACTTTTGTGTTTTCACAACAGGAGTGTATGAGTGCACAAAGAGAACTTGACTCTGTGTTCAAGAAAGCGGTAATTGAGAGGTCGAGTCATGTGTCTCATCAGTTTGTGTCCAACATATTTCCTAGGCAAAAGAAGGATGGAGGATGTCAAATTATCCTTGATTTGACAGAGCTTAACACCTTAGTGCAGTATAGACACTTTAAAATTGAAACTTTTGTCACTGCCAAACAACTGCTTTCCAAGGGTTGTTATATGGCAAGCATTGACCTCAAAGATGCTTACTATTCAAAGGACAAAGGACAAAGGACATTTATTGTCACATACACCAATTGGTGTAGTGAAATTTGACTTGCCATGCAGCACACAGATAAAGATAAGACCTAACACTAAAGAATTAACAATGAACATAAAAACATCCCCCCACAATGGTTCCCACTGTGGGGGAAGGCACAAAGTCCAGTCCCATCCCCATGTCCACCTATAGTCAGGCCTATTAAGGCCTCCGCAGTCGGCGCTACGGCGGCCCAATGTTTTAGGCCTTCTCGCCGGGTGTTGGAGTTCTGGCGTCGGGAGAGTCCTCACAGCGGCTTGGGACACCTGGAACAGCCGCTTCCCTACCGGAGTCCGTGGCTTCTGAAGCTGACAAGGCCGCGCTGGATGGAGCTCCACAACTGGTGATCTCGCCGAGAGATCCCAGGCTCCCGATGTTAAAGTTCAGCGCTGCCACCCGCAGCCGGCTGCTCCACAGTCCCGCAGCTCTGCGATGTTCACCTGCGGTCTCAGCATACCGGCGTTCCAGCGCGGTGTGGCCATTCATGAAAATCACAGGAGATTTTTGAAGTTTAACTGGATGGATCACTTGTGGCGTTTTAAAGCATTGCCTAATGGATTAACCTCAGCCCCCACACTATTCACAAAATTGCTAAAACCAGAATCATATTGTCATGGCATATTTGGACAACATCTAAGTCATTGGGAGGACTTGGAATTAGCTGAGTTATCTGTGTCAGCTAAAAAACTCGTTTTTGAAAAGCTAGGGTTCTTAATCCATCCTGTTAAGTCTAAATTGGTGCCATCTACGATAATTGACTATTTGGGATTCACCATTAACGCAGTACACATGTCAGCGACTCTGTCTCGGGGTAAGCAATTAGAGTCAATTGAAGCCTGCAGGAAACTCATTGTTGATAATCAACCTTCTATTAGACATGTGGCTCGTATAATTGGAAAATTATTGGCAGCGTTCCCAGCTGCTCAGTTTGGGCCTTTGCACTACCAAAACTTACAGCGTGCAAAGGAACAGGCACTCAAGCTTCAGAGAGGTAGTTTCGATAGACCCATGCAATTGCCAGCTGAAGCCCTGGCTGAGTTACAATGGTGGATTACCAATATTCAGTGTTGTTCTAGTACTATTTTAGTCGATACACCATCAGTTATCCTGCAGACTGATGCTAATGTGCTAGGATGGGGTACTACCGATACCATCTCGAGCTGTGGTGGCAGATGGGATCTGCAGTAATCACGAATGCTTCAGTCACATGGTATTAACTACTTAGAGTTATTGGGAGCTCTCTATTGGTTAAAGGTTTTTTGTGCCAACATGCATCATATGCATGTCCAATTTCAGATTGACAACACTACCGCAGTAGTGTACGTTAATCACATGGATGGTAGTAAGTCCATATCCTGTGATAGATTGTTTAATCTCATCTGGCACTGGTGTATTGTGAGAAACATCTGGGTTTCAGCTATCTATTTACCAGATAGATATAACACGGTGGCAGACACCAGGTCACGAGAGTTCAATGGCAACAAAGAATAGTAAGATTAAATGAGAACTTACCAGTTTGAAGTTTGATCTTTATTTTATGAGGAGTTATGATGAGGGATTACGTGAAGACCCCGTCAGCACGCATGTGCGACATTCTTCAAAGCAGTGGTGTGAAATCACAGACAGCAACGTAGACTAATATAGTAAGATAAGAGAGAACTTCCATACCAGTTGATCTTTATAATAGAGGGTTTGGGAGCGGAGGGCACGTAATCCCTCATCGTAACTCCTCATAAAATAAAGATCAAACTTCAAACTGGTAAGTTCTCATTTAATCTTACTATTTTACTTCGGAGTCACGTGAGTGACTACGTGAAGATTTCAAAGCTCTGTGATTTCATGCCCTGGAACACCCCATGCTCACACACTGCTATGCTGGGATAAGAGGATGAACGTATTTCAGACATGACACTGGCTGAAAAACAAAATAGGTATTTATTCATACCAAAACAAAATATATATCCCATATAGGGTAATTATTTAGCAGAACTCAAAATCCTTCCTGCAAAAGAGTCAGGAGAGGCCATGGGTTTGTTGTAAAAACATTGAAACGTCTTCTCATTGCTCCAACCCGCTGTGGCTAGGATGTGGTCCATGGGTACTTCCATCATCCTAGCCGCCGAAGTGGATGCTGCCCTGGTGGAGTGAGATTTAAAAATATTAGTGTCCACCCCCGCCGCATCCAGTACCACCCTTAACCATCTAGATATGGTTTGCACCGTGACTTTGTGGTGGGGCTTTTTGTGGCTGATAAGCAAAGCTTTCTCCGTGCCCCTGAGAGACTTGGTGACTGAAATGTAACGTGATATCAAAGTGACGATGCAGAGTCGAGTATCTGCTGGATAGGCTAGAAACTCTAACGTATGTCCAGACGATCCGGGTCGATCTTGTTTTAACAGCCCCTGCATATGAAAAATGATTTTGCCATTGGAGATAGTCATGACATCCAGATTTAACTTGTGCAGGGACTGGACCCGTTGTGCCGTGACAAGTGCCATAATCATTACCATTTTGTAGGTGAGTTTGTCCAAGGTGAGCCGCGAGTTTGGTGTCCATCCTCGCAACATAGTCAATACTATGCTGATATCCCACGTGTGGTTGTATCTGGGCCTGGGGGATTGGAATTAAATATTCCTCTCATTAGCTTGGACACTAATGGATGTGATCCAATGCCCAGTTGATTACTCCCCTTGCCCAGATAAGTTGATAGGGCACTCCTGGCACAATTAATGGCACTGTAGCTTAATCCTTCATCATAGTGAAGGGTAGCCAGGAATTCCAGAACTTCCGTGATGGTAGCCGATTCGTAGGTTGTGTTTGTTGTAGAGCAGAACACCTCCCACTTCCTGATGTAGGTCAGGTACTGTTTCCTAGTGGACTCCCTGCATGACGCTGAGATGGCATCTATTATTCTGTTGGTGAGTCCGTATCCCAGAAGTGGCCGTTTCAGAATCTGCAAATCAACAGGTCCATGCGGTCATGACATGGATGGTGTTCCCCTGTGACGGGATGTATTAATAGGCTAGGTCGTTTGTTGACCCGAATACAAGGTTGTATGGCCATCTTCTGTACCGCTGGGAACCATGGTTGGGTAGGCCAGTCGGGCACAACCAAAATACCCGATGCGGAGTCTTGTCTGATTTTTTGCAAGACCCGACTGATGAGGCAGAAGGGGGGAAAGGCATAACAGAACAAATCCCCCCAATGTAGCGTGAAAGCGTCCATTGCTACTGCCCCTGGGTCTGGTTCCCAAGCAACATATGTTGGTAGTTGGTGATTTAATCTGGATGCAAAAAGGTCGATATCTGGTGTCCCATAACGTTCTACAATATCTGTGAACACTTTCCGATCCAACATCCATTCTATGTTGTCGTTGAATTTGCGTGACCTGGTGTCTGCCACTGTGTTTAGCTTACCTGGAAGGTAAGTGGCTGAAATCCAAATTTCCCTTTGCAGACACCAGTGCCAGATATTATTAGCCAATTCATCACATGATATCGACTTTATTCCACCCATATGATTAATATAAGCCACCACTGTGGTGTTGTCAATTTGTAATCTAACATGTACTTGGTGCATGTCTGAGCAATATGCCCTAAGGCCATGAAATGCTCCCAGCATTTCTGAATAATTAATTCCCAATGTTTCGAATAGGGTTAGCTCTTGTGCACTCCATCTGCCTCCACAACTAGTGGTGGTGTTAGTTGCTCCCCAACCTTTGGCACTGGCATCAGTTTGTAAGATGACTGAGGGATTTATGATAGTGATGGGTTTGGAACAGAATTGAGCATTTTCCATCCACCAATTTAATTCAATTCTTGCCTTTTCTGATAACTTCATAGGCCTGTCGAAATGTCCTGCATGACTTTTGAGAGCTATAATTTTAGCTCTTTGTAGGTTTTGATAATGTAGTGGTCCGAATTGCGCTGCGGGAAAAGCAGCCACTATCTTCCCAATTACCCTGGCCACCTGCCGTATGGATGGATCCCTGATGCCAGTAAGGCTCCTGCAAGCTTCTATGAAGTCCACCACCTTGTTCGGTGGTAAGGTGATAGACATTTGCACCGAGTCAATGGTGAACCCCAAGTAATCCATGGTAGTAGAGGGTTCCAACTTTGATTTATCTGGATGTATGATGAACCCCAGCTTTTGAAAGAGATGTTTTGTGGCTAGAACTGCCAATGTAGCCATTTCCAAATTCTCCCCGACAATGAGGATATCATCAAGGTAGGCCATAACAGTATGGTTTTGTTTCCTTAAATAGGCCAAAGCTGGTTTCAATAATTTGGTGAACAGCCTGGGTGCTGATGATAACCCATTGGGTAAGGCTTTATATTGCCATAATTGTCCCATCCAGATAAATTTAAGGTATTTCCTATGATCCTTGTGTATTGGCACTGAATAGTATGCATCTTTGAGGTCAATGCATGCCATGTAGTACCCATTAGCTATAAGCTGTCTAGCTGTGTCAAAAGTGTCCATTTTGAAATGAACATACTGAACAGAAGTATTCAGTTCGGTCAGATCTATGATTATGTGGCATCCGCCATCTTTTTTATTTTTGGTAAATATATTAGATACGAACTCCTGAGATTCTCTGGTGGTTCTCTCAATTACCCCTTTACTAATTAGTCTTAATAGTTCAGCATGGCCCGCCGTTCTTTCTTTTTGTGAAAGTATAAACTTTCGGCTAGGCGAATGCTGGACCGGGGTAGGGAGTTCGTAAATGAATTCAATTTTATAGCCCTGAATACTTCCGAGTATGTAAGGATCAGAGGTAAAAGTGCGCCATACTTCATCAAACAAGTGCAACCGGCCTCCCACATCAGAATCAGAATCAGAATCAGAATGCCTTTTATTGTCACTATACACGTGTACAGTGAGATTAAAAACTGCTCCTACTCAGTGCAAAAACAAGACAAAAAGGGGGGGGGGATAAGGTGCACAGTGTCTGCAGCACTATATACATATCTATAAAAAGACAATGGATAATAGAATGGATAATAGGATTCCTATATCCAGTATGGGTTACAGTTACAGTACAAATTACAGTAGGTGGATAGATGAAAGTCCGGGGGTGAAGTCAATGCATGTGTGAGTTCAGGGAGATGATGGATTTTGGGAAGAAACTGTTCTTGAGTCTATTTGTCCTTGTGCTGATGCACCTATAGCGCCTCCCTGAGGGTAGCAGGTTGAACAGGCCAAATGCAGGATGGGTGCTGACCTTGATAATGTTCTTCGCCCTGCTGAGGCAGCGGGAGGTGTAAATGTCCATCAGAGAGGAGAGAGGGCAGCCGATGATCTTCTGTGCTGCCCTGACTACCCTCTGAAGCCTCTCCCTGTCTACCATGGTGCAGCTGCCGTACCATGCTGTAATGCAGTATGTCAACAGGCTCTCAATGGACGAGCGGTAGAAGGTCAGCAGCAGGTTGGAGTCCAGGTTGTGCTTCCTGAGGACCCTCAGGAAGTGCAGCCGCTGCTGAGCCTTCTTGATGACCGCTGTGATGTGGTCTGTCCAGGAGATGTCAGCGGAGATGAGGACACCGAGAAACCGGAAGGTGTGGACCCTCTCCACACACTTGCCGTTGATGTATAAGGGGGCTAAGTCGGTGCTGTGCTTCCTGAAGTCGACAATGAGCTCTTTGGTTTTCTTGGTGTTCAGAGCCAGGTTGTTTTCTGAGCACCAGGCTGTCAACTTCAGGACTTCCTCTCTGTAGGCTGCCTCATCTCCCCTTGAGATGAGTCCGACTACTGTAGTGTCGTCAGCAAACTTGACGATTCGGTTGTTGTTGTGGGCCGGACTACAGTCGTGGGTGTAGAGACACATAAGATGAATTTAGGCAAGCAATGTTCCTGTGGGAGCCAGACCCACCTACCTCCAAGGTTATTGCCGGTGTTGCGGTCTTTGCCCTTGTTTCTTCTGTTGAGTTGCTGCGTTGTAGGGGTGGCGCATTTTCCAAGAAGGCCGGGCTGGGCCATGGCCTAAAAAAGACCGTTGTGCAGGTGGGCCGGCCTTTGAGCTTTCACCACCGGACGATCTGTTGTGATATCGCTGTCCGGTGGGTGTGTAGGGGTGCTGCCGCTGTTGGTAGTGAGGTTTGGAGGTACTGGGTACCTTAATCAGGCCTATGGCCTTGGCCTCCTCGTCCAGGTCTTTCACCTGTTTGGGGAGGTTATCCCCGAACAGCAGATTTGGTGGTTGAGTGTTACCTGGTCTGCATAACCCCGCAAACTTGGGGTTAAGTGCCGGTTTGATAACGCTCTTCCTGTAGTTATTTATCTCGTACTGTGTGTTACACAGCAAGGCCAGAGCATCCTGTAGTTCTTCCGGTAACTCTATTCCCACCGCAGTTCTGGCCACTGCCGTAATCCCGGCGGTCAAAAGTTTCAGGATCTTCTGAAGTTTGACTTCTTGCCCTCTAATCGTAGGGCTCATGTTCCCCCATATAGGGTTATTCACCGCAGGAACAGTCAGTGAGTTACAATTTTCAGGAGCAAGATACTTATCAGCTGTTGCATTGATGGCTTGCTCCTGAAGCTGGTTTGTAGTCATATATTTGATACTAGCTGCCAGCTTTGGGTGGATAGGTAGGCCTTTTTGAGAAGGAACTGCATGCTTGTTTACCATATCCAGTAACTCTTCTTCTTGCACCCCTGACACTGTTGGTTGTTCAGCCAACTCCCCCTCTTCAGGGTCAGCCCAGTTCTGACCCCCAATGCTCCCCTGCGAAGAGGGCGAGACATTAGGCAGTCCATGATAGGATCCTGCCGTGGGCCTGCGAAGAGGCCCACCGTGACCCTGCCCCTGCAAAAGCAGATCACGCTGGAGCAATTGCTCCACCATCCGCTCCATGCGGGCAAGACGACCCCCGTCGCTATCAGCGAGCGGGGTGTCCTCGGGACTGGACCCAGCTGAGTCGGCAGCCCCGTCCGACTTTCGGGTGGATTTACCGCCCGATCGCGGCAAACCTGCGGCCCTCATAGGCGAAAAGTCGGGAGCTGCAGGTAACACCTGCAGCTCAGGAGAAGCGGCACGCTGCTGGCTGCTCTCCATGGCAGCAGCTCTTGCCGCTGCTCTTTTCGATTTCCGCGACTCCATTCCTGAAAAAACAAGTGTATGTAAAGTCGCCACGCTCACCACTCCGGTGAGACTTACCTTTCGTAAGTTTTTTAAAACTTACGCTGGAGGAGCCCCGCTCCTCCCGACTGTCGCTTCCGCATGCGAACGACGATATGTCGCGCATGCGTGCTGGCGAGGTCTTCACGTAGTCACTCACGTGACTCCGAAGTAAAATGGGTGTTAAATCACAAAGTGTTTAATAGTAAGATTAAATGAGAACTTACCAGTTTGAAGTTTGATCTTTATTTTATGCAGAGTTGCGATGAGGGATTTCGTGAAGACCCCACCAGCAAGCATGCGCGACATTCTTCAAAGCAGCGGTGTGGAATCACAGAACCAAGCAGAAATCACTAGTTATAGTAAGATTGAAGAGACTCTATATACCAGTTGACCTTATAGTAGAGGGTTGGAAGCGGAGGGCACGAAATCCCTCATCGCAACTCCTCATTACATAAATATCAAATTTCGAACTGGTAAATTCTCGTTTAATCTTACTATTTCATTTCGGAGTCACGTGAGTGACTTCGTGAAGATTTCAAAGCTCTGTGATTACATGCCCTATATCACGTCCATGTTCACACATGGCCACAATATTTCAGACTTGATAGGCTGAAAAAATAATAATGTTTATTAATCACAAAACAAAAGCCCCTCATTCGGGGATTAACGTATGTTACTGACCAGCACTCAGCACAGTCTCTGCAAACATAGCAGGAGTGGTCACAGGTTTGTTGTAAAACCTCTGGAATGTAGCTTCGCTAGCCCAGCCCGCTAGCCCGCCAATGATAAAAACCTGAAATTTTCAGATAAGGTGAAATTGGACTCCACGGAAAAAATCTCTACTGGAATATGTAAACATTTTACCGTCACCGTGTAGTTTTATCGAGAAGATGTGATCACACACACACACACGTATGTACGCACACACGCACGCACACATACATCCAAGATCCAAGAAAGTAACAATTCAATTTGCCCAAGGCTTCCAAATTTCCTTCATTCTGAATTCCAGAATGAATGGCGGGTGGAGGGTGACGGCAGGTGGAGAGATGGTGGGAAAAACGGGAGCATACTGGGACAAGTTGAATCCGATTGCCCTCCCTGCAACTTTACCCTGGGCCAGATTCCCCACACACTGTGAAAGGAACTCTCCCCCCAATTGGTCCCTTAAACTAGTATTGTCATCCAATAAGATCACATCTGATTCAACTTGTATTAAGAGATATGGCTTTTGAAGACTTTATAAAAGTCGACTGACAACTTACAGAGAGGAGAACAACCTGCGAATGCGCGGTTTAAGATTTTTTAAAAGCCGACTGACTGCCTACGCTGAGTAATTACTCACGGCTCGTGCCTGCGTCACTTGTAGCACGTGGAAGAATGGTGCACGGAGCAGACCCATTGTGACGCCATCAGCAAAAGACAGTGGTTTTTAAATTCAACGTTTTTTCAGATTTTTGAACATTTTCAATAATAACCAGGAATAAAAGCCTGACATTTTCAGATAAGGTGAATTTGGACTCCACGGAAAAAATCTCTACCGGAATATGTAAACATTTTGCCGTTACCGTGTCGTTTTATCAAGAAGATGTGATCACACACACATACACACACACGTACACACACATCCATGATCAGTGTTTTATAAGTATAGATATATTTTTATATAAATTGTGTACTATTAATAGTAAGGACACAGTTTTAAATTGTATTTTTTTTAGACCTGTGTATTTTGTGGAAAGCACTTTGGGTTGCATTCAATTGTATGAAAAGTGCTATATCAATAAAGTTATTATTATTATTATTGCACCAAGAGCCGTGCACCTTGTACGTGGACCTTGAACATTCATGCCAAGGAAGAATGCAGCGCAACCATAAATAAGCATTAGTTTGATACTGGTTTCACAGATGCTTGTAAAGTGATGTTTATCAAAGACTGCTGGAATGGAAATCTTATTATAACCATATAACCATATAACCATATAACAATTACAGCACGGAAACAGGCCATCTCGGCCCTTCAGGTCCGTGCCGAACAACTTTTTTCCCGTAGTCCCACCTGCCTGCACTCATACCATAACCCTCCATACCCTTCTCATCCATATGCCTATCCAATTTATTTTTAAATGATACCAACGAACCTGCCGCCACCACTTCCACTGGAAGCTCATTCCACACCGCTCCCACTCTCTGAGTAAAGAAGTTCCCCCTCATGTTACCCCTAAACCTCTGTCCCTTAATTCTAAAGTCATGTCCTCTAGTTTGAATCTTCCCTATTCTCAAAGCGAAAAGCTTGTCCACATCAACTCTGTCTATCCCTCTCATCATTTTAAAGACCTCGATCAAGTCCCCCCTTAACCTTCTGCACTCCAGAGAATAAAGACCTAACTTATTCAACCTATCTCTGTAACGTAGCTGTTGAAACCCCGGCAACATTCTAGTAAATCTCCTCTGTACCCTCTCTATTTTGTTGACATCCTTTCTATAATTGGGCGACCAAAATTGTACACCATACTCCAGATTTGGTCTCACCAACGCCTTGTACAATTTTAACATTACATCCCAGCTTCTATACTCAATGCTCTGATTTATAAAGGCTAGCATACCAAAAGCTTTCTTTACCACCCTATCTATATGAGTTTCCACCTTCAAGGAACTATGCACGGTTATTCCCAGATCCCTCTGTTCAACTGTATTCTTCAATTCCCTACCGTTTACAATGTACGTCCTATTTTGATTTGTCCTGCCAAGGTGTAGCACCTCAAATTTTCAGCATTAAACTCCATCTGCCATCTTTCAGCCCATTTTTCCAACTGGCCTAAATCACTCTGTAGACTTTGGAAATCCTCTTCATTATCCACAACACCCCCTATCTTGGTATCATCTGCATACTTACTAATCCAATTTACCACCCCATCATCCAGATCATTGATGTACATGACCAACAACAAAGGACCCAACACAGATCCCTGAGGCACCCCACTAGTCACCTGCCTCCAACCCGACAAACAGCCATCCACCATTACCCTCTGGCTTCTCCCATTCAGCCACTGTTGAATCCATCTGTTATTGTAGATAAAAACCCTTGTCAGAATGGAGGGATCTGGGATGGTGAAGACTGTGACTGCCTAGACAACTACGAAGGAGAATTTTGCGAATTTGTAGAAGATACGATTGAAATAGGTGAGTCTATTTTCAAATGAATCGCATTTTATGTTATTTTGATGCTCCTGCTTTTGCCTTCCCCCTGCTAGACAGACTAAACCAACTGTGTAGAAAGGAACTGCAGTTGCTGGTTTATACCGAAGATAGACACAAAGTGCTGGAGTAACTCAGCCGGTCAGGCAGCATCTCTGGAGAAAGAAGGAAGGGTTTGTTTCGGGTCGGAACCCTTCTTCAAACCTACGTACCCCTCTGTCCTGAATCCCAGCTTGTACATTTTTCAGGAAATGAGAGTCCAGCTTAGAGTTATAGAATGATACAGAGTGGAAACAAGCCATTTGGCACAACTTGCCCACTCCGGAAAAAATGTCCCAGCTACGCTAGTACCACCCATCTGCGATTGCCCCATATCCCTCCAAACCTTCTGTATCTTGTATTCTCCATATGAGTTAAGATCTTGACCAACTTGTGATTGATGAATTGTATCTGATGATTTGCAGAAGAAGTTGAGGCCATTGTTGAAGTTACACTCAAGATAGTGAACAAAGTATTTTCAGAAGAACTAACGGATGACCAATCACCTGAATACCATAATTTTTCGCAAAACTTTAAGGAACAGGTCAGTGCCCAAAACTTGATACTGTGCTCCCAATTGTCACATAGTATCTCTAGCATTAGTTAAGTCATATCAAGTTGAGTTTATTGTCAAATGCACAAGTACAGTCAGGTACAGGTGAAGTAAAAATTGACCTTGTGGTAGTATCAAAGGCACACGGACTCAGACAAACGCACAAAGCATACAATCAACAAGAAAGCTAAAATAAGAAGACTGGTGTTTTTCTTGTTGGATATTGTCATTGCTTGCCACTTGTGTGACATGGATGTTATTTGCGACCCATTTGCCCAAGCATGGATCTTGTCCAGGTCTTGCTGCATTTATACATGGGCTGCTTCAGTATCTGAAGAATCGCAAATGGTGCTAAACATTGTGCAAACACCAGCCAACATCCCCGCTACTGACCTGAAGATTTAAGGAAGGTCATTGATGATACAGCTATAGATGTTTGGGCCTACAGAGATGTCTAATGTCTTTACCACCTTCCAAGCCGTGGAACGTGTTTGACCGTCCCAACGTCGGAGTTTCAATCATCCCGACGAGAGGGCATGTACATCGGGCTGTCCTTAGCGGTGAGTATGGAGGGTTCATGGCCCCAACCACGGGTGAACAAGGAGGAGGCCTGACTGAACTTTGTGCTTCCATCACAGTGAAGAATGCTGTGGTGGATGTTTGTGTTAAATCTTATTGTGTGTTGTGTGTTCTTTTTAATTGTAGCGCTGCTGGCAAATTCATTTCACTGCACCTTCGGGTGTATGTGATGAATAAAATTGACCCTTGACCTTACCACCACAACAATCCTCTTTGTGCAAACTATGATTCCAGCCAGTGGAAGATTTTTGCTCTGGTTGATTCTGGTTGACTAGCATAACCAGGGCTCCTAGATCAAATACTGCCTAGATATCATGATATCACATATTGTTTTGATACCAGATATATTACATCACCACCCTCTGCAGTGGGTAATTAATACCCATTTGCCAATAGTTGATCTATTTAAGGCTCCCTGAAATTCCCTTCAATCTCTTTCCAAATTTCCATCTAATTTTCTATCAGTATACTCCAAAATTATTCCTTTTATGGCCAAATTCCCCCTCCCATTCCGAATCCTAAGCCACCTCCATAGCCAGAGTGAGTCCCACCATAAATTGGAGGAGCAGCACCTCATATTTTGCTTGGGTAGTTTACACCCCAGCGGTATGAACAGTGACTTCTCCAATTTCAGGTAGTCCCTGTTTTCTCCTTCTTTCCCCTCCACTTCCCAGCTCACCCACAGCCCACGGTCTCTGCCTCTTCCTTTCTTCTTCTCGACCCCCCCCCCCCACCCCCACATTAGTCTGAAGAAGGGTCTTGACCTCAACCCTCCGCAGCCGTCGCTGCGGGTGTCCATATGTACAGACAGGTAAAAGTCCAGGTACGTCCAGAGTCGGCTATTCCCAATCTTAACCCTACCTTAAACAGAGGTCTAACATTAACTACCTATCCATTCCTTGTGAAACTCCTTGCTCTGAAGTAACTTGTTCTGAAGTGGCTTCATTTGTTAAAGAACAGTGGATGGAATTGTAATTGTTTAAAGAAAAAGAAAGACATGGCGAAGTATATCTTGACTTTCTTCCATTAATAAAATAAAATTAACATTCATATAGCAATGTTACAGAATTTTGAGATTTTAAAAATCAAGTCTGCAATTTATCCCATCAGATAAAGCATAAAATGACGTTTAATTTGACACTCAATTCACTTTCATATCTTCAGTATTAAAAAAGTTATGGCCATCTTTATACTCGGAAATTAGCATCTTGTTCCCTATTGCTTTTCCATTGACTTCACACCAAAGCTGTGATTGAGAACAGTCAAAAGCCCATAACTTTCTTAAAAATTAAGAGAACTGAATGAAATTTTCAGTTATTACAGAATGACACATTCTGAAACAAATCTAAAACATCTTACTTGGATGACCTGAAATTAAAGCCGATAATTAGTTAGTTACCTAATTGTAGCTAATTACAAGATTGACCGTTGTGACGGAAATAGTAATAAACACCCAGACTGCCTTGAAAATTCAAAAATGTGACATTCTCAAGATCAGAACTTTAATACTATTGTAATATATGCTGTTAGTCTGTAACAGATAGGTAAATAAATTACAATTTCTAGCAATAGACCAAGTCTTTATGGGGAAGATCAGTTGCTAGCTGGTACATTGGCATATCATAATCAGTAGCATCATCATACTCCTCAGATTGTAACCAATAAGCAACTCTGTACACCTTGTTTTTCCTCAACTTTTCAATTTTGGCATTGTAAACTACAAGTTTTTGCTCTTCAAACCACGCGTGACATGTCTTTCTGCCCACTACGTTCCCATTAAGAATGTCCTGTAGACTGGAGATTCCATTTCGTAAGAAAAGGATAATTGTTTTAAATAGCCTAACTATCCAAATAACAAACTAATCTCATTCACACAAGAATTCACAATATAACATGCTTTTTAAATCTCACTGGCATGAACATATGCCAGATGGAAGGAATTTAATGTTTAATTCCCATAAATTTATCTAAAAACATCTACTTTCAATATAATCAAAATGATTATTTTTTGCACAATAAATGTGGCTAAAGCTGTTGTGAATATTTAGTATAAAAATATTGATTATACAATTACGCAAACTATAGACGATTTAGATGTTCTTATGACATGATTGTCCAAAAAAAAGTGGATTTAAATCATCTTGCGAGTGGGTGTTTATGGATTGGAACATTGCATTTGCAGTGAATTTGTAGCCCATATCGGCAGGAAAGACACTGCCGAATGGTATGGGGCCCCAATCAAATTTTCGTAACGTAAAATGAGATTAAAGACATGCCAAGAAACAAAATTATATGTAAAACACACGACTTACCCTTTGTTTTGTCCCGTTCTTGTGATCCATCACATTGTAGGCATTGGGGGGCGCTAGAAGTCGCTTTTTATTTTAATCAAACTATTAAATTGTACAGCGACTTAAAAAAAAAATGGGAACGGAAGTCCGATCGATTTTTCTTCATCGACTCGCAGCCCGAGGAAATACCTCTCCGATAAGCGGTACAAATCATGCATTTTAGTCCCGCCCTCCCCCCCCTCAAACGCGCCAAAGTCGCGCAAACACCCAGTGGCAGAACTGCAGCGCCGCTGAAGGTAGTTATTGTAACATCGCTAATTCATATGCAGGAAATCTCATATCCCTTCTTGTTATTTTTTTCAGATGGACACCATTTACAATAAGATACCCGGATACAAAGGAGTGAAGATTTTAAATATTCGGTAATCTTAGCGATAGCCCACTGATAGATGCCTGAGTTGTGTTTTGTCAGGATGGTGTCAAGTTGGAAACAGGGGAAGTACAATGAGATCTAGGGGTCCTTGTTCATCAGTCACTGAATGTAAGCATGCAGGTACAGCAGGCAGTGAAGAAAGCAAATGGCATGTTGGCCTTCATAACAAGAGGAATTGAGTATTGGAGCAAAGAGGTCCTTCTGCAGTTGTACTGGATCCTAATGAGACCACACCTGGAGTATTTTATGCAGTTTTGGTCTCCAAATTTGAGGAAGGACATTCTTGCTAGCGGCTGGGCTTGTATACTCTGGAATTTAGAAGGATGGTTATGGGAACAAATAAGATTATTAAGGGTTTGGACACGCTAGAGGCAGGAAACATGTTCCGAAGTTGGCGGAGTCGTAACCAGGTGCCACAGTTTAAGAATAAGGAGCAAGCAATTTATAACGGAGATGAAGAAAAACTTTTTCACACAGGGTGGTGAATGTGTGGAATTCTCTGCCTCAGAAGGCAGTGGAGGTCAATTCTCAGGATGGTTTCAAGAGACAGTTAGATAGAGCTCTTAAAGATAGCGGAGTCAGGGGATATGGGGAGAAGGCAGGAACGGGATACTGATTGTGCCAATTAACCTACAAACCTGCACGTTTTTGGAGTGTGGGAGGAAACCGAAGATCTCGGAGCAAACCCTCGCAGGTCACAGTGAGAATGTACAAACTCTGTACAGACAGCACCCGTAGTCAGGATCGAACCCGGTTCTCCGGCGCTGTATTCGTTGTAAGGCAGCAACTTTACCGCTGTGCCACCGTGACTGCAAAATCTGAAATATATTAATTGATTCTACCTATTGAATCTGATGTCCCATGAAATCAAGGTTTCAAATCATGCCCAATGTGAAATACAATGTGATTATTCAGGATTATGACCTGACGTCATTAACTTTCCCACATTGCTCTTGCCTGAGCAACTCTGGTCCTTCACTTGTGGGGATGAGACAATGATCTCCAAACTGGCCCAGCAGCTCAGCCAGTTGTAAAACCAGTCACAAGAGAATGGGCAATGAGTGAGTGCATAATATGAGAACAAAAATAATTAGAAAACAAATCAGTCTAGGTTGTCTTTGACAAGACCAAGGAAATGATAAAGGTTGACAAAAATGCTGGAGAAACTCAGCGGGTGAGGCAGCATCTATGGCGCAAGAGAGACCTGAAACATCGCCTTTTTCCTTCGCTCCATAGATGCTGCCTCGGCCGCTGAGTTTCTCCTGCATTTTTGTTGACCTTCGATTTTCCAGCATCTGCAGTTCCTTCTTAAACAAAGAAAATGATAAACATGTTTCACAAAGAACTATTCTAATGTCTGTTATAACGATGACTACTAACAGTTGAAACCATTTACTTACATTCTGGCCTCAAAAGAAATTAGTGCTCAAGTTTTAGGTTGGGGTTTCAGGTCTAAAACAAGTCTGATGAAGAAACAAGAGTAAATTAAGAATATATTAAACAAAATTCCTTGAACAATACCAGAGCCTTTCATTGACAGATGAGAGATGCAGTGTTAAACTTGATGGGTGGCTATCATCTTTCTTTTTGCTCAATAGGAGTGGCAGTATCATTGTGGATCACGAGGTTATTCTGGCCATGAACACTTCAGACACAGTTTCTCATAATTTTCTCAATAAAACAGTCGAAGAAATTAAAACAACTCTTAAAGATACAACTTCCTCAGGTAGGAATTAAACTCAAAACCCCAAATTAACGCTAAAGTAGTTTTATGAAAGCAAGTTATTCACATAACCCTGAATTTTAAATTTCAGGCAACAACACTGGATTTGAGATTGATGCTTCCTCTGTCGGCGTGAAAGAAACTGTCCTCACTGGTAAGTCACGCAGTTTATTGTTTTGTTACTGTTTAGCGAGACCAGGCAGGTAGAGCAAAATGTTCTATATTAACGAAATAACACTTGAACTACTTAGTCGGGAATAAACGATGTTAGTTCCTGTCGCCGTGACGAGCACTAACTACTGAACATACAGAAAAGCCCGTGGACGAACCCCTGGTCCCGACCAATGACGAGGGTTCTGAATACCCATCTTCACCACTGGGTTCTGTTACAACTGCTTAATTAATGTTGTATTCTGGGCAACAAATATAAATCTATATATGCACCTAGCTCTGTTAATACATTTTAAACTTTGCAGCAGAAACGGCTGTAAAGAACTTGCATGTTAAATTATTTATAATGATGGGCTGGGTGTGCAAGGCAAAGCCTTCGTTCATGGGGGAGAAATGAAAGGGGACATAAGATATTTTTTAAATCTGCGAGTTGTTGCAAATGCACTGTCTGAAAGGTTGGTAGAAATAGAAACTGCAAAAAAAAATTGGATAAATAGCTAAAAAGGAAACTTTGTACCTATGGAGGAAGAGGCAGCAAGTGCAATTGCAGTGTATCTCCATATTATGGCAGTTCAGGTCATGGAAATTTAGAAATACTGTAACTGCCTATATAATTGAGATACAGAATAAAAACTCACTCATTGAATTTATGCGTTAAAAAATTATGTGAACAAGGAACTGGTTTCTCAAGGACATTGACTACATCCTGCCGGTTCACAAAGGGAGGTCACTTAAAGGGCCTGTCCCACTTATGCGACTTTTACAGTGTCTGCTGGCACCCGCCATAGGTCGTTGCAGGTTGCCGAAATTTTCAACGTGTTGAAAATTCAGGGGTGACCAGAAAGGCGCACCAACTCTTTGGGCGACTGAGGAGACTACTCACGACCATACAGGTGACACGTCGCGGGGTGAGGCCTGTATGGTGTAGAGTAGTCGCCCAAAGAGTCGTACCTTGTTCTGGTCGCCACTGGATTATCAACATGTTGAAAATTTTCAGCGACCTGTAACGACCTATGACGGATGCCGGCAGTCGCCGAAAAAGTCGCGTACGTGGGAGGGGCCCTTAGGTGATTTGCTTTGAAAACTGACAAGGCAAATTCTTCTAATGATACTTGTAGAAAAGTTTATCAAAGAATGTAACGTTCATTTCCAGCTAATTAAAACAACAACCCTGTCTCTATTGCCTACAATATAATCTGAATGATAATTTCTCCCCCATGAACGAAGGCTTTGCCTTGCACACCTAAGCCCGTCAGTGAAGAATACATTGTTTGATCACCTCTGCTCTAAAATGGTTCAAGTACGCTGTCAGGACTTCCTATTCCCAGTTAACTCTCACATGGTTTCCCAATTACTATTACTTTCTTAAATCTTAGAATGATCATGTTAAATTTGTTTTGTACATTTACAAGCCTGTTGCGGAGAAGCCTCATACAGAAGCATGTCACACACAAAGATGGTAGTACAATTTCCCAGGGCACACTCACATGGAAGTACTGTTTAAGAAGGAACTGCAGATGCTGGAAAATCAAAGGTAGACAAAAATGCTGGAGAAACTCAGCGGGTGAGGCAGCATCTATGGAGCGAAGGAAATAGGCAGCGTTTCAGGTCGAGACCCTTCTTCCGCTCAGTCTGAAGAATGGTCTCGACCCGAAACGTCGCCCATTTCCTTCGCTCCACAGATGCTGCCTCACCCGCTGAGTTTCTCCACCATTTTTGTCTACCCACATAGAAGTACAGATTATTTTTTCAAAATTGGCAAGTTCAAAGTAACGAATTGCGTTGAACGATGTGAGCAATTGTTCCTCTGCCACACGATATGAACGTTAATAAAAGATTATAATTGAAGTTTGATAATAACTTGAACTTTTTATACCCTTGATAGCTGATTGTGCTTCAAAGGTTCCAGAGAAGCTAAAGCTGTATTATACACTGGTTGTGATTGGTAAGAAGACAATTTGTGCTTCAGTCTGTAATTCGGCAAGGAAGGACGCAATGAAATGTGGAAATGGAATGTGTGGAATGAAAAGTAATGGACCCGATTGCTAGTAAGATTTCACAATTAACTAAATGTTGTTCTCTGAATATGTTTGAATATGTTCATGGCCATATTATTGTTATGATGAGGGTGCTGCATGGTGGAGACAACTACCTTTAGAATTAGGTATTAATCCAAGGTCTACTCCGCTCTTTTAGAAATATTCCACTGCACTGCTTTAAAACAGAGCAGAAGAATTCTCCTTAATGTGTTGGCCAATATTTGTGTCTCAACCCAAAATCACTGGAAGAGATCAGTTGATCGTGATGTTATGTTTGTGGGAGCTTATTCTTTCCTTTTAGAAGACCGTATATTTGCCATTTTTGTTGCATCTTGCCTAAATATTAAACTTGGTGACAACATAAAAATGAACAAAATTGAGACATTTCTATTTTAGAAGTCATCATTTCCTCCCTTTGAGAAATATTAAAACTAAACTCCTGTGATTAAACAGGCTTTCCTGCATCATCCATGTTCAAATTCACGGTGGATGACTCGGTACTATTTGTAGTGGCCATTTGGCTTAATTTTGTGTGTCATAAATTATGGCATTTGCCTTTAAATTTTGTCTGCCTGCAAGAGGGAGCAATCTCTTGAACGATATAATAATCTGCCACTATACTATCACAGAGTTCTCTCCATGACTGTCCCCAACTTGTAGAGCAAGATGATTACACCTTGACCCTTGCGCGACCCCTAGCTATCACTGGTGATAATAGGGTCGGCCAAAAAGCAACAAAAACGGAAGATGCCATTGTAAATATGCTTAGATCTATGTGTGGTGCTGCCGGCAACAAATACGCTTTAAACAGAAGAATAACAGATAACTTATAAAAAATAAAAACCATGCTCCAATGGGGACACCTCAAATCATGCATAATTCACTACTTTCAGGAACATTTGCTGTTATTAACAGGTAGGGCTGCCAACTGTCCTGTATTTTGGGCTAAGTTGGTTTGTCGCATACGGGACTGCCCTTGTCCCATAATTGACTGCTACTACTCGTGTCAAGGGGATTGTCGGGCTGAAGCGCCGCGTCCGGCCCCGCGTCATACTTCATGACGTAGTGCAGCCCATGGAGTGCAGCAGCAGCGCCTCGCCCGTAGCCCCGTCGGTCGGCAGCCCGGCCAGCTGTCTGACCTTCGGACCTTCGCTTACCACCGACACCGCCATCCCTCTTTCTCATGGCCAATCATCAGTTCATTTGTTGAATGGGGTGCCGAACTTTGTGTGCGATGTTGCGCGCAAAGTCCGGCGCCCGGGCCAAACTCGTCAGCTGGCCTGCCGGCTGGGGTTTGTGTGCAGTCCAGCACCCAGGCCAACTCAACATTAACCCAGCCACGGCCAAGTTGGTCAACGAATTGCCGCCGGGAATTTGTCCCGTATTTTGATCTTTTGTCCCTTATTTGGAAGTGAGAATGTTGACAAGCCTATTAACAGGGCAATGTTCATTGATCATGTTGACATACAGGGGAAATATGGCCTTTGGTCGAGAGACTGTCGCCTCAACTTCCTGATGGAGTCACAGAATCATAGAGTCACACAACTCGTCTCTTCGGCCCAACATGTCCATACCCACAATGATGTCCGACCTGAGCTAGTCCTATTTACCTGTATTTGGCCCATATCTCTCTACATGAAGTCCTACCCTGCCCATCCTCTCCCTTTAGCTCAGACCCTTGAGTCCTTGCAACACCATTGTAAATCTGTAGGAAGAACTGTAGATGCTGGTTTAAATTGAAGGTTGACACGAAGTGCTGGAGTAATGCCCCTGTCCCACTTAGGAAACCTGAACGGAAACCTCTGGTCACCTTGCGCCCCACCCAAGGTTTCCATGAGTCACCAGAGGTTTTAGTCACTCGCTTGGAAAGCCTCGACCGAAGCGTGAGCTGCATCAACTGACTAAAGATCCTATAGGATCTTTGCTACCGACCGCACACACACAAACACATCGCGGAGGTGGGGGCCAGGGACAGCGGGGGAGCGCTGTATGCGCGATGAAGAAGAAGATAAATGGCTGCCACAGAGCACGGTAAGTCATTTAGAGAGCGCGGCGGGAAGGGGAGAGAAGGACAGAGAGAAGGACAGAGAGAAGGACACGGAGAAGGACAGGGAGAAGGACAGGGAGGGAAGGGGAGAGAGAAGGGGAAGAAGGGACGAGTGGGGGAGAGAGAAGGAGAGAGAAGGGGAGAGAATGGGAGAGTGAAGGGGGAGAGAGAAGGGGAAGAAGGGAAGAGTGGGGGAGAGAGAAGGAGAGAGAAGGGGAGAGAAGGGGGAGAGAAGGGGGGGGGGAGAAGGAGTGGAGACAGTTTTAAGAAGTTTAATAAAGTTAGTGGGCATTTTACCTTCCGGCAGATCTTCTAGGTCCTGAAAACCAAAGATCCTATCGGATCTTTGCTGAAAACTCCAATGAGCCAAACAAAATGGCGGGTCAGCGAAGGAGTTTGCTTTCGACTGGCTGTAAGTAGCTAGCTACCCCACTCCACTGGCTTCGACCAAACGGCAACCTATTTTTAGTCAAGGCCGGTTTTGAATTTGTTGAAATAATCGCAGAAACATAGAAGAAGCCTCGACTACACTTTCCACCATTAGGGAGAGTGACCAAAACCTCCGGGAACCTCACGGAAATCTTGGGTGGGGCGCAAGGTCTCCAGAGGTTTCCGTTCATGTTTCCTAAGTGGGACAGGGGCTTAACTCAGTGGGTCAGGCAGCATCCCTGGAGAGAAGGAATGGGTGACGTTTCGGGTCGAGACCCTTCTTCAGACTGAAGAACCTGCCCTCGTTCACATCAATTATATAGATGATATAAAGGTTATTTTTTTATTTCACTTTCTTCCAGTTGTGACGTGTCTCAAGACTACTGGTACTATGGTGATTACTGCAACCATATGATTCATAAAAAAGGCTTCATTGCTGGTTTATCAGTGACACTTATTGTCCTTCTTCTTGGCATTTTGGCTCTTGTGATCACCAATGTGAAGTTTTGGAAGAGAAGCCCAAAACGAACCAAAAGGTGTGTTGGAATATATCCATATTTATTATATTTTTATGTATCATCTATATATAATTTAAAAAAAAAAACGTTTTCATCCAAGAGGTTGTGAGGATAAGTAGAGTGGATAAGGGAGAACCAGTGGATGTGTTATATCTGGACTTTCAGAAGGCTTTCGACAAGGTCCCACATAAGAGATTAGTATACAAACTTAAAGCACACGGTATTGGGGGTTCAGTATTGATGTGGATAGAGAACTGGCTAGCAGACAGGAAGCAAAGGGTAGGAATAAACGAGTCATTTTCAGAATGGCAGGCAGTGACTAGTGGGGTACCGCAAGGCTCAGTGCTGGAACCCCAGCTATTTACAATATATATTAATGATCTGGATGAGGGAATTGAATGCAACATCTCCAAGTTTGCGGATGACACGAAGCTGGGGGGCAGTGTTAGCTGTGAGGAGGATGCTAGGAGGCTGCAAGGTGACTTGGATAAGTTGGGTGAGTGGAAAAATGCATGGCAGATGCAGTATAATGTGGATAAATTACATGGCAATTTTGGAGGCAAAAACAGGAGGGTAGACTATTATCTGAATGGTGGCCGATTAAGAAAAGGGGAGATGCAACGAGACCTGGGTGTCATGGTACACCAGTCATTGAAAGTAGGCATGCATGTGCAGCAGGATGTGAAGAAAGCGAATGGTATGTTGGCATTCATAGCAAAAGGATTTGAGTACAAGAGCAGGGAGGTTCTACTGCAGTTGTACAGGGTCTTGGTGAGGCCACACCTCGAGTATTGTGTACGGTTTTGGTCTCCTAATCTGAGGAAAGACATTCTTGCCATAGAGGGAGTACAGAGAAAATTCACCAGACTGATTCCTGGGATGGCAGGACTTCCATATGAAGAAAGACTGGATAGACTCGGCTTGTATTCGCTGGAATTTAGGAGGGGGGATCTTATAGAGACTTACAAAATCCTTAAGGGGTTGGACAGGCTAAATGCAGGAAGATTGTTCCCGATGTTGGGGAACTCCAGAACAAGGGGTCACAGTTTAAGGATAAGGGGGAAGTCTTTTAGGACCGAGATGAGAAGATCATTTTTCACACAGAGAGTGGTGAGTCTGTGGAATTCTCTGCCATAGAAGGTAGTTGAGGCCAGTTCATTGGCTATATTTAAGAGGGAGTTAGATGTGGCCCTTGTGGCTAAAGGGATCAGGAGTATGGAGCGAAGGCAGGTACAGGATACTGAGTTGGATGATCAGCCATGATCATAATGAACGGCCGTGCAGGCTCGAAGGGCTGAATGGCCTACTCCTGCATCTATTTTCTATGATTCTATGAGGAAAGCAAACTCAGCTCCCATAAGAGTGGTGAAGACAAAAACCTTCAAAGCTTAAAATGTTACTGAGTGAGCACTTTAGTTTAGTTTAGTTTAGAGATACAACGCGGAAACAGGCTCTTCGGCCCACCATGTCCACGTTGACCAGCGATCCCCGCACGTTAACACTATCCCACACTCACTAGGGACAATTTTTAACAATTTTTTTAGCTATGTCTCCTTGGATCCCATGCGATCCAACCTTCCAGAACAGCCTACCATGCGGAACCTTGTCCAGTTCTTGCTGATATCCATATATACATCTACAAGTCTGCCCTCATCAAACCTCTAGGTCACATCTTCAAACAACTCAATCAGATTCACAAGCCACAATCTGCCACGCACAAACCTGTGCTGACTATATCTAATCAGCCCTTGACCATCTAAATGCATGTATATCTTATCCCACACAATTCTGACTGGGTATTGCATCTCTTCCGGTTCCTTGGGAAGGTGATGTAGAATGGGAAGAATGATGAGTGGGGACGGAACAAGGAGTGGACACTTGGAGGAAACATGAGACTGGTTCGAGTGTTCACAGAGAATGAAGATCTTTGTATATTAAAGAAATAGGGTGCAATCGCATTAATGCAGGGATGTGCAGCTGTTTTAAAAGATCAGTCATATTGAATGCAGAACACACAAGGGTCAGATAAACTAATCCTGCTTCGAGATGAACAAAGCTTTCTATTACAGGGTGGGGTTAGATTTTGCTTCTGAGTTGAAATTTCAGGACTTTGGATGAATATTAACGTTAATGTGACAATTTAGGTCCTCATTATGGAATGTCTGGATGTGAATGAGGTTTTCATGGCTGGCTGCTCTTACAAATCTCATTGATATATATTGTTGAATAATATAATTAGATGGTATGTTGTTGAACGCATCACAATCCATTTTCCACATCATGATGCACAGAGATTCTATTTCAGCAGGTGTTCTCTCTCATATACAAAAATATTCCTCCATCAACATTATTAAAATAATAATCACTATAGTTGCTGAGGAATCTTGCAAAATACAAATTCCCTGATATATGTCCTACATTGGATTTGGTGACTAATGGACCTGTCCCACTCACACGACTTTTTCGGCGATTGCCGGCACACGTCATAGGTCATGTTGAAAATCCAGCGGCGACCAGAACAAGGTACGACTCTTTGGGTGATGACTCATGACCATACAGGCTTCATCCCGCAACATGTCACCAGGGTGTTGCCTGTATGATCGTGAGTAGTCTCTTGGTTCTTGGTTACTTGGTTACTTGTTCCTCCAAAATACTCCAACTGGAATTTAAACTGGAGGTGGTGAAGGGAGGGGTTCAGCCAGAGAGGGTTATTGGGAAGAAAGTGCCACTTTAAATGTAGTTGCATCTGGCTGGGCAACCGTGGCTTGGTGGAGATTATTCCATGCTTTAATAGTGCGTGGAAAGAACGAATTGCTGTACACATCTGTCTTTGTGGCTGGGACCACAAATTGGATCGAATGCCCTCGTCTGCTCCTAATTGGTTTGGGGTTGGTGTAGGTCTTGTGATCTATGTCTAGCTGACCATTTAACATTTTGTAAAAACAGGTCAAATGGTGAGCTTCACGTCTGTCTTGGAGAGGGTTCCACCCCAGAGAATTCAGAAGTTTGGTGACACCCGCTTCTCTCTCGTAGGTGTTGGTAACAAAAAGAGCGGCCTGTCTTTGGACACATTTGATGGATGAAATGTTTTTATCTATGTATGGGTCCCAAGCTGCAACTGCGTAGTCCAGATGAGGTCTAACGAGGGTGAAATATAGCTTCTCCTTGACAGAAGCTCTTCAGTCTTCTCCTCAGTTGCCCAAAGAGTCGTAGCATCTTTCTGGTCGCTGCTGCATTTTCAACGTTGAAAATTTTCGCCAACCTACAACGACCTATGATGGGTGCCAGAAGTCGCATAAGTGGGACAAGCCCATAAGTTTCAAAAGTACCAGAGCTGTTTCATACAATATACAGTGATGCTGAATTGTAAATCATACGTTCTTTGCAAATAATTTATAACTTCCCTAAATCTCTGTCTTTCGTGTCTTTATAGAAATGAGCAAATGAAAGAAATAATGGAGAGCTGGGAAGAAGATGATAGGGAATGGCAGAATCCTGGGGCTATTATTATCAAAAACAGGAACACCGATACCTTTGATGGTAATGCTATTAGTTGTGACTGAACTTACAAAGTTATAAAACAACAACATCTCCATTTTACATGAGTTTGTTAAAGAAAACCATGGGAGTCAAGTTATTCCCTTCATCATGTATCTGTATAATGTGAATGGCTTGATTAAAATCATGTATTATCTTTTCGCTGACTGATTAGCACGTAACAAATGTTTTTCACTGTACCTTGATTCACTTGAGGATAAACTAAACTAAACCTAACACACCTGGAGTGATAGGTTGATGGAGTGTGATTTCCCCACCTGTTGGCTGCATTGCAGGATGCAATGTATCTTCATGCTCTCTGCTCATTTAGTCATTCTGCATTCAGCTAGCACCAGCCTTTCTGTTGGTGGGTCGGACACAACATTACACAGTCCAATACTATCCCATCAGCAAACATTTCCTACTATATTTGGATCCTGTAATTATGGAAGTTGGCCAAGAATGCAAGATTGTCGATTTAGAGGAGATCTCCAAATTAATTGTGCGTGTCACTTTGATAAGAACAATTCTTTGGCTTTCTGGGCAGGCAAATCCATGATGATCCATTGGTTACAGCTAATGACACCATTCACTCAGACATTTATCGTTCATATCTACACTTCAAGTGTAGAAATCCAAAAATGCATGAATAACTGGATCAATGGCATAGAATATTGATGAAGGCTACCTTACAGGTACAGCAGGCAGTGAAGAAAGCAAATGGCATGTTGTCCTTCATAGCGGCAGGATTTGAGTATAGGAGCAAGGTGGTCCAGCTGCAGTTGTAGAGGGCCCTGGTGAGACCACACCTGGAGTATTGTGTGCAGTTATGGTCTCCTAATTTAAAGACGGTCATTCTTGCTATTGAGGGAGTGCAGCCTAGGTTCACCAGGCTAATTCCCGGAATGGCAGGATTGACATATGATGAAAGAATGGGTCGACTGGGCTTGCATTTACTGGAATTTAGATGAATGGGAGATCTTATAGAAACATATAAAATTCTTAAGGGATTGGAGGAAAAATATTGATGCAGAAAAAATATTCCCGATGTTGTGGGAGTCCAGAATCAAGGGTTACAGTTTAACAATAAGGGGCAGGCCATTTAGGACTGAGATGAGGAAAAACTATTTAATCCAGAGAGTTGTGAATCTGTGGAATTCTCTGCCACAGAAGGCAGTGGAAGCAAATTGACTGGATGTTTTCAAGAGAGAGGTCGAAGTTGCTCTTAGGGCTAATGGATTCAAGGCATATGGGGAGAAAGCAGGAACAGGCTACTGATTCTGGAAGATCAGCCATGATCATATTGAATGGTGATGCTGGCTCAAAGGGCCGAATGATTTACTCCTGCACCTACTGTATTTTCTATGTTTCTTAGGCACAAAATAGCTCATAAATGTCAGGTTTCAAAGTGAAAAAAAGGCTATGGATGCAGTAGATCTAAAATTACTTTTACCCCAGGGCAGGGGAATCAATAATCAGAGGACTTAGGTTTAAGGTGAGGGGAAAAAGATTTAATATGATGCTGAGGGGCAACATCTTTACACAAAGGGGGGTAGGTTTAGCCAACGAGCTGCCATAGGAGGTAGTAGAGACAGGTACCATCACAATGCTAAACATTGTGGTACATGGATAGGATCGGTTTAGAGGTATATGGGCCATTCGCAGTCAGGTTGGAGTAGTGTAATTGGGGGATGTTGGTCAGCATGGGCAAGTTGGGCTGAAGGGCCTGTTTCCACACTGTATCACTCTATGACTTTGTCATGACAAGATAATAATTTACACCCAGAGAGTTGTGACTCTGTGGAATTCTCTGCCTCAGAAGACAGTGGAGGCCAATTCTCCGGATGCTTTCGGAGAGAGTTAGATAGATCTCTTAAAGATAGTGGAATCAAGGGATATGGGGAGAAGGCAGGAACTGATTGTGGATGATCAGCCATAACCACAGTGAATGGCGGTGCTGGCTCGAAGGGCCGAATGGCCTACTCTGCGCTGTATCTCTAAAACTAAAAGCATCTTATCAGTGGGCAATGAAAATTAGTCCTGCTATCATTCTTTTTTTTTTTGAATAATTTTTTTATTAGCAATAAACAATTCTCAATGTTTAAAACTGAGTTATAAACATCCACTTAAATCAATATTTGTACTCTAATGATTATTATCTTATTTTTTTTTGAAAATAAAAGTGGGTAAAGAGAAATACCATTATTAATCAATAAAATTATAATTCCTTAATAATTATTTGGTATAAAAGAAAAAGAAAAAATGAAGAAAAAGAAAAAAGACATATTATGTATATATATCAATTAAAAGCCACAAAATATATTATAAATGAAACAACTACAAATAATAATATCAGTAAAGACATGCATATATCCTGGTATACCAATACATTATTTTCATCAAATCCCGCAGGGTGTCAGTCGAGCCGTGATGCCAAGAACAGCTACTTCTCTAAATACTGTATATATGGAGACCATATCTGTTGAAAAGAATTATACTCGTCCAAAAGGACAAATCTGATTCTTTCCAACTGCAACGTCTCCAACATCTCTGATGCCCACATTTTAATTGTTGGGGATAATGTTCCCTTCCAAAATTTCAATATTATTTTTTTCCCTAATATCAAACAATAATCAAGGAAATTTCTTTGGTCTGGTGTAAATATCAAATTAGCCTCTGGAATTCCCAGTATTATTAGCTTTGGGTCGGGTTCTAATTTAACCTTAAGAACTTCAGAAATTACTTTAAAAATTTCTGTCCAATAATAATTCAATTTAGGACATGTAACAAAACTGTGTGTTAAATTTGCTTCTAAATTCTTACATTTATCACAAATAGAGGAGAGATTAGGAAATATACTATTTAATTTGGCTTTTGAATAATGTAATCTATATAATACTTTAAATTGTATTAATATATGTCTAGCATTTAACGAGCACCGGTGTATTCGTTGTAGACTTTCTCCCCAATTTTCTTTGGTTATAGGTGATCCAATTTCATTTTCCCATGCTTGACGATATGTTTCAGTTATTGGATTCTCATTATCCATAATGATGTTATATATATAAGCTATTAATTTTTCTGTGGTTGGATGCCAGTTAAACGATTCATCTAATAATCCTGGTTCCTTATTTTTAAAATCCTGTGTATTAGATTTAATATAATCTCTAATTTGGAAATACCTAAACAAATGCTGTGAAGACAATCCGTAGATATCTTGTAATTCCTGAAATGAAAGAAATTTTCCATTTCTATAAAGGTGCTCTACCCTTGTAATTCCTAAATTATCCCAATGTCTGAACCCTCCATCCAATGTGGAGGGCTTAAATAATGGGTTATTCATAATTGGTAATCTAAATGAAAGGTTGTCTAAATGTAAAGTCTTGACTATTTGTTTCCAAATACGTCTATTATTATAAATGATTGGATTGTCCCTATAAGTTTTTTTTTGAACTTCCTCTGGGGCAAAAATAATTGAATCTACGTTGAAAGGCAAACAATCTTCCTTTTCTATCTTTAGCCACGTTGGTTCCAGGTCCGTATTTACCCACCAAAAATTCATATTCTTAATCTGTACTGCCCAGAAGTAGTATAAAAAATTTGGAAGTGCTAATCCTCCATTTATCTTTGACTTACATAAATGTTTTTTACTTATTCTATGATTTTTATAATCCCAGATAAAACTATTAACAATATTATCAATTTTTTTTAAAAAGGTTTTCGGAAGGAAAAAAGGGATAGCTTGAAACAGATATAATAATTGTGGTAGAAAAACCATCTTTATAGCATTTATTCTACCAATCAAAGATATAGGCAGTGTTTTCCAATATAAAATATTTTTTTTAAGTTTATCTAATAATTGAGGATAATTCGATCTAATTAATGAGTTATGAGATTTAGATACATTAATTCCTAAATATTTAATTTTGTCAGTAACTATTGATAATGGATATTGTTGTAATATGTTTAAATTTATATTAGTTATTGGCATAATATCACTTTTATTCCAATTAATCCTATATCCAGAAAATGTACTAAATTTATTTATAACATCAAACAACATTGGAATACTAATTTCAGGTTTTGTGATGTAAATCAAAACATCATCTGCATATAAGGATATTTTATTAGTTGTTCTGTCAGTATTATAACCGTATATTTCAGGTTCTGACCTAATTCTTTCCGCCAAAGGCTCTATCGCCAAGGCAAATAATAAAGGCGATAACGGACATCCTTGTCTACATCCCCTAAAGAGTTTAAATTTAACTGATAGTATTTGATTAGTTAGAATTCTTGCAGTAGGATCTGAGTATAGGATTCTTACCCATTTACAAAATTGATCCCCCAATTGAAACTTTTCCAACTGCTATCATTCTTACTGTTCTGCAATCTTCTGGCACCGGTCATGGTGGCGCAGCGATAGAGTTGCTGCCTTACATGGAATGCAGCGCCGGTGACCCGGGTTCGATCCTGACTACGGGTTCTGTCTGTACAGAGTTTGTATGTTCACCCCGTGACCTGCCTGGGTTTTCTCCGAGATCTGCAGTTTCCTCCCACACTCCAAAGACGTACAGGTTTGTACATTAATTGGCTTGGTAAATGTAAAAATTGGCCCTCGTGGGTGTAGCGGGGATCGCCGGTTGGCCTGGACCCGGTGGGCCAAAGGGCCTGTTTCCACGCTGTATATCTAAAACTAAAAGCATCTTATCAGTGGCCGATGAAAATTTAAAAACCTCTCCCACCTGCTTTAAAAGGGCAGGTGACCGGTGCCCAAGAAGAGCAAGGTGACGTGTCTCAATGACTATCGACCTGTAGCACTAACGCCTGTGGTGATGAAGTGCTTCGAGAGGTTGATCATGGCGCAAATTAACTCGACAAAAACCTGGACCCACTGCTGTTCGCTTACCGCCGTAACAGATCAACGGTGGATGCGATCTCACTGGCTCTCCACTCCGCTCTGGACCACTTGGACACCAAAAACTCATATGTCAGGCTGTTGTTCATTGACTACAGCACGGCATTTAATACAATCATCCCCTCCAAACTGGTTACCAAGTTCTCAGATCTGGGTCTCTGCACATCCCTCTGCAATTGGATCCTTGATTTCCTCATCCACAGACCACAATCTGTCCGTATTGGTGGAAATGTGTCATCCTCGATAACAATCAGCATGGGAGCACCTCAAGAGAAACTGCCAGTAATTCTGCGCAAAACAGGTGACAGACTCTGAGAGAGAGAAGGGGGAAGAGGGTGGACTAAATAGATGATTGGGCTCGCAGTTCAGTGACGTGCGGCTGGTGGGCTGGCAGTTCACTTACTTATGGCTGGTGAGCTGGCAGTCCAGTTACTCACAGCTGGTGTGGTGGCAGTTCACTCAGTCACCCCTCCTCCCTTAACCTCCCCACTCTGCACCTTGCCGTTCCCTTCCTCACATACACTCACTCACACTCACAAACATACACACACGCACGCACACACATACACTCACAAACACACACTCACATAGACAGACAGACACACAAACACTCTCTCTCATACACACACACACACACTCACAAACACATACACACACACATCACTAACACACACACCCTATATATGGCAGTAAACTTTCTTGAATACTCACACGGCTGAGCACGGCCTCTCCACTTTGGGGCTTCCGCAGTCAGTGGCACTTCCACAATCAGCGGAACCTCTGCACTCAACGGAAATTACGCAAACAGTGCGACCTGTTCACTAAGCGGAAGTCACGAAATGAGCGGGACTTTTGAACCAAACACAGTCGGACCTAATAAAGCATTTATTCCTTCCAAACACAGTCGGACCCAATAAAGCATTGCAGTTTCAAGCACAGGCAGCATGCCAAACAACTCATGGCATTGTCATTAAGGGCTAATAGATCATTTATTGCAAGTACATTGCAGACTCACAGTTCAGTTGATTCACAGCTTAGAATGAGAGTCGTGCCCTCTCCCTCACGATCTTGCAGAGTGACTGAGTCACGTCCAGGCATCCAGGGTTTTATAGTCCTGCCCCCCCTCCTCCCCCGGAAGGGGCGTTACCTTAATCGCGGTGATTGACAGGCGAGAGGATCTCAAGGTTTTCACACTCAAAACGTTTTAATTTTTCACAGATGGGAAAATCCTCGGGGCCTGCTCAGCGGAGGAGGACTGTGAATAAGATGGCCAAAAATCATAGCGATATATGGTAGCATTTCAATCAATATACAGCGCAGACAGGAAGTGGACAAGATGACACTTTTAATTATATAGATATGTGTTTATATATATATATAAGAAACTAGAATATAAATAAATAAATAAATAAATAAATATAATTGCCTTTATGGGCGCATACAAGCAGTTGTGACCAATGGGATTAGATTCATTACAGAGTGCAAGGCTAATACAAAAATCAATTCAAACACAGGACATGAGCCATTTAAAAAGAAAAATTAAAAAAACATTTTAAACATTTAAAAACTTGCAAACTGTTCCCCCGTAACGCTGATTGCACTGTGAAAGGCATAACTGAAGTCGGGTAGAGTATACCGAAATGGCGGAAGTTACGCTCCGTTGCGTACTACATGTCAGTCCATTGGATTTTGCAGGAGTGGACCATCTTGCTCCGCTCTAAGATCTGTGTTGTGTTTGTGTTGCTTACTTGACTGGAGCATCCTCGGCTGATGATCATTAAAGTTTGAATTGGTCTACCTAACCGTTTTGTGAGTTGTCTGACCTGGTCAAATAACATCTCATCAACAGTTAAGAGAGTGCAGCAGCGGTTGCACTTTCTGCGCCGGATGAAAAGAGCTCACCTCCCCCATCCCATCCTCACCACTTTCTACAGGGGCACCATAGAGAGTATTTGGACCAGCTGTATCTCTGTCTGGTTTGGGGACTGTAAAGCCTCCGACTGGAAGTCCGTGCAGAGAGTGGTGAGGACAGCGGAAAAATCATCGGGACTTCTCTCCCCTCAACCGGGGATATTGCGACCAAACGTTGCGTGTCTAAGGCCAGCAGTATTATAAAAGACCCCACACATTTCCATCATGGACTGTTCACTCTGCTGCCCTCGGGCAAAAGATATCGTAGCATAAGGAGCAGAACATCAAGGTTCTGCAACAGCTTCTTCCCACGAGCCATCAGACTCCTGAATGCCATGTAATGGGCTGCCACCATTGTCTATTTATCTTTTTATCCATTTTATCCTGCTGTTTATTATCGTGTTGCACGGGGAGCCAAATGCAACGGAATTTCGTTTGGAATTGCAAATATATCGATGTATTTCTAAATGACAATAAAGTTTGTTTGACTTTGACTTGACTTATTAAGTAGTGAATATTATCAGGAAGAATTGAAAGTGAGAGTTGATGGAGATAAACTCCTCATCGTGTTTAAGCAATATTTGCATGTGTACATTAAGAGATTTGTGCTGCAGGGCAGGACTAGGCTGGATGCTTCATTTTTTGATCTGCACTGAAAGTTAGGCCAATTGTCTTTCTTTGTATCAATCTTTTCTATGATTCTACCAATGTATCTCAAAACTGGGGCTCAATGGAGATCTAGACCAAGTACTCTGAACTGGCAACTAAAGGGCCTGTCCCACTTAGGCGATTTTTCAGCGGGCTGCCGGCAACTGACAAGTTCGCGGGACTCGCCTGAAAAACCGGGAACTGGAACGGCGACGGTCAGAGTGGAACACACACACGCAAACACATCGTAAAGGCGAGGGCCAGGGAAAGCGGGGCGAGCGCTGTCTGAAATTCACACGATGCAAAGCCAAGGTGATACAGACACATCAACCTTCCGCGATGAACAGGAAGGTTAAGATGGCTAGCACAGTGTACGGTAAGTCCTTTAAAAGGGGGGGGAGAGAAGGGAGGGGAGAAGGGGGGGAGAAGGGGGGAGAAGGGGGGGAGGAGAAGGGGGAGGGAGAAGGGGGGGGAGAAAGGGGGGGGGAAAGGGGAGAGAAGGAGTGGAGACACTCTTAAGAAGCCAGACAACATTTAATAAGCCAGAGATACACAGCGGTGAAGTTTGGCGGGCATTCAACATTACAGGTCGGTTATCCTTGGTTCTGAAAACTCGTGCTTACGTTTTTTTCCCCCAATGAGCCAACGAAAATGTCCGGTCAGCAAAGGCAATTAACTAAAACTACCTTATCTACCTCAACTACCCATAACTACATGGCGACCACACTACAACTGCACCTACGACTACAGGATTCTCGATTTTCTCCATGGCGACCAATTTTCAACATGTTGAAAAATTTGCGGCGACCATACTGAGGCCGCAACTAGTTCCCAGAATGCGGGAACTCCTCATGACCTTGAAGGAGACTCACCAGAGACCACATGCGAACATGTGACAACCATGTGGCGAGCGCAGAGTCTCCTGCACTCGCCTAAAAAGTCGCCTAAGTGGGACAGGCCCTTGAAGCTGCCCAGAATGCTTCCCTGTAGAAGTGGGATGCAGGGGATTCATTGCCACATCTACGACCAGTCTGTTGAAGACAATGGGGGTGAGGGGTCGTTCCTCCAACTAACAATCAAGTCATTGTCAAATACAGCAGAAAAAAGCAGCCATTCGCTTTGGATTTTACTTCGGAGTCACGTGAGTGACTACGTGAAGAAGCCCTGCCAGGCCCATGCGTGTCATTACGTCCGACGCATGGCGCACCGATGGGCTGGAGAGCGCAGCTCTACCAGCGGTAAGTAGTAAACCCGCAGTTAAGTCAATTTCAAACTTTTCCTGCGAGTATTTAAACTCCGTGAGTCTGGCTTGGGAGCCAGCGGGAGTTGGTGATATTGGAGAGTGTTGGAAAGAAAACTGTCAGTAGTAGGAACGTAATGCGCGGGCCCACGGTTACCGCTCGCAGGTCGGGTCGGGAGATACCGGCTGCAATAACATCGGCTCCGATACTGGCTGCTGTCCTACTGGCAGCTCAACTGCCTCCATCAGTTCCAGTGCTTCAGGGCACTGAGGCCACTCCACCAGGGAGGAAGGCCAAAAGAAAATCTCTCAGGCCCATCTTATCTGACGGGTCTGATGAAGAGGAATACTCCCCTCCTTCTAATAAAAAGGTATGGAGAAGATGCTCCAAACTTTAATGAGCCATGAAATTTCTCAATCGGGGTCGAATGCCCCTAGGATTCCCCAGACAGCCTCACGTAGAGGCCCATACAGCGAAGAAGACTACACTGCTTATGGATATCAGTGAGAATCACCCTCTCCAGCACCTTGTTTAGAGCTGGAAGAGACCTTCCTGGAGCAAGACTCGGGAGAGCCAGGGCAGGAGGAGTCCGACCCTGAAGTTGGTGTCACTGCTTTTGGGCACACACCAAAGCACATGAGCCATGCTCCAGGTGTCCCGGATGTAGCAAGGAACTTTGCTATTCCAGAAGGTACTGGTGAAGCCATGGAGGAAAACCTGGTGGCCAACATCAATTACATGGCCTCTCACCAGCTACAAGATTCTATAATGGAACAAACAGCCACCCGAAACATAACCCCTGTGAATTGTGCGTCGCTCAATGTGCCTATTGTGAACTCTGCTATCTGGGCACAAATGAGTGCAACGACAAGAAATCCATTTCGGCCGGTCCTCAAATTGGTAGGATCAGGCTTCACGGCTTTGGCAAATGGTCCGAGGGGCACCAATGTCCGGCACACAGCAGGATTTGATGGTCCTGCTGGGTAATGCATATTTCGAAGTGAATTGCATCTGGAAAATAGCCATAAAACCTACACTAAACCCGTGATTTGCAGCTTTATGCAGGTCGACCAATATTCAAGTGGCAAATTATTTATTTGGGGAGGACCTGCTCAAGCAATTCAAAGACCTGGAGGAAGAGGCCAAGACAATAGGCCTCATGAAGACTTACGTCCCTTCCGCCAGGATGCCACCTCGCAGGTCGTTTTCGACACAAAGGGGGTCAGATCCGGGGGCAGGGCCAAGCAGAATGGGGCCAGTGGGACGCCGGTACTACCCACCTGTATACCCCCACTACAACCCCAGTATGGCAAAAAAAGATAAGAACTCCAAGGGCGACTATAGAAGTACGGGTGATTCATTCAGTCCAGGATAAATCTTCTGGGGAACAACCTCCGGTTGGCGGTAGGTTGCAGTTATTTTATGATGAATGGTGCTGCATAACATCTGATCTGTTTATACTGGACACTGTCTCAGGGTCCCGAATAGAGTTTATGTCAGGAATTCATCCACCTGCACAAAATATACCAAGTCGGGTATTGGTTTTGTTCTGGACCAGAAACTCAGCAGGTAAATGAAGAAATTGTGGTTTTGTTATATGGCAACTATAGATCTGAAAGATGCATATTATTCAGTACCAATTCATCATCAGTACCGAAGATACTTGAAATTTAGTTGGATGGGACAGCTGTGGCAATTTAAAGCATTACCCAATGGGTCAAACTCAGCTCCTAGGTTGTTCACAAAATTGTTAAAACCAGTGTTGGTGCTACTTCGTGCCCAGAATCACATTGTAATGGCTTATCTAGATGATATTTTAATTATAAGCAACTCTCAGGAGACAACTGAGGAGTCGGTTTCAGCAACCAAACACCTGTTTGGGTTAGGGTTTCTGGTCCATCCAACAAAATCCAAGTTAGAGCCATCCCCAAAAATTGATTATTTGGGGTTTGTCATTGATTCAGTTGATATGTCAGTGACTTTGCCTACAGCCAAGGCTGTGGAAATCAGGGAGGTCTGTACCAGTCTCGCTGAAAAACAACACTCCTCCATCCGGGAAGTAGCCAGTGTTATTGGCAAATTGGTGGCGGCTTTCCCTGCAGTGGAGTTTGGACCCCTGCACTATCAAAGTCTGTAACGGGCTAGAGAACAAGCACTTAAAGAACATGCAGGTCATTTTGATAGACCTACGCAGTGGCCAGCCAGAGCCATCGCTGAATTACAATGGTGGATTATCAATACTGTACAAACTACCAAAAACATTTTGGTTCAACAACCTTCAGTGGTTTTACAAACAGATGTGAGTGCTTTAGGATGGGGAGCCATGGACAGCGAGTCTAGCTGTGGTGGTAGATGGTGTGTGCAAGAGGATTTAATCCTGCACAGGCATGGTATAAATTACTTAGAATTTCTGAGTGCATTCTATGAATTAAAAGCTTATTGTTCAGCAATTAATAATTTACATGTTCAGCTCCAGATTGACAATACCACGGCTGTTGCCTATATAAATCACATGGGAGGAATTAGGTCAGTATCATGTGATAATCTGGCTAACCTCATTTGGGACTGGTGTATTTCCAGAAATATCTGGGTCTCAGCTATCTACCTGCCAGGTAGAGATAATATGGTGGCAGACAACAGGTCATGGAAATTTAATGACAACATAGAATGGATGCTAAATGCTGATGTTTTTTAAATGATTGTCGGCCACTATCGTTTCCCAGATATTGATCTGTTTGCATCCAGGCTAAATAACCAGTTGCCTAAATACATTTTGTGGGAACCAGATCCAGGAACAGTAGCGGTGGATGCATTCTTGCTACATTGGGGACATTCGTTCTTTTATGCTTTTCCCCCACTCTGCTTCATTAGGCAATGCCTCACCAAAATAGAGCAGGACTCCGCCTCAGGCGTTTTGGTGGTTCCGGACTGGCCTACACAGCTATGGTTCCAATTGGTGCTGAGAATGATGACTCAGTAATTTGTTGGTGCATCCAGTAACAGGAGAAAGTCATCCGTTACATGATCGTATTAATTTGTTAATCTGCAAGTTCTGACCAGACCGTTCCAAGGCCTTGGACTGTCGAGTAGGACCATGGATGTGATAACTGCAGCTTGGAGAGATAGCACTAAAAAACAATATGTGTCGCATATTAAGAAATGGGAGATGTTTTGCTTGCAGTCAGATATATCTTATCATGCTGCAAGCATATCGGATGTATTGGAGTTCCTTGCTACATTGCATTTTGATGAACACGAGCTATAGTGCCATTAATGGTGCTCGGAGTGTTTTGTCCTCCTATTTAGGGCAGTTTTCAAAACAACAATCTATCGGGTCTCATCCGTTAGTATCCCGATACATGAGAGGAATCTTTAACTAGAACCCTCCTAAGCTTAGATATACAGAAATCTGGGATGTCAGTATAGTTCTCACACTGCTTCGGCAATGGGCTCCAATTACGTCACTGTCTTTTCAGAAATTAACACTTAAAGAGGTTATGTTTAGTATCAGCTCAACGAGTTCAAACATTGCAAAAGCTACGACTAGATAGCATGTATTCTTCTGCAGATAACATTACGTTTTATGTGTATGATTTAATCAAACAAAGCAGGAATGGCCGGAACCAAACATTATGTGTAGTCAAGCACCTGAGTCAATATATATCAAGAGTCTCAGAGGCTCTGAGACAGCAATGCTCATCAGCCATTAAAAAACTCATAAAAAGGTGTCAGTACAAATTATTTCTAGATGGTTAAAATAGGTTTTGGATTGTGCTGGAGTAGGCATGTGTTTAAATCTCACTCCACCAGGGCGGCATCAACATCCGCAGCGAAGGCACAGGACGTGCCTCTAGACCAAATCCTCGGGGCCACAGGATGGTCTAAGGAGGCGACCTTCTCCAAATTTTATGATAAACCTGTCCTGCCAGTGTAAGGTTTTGGGCATGCTGTTTTGGGTTCGGTTTGATTTATTTTTCTTTTTAAATTTCATTTGTAATTTCCCCCTGGGACAAAGGGATTATTACTGTTTTGTTTGTTATTATTATTAAAAATGATTATTGAATAATTCAAAGCAACGTTCAATACATTATTTATTCACTACTGTGTCAACTGAAGCAGTGTGTTGTATGGAATGGATCTACGGCATGAAATCGCAAAGATAATCTGGTAGTTCTAGTCTTCTGAGTCTTACTATATCATTTCGACTATAGTTTCTGTGTTTTCACGTCGCTGCTTTGAAGTATGACGCGCATGCGCCTGGCGAGGCTTCTCCACGTAATCCTTCACCGTAACTCCTCATAAAGATCAAACTTCAAACTGGTAAATTCTCGTTTAATCTTACTATTAAAAGGAAAGACGACAATTTGGCTGCAAGATGAATACAGTAGGGTATGGAACTGAGGGGGGTGTACCAGGGACGTCAGGTATCACCGTTGAACCCTCTGGAGACGTTGTGGGCTTATCAATGAAACGTCAAAGAAGGAGGGTGCCCAACTGATGACCTTGATGATGAACCTACCCTACCTTTCACCACGCCAATCCCACTGCCAATATCAAGAGGGCCGACTTACTACAGGGATTGAAACGTCAAGTCCTATTAGCTCTACTCAACTATGATTTTACCAATCTATCCCAGAACTGGGCATCAATGGAGATCTTGTATTGTTTTGCAATTGAATTATATGTATTTGTTACGAGAGATACATTACCTCAGTTTCACCTTGACAGGATCTAACAATCCCAGAATCTTCTTCAAACAATAATGCAAACAGATTGGCAACTGTGGTCTTCTGTTCACCCAGAACCAATTTTTTAGTTGATTCATGTTCAGAGTTTTGTCGGGATTTTAAAGTTGCAATTTATAACTGCAATTAAATCATCATTGAATAATTAAACATAGTTATTATACTGAAGGAGGTTTAATCACATTAAGTAAGTTACTACTTTCTTGTTATCAAACTTAAAGATTTGTTTCTGACTAAATTATATTCGCCGAGTCTGGAGGAAAGTTGAAACCAATCAAATACTGAATGCTAATCTCACACATTTTACATAGTGCAGTTTCGTTACCACAAATTTTATTTCCATCCAGCTTCTTGAGACGATAGTGTACTTCCAGCAAAAGATAAATGTGCTGGAGGAACTCAGCAAGTCAAGCAGCATCAGTGGAAAAGTAGGTAGACAAAAATGCTGGAGAAACTCAGCGGGTGAGGCAGCATCTATGGAGGGAAGGAATAGGTGACATTTCGGGTCGAGACCCTTCATCAGACTGATTTGGGGGGGGGGGAAGAAGAAAGGAAGAGGCTGGGACAGTGTGCTGTGGGAGAGCTGGGAAGGGGAGAGGAAGGAAGGAGAAAGCAAGGACTACCTGAAATTGGAGAAGTCAATGTTCATACTGCTGGGGTGTAAACTACCCAAGCGAAATAAGAGGTGCTGCTCCTCCAATTTACAGTGGGACTCACTCTGGCCATAGAGGAGGCCAAGGACAGAAAGGTCGTAGGGATACTCAACATTTTGGATCGAGGCCCTGCATTGGGACCGGGATTGTAAAGTACAGAGATGGCAGGCGAGAGGTGACCTAGGTGAGGAGACATATGATGGGCAGATGGAGCCATGTTAGGGGGGGTGGAAGGATGTAAGAACAGATAACGAAGGAGCTACAGTTTCTAGAATCTGATAATTAAGAAAGATGATTAGTGAAACAAGACAAAGGAGGGACGATGGGCAGATGGAATATTTGGGGAAAAGATGAGGCCAGCTCGGCAAATTGTTAAATATTTCCCTTAACTACGTGACCCAGTCTTTCAGACATAAAAGACCCTGACATAAAAACAGCTTTTTTTCCACGAGGAGTAGCTCTACTCAATAACCAAATATCTGCAGCCTCCTTTTGCTCTGGTATTTTATTTAAAATACATGTTTAATCAATAATGTTTTATTATTAATGTTTAATGTTTTATGTATCATTACTAACTGTCACTGTATGTCGTGTTGTCACTTGCGGGCGGAGCACCAAGGCAAATTTCTTGTATGTGAATATTTGGCCAATAAATGTATTCATTCAAAACTAGAAAATTATCAATGGTCATGTTTAGAGAATTGGAGGAGCTGAACTGGATAATTAAATCACACTCAAAAATACTGAATTATGCTCAGGTAGTGAAAAGGAAAGCAATGCCCAGTGAAAATCTTATGCAAATCTTTCTATGGATACTAAGCAGCAGTCAAGGAAATAAAAAAAGTTCCTTCTATTTATTATCAATGTTTTATCATGGGATAATAAAAAAGGGGGCAAAGTCTACAAAGGTGACTGGTGTAAGTCTTTACAGCTTCTAGCCCATTTTCCATTTTCACTATCTTGCTGCAGCAGCCACCTGTCCTCAGAGTCTGATTTGGGTTTAGTTTGCACTGTGACACAGACACTGGAGTTCCAATTTTAGCCAATTCTTGTCCCTTGTTTTGGGGATTATAAAATGAAAAGAAAAACATGGACAGTAATATTCTACTGCCTGTATTTTGCGACATTTCCAGGTAAGTCTCAATATAATTTATGTTCCAAAATTATTTTTGTGAATTTAGCATTTTTATTTTCTGTGATATTTATGCCTTGTCATTTTATATGGGGATTCACACAGTTCCCGACATAGGGGAGGGGGAACAGTCTGACTGTCCCCGATTACATTTTACCTGTTTGTTTAGTTGTCACATTCTCCGAGCTTACAATGATCTATTCTTCATTTTCCTTGAACTGCATCTCTTTTGATGACTCGTTTTCAAACTTTTTTCCACAGAAAACTTTTTCCCACGAGTAGTAGCTCTACTCAATAACCAACAATATGTAGCCTCGTTTTGCTCTGGTATTTTATTTAATTCGCATGTTTAATCAATATTGTCTTATTATTAATGTTTAATGTTTTTTGTGTCATTCCTAACTGTCACTGTATGTCGTTGTCACTTGCGGGCGGTGCACCAAGCAAAGTCCTTGTATGTGAATACTTGGCCAATAAACTTATTCATTCATTAATTCATTCACACCTTACCCTTCCTTATCTCCGTCTCTCTCTCTCCCTTGACTCTCAGTCTGAAGAAAGGTATTGACCTGAAATATCACCCATTTCTATCCAGAGATGCTGCCTGGCCCACTGAGTTACTCCAGCATTCTGTGTCTATCTGTAGGGAGAATGGTTGGATGAATAGGATCATTCTGGATATGCAGGAGGCTGGAGCAAAGTTTGCTTCTCTCCAGCCAAGCACAATAGGAGAATGAGCTCCACTGGCTATCAGTGATACATTTGAGATGAAACTGATGCATCAAACGGTTTCACTGTTTCACAATTTCACCTTGAAAATGATTGGCTCATTCAGCACTAAAAAACCATAGGTAGACAAAAATGCTGGAGAAACTCAGCAGGTGAGGCAGCATCTGGCGTCAGATTACTATCTAAATGGCGTCGTTGGGAAAAGGGGAAGTACAATGGGATCTGGGGGTCCTTGTTCATCAGTCTATGAAAGTAAGCATGCAGGTACAGCAGGCAGTGAAGAAAGCGAATGGCATGTTGACCTTTATAACAAGAGGAATCGAATATAGGAGCAAAGAGGTCCTTGTGCAGTTGTACAGAGCCCTGGTGAGACCACACCTGGAGTATTGTGTGCAGTTTTGGTCCCCTAATTTGAGGAAGGACATTCTTGCTATTGAGGGAGTGCAGCATAGGTTTACAAGGTTAATTCCTGGGATGGCGGGACTGTCATATGCTGAGAAAATGGAGCAGCTGGGCTTGTACACTCTGGAGTATAGAAGGATGAGAGGGGATCTCATTGAAAATATGAGGTGCTGCTGCTCCAATGGGACTCACTGGTCATGGAGGAGGCCCAGGATAGAAAGGTCGGATTCGGAATGGGAGGGGGAGTTGAAGTGCTGAGCCACCGGGAGATCAGGTTGGTTATTGAGAACCGAGCGGAGGATAAATGTTAAGATAACCACTGCACTGGGTAAGTTAGGTTGAAAATTTTCCCAGAACCTAAAACACACATTGTTGATTAAAAACATCTATGCTTGCATTCTATGTGTCACCAACCTGAGCATTTTCATTTGATTTGGTGAAAAAGATTTAAAGTGTTATGACTTTGTGGAAACAGATGCAAAGTACTCATTTGGTACCTTGCCCACATCCCCTGACTCCAAGCACAAATCCCCTCACTTCTCCTTGGGTCTCTCCTTCCCCCTGGTTAACCTTTTGTTTTAAATATAGGTATAAAAATCGTTATATTTTTCTATTCCAGCTTCTAATCGGCCAGTTTCTTTCTTCCTTTCTTTATATTCCTCAAATACCTTGTAATATTCTACCCTCTGAAATATTGCACACGCTTCCTTTATCTTTTTGCCCAAATTTATAACCTGTTTGGTAATACAAGGTTCATTTACTTTGCCATCTTATCTCCCTTCCTCAGGAAGAAGGTAGGCGAATGGGGTTAGGAGGGAGAGATAGATCAGCCATGATTGAAAGGTGCAGTATGTCTTATACATTATACATTATACATTATGTCTTGATGGGCCAATTGGCCCAATTCTGCTGCTATCACTTCTGACCAAATGACCTTACTGGAACATGTCAGTCCTGAACTTCTATCAACTGGCCTTTAAAACACACCCATATGTCAGATGTCAGTGGAGCCCACTAAGAACTGCTTCCAGTGCACCCTTCTGCCTAATCTGAAGATTGGTCTGAAGAAGGGTCTCGACCCGAAACGTCACCTATTCCTTCACTTATTCCGTGACAATAAACTCAACTGTAACTCTCAGGTAGACAAAATGCTGGAGTAACTAAGCGGGGTGAGGTAGCATCTATGGAGCGAAGGAAATGGGCGACGTTTCGGGTCCAGACTCTTCTTCAGACTGGTGACCCGAAACGTCACCTATTCCTTCGCTCCATAGATGCTGCCTCACCCGCTGAGTTTCTCCAGCATTTTTGTCTACCTTCGATTTTTCCAGCATCCTTCTTAAACCACACTGACAACCACACCGACAACACCAAAAACCACACCGCCAACCACACCAACAACCAGTCCAGTCCAGCCGCCAGCACATCACCACAATGTCTAACGCATCGACCCTAACCTGAACCCTACATCGAAGATTGCTTTGGTGCTACCTCCTGCACCCACACACAACTGACTGACCTCATCCGCTTCACCACTAACTTCCATCCGGCACTCAAATACACTTGTATCATTTCCGACACTTCCCTACTATTTCTTGACCTCACTATCTCCATCGCAGGTGATAGACTTCTGACGGACATCCACTATAAACCCACTGACTCCTATGGCTATCTAGACTACACTCCTTCCCACCCTGTTTCCTGTAAGGACTCAATCCCCTACTCCCAATTCCTCTGTCTACGCCGCATGTGCTCCCAGGATAAGGTGTTCCACACCAGGGCATTGGAAATGTCCTCATTCTTCAAGGAACGGGGGTTCCCCTCCCCTACTATAGATGAGGCTCTCACCAGGGTTTCTTCCATACCTGCTCTCTATCCCCATCCCCCCACTCGTAACAAGGGCAGAGTCTCCCTAGTCGTCAACAACAAATAGTCCTCCGTCATTTTTGCCACCTCCAACGTGACCCCTCCACTCGCCACATCTTCCCATCTCCCCACATCTGCTTTCCGCAAAGACCTCTCCCTCCGTAACTCCCTGGTCAATTCTTCTCTTCCCTCCCACACCACCCCTTCCCCGGGCACTTTCCCTTGCAACCGCAAGAGATGCTACACTTGTCGCTTAACCTCCCCCCTCGACTCCATTCAAGGACCCAAGTAGTCATTCCAGGTGCGACAGAGGTTCACCTGCATCTCCTCCAACCTCATCTGTTGCATCCGCTGCTCTAGATGTCAGCTGATCTACATCAGTGAGACCAAGAGTAGGCTTGGCGAACGTTTCGCCGAACACCTCTGCTCGGTCCGCAATAACCAACCTGATCTCCCGGTGGCTCAGCACTTCAACTCCCGCTCCCATTCCGAATCCGACCTCTCTGTCCTGGGCCTCCTCCACGGCCAGAGTGAGCACCACCGGAAATTGGAGGAGCAGCACCTCATATTCCACTTGGTCAGTCTGCACCCTAGCGATATAAACATTGACTTCTCCAATTTCCAGTAGCCCTTGCTATCTCCTCCCCTTCTCAGCTCTCCCTCAGCCCTCAGGCTCCTCCTCTTCCTTTTTCCTATCTTCTCCCTGCCCCCCCCCCCCCCCCCCCCCCCACCCTACATCAGTCTGAAGAAGGGTTTCAGCCCAAAACATTGTCTATTTTCTTTGCTCCATAGAGCAAAGGGGTTGGACAGGCTAGATGCAGGAAGATTGTTCCTGATGTTGGGGAAGTCCAGAACAAGGGCTCACAGTTTAAGGATAAGGGGGAAGTCTTTTAGGACCGCGATGAGAAACAAAAAATTCACACAAAGAGTGGTGAGTCTGTGGAATTCTCTGCCACAGAAAGTAGTTGAGGCCAGTTCATTGACTATATTTAAGAGGGAGTTAGATGTGGCTCTTGTGGCTAAAGGGATCAGGGGGTATGGAGAGAAGGCAGGTACAGGATACTGAGTTGGATGATCAGCCATGATCATATTGAATGGCGATAAAGGCTCGAAGGGCCGAATGGCCTACTTCTGCACCTATTTTCCATGTTTCTATGTTTCTATGCTTTTATGCTGGTGCACCCGCTGAGTTTCTCCAGTACTTTTGTCTACGGTCAATCCCAGTGTCTAACACATCATGCATCTATTCAACTACAGTCACCAGCCCACCAGCCAACAGGATCACCAGTGCGTCCAGTTCAACTACCACTGCAATGAATCAATTAAATACAACCACGAAGCAGGTCTTGACAGCAGCTGTCACCACTCATCTGACCACTGTACCCACCACCTCAAGATCTACCACAACAAAGTCACCAGGTAATTGCTCATTTTGTTAGTTAGAGTTTTTGCATAGCTGTAAATTTCTGTTTGGTCGATAACGCACCTGAAAGTCTGTAGCCTCCTTTTGCTCTGTTTTTTTAATTTTATTCACATGTTTAAACTATGATGTTTATTATTAATGTTTAATATTTTATGTTCTATTCTTAATTGTTGCTGTATGTCGTTGGGCTGGGAGATTGCAACCTTCACGTGGTCCGCCCAGTTTCAATGAATGCAATCGACCTGGCGTGCAAAATCAAATAAGATCAAATAGAACAAGTCCTAAAACTTTAGGCTGTGCACGCCATACGCAAGTAGAAGACTGTATGTCGTGTTGTTACTTACGAGTGGAGCATCAAGGCAAACTCCTTGTATGTGTACATACTTGGCCAATAAACTTATTCATTCACTCATTCATTACAGAACTCAGTTTCTATTTCTACAGATGCTTACTCTTTCCAGTATTTTCTGGTTTATTGAAGTTATAGTCTATACTTCTGTGTTTTTTAATGAATGCGTTTAATGGAGGTGTGCAAGGTAAGTTTTTCACACAGAAAGTGGTGAGGGCCTGGAACGCATTGCCAAGGGTGGTGGTGGAGACATATACAATATTTGTGTTTAAGAGGCTTTTAGATAGACCTATGCTGTACTGTTCTATATAACAGAATACAGGTGTCAATATGCAACAGAAAATTCTGGAAATATTCAATAGGTCATGTGATATCTGTGGAAAGACATACAGAGTTACAGTTAAGATTGAAATACGTCAGATCAGGGGAAACTTTTGTATTAGATTTCTTTTTTAAATCCTTAAATTCCGACTGCCGCCGGGGGCAGGACAGGGCCTGTGTCAGCGCAAGTTACCTCAATTGGTCCCTCGTTCGCGCTGACACAGGAGTAAGCTCCACCGCCCGCTGTCCTGTTATCCATCCCCCACTGACCCCCTCTTGAGCTGGTCTCGTCACTGTCCATTCTACATTGAAAGACACGGACCAGGCAGTGAATGCCGTGCAGAGTCACCCAGCGCAACCAGTGAGGCCATGTCCTCCACCGGCGGCAGTCGGAATTTAAGGATTTGTGGGAAGCGGGAAGCGAAGCCGGTGAGCGGCAGAAGCGAGGTGTTCAGACGGAGAACACAGCCAGAGGTGAGCTGGCTGGCAGAAGGTGCTGAGGTCCCGGCGGTTGCTCGCAGCCACCCGAGCTACTTCCCTACCCAGCCACAATGCGGTGGCACCGCGCCCGGAGCGGCACGGCAGGGGTGAATGAGTTACTGGCATGATCCCCGACCCCCTCTTTCTCGACCCTGCCCTCCCCGCAACTTTACCCTGGGCCAGATTACCCAAACGCTGTGAAAGGAACTCTCCCCCCAATTGGTCCCTTAAATTAGTATTGTCATTCAATAAGATCACATCTCATTCAACTTGTCCCGGTGTGCTCCCGTTTTTCCCACCATCTCTCCACCTGCCGTCACCCTCCACCCCCCACTCATTCAGGAATTCAGAATGAAGGAAATTTGGAAGCCTTGGGCAAATTGAATTGTTACTTTCTATCTTTTTTGTTTTTTTGAGCATGAGAAATTCTATGTCCCGCCAGCCTTCTTTCAAAATTTTGCAACTCAAAATGGGGGTACTTCTTCGACGCAGGTCAGAAGATGTGATCACACACACGCACGCATGCACGCACGCACACACACACACACATCCAAGATCAGAGTTTTATAAGTATAGAGGCATTTTAATATAAATCGTGTACTATTAATAGTAAGTACATTGTTTTAAATTGTATTTTTGTTAGACCTGTGTATTTTGTGAAAAGCACTTTGGGTTGCATTCAATTGTATGAAAAGTGCTATATAAATGTTATTATTGTTATTATTGCACCAAGAGCCTTGCACCTTGTACGTGGACCTTGAACATCCATGCCAAGGAAGAATGCAGCGCAACCATAAATAACCATTAGATTGATACTGGTTTCACAGATGCTTGTAAAGTGATGTTTATCAATGACTGCTTGAATGGAAATCTTATTATCTGTTATTGTAGATAAAAACCCTTGTCAGAATGGAGGGATCTGGGATGGTGGCAACTGTGACTGCCTAGACAACTACGACGGAGAATTTTGCGAATTTGTAGAAGATACGATTGTAATAGGTGAGTCTATTTTCAAATGAATTGCATTTTATGTTATTTTGATGCTCCTGCTTTTGCCCTCCCCCTGCTAGACAGACTGAACCAACTGTGTAGAAAGGAATTGCAGATGCTGGTTTATACCGAAAATAGACACAAAGTGCTGGAGTAACTCAGCGGGTCAGGCAGCATCTCTGGAGAAAGAAGGAAAGGTTTGTTTCGGGTCGGGACCCTTCTTCAAACCTACGCACCCCTCTGTCCTGAATCCCAGCTTGTACATTTTTCAGGAAATGAGAATCCAGCTAAAAGTCATAGAGTGATACAGAGTGGAAACAGGCCATTAGGCCCAACTTGCCCACTCCGGCCAACATGTCCCAGCTATGCTAGTACCACCTGTCTGCTATTGCACCATATCCCTCCAAATCTTGTGCTATTAATAGTAAGGACACTGTTTTAAATTGTATTTTTGTTTAGACCTGTGTATTTTGTGAAAAGCACTTTGGGTTGCATTCAATTGCATGAAAAGTGCTATATAAATAAAGTTATTATTATTATTATTGCACCAAGAGCCTTGCACCTTGTACGTGGACCTTGAACATCCATGCCAAGGAAGAATGCAGCGCAACCATAAATAAGCATTAGATTGATACTGGTTTCACAGATGTTTGTAAAGTGATGTTTATCAATGACTGCTTGAATGGAAATCTTATTATCTGTTATTGTAGATAAAAACCCTTGTCAGAATGGAGGGAGCTGGGATGGTGATGCCTGTAACTGCCTAGACAACTACGAAGGAGAATTTTGCGAAGATACGATTGAAATAGGTGAGTCTATTTTCAAATGAATCGTATTTTTCTTCCGATTCACGTGAATGACGTGAAGAAGGCCGTCCCCACGCATGTGCGTCATTACGTCTGACGCATTGCGCAACGACTGGCTGGCAGGTGCGTCGCTCCTTCCAGCGGGTAAGTTTAAAGGCCCAGGTAAATGTTTAAAACTTAGCTGAGGTTGTTGCTCCCGGGCCGGAGTGTGTTTTGCTTACCGTTTTTTTTCCAGCTTCGGATTGCGGGAGACATGTCGAAAGTGAAGAGGTGACTGCGGAAGAGCACGGGTCTACGGGCAGCGTGCGGCCACTGAATTCGCCTTCAGGTCCGCTGGCAGAGCAGCCAGCGGCTACAGACTTGGTGCTGCCAGAAAGCGCCTTGGCTACTCCATGGGGGAGGAAAGCCACCAAAAAGTCTGTGAGGGCCCTGGACTCAGATGAGTCGGTCCAGGAGATGGAAAATTCCCCTCCTTCTATGGGCAGCGTTATTGGCAGGCTGGCCCACATGGAGAACCTAGTGGAGAGGTTACTCCAGCACGATATGCTCCAAAGGATGGAGCTATCGGAGCCAGGGGATTATAGAGAACCCGAGGCAGCAGCACCTGTGTCAGGGCTGCAGAATATCTCCCTCTCAGATGAGGGGAACGTACGAGGTCAGTGCTATACCGACCCAGAGTACGGAGGCAAAGTTGGGCATGAGGGAACATCGGGTGTACCATCTATGGCATCCAGATTTGCGATCCCTGCCCTTACAGGGGAACCATTGGATGAAGAGCTCGCAATGACCATAAATTATCTGGCTTCCCATCAACTACAAGAACAAACGATGGAAGAGACAACTGCCAGGTATCATACTCCACTAAACTGTGCCTACCTAAGTGTCCCGGTTGTTAACCAATCCATTTGGGGACACATTGCAGGGGGCGTCAGAGCCCAAGAGGTTAAAATTCAAAGAATCCTCAGGCTACTCGCCTCGGGCATCATGATCTTTGCCAGGTCAGTGGATGGGGCGCCCCTATCTGGTACACAGCAGGACGCGATGGCATTAATATGCAATGCACATTTTGAAATCAATAGCCTCAGAAAGAATGCCATCCGTCCTGCTCTAAACCCTAAATTTGCTGGGCTGTGCAAACCGGGGAATGTGTGACCCCCAAACCTCCTGTTCGGAGAAGACCTGTCTAAACAGGTAAAAGAGCTCGATGAGGAGGCAATAACTGTTGGCCTCATGAAGGCACCTCCAAAGGTATTGTCTTTCCGGAGACTGTACCCCTCCCCTCCTCTTCATACCAGACGGTTCGTCGGATATGGCGGACGTGGTGCCGAGCAACAAGCACAGAGGCCTTTTTTAAGGCAGGGCCCAAGCCGGGCCATGTTCAAGATGCGGCGCCCTCCACTGCCCTATCCCCCAGACCTCGGGGGCAAAAGCAGAGACCTTACCGCTGGTAACCTCTAAGGTAAGTGAGCCTGCGATGGATCCATTACAAGTTGGGGGGAGATTGCAATTTTTCTTACATGAATGGCAGTGGATAATATCTAACCCGTTACTGCACAGTATTCAAGGTTTCCAAATTGAGTTCATTTCTGACTTGCCTGCACCCACTCAGCATACACCTGGCCGCACTTTTGTGTTTTCACAACAGGAGTGTATGAGTGCACAAAGAGAACTTGACTCTTTGTTCAAGAAAGCGGTAATTGAGAGGTCGAGTTGTGAGTCTCATCAGTTTGTGTCCAACATATTTCCTAGGCAAAAGAAGGATGGAGGATGTCGAATTATCCTTGATTTGACAGAGCTTAACACCTTAGTGCAGTATAAACACTTTAAAATTGAAACTTTTGTCACTGCCAAACAACTGCTTTCCAAGGGATGTTATATGGCAAGCATTGACCTCAAAGATGCTTACTATTCAGTGGCCATTCATGAAAATCACAGGAGATTTTTGAAGTTTAACTGGATGGATCAGTTGAGGCGGTTTAAAGCATTGCCTAATGGATTAACCTCAGCCCCCAGACTATTCACAAAATTGCTAAAACCAGTCCTGGGGTTAGTCAGGGCACAGAATCATATTGTCATGGCATATTTGGACAACATCTTAGTCATTGGGAGGACTTTGGAATTAGCTGAGTTATCTGTGTCAGCTAAAAAACTCGTTTTTGAAAAGCTAGGGTTCTTAATCCATCCTGTTAAGTCTAAATTGGTGCCATCTACGATAATTGACTATTTGGGATTCACCATTAACTCAGTGCACATGTCAGCGACTCTGCCTCGGGGCAAGCAATTAATTGAAGCCTGCAGGAAACTCATTGTTCATAATCAACCTTCTATTAGACATGTGGCTCGTATAATTGGAAAATTATTGGCAGCGTCCCAGCTGTTCAGTTTGGGCCTTTGCACTACCAAAACTTACAGTGTGCAAAGGACAGGCACTCAAGCTTCAGAGAGGTCGTTTCGATAGACCCATGCAATTGCCAGCTGAAGCCCTGGCTGAGTTACAATGGTGGATTACCAATATTCAGTGTTGTTCTAATACTATTTTAGTCAATACACCATCAGGTATCCTGCAGACTGATGCTAGTGCACTAGGATGGGGTACTACCGATACCGTCTCGAGCTGTGGTGGCAGATGGGATTTGCAGAAATCATCGATGCTTCAGTCACATGGTATTAACTACTTAGAGTTATTGGGAGCACTCTATGGGTTAAAGGCTTTTTGTGCCAACATGCATCATGTGCATGTCCAATTTCAGATTGACAACACTACCGCAGTAGCATACATTAATCACATGGATGGTAGTAAGTCCGTATCCTGTGATAGATTGTTTAATCTCATCTGGCACTGGTGTATTGTGAGAAACATCTGGGTTTCAGCTATCTATTTACCAGGTAGATATGACACGGTGGCAGACACCAGGTCACGAGAGTTCAATGACAGCAAAGAATGGATGTTAAATCACGAAGTGTTTAATGATATTGTCCTTCATTATGGTGTACCGGACATTGATCTGTTTACTTCCAGGCTTAATAATCAGTTACCAATTTACGTATCAAGGGAAGCCAGACCCAGGGGCAGTCGCAGTAGATGCATTCTCGCTACACTGGGGTGGGAAATTTGTGCATGTTTTTCCCCCATTCTGCCTCATTACTCGATGTGTGGCAAAAATTCAGCAAGACTCTGCCACTGGCATATTGGTAGTGCCAGACTGACCTACTCAGCATTGGTTCCCTCTGGTTCTAGCTTTAATTACACAGCCTTTTATGGCAGTGCCCAAGAGCAGAAATCTGCTGGTACACCCAGTGACAGGGGAATGGCCGTATAAATTTGTTGGTTTGCAGATTCTGAGGAGACCGTTCCTGGGGCTCGGGCTTTCAGAGCGTACCATAGATGTCATCACTGCGGCCTGGAGGAAGAGCACACAAACAGTACATCTCTCACATAAGGCAATGGGAGATGTACTGTTCCCGCTCTAACATTTCATATGACACAGCTTCTATTACGGACGTTTTGGATTTTCTTTCGTCACTTTTTCACGATAACAAGCTCAGTTACAGTGCCATTAACAGTGCCCGGAGTGCTTTGTCAAATTATTTATGGCTGTGGTCAGCGAACCACATGGTAGGGTCTCACCCTTTAATAACCAAGTTTATGAAGGGCATTTTTAACTCCACTCCACCTAGGCCCAGGTACACACACATATGGGATGTGAGCGTGGTCCTCACGCTGCTCCGTCAGTGGGCACCAGTTATATCTGTCACTGCACCATCTTATACTCAAAGTTGTCATGCTCATGGCGCTGGCCTCAGCACAACAGGTCCAGACGTTACAAAAACTCAGACTGGACAGTATGGGGTACTTCCTGTAATAACATCACCTTTTTTGTTAATGACCTCGTCAAGCAGAGCAGGCCAGGGGTACAGGGGCTCAAATTGAGTTTTATGGCATATCCCTCAGATCCACGAGTGTGTGTAGTGTCATACATAATCCAATACATTAAGGTCACTAAGAGCCTGAGAGGCTCGGAACTCTCCTTCTTTGTCAGCTATACCAAACCTCACAAAAAGGATACGGTGCAGACCATCTCTAGATGGATTAAACAGGTTCTGGCGTGTGCAGGAGTGGACACTGACATTTTTAAACCTCATTCCACCAGGGCTGCATCGACATCAGCAGCAAGGGATATGGATGTCCCTCTTGACCACATTCTAGCGGCTGCGGGATGGTCAAATGAGAGGACGTACCAGAGGTTTTATAATAAGCCTATCGCCAGACCGGGGATTTTTACTGATTCTGTTTTAAGTTCTGTTTCACAGTTTCCCCCTGGGTGAGAGGGGTCACTGTTTATTTTCTTTCTTGTTATTAAAGCATTAGTATTGTTAACCATGTCATGTTTTCTCATTCGTCCTGGTCAATTGATGCAGTTGTGACGCGTGGACTCGTTTTTCGGCATGAAATCACAGAGCTTCAAAATCTTCACATAGTCACTCACGTGACTCTGAAGTAAAATAGTAAGATTAAACGAGAACTTACCAGTTTGAAGTTTGATTTTTATATTATGAGGAGTTACGATGAGGGATTACGTGCACTCCGCTCCCTACCCTCGTAACATAACGATCTTTCTGTAAGTTCTAGTCAACTATAGTCTTACCATTTTAGTTCAACAACTTTTCTGTGATTTCACACCGCTGCTTTGAAGATTGACGTGCATGCATGGGGACGGCCTTCTTGACGTAATCCCTCATCGTAACTCCTCATAAAATAACGATCAAATTTCAAACAGGTAAGTTTTTAATCTTACTATTTTATGTTATTTTGTGTGTAACATTTTTTATTTGAAGTAAACAGTTTACAATGTATAGCTTACTTTATAAACTAACACCTTAATTCAATATTACTACAAATAACATATCAATACTTAATATCTTCTATTTTTTGGAAATAAAGAAAAAGATATATAAAAGAGAAAAGAAAAAAGAGAAAATAAAAGGGAATAAAAAATTCTTCCCACATACTTCAACCATAAAAAAAAAAAGAAAATTTGAAAAACAAAAATATTACATATATATAAACAAAAACTAAAGACATTATACAAAATACTATTTCATTCAGAAATATCTCTAATAAATGCACAATAATATCAAATATAAGTAAGTTATTCGCATCGGATCCGTAGGGTGCCCGTCGAGCCGTGATTCCAAGAATAGCTACTTCTCTAAATACTGTATATATGGAGACCATATTGATTCAAAAGAATTATACCTGTCCAAGAGGACAAATCTAATTCTTTCCAAATTCAACGTCTCCAACATCTCTGCTTTCCACATTTTAATTGTTGGGGATAATGTTCCCTTCCAAAATTTAAGTATCATTTTTTTCCCTATTATTAAACAGTAATCAAAAAAATTTCTTTGATTAACTGTGAGTACCAAATTTGGCTCCGGGATACCAAATATTATTAATTTTGGGTCTGGGTCGAGTTCAACCTTAAGAACTTCCGAAATAACTTTAAAAATTTCAATCCAATAATAATTCAACCGTGGGCACGTTACAAAACTATGTATTAAATTTGCTTCAAGATTCTTACATTTATCACAAATAGAGGAGAGACTAGGAAAGATACTTTTTAATTTGGTTTTCGAGTAGTGTAATCTATATATAACTTTAAATTGTATCAATGTGTGTCTGGCATTCAAAGAACACCAATGTATTCTTTGTAAGCTTTCTTCCCAAGTTTCTTTTGTTATAGGTAATCCAATTTCATTTTCCCATGCTTGACGATATGTTTCAGTTGTTGGGTTCTCTTTATCTAAAATAATATTGTATATATAAGCTATAAGCTTATCCGTATTTGGATGTAAATTAAACAGTTCATCTAATAAGCCTGATTTTTTATTTTTATAGTCTTGTGTGTTACATTTAATAAAATCTCTAATTTGTAAATACCTAAAATGGTGTTGTGAAGGTAATCCAAAAATATTTAATGTTATTTTGATGCTACTGCTTTTGCCTTACCCTTCCTAGACAGACTGAACCAACTATGTAGAAAGGAACTGCAGATGCTGGTTTATACCGAAGATAGAAACAAAGTGCTGGAGTAACTCAGCGGGTCAGGCAGCATCTCTGGAGTAAAAAGGAAGGATTTGTTTCGGGTCAGAACCCTTCTACAAACCTACATACCTCTCTGTCCTGAATCCCAGTTTATGAAATGAGAGTCCAGCTTAGAGTTATAGAATGATACAGAGTGGAAACAGGCCATTTGGCCCAACTTTCCCACTCCGGCCAACATGTCCCAGCTACGCTAATACCACCTGTCTGCGATTGCCCCATATCCCTCGTGAGCTGGTCTCCTCACTGTCCGGTCTACATTGAAAGACACGGACCGGGCAGTGAATGCCATGCGGTGTCTCCCAGCGCAGCAAGTGAGGCCATGTCCTGCTCCCGGCGGCAGTCGGAATTCACCGATTTGCGGGAAGCGGCTGACATGAGCGAGGCCGGTGAGTGGCAGAAGAGAGGTGTTCAGACGGAGAGCACAGCCAGAGCTGAGCTGCTCGGCAGAAGACGCTGAGGTCCCGGCGGCTGCTCGCAGCCACCCGAGCTACTTCCCTACCCGGCCACAATGCGGTGGCTCCGCGCCTGGAGCGCCGCAGCAGCAGTGAGTGAGTTACTGGCATGATCCTTTCTTTATTTTAAAGAAATACTTTCTTTATTTTATTATTATTATTTTTTTGAGTGTGAGAAACTCTATGTCCCACCAGCCTTCTTTCAAAATTTAGCAACTCAAAATGTGGGTGCTTCTTCGACACAGGTGCATCTTCATGACCGGGAAATACGGTACTTTATTAAGAGATATTGCTTTAGAAGACTTTATAAAGGTGGACTGACAACTTACAGAGAGGAGAACAGCCTGCACTTGCACGGTTTAAGATTTATTTAAAGCCGACTGACTGCCTACCCTGAGTAATTACTCATGGCACGTGCCTGCGTCAGGCACAGTGCTTGGAAGAATGGCGCAAGGGGCAGGCCTAAATTCAAGTTTTTAAATTCAAAGTTTTTTCAGATTTTTTAACATTTCAGTAATAACCAGTAATAGAAGCCTGAAATTTTCAGATAAGGCGAAATTGGACTCCACGGAAAAAAATCTCTACCGGAATATGTAAACATTTTACCGTTACCGATAGTTTTATCGAGAAGATGTGATCACACACACACACACACGTACGTACGCACCACGTTCGCACGCATCCAAGATCAGAGTTTTATAAGTATAGAGATATTTTTATATAAATCGTGTACTATTAATAGTAAGGACACAGTTTTAAATTGTATTTTTGTTTAGACCTGCGTATTTTGTGAAAAGCACTTTGGGTTGCATTCAATTGTATGAAAAGTGCTATATAAATAAAGTTATTATTATTATTATTGCACCAAGAGCCTTGCACCTTGTACGTAGACCTTGAACATCCATGCCAAGGAAGAATGCAACGCAACCATAAATAAGCATTAGATTGATACTGGTTTTACAGATCCTTGTAAAGTGATGTTTATCAAAGACTGCTTGAATGGAAATATTATGATGTTATTGTAGATAAAAACCCTTGTCATAATGGAGGGACCTGGGATGGTGATGAATGTGACTGCCTAGACAACTACGAAGGAGAATTTTGCGAATTTGTAGAAGATACGATTGAAATAGGTGAGTCTGTTTTCAAATGAATCGCATTTTATGTTATTTTGATGCTCCTGCTTTTGCCCTCCCCCTGCTAGACAGACTGAACCAACTGTGTCGAAAGGAACTGCAGATGCTGGTTTATACCGAAGATAGACACAAAGTGCTGGAGTAACTCAGCGGGTCAGGCAGCATCTCTGGAGAAAGAAGGAAGGGTTGTTTCGGGTCAGAACCCTTCTTCAAACCTACATACCCCTCTGTCCTGAATCCCAGCTTGTACTTATTTCAGGAAATGAGAGTCCAGCTTAGAGTTATAGAATGATACAGAGTGGAAACAGGCCATTTGGTCCAACTTGCCCACTCCGGCCAAAATGTCCCAGCTACGCTAGTACCACCTGTCTGCGATTGCCCCATATCCCTCCAAATCTTCTGTATCTTCTAGAGCTCGTATTTTCCATATGAGATAAGATCTTGACCAACTTGTGATTGATGAATTGTATCTGATGATTTGCAGATGAAGTTGAGGCCATTGTTGAAGTTACACTCAAGATAGTGAACAAAGTATTTTCAGAAGAACTATCGGATGACCAATCACCTGAATACCATAATTTTTCGCAAAACTTTAAGGAACAGGTCAGTGCCCAGAACTAAATACTGTGCTCCCAATTGTCACATAGTATCTCTAGCATTAGTTAAGTCATGTCAAGTTGAGTTTATTGTCAAATGCACAAGTACAGTCAGGTACAGGTGAAGTAAAAATTGACCTTGTGGTAGTATCAAAGGCACACGGACTCAGACAAATGCACAAAGCATACAATCAACAAGAAAGCTAAAATAAGAAGACTGGTGTTTTTCTTGTTGGATATTGTCATTGCTTGCCACTTGTGTGGCATGGATGTTATTTGCGACCCATTTGCCCAAGCGTGGATCTTGTCCAGGTCTTGCTGCATTTATACATGGGCTGCTTCAGTATCTGAAGAATCGCAAATGGTGCTAAAGATTGTGCAAAGATCAGCGAACATCCCCGCTTCTGACCTGATGATTTAAGGAAGGTCATTGATGATGCAGCTATAGATGTTTGGGCCTACAGAGATGTCTAATGTCTTTACCACCTTCCAAGCCGCGGAATGTGTTTGATCGTCCCAACGTCGGAGTTTCAATCATCCCGACGAGAGGGCATGTACATCGGGCTGTCCGTAGCGGTGACTACGGAGGGTTCATGGCCCCAACCACGGGTGAACAAGGAGGAGGCCTGACTGAACTTTGTGCCTTCCATCACAGTGAAGAATGCTGTGGTGGATGTTTGTGTTAAATCTTATTGTGTGTTGTGTGTTCTTTTTAATTGTATCGCTGCTGGCAAATTCAGTTCACTGCACCTTCGGGTGTATGTGATGAATAAAATTGACCCTTGACCTTACCACCACAACAATCCTCTTTGTGCAAACTATGATTCCAGCCAGTGGAAGATTTTTGCTCTGGTTGATTCTGGTTGACTCTAGCATAACCAGGGCTCCTAGATCAAATACTGCCTAGATATCATGATATCACATATTGTTTTTATTCCAGATGTATTACATCACCAACCGCTGCAGTGGGTAATTAATACCCATTTGCCAATAGTTGATCTTCTGAATCTTCTGAATTTGTAGTCGGCAGGGCAGTACTCTGCATATCGCCATCTTTGATGTGTTGTGCACACTAACGTGCTGTTAGTGCCCCCTTTAAAACTGTCTAGTGAAGGTGATTTGACTATATTGTTGTCTTGATTATTCCATTCCCTCAAGGTTCTTACAAAGAATGAGTTGTTATAAATATCTGTCCTGGCGAATGGGATTTCTATTTGCATATAATTTCTCTTTCTTGTTCTCCTTTCTGTTGAGTATGTTATGTATCTATCTGCATTTATACCCACGATCCCCTTTTGAATCATATACAACAAGGCTAGTCGGTTCCCGGCCCTTCTGATTTCCAGCGTTTCCCACTCCGGGTCGGCAGCATCTGGATCTATTTAAGGCTCCCCGAAATTCCCTTCAATCTCTTTCCCAATTTCCATCTAATTTTCTATCAGTATACTCCAAAATTATTCCTTTTATGGCCAAATTCTCCCTCCCAATCCAAAAACGACCTTTCTGTCCTAGGCCTCCTCCATGGCCAGAGTGAGTCCCACTGTAAATTGGAGGAGCAGCACCTCATATTTCGCTTGGGTAGTTTACACCCCAGGGGTATGAACATTGACTTCTCCAATTTCAGGTAGTCCCTGCTTTCTCCTTCTTTCCCCTCCCCTTCCCAGCTCTCCCACAACCCATGGTCTCCGCCTCTTCCTTTCTTCTTCCCGCCCCCCACCCTCACATCAATCTGAAGAAGGGTCTTGACCCGAAACGTCGCCTATTTCCTTCACTCCACAGATGCTGCCTCACCCGCTGAGTTTCTCCAGCATTTTTGTTGACCTTTTATGGCCAATGTCATCTCTGCTATAGCCAACTTCAAATGTACACATAATGTATATATATATATATATAATGTTTTTTTTGAGAAATAAATCAATGAACAGAAGTCAAGAGAACCAGGCCAAACTCAAGGTGCGGTTTGCAACTGCTCACATACAATTTGTATCCCAATCTTAACCCTACCTTAAACAGAGGTCGAACATTAACTATCTATTTACTCCTTGTGAAACTTGTTGGGCTGAGGTAAATTGTTCTGAAGTGACTAGCTACAGCATTCTATTGGTGGTGGGTCAGGTAGTTTCACTTTGACAACAATGGACCTTACTTCCACAAAGCAGAGCACATTTGCTGGAATTCAGGATCCATGAGATCTTGAGATATACAATTCAATGCCGGCGACGGTTTCTAATCTACCAACTTTGTGGAGAATGGATGGTGGCATTAGGTGGCATAAATTCTACTCACCAACCCAATACACCATGTACTCCAGTATGGGTGGCTTCATTTGTTAAAGAACAGTGGATGGAATTTGGAATTGTTTAAAGAAAAATAAAAGACATGGCAAAGTATATCTTGACTTTCTTCCATTAATAAAATAAAATAGTAAGATTAAACGAGAACTTACCAGTTCGAAGGTTGATCTTTATTTTATGAGGAGTTGCGATGAGGGATTTCGTGAAGAACCCGCCAGCACGCATGCGCGACATTCTTCAAAGTAGCGGTGTGGAATCACAGAAACAACAACAGAGAAATGACTTGGTATAGTAAGATTGAAGAGACTCTAATTACCAGTTGATTTATGATCGAGGGTTGGGAGCGGAGGGCACGAAATCCCTCATCGCAACTCCTCATAAAATAAAGATCAACCTTCGAACTGGTAAGTTCTCGTTTAATCTTACTATTTCATTTCGGAGTCACGTGAGTGACTTCGTGAAGACTTCAAAGCTCTGTGATTCCATGCCCTGGACCACGTCCATGCTGTCACACACCACTTATAAGGATGGATAGGAGTAATCAACTTTCCAGACTGCTTGTACTGAAAAATAAGAGCAACATTTGTTAACAACAAAAGAAAAACCCCTCATTCGGGGACATCTCCACGTTCTTGACCTGCATTCAGCACGGCCTCCACGAACTGTAGAGGAGCGGCAACAGATTTATTGTAGAACCGCTGGAAGGTGGCTTCGTTCGCCATCCTGCTGTGGCAAGAATATGGTCCATGGGCACCTCCATGACCCTTGCCGCTGACGTTGATGCAGCCCTGGTGGAATGGGATTTGAAGACATTAGTGTCAACACGTGACTTACCCAAGACAATCCTGAGCCACCTGGATATCGTCTGGACCGTCACTCTATGGTGAGGTTTCTCCATTCCCCTCAGTTTTCTCGTCACTTTCACATAGTGACGGATATGGGCGGCTAAACAGAGCCTTGCATCAGCGGGGTATGCCAGGAACTTCAGCTGCAGCCCTGTGAACCCAGGTCTATGCTGCTTGAGTAGTTCGTCTATGACGAAGACTACTTCTGCAGGGGTAGAGATCATCCTGTCGATCCGGATTTTGTGGAGTGTCTGTACCCTCTGCGCTGAAGTCAGTGCCAGTAACATCACCAGCTTCAGGGTGAGTTTGTCCAGCTCTAGCCCCTCCATGGGCGACCACGTCCTGAGCAGGGTTAATACTTTCCCTATATCCCAGGTGATATTATAGCGTGGTCTGGGCGGATTCGAATTGAATATTCCCCGCATGAGTCTGGACACCAGCCTGTTGGATCCTACCTCAATATTGAGGTAGAATGACAGCGCACTCGTGGCACTGTTGATGGCACTGTAGCTCAGGTGTTCATCATGGTGCAACCCCGCCAGAATTCCAATACGTCGGTTATGGTTACAGCGTCGTATGCAATGTGGGAGCGGCCGCAGTAGGTTTCCCATTTCCGGATGTGAGAGAGGTATTGCCGCCTGGTGGACTCCCGGCATGACGCTCCGATGGTATCCATGGTTCTAGATGATAGGCCATACCGCAGTAATGGCCTGTGCAGAACCTTCAAGCCAACAAGTTTAGATGACTGTGGCAGGGATGTGGTTCCCCTGACACAGGGTTTGTACCAATTGTGGGTAATCCTCTAAGAGGACCCAAGGTTGACTGATCATATCAAGGACCACCGGATACCATGGCTGCGTAGGCCAGTCGGGTATGATAAGAATGCCCTTAGCAGCATCTGTCTGGATTTACCGCAACACCCGACTGATGAGGCAAAATGGAGGAAATGCATAGAAACCCATTTCCCCCAGTCCAGCGAGAACGCATCCATCGCCATTGCCCCAGGATCTGGTTCCCACGAAACGTATGTTGGTACCTGATGGTTCAACCATGACGCAAAGAGGTCGATATCCGGTTCACCAAATTTGGCTGTAATTTTAGCGGATATTTGGGGATTCAACATCCACTCGATGTTGTCATTGAATTTGCGTGACCTGGTGTCCGCCACTGTATTGAGCTCACCTGGTAAATAGGTAGCTGAAATCCAAATATTCCGTCAAACACACCAGAGCCAAATTGTATTTGCCAATTCATCACATGAAATTGACCTGGTACCGCCCATATGGTTTAGATATGCCACCGCAGTGGTATTATCTATCTGAAGAAGGGTCTCGACCAGAAATGTCGCCTATCTCCTTCGCCCCTTAGATGCTGCTGCACCCGCTGAGTTTCTCCAGCTTTTTGTGTAACCCTTATCTATTTGGAGACTTGGAACAATAAGCTCGAAGTCCGTGAAATGCTCCTACCATCTCCAAATAGTTTATCCCTTGTGACAACAACAGGGTAGATTCAAGGGTGTCCCATCTGCCCCCACAACTAGAGTAGTTGTCCGTAGCTCCTCAGCCATGGGAGCTTGCGTCTGTTTGTAAGTATACCATCAGATTGGGCAAAATGATGGGTTTAAGTGAGTCATAAATATTGCCAATCTACCATTGTAACTCAATCTGTGCCTTGAGAGGCAGCTGCATTGGTCTATCGAAATGTCTAGCGTTCAGTTTTAACGCTGAGATCTTGGCTCTCTGCAAATTTTGATAATTTAAAGGTCCATATTGGGCAGCTGGAAAAAATGCTACAATCTTGCCAATCACCTTAGTAGTTTGTCTAATTGGTGGTATACTAGCCCAGACTAGATCCTTGCATACTTGGGTGATATCCCCAACCTAGTTAGTTGGTATGGTGACCCTCATGCAATTGGAATCCACCGTAAACCCCAGATAATCCATGACCTGTGAAGGGCAGGACTTTGATTTATCTGGATGGATAATGAACCCCATTTCCTGAAAAATTTCCACGGTGGCTGAAACTGCCAGTTCCGCTGATTCCCAATAATTAGGATATCACCTAGATAGGCCATCACTATGTGATTTTGTCTCCTTAGTGTAGCCAGTATTGGTTTGAGCAATTTAGTAAATAATCTAGGGCTGTGTAAGCCCATTTGGCACAGCTCTGTATTGCCAGAGCTGATCCATCCAGGTAAATTGCAAGAACTTCCTGTGGTGTTTCTGAATGGATACTGAATAGCATGCATCTTTTAATCAATGCATGCCACAAAGCAGCCCTCAGAACCCAATAACTTGGCTGTTTCGAACGTTTCCATTTTGAAATGGGTATATTCTACAAATGGGTCAAATCAAAAAATAACCCGACATCCTCCATCCCTCTTGGTTTTTGTAATTACGTTGGATACAAATTCAATTGGTTCGTGTATAGTTCTTTCTATCTCTTTCCCTTGTAGCCTTAAAATTTCAGCATAGCCTACTGCCGCTCTTTGCTGGACAGTGTAAATTTCCGATCTGGCATATGCTGGGATGGAGGGATTTTACCATTGATGAATTCAATCTCATGGCCTTGAATACTTTGTAAGATAAACTCATCAGAAGTGATGGTTCCGCATGCCTCCGGAAAGAGCCGTAGTCTCCCACCAACATGTGAAGCTAAACATGCAGGTGCATGAAATCTTGACCACCTTACCTTCATGGTTATCGGCGGTCCTTGATATGTATGGCCGGATGTGGAGGTGCTGGGTTGAGCTGATAATGCGGCGCCCGCATTTTCCATGCTGGCCGCTGGGGCCCTAGCCCTAAAAGGCCTAGGTTGTTGAGGCTGCTGAAATTGAGGCGGAGCTGGAGCGTAGGTCCTTGCTGGTCTAACGGCAGGGCCTCGTGGCCTGAAAAATGGCACTCCCTGGCCTGCTGCCTGGTCGAGATATGTGACCGCATGAGTCCCACCGTCTTACCGTGGTCATCCAGCTCCTTGACCCTCTTCGGGAGGTCTTCCCCGAACAACTGTCTGGGTGGCGGCGTAGGAGGTGCTTTGCATAACCCCGCAAATTTTGGGTACAGCGTGGGTTTGATGACGCTCTTCCTGAAGGCGTTTATCTCATACTGTGTGGTACACAATAGAGCCAGAACATCCTCCTGCTTGGTGCTCAGATCCTCCCCGTCCACCGACCGCGCAAACGTGGTAATCCCAGCAGTGAGCAGCTTCAGGATCCGCTGGAGCTTCATCTCCTCGGTTCTGATCCTTGGGCTGATGTTGCCCCAGATTGGCGTATTGACTATGGGCTCGTTGAGGGAGTTGCAGTTCACTGGGCTTTGTGCCTGTTTTATGGTCTCCGATAGGACCTCCTCCTGGAGCTGATGGTTGGTCAGGAAGTCCACGGTGGCAGCCAGTTTGGGGTTGAGGGGTAGTCCCGGTGTCTCTGATGATGCGAATTTTGCCGCTACATCGAGGAGTTCTTCCTGCGGGGCCTCCGATGTAGCTGGTGTATGGTCCAAAACGTCCTCATCCTCTGGCTGCCTCAGGCTGCCTGTTGACGATGGTGAAACCTCCCTGTGCCCTCTGGAGCTGGATGCTTCCTCCCGTTGATTCTGTTGCAGGAGGAGCTCCAACATCCGCTCCATCCGGTCAATACGCCCCTCGCCCTTAGAACTCGGGCGGTCGGAGACCTCATGTTCTGCTGAACTGCTGAGGCTCCGTTCATCGGCCCGCACCTCGTCGAGGCGAACCCAGTGCCGGAAGTTGTCGCTACCAGCCGCCGCAGCAAAGCTGAGCGATTCCCGCGCGGGAGGTACGCTCAAACGCCTCCTTTTGGCGGAGCCCGATCCCGCTGCCTCGGAGGGCAAACGCGGTGGAGAGTCGGCACCCAATGCCTCAGCACGGTGACCCAACGCCCGCACGGGCTTGCGTGGGCCTAGCCGATGTACGGTCCCGTCCTCCCATCCACGGGGGACTCGGTGACCGTGGCGGGACTCCTCCCGAGTGATTCTTCCCGGTCTTGTTGGTTGGGGAGTCAACACTGGTCCTAGTAGGTCTCCCAGTGGACTTGAGTCCCGCCATTACACCAGTCCGCATTTTAGCGGCAGGTGACGCCTTTGCCCCTAAAGGGCTAGGCTTACGGGCTCCATCCCTCCCTCTCCTCCGAGGGCTCAGGGAGAAGGGCCGTGCAGCAGCACGCGAGCCCTTGCCCAGGTCGACCAACGAGCCCATTGGCGCCCTCGATACGGAGACAGGGTCTACCTGCTCCGGTGGTACACCGAAATCCTGCTCCTCGAAATCATCACTGGAGCTCCGGTGTATTGGCGGGTCAGGCCCTGTAGCGACAGGGCTCCCCGACTTCCTCGCCTATTTCCCGGCCCGACTCGCAGGTGCAGCCGTTGAGGAGGGCTCCGGGATAAGTGTCCGGCGACTCCTGCGGATGTCCTGGCCCTTACTCCTTCCATGTTCCTGTATGGAGAGAAAACACTCGCCACAACAGGAACACCAACTCTAGGGGGCTTAGCCTTACCTGAGTCGGCCCTCTGAAGGGCTGGTGGGGAGCCGCGCTCCCCTCCAGCCGTCAGCAGCAATGCGTTGCGACGATATGTCGCGCATGCGTGCTGGTGGGTTCTTCACGAAGTCACTCACGTGACTCCGAATTGAAATTATAGCTATGTTACAAAATGTTGAGATTTAAAAAATCAAGTCTGCAATTGATTCCATCAGATAATGCATAAAAAGTTATTTAATTTGACACCTAATTCACTTTCATAGCTTCAGTATTAAAAAAGTTATGGCCATTTTCCTAATCAGAAATTAGCATCTTGTTCACTATTGCTTTTCCATTGACTTAACACAAAAGCTGTGATTGAGAACAGTCAAAAGCCCATAACCTTTTTAAAAATTAAGAGAACTGAATGAGATTTTCAGTTATTATAGATTGACACACTCTGAAACAAATATAAAACATCTTACTTGGATGACCTGAAATTAAAGCCTATAATTAGTTAGTTACCTAATTGTAGTTAATTACAAAATTGAGCATTGTGACGGAAATAGTAATAAACACCCAGACTGCCTTGAAAATTCATAAATGTGACATTCTCAAGATCAGAACTTTAATACTATTGTATTATATGCTGTAAATCTGCAACAGATAGATAAATAAATTACAATTTCTAGCAATAGACCAAGTTTTTATGGAGAAGATCAGTTGCTAGCTGGTACATTGGCATATCATAATCAGTAGCATCATCATACTCCTCAGATTGTAACTAATAAGCAACTCTCTGTCCACCTTGTTGTTCCTCAACTTTTCGATTTTGGCATTGTAAACTACAAGTTTTTGCTCTTCAAACCACGCATGACATGCCTTTCTGCCCAATACTTTCCCATTAAGAATGTCCTGTAGTTTCCATTTCTTAAGAAGAGGATAATTGTTTTAAATAACCTAAGTATCCAAATAACAAACTAATCCCATTCACATAAGAATTCACAATATAACATGCTTTTTAAATCTCACTGTCATGAACATAAGGCAGATGGAAGGAATTTAATGTTTAATTCCCATAAATTAATCTAGAAACATCTACTTTCAATATAATCAAAATTATTATTTTTTGCACAATAAATGTGGCTAAAGCTGTTGTGTATATTTAGTATAAAAATATTGATTATACAATTACACCAAATATAATTGTGTATTTAGATGTTAGATGGTCTCATGACATGATTGTTAAAAAAAAAGAGGATTTAAATCATCTTGCGAGTGGGTGTTTCTGGATTGGAATGTTGCATTTGCGGTGAATTTGAAGCCCATATCGGCAGGAAAAAAACTGCCCAATCGTATGGGGCCCAAATCAAATGTTTGCAATGTAAAATTAGATTAAAGCCACCCCAAGAAGCAAGATTATATGTAAAATACATGACTTACCCTTTGTTTTGTCTCGTTCTTGCAATCCGTCACCTTGTAGGTGTGGAGGGCGTTAGAAGTCGCTTTTTATTTTAATCAAATTATTAAATGGTACAGCAACTTAAAAAAAAAACGGGAATAGAAGTCCGATCGATTTTTCTTCATCGGCTCGCAGCCCGAGGAAATACCTCTCCGATAAGCGGTACAAATCTGCATTTTAATCCCGCCCTCCCCCCTCAAATGCGCCAAAATCGTGCAAACGGCCAGTGGCAGAACTGCAGCGCCGCTGAACGTAGTTATTGTAACATCGCTAATTCATATGCAGGAAAACTCATATCCCTTCTTGTTATTTTTTCAGATGGACACCATTTACAATAAGATACGCGGATACAAAGGAGTGAAACATAGAAAGATAGAAAAATAGGTGCAGGAGTACGCCATTCGGCCCTTCGAGCCTGCACCGCCATTCAATATGATCATGGCTGATCATCCAACTCAGTATCCCGTACCTGCCTTCTCTCCATACCCCCTGATCTCTTTAGCCACAAGAGCCACATCCAACTCCCTCTTGAATATAGCCAATGAACTGGCCTCAACGACCTTCTCTGGCAGAGAATTCCAGAGACTCACCACTCTCTGTGTAAAGAATGTTTACAGGCCCATAAGTTTCAAGAGTACCAGAGCTGTTTCATACAATATACAGTGATGCTGAATTGTAAATCATACGTTCCTTGCAAATAATTTATAACTTCCCTAAATCTCTGTCTTTCGTGTCTTTATAGAAATGAGCAAATGAAAGAAATAATGGAGAGCTGGGAAGAAGATGATAGGGAATGGCAGAATCCTGGGGCTATTATTATCAAAAACAGGAACACCGATACCTTTGATGGTAATGCTATTAGTTGTGACTGAACTTACAAAGTTATAAAACAGCAACATCTCCATTTTACATGAGTTTGGTAAAGAAAACCATGGGAGTCAAGTTATTCCCTTCATCATGTATCTGTACACTGTGAATGGCTTGATTAAAATCATGTATTATCTTTTCGCTGACTGATTAGCATGTAACAAATGTTTTTCACTGTACCTTGATTCACTTGAGGATAAACTAAACTAAACCTAACACACCTGGAGTGATAGGTTGATGGAGTGTGATTTCCCCACACCTGTTGGCTGCATTGCAGGATGAAATGTATCTTCATGCTCTCTGCTCATTTAGTCATTCTGCATTCAGCTAGCACCAGCCTTTCTGTTGGTGGGTCGGACACAACATTACACAGTCCAATACTATCCCATCAGCAAAGATTTCCTACTATATTTGGATCCTGTAATTATGGAAGTTGGCCAAGAATGCAAGATTGTCGATTTAGTGGTGATCTCCAAATTAATTGTGCGTGTCACTTTGATAAGAATAATTCACCAGGCTAATTCCCGGAATGGCAGGATCGACATATGATGAAAGAATCGGTCGACTCGGCTTATAGTCACTGGAATTTAGATGGATGAGAGGAGATCTTATAGAAACATATCAAATTCTTAAAGGATTGGAGGAAACATATTGATGCAGGAAAAATGTTCCCGATGTTGTGGGAGTCCAGAATCAGGGGTCACAGTTTAAGAAAAAGGGGCAGGCCATTTAGGACCGAGATGAGGAAAAACTGTTTCACCCAGAGAGTTGTGAATCTGTGGAATTCTCTGCCACAGAAGGCAGTGGAAGCCAATTGACTGGATGTTTTCAAGAGAGAGTTCGATGTAGCTCTCAGGGCTAATGGATTCAAGGGATATGGGGAGAAAGCAGAAACAGGCTACTGATTCTGGAACATCAGCCATGATCATATTGAATGGTGGTGCTGGCTCAAAGGGCCGAATGGTTTACTCCTGCACCTACTGTATTTTCTATGTTACTTAGGCACAAAATCTCTCATAAATGTCAGCTTTCAAAGTGAAAAAAGGCTATGGATGCAGTAGATCTAAAATAACTTTTACACCAGGGCAGGGGAATCAATAATCAGAGGACTTACGTTTGAGGTGAGGGGAAAAATGTGATATGATTCTGAGGGGCAACATTTTTACACAAAGGGAGGTAGGTGTCTGGAACGAGCTGCCAGAGGAGGTAGTTGAGACAGGTACCATCACAATGCTAAACAACATTTGGACAGGTACATGGATAGGATCGGCTTAGAGGGATATGGGCCATTCGCAGGCAGGTTGGAGTAATGTAATTGGGGGATGTTGGTCAGCATGGGCAAGTTGGGCTGAAGGGCCTGTTTCCACACCGTATCACTCTATGACAAGAGAATAATTTACACCCAGAGAGTTGTGAGTCTGTGGAATCCCCTGCCTCAGAAGACAGTGGAGGCCAATTCTCTGGATGCTTTCAAGAGAGAGTTTGATAGATCTCTTAAAGATAGTGGAATCAAGGGATATGGGGAGAAGGCAGGAACGGGGTACTGATTGTGGATGATCAGCCATGATCACATTGAATGGCGGTGCTGGCTCGAAGGGCCGAATGTCCTACTCTGTGCTGTATCTCTAAAACTAAAAGCATTTTATCAGTGGCCAATGAAAATTTAAAAGCCTCTCCCTTAAAAGGGCAGGTGACCGTTGCCCAAGAAGAGCAAGGTGACGTGCCTCAATGACAATCGACCAGTGGCATTAACGTCTGTGGTGATGAAGTGCTTTGAGAGGTTGATTACGGTGTATATCAACTCCAACGTCGACAAGAACCTTGACCCACTGCAGTTCGCTTACCGCCGTAACAGATCAACGGTGGATGAGATCTCACTGGCTCTCCACTCCGCTCTGGACCACTTGGACAACAAAAACTCATATGTCAGGCTGTTATTCATTGACTACAGCTTGGCATTTAATACAATCATCCCCTCCAAGCTGGTTACCAAGCTCTCAGATCTGGGTCTCTGCGCATCCCTCTGCAATTGGATCCTCGACTTCCTCATCCACAGAGCACAGTCTGTCCATTTTGGTGGATATGTGTCATCCTCGATAACAATCAGCACGGGAGCACCTCAAGAGAAACTTGCAGAAATTCTGCCTAAAACAGGTGACAGAGAAGTGTGAGAGAGAAGGGGGAGAGGGTGGACTGAATGGATTCTTGGGCTCGCAGTTCAGTGAGTCATGACTGGTGGGCTGGCAGTTCAGTGAGTCATGACTGGTGGGCTGGCAGTTCAGCGAGTCATGACTGGTGGGCTGGCAGTTCACTGTCATCAGGGCCGACCTTATGACGTGCGGGGCCCAATTAGGAACAATTTTGGTGAGCCCCATGTTCCCAGCCAAGGTCTGTAGGATCATAGAAATACAAATAAAATTTAATGTAGACTTTATATCTCTATGGTAGAATGGAAAGTAATCAAAATGTGTGCTTAAAAAGTGTCTGCCAGTTAATGGACGAAACAGATCTAAGCTACATTTTAATATAAAATTGCATACATGTAAGCCTACAAGTAACAAACAAAATGTGTAGATCACCTCTGAAAAGTACATAGTTACAATATCACTTGTTTTAGTGACTGTGAAATGTGAATGTGTGTATGTATGTTAGTTTTCTGTGCGTGATGTGTGTGTGTTAGTTGTCTGTGCGTTATGTGTGTGTGTGTGGGAGGGAAGGAGAGAAGGGAGTGAGGGAAGTAGAGAAAGAAGGGAGGAAGGAGAGAAAGAAGGGAGGGAGGGAAGGAGAGAAGGGAAAAGAGAGAGAGGAAGGAGGGAGGGAGGGAAGGAGAGAGGGAAGGAGAGAAGGGAGGGAGGGAAGAATGGAAGAGAGGGAGGGAAGGGAAGAGAAAAAGGGATGGAGAGGGTCGACGGCGGGAGCAGATGCCGGGGTCTGGGCAAACGTGTGTGAGCTGAGGCCAAGGTTTGTAAACATTGCTCCAAACCTGGGCCGGGCCTCCCTGTATTGCTCACCGCGTCTCCCGGGGGGGAGAGAGGGGGGTAGCCGGGGCTGTGTGCGTGAAGCACAGCGACTGGATGGGCGGGAGTGCTGCCCTGGGACACATGAGGGACCTCCCCCTCTCCATTCCCCCTCACAAACCATCCCCGTCTACCCCTTTCTTCCCCCTCCACCCCTCTACTCTCTCTCCACCCCTCTCTCCCCCCTTCCACCGAGGGTAGATCTACCCGAGCCGAGAGTAGATTACTCCAAAGATCCCAGAGCGGAACTTTGGATTACTCTAGGGAGGAGCCCCCCTTAGGCAAGGGGCCCAATTGGGTACAATCGGCTTAAGGCCAGCCCTGACTGTCATGGCAGGTGGGCTGGAACGTCAGTCACTTACAGCTGGTGGGCTGGTAGTTAACTTAGTCATGGCTGGTGGCTGGCAGTTCAGTGACTTACTGCTGGTGGGCTGGCAGTTCACTTACTTATGGCTGGTGGGCTGGGAGTCCAGTTACTCACAGCTGGTGTGGTGGCAGTTCACTCAGTTACCGATCCTCCCTTAACCTTCCCACTCTGCTCCTTGCCATTCCCTTCCTCACACACATTACCTTCCTCACATACACTCACACACACACGCAGGCACGCACGCACGCACACACGCAAACGCACACACATACACTCACACACACAGACACTCTCACACACAGAAACACACACAGACACTGTCTCACACACACACACTCACACTCACATATACACACACTCACTGACTCACACACCATATATATATATATATATATACTTCTGTAATCAGCGTGTCCTCTGCACTTACCATAAATTACGCATTCAGTGCGACCTCTGCACTCACCAGAAATTACTCAATCAGTGGGACCTGGAAGTCACGAAATGAGTTGGACTTTTGAACCAAACGTCAGACTAATAAAGCATTTATTCCTTCCAAACACAGTCGGACCTAATAAAGCATTGTAGTTTCAAACACAGGCAGGGCAGCAGGCCAAACAACTCATGGCATTGTCATTAAAGGCTAACAAATCATTTACTGGAAGTACATTGCAGACTCGCAGTTCAGTTTTCAAAGCTTAGAATGAGAGTTGTGGCCTCTCGCTCGCGATCTTGCAGAGCGACTGGGTCACGTCCTTGCATCCAGGGTTTTATAGTCCTGCCCCCCCCGCCCCCCCGGAAGGGGCGTTACCTTCATCGCAGTGATTGACAGGCGAGAGGATCACAAGGTTTTTTAAACACTCAAAACGTTTTTATTTTTCATCAATGGGAAAAACCTTGGGGCCTGCTCAGTGGAGGAGGTCTGTAAGTAAGATGGCCAAAAATCATAGCGATATATGGTAGCGTTCTTTCTAAAATCAATATACAGCGCAGACAGGAAGTGGTCAAGAGACACTTTTAAAAGAAAGATTAAACGAAAACTTACCGTTTGAAGTTTGATCTTTATTTTATGAGAAGTTGAAGTGAGGGACTACGTGAAGAACCCGCCAACCCGCATGCACGTCAATCTTCAGAGCAACTGTATAAAACCACAGACCACTTGCACAAACTTAAACTATAGTAAGATTAATAACCCTTGACTTACCGAATGATCTTTATGAGATTCAGAGTTGGGAGTGGAGGGCACGTGGTCCCTCACTTCAACTTCTCATAAAATAAAAATCAAACTTCAAACGGTAAGTTTTTGTTTAATCTTTCTATTTTATATCGAAGTCTCATGATGAGACTATGTGAAGCCTTCAAAGCTCTGTGGTTTCATGCAGTAAACCAATCTGTGTGTGAAACACTTAAACAGATAAACCATAAATGGTAGAAAAGACATGGGGTATTAACGCCATGTTGCTAACTTTACATACATGTATATTGCCCTTAATCGGACTACAGTCCCAATTGCCTTTGGGTTAGACAATAGTTCATGCAACACTGTTCAGAATTCTATCTGCAACCATCCAGACATGTTAAACAGAATTTTATACCTTCTGAAAGTGCGCTTATCTGAGCCTCCTGCTGCTGCAAGAAGATGATCAAAGGGGAAGTTCCATTCTATTGGCTGCTAACGAGCCAGACCCCCCCGGTAGAGTGAGACTTGAAATTATTTGAATTCACTCCCGCTTTTAGCTGCTTACACTCTATCCATCTTGAAATAGTCTGCACCAACAATCTCTTATGAAATGATTAAATAACTATGAAGAAACATCCTTCATTTCATAGGTACTAGTAAGTTCAATGTATCTCTTTACATAATCAACACCCCCAATCTCCGATCCGGTGGGTATGCTGTCAATTCCACTTACCCAACTGTGCCCGTCTGCTTTATGAGTTAATTCATAAAAGTAATCCTGATGTCAGATATGACCAGAGATCCAGATGGAGATTGTGTAAAGACTATGCTCTTTGTGCTAAAATCAGTTCTCAGAAGCATTAATTTAAAAGATACTGCTCCAAAATTAGGAATACAGCGAATGGATATCTGCATTATAATTTATTGGAGAGTGTGGAGAGAGTGTCCAGCTTCATGTTTCTGGGCACTCACATCTCAGAGGACCTCACACGGTCCACCAACACCACTGCGCTGGTCAAGAAGGCACAGCAACGACTGTTCTTCCTAAGAACATTGAAACGGACTGGTCTGCCCTAACAGCTGCTGACGACCTTCTACCGCAGCACGACAGAGAGCATACTAACGTATGGCATCTCTGTGTGGTATCTCAGCTGCACGGAGGCGGAGAGGAGAGCTCTTCAGCGCGTCGTCCACAGAGCGCAAAAGATTATAGGGATACCGCTACCAGCCTTGGAGGGCATCTACCACACACCGTGCCTTAGGAAGGCCGTCAGCATCCATAAAGACTCCTCTCACCCTTGTAATGGACTGTTCGAACTACTCCCTTCCGGCAGATGCTACAAGGCCTTCTACGCCCGTACCTCCAGACTCAGGAACAGCTTCATTCCCAGAGCTATAGTGGCTCTGAACTGGCCCTGCTGAGTGCCCCCCACCCCCATGGACTGTCTCCCTCGGATGGTCAAATTGCACAGACACATCTGCACTTTAGTCTGTTTTGGTTTTGACTGTTTTACTGTTTTAATGTTTTTTTCACAAACCTTGATCTCGGGGTATCTAAAACTAAATTTTATTAGTCGTTTAAGTTATGCCATCGGATGAAATTGCAAACCAACTCTTGTTACACTTATGTGTAATGACAATAAAATACATTATTATTATTATTATTATTATACTGATTACACATTCCACGCTACTTTGAATCTAAGCTTTAGAGTGTTCATATAAAAGACACCTTTCATAACCTTAGTTACCAGTGGGTGAATAAACAATCATTTGTTCTCCCACTTATAGAACGAGATACAATGACAAATCAGCAAGAGCAGTGTCAATTGCACTATAACATAATTGCTTCTCTTAAACCCAAACTGAAAGAACCACAAACCTCTGCTACTTTTTGTTTAAAGTAACTCACATATATCTCTTCACAAACTTTCCATACAACCACGCAATGATAGATGAACGAGAAATAGGCTGAATTAGCCACCAATCATATCTTCGAGCAAATATAGGAGCTTCTTTCAGCAGACTTATCTACAATGGAAACCCTGGGTGAGTAGGCCAAAATGGCACTACTATAATTCATGTCGTCTATAAACTCTGTGACAAAATGCCCTTTAGATCTGAGTAGGACAGCATTAATTTTTGTAAATAACCTAGGACTGAAGTCAACCCCTTAGGTAGAACCTAAAATTTCCAACACTGGCCTTGCCATAAAACACCAGATATATGTGCCTCTCGCACATTGATATGGAAAGGTATACACCTTCAAGATCGATGGCCCTAAATCCTCTGTAATCAGCTAAATTGCTGAATGGCTATTATCCGTCTTAAACTGGTTGTACCAACCACATGATCAGACTAGCCAAATCCAAGCCTGATTTGGCATCCTCCATTTTTTTCTTCAACCTTGAGCAAATATTAGAATATACCGCTTTAGTTCTTGGGCAGACTGCTCTTCCTTTGTGAGATGACTCTGTTTTCACTTGGACAGTCATAGTTTCCTCTTTGAACCGTAAGTACGGAAATCTTGGCTTCTTTTGCCGCGGAGGAATTATTTAACCAGAAAACTGAATCTTATAACCGTTTATGATTAGTAAAATGGAAAATTCGGAGGTTATCTGTCACCACTTGTTTGTCGAACCGTCTTACCTATCTCCGACTTGAATATCGACAGCACATCTCATGTGACTGATGTAATAATATTCGCATTCTCAACAACTTTCACCTCATTGTGGCTTTGCTGTCCATGACGAGACAGATGGTGACTACAGATGATATCAAGTCAGTTTCTGAGAAAGCACTTGCTATAAAAAACACCAAAACTGCTAATAGAATAATAGACAAAAGGTGATATCACCCCCAACCACGAAGATCCAGCAATCCCTGAGACAGACACCACCAAACAATTTGGCCTCAGGCAGAAGACTAATAGTCAACTGATCCTAGATTTTGCTCTATCTCCTTATACAGACATCCTGAACCGCTAGGGACAGTACTGAGTATGAGGAGAGGACATCAACCATGTGAGCGCTGAACCTGTGAATAAAAGCCCTCTGGCTTTGATGGTAGTGTAGGCCTGGTGCTCCAACCAGCCTCCGTGGAGCTATATCTACCACCAGGTAAACGGAAGCCGTCCCCAAAGGGGTGTATAACCACACCCACCACAGCCTCTTTCTCTTGAGAACATTTTCCATAAATTGGATAGGCCTCAGGCCTATACCATCCTAATACAATTGAGTTTAGACTGCGTATAACACAGAAGTACCCTCTACTGACCTTGTACAAGCCGAATCCTTCCCTGAGAAATCTCAAACTTTCTGGGGTTAAAGCCTTTCGACTTTGATTTAGCCTCAACTGGTGGCATTAACCTACAAACCTCAAGTGTCTGACAGAATCAGAACATACCTCAGATCCTTATGCGACTAGAATTAAAGCATAGCATCCACTTGGTGTGGGAATACGAGTTCCCTGTCAACTCCTCACAGTCAGAGTCACCCTCAGAGTTAAAAATATCATAATGCAACCCTGAACCAGGTGTTGCTGCTGCAGTCCTCTGCCAGGAATGACCCATCTCAGTCGCCAGTGTGCGCAACACATTCTCTTCAACAAGGTGACCCTGGCCTAAAAAAGGCCTCTGGCTAGGTCTGAATTGAGTAGGCCTAGTGTTCCAACCAGCCTCAGAGTAACGATTCCTGCCATTAGTTATATACAGAGGTGGTATGCCCGCCGGAATACTGAAGCCCTACCCACATACTATGGTTCTGCCACCCTGCAGCCACCTAAAATTCTTCCTGCAAGTCTTAAACTTGCTAACATAAGTCCTCTCCGAAGAGATACTTTGCAGGCTGCATGTTACTGGCCCTGCATAGATAAGCACATTTTTAGGAATTACCTCAGGCCTTATAGCATTTTGCGAAGACAATTTAGCTCCAACTGCGTATTACATAGAAGTGCTAATGCATCTTCTGCACTACCGAAAGCTGAACACATCTACTGCCTTTGCAAAGACCGTAATTACATCAGTGAACAGTCTTTGGATAAGCTGACATTTTAATTCTTTGCCCACGTATCACCACTGAGATATCCCAAATGGTGAGATTGTCTTTTGGAACATCCAAAGTCAGGCAGTTCATCTGGACTGGCATATTTCCCAGCCGTATCCAGCTGAGACTTTAAATCACTGATGCTCTTAGCCATATCTCCTACAGTGGATCTCCAATCCCCGAAGGGATGGCAAATTATGTGACAAGAGCTGGAACTCCTTCATATGAATAAACTGCAGCATATCCCCCATAAGTTCATGGGATTCGAATTCCTTGTCAATATCCCCGTAGTTGGAGTTACTTATGTAATAATCTCCAGTACTCCCCTCTACTGAGTGGGAGATAAAATAACGCAAACCTGAACCAGGTGCTGCTTCCCCTCTTCTGAGCGGGAGGTATTGTAACCAAACCTGAGCCAGGTATTGCTTCCCCTCTTCTGAGCGGGAGATATATAATGCAACCCTGAACCAGGTGTTGCTTCCACAGGCATCTGACTGGAGCAGCCTGTAAGTGTCTCCTGAGCTAGGAGCACAATTCTATTACATACTCACAGGTTGCGTCTGCTAATGACTTTGAGTCCAGGCTTGCTCCCTTCTGGAGCCTCAACGGAGTCTAGAGGGGTGGAATATAATGCAACCCTGAGCAAGGTGTTGCTTCCTTCAGGCAACTGGCTCGCTCCCTTTTTGAGCCTCAACGGAGGTGTCTGTATGGGCTGCATCCGTCAGCTCTCCGCGACCAGTCGCCTGCTCCCTTGGAGCCCCAAAACTGCTCCCTCTCGGCGCCTCAATGGCGGTAGCTGCACTGGCCGTGCCGTCAGCCTACTGAGTCCGGCCGCCTGCTCCCACTTGGAGCCTTAATGGCGATAGCTGCACCGGCTGAGCCATCAGCCTATTGAATGTGGCGGCCTGCTCCTTTTTCAGAGCCTTCACGGCAGTAGCTGCAACGGCCGAGCCGTCAGCCTATTGACTCCAGCCGCCTGCTCCTTTACGGAGCCTCTATGGCCGTAGCTGCACAGACCGAGCCGTCAGCCTATTGACTCCAGCCGCCTGCTCCTTGTCGGAGCCTCCACGGCGGTAGCTGCACAGGCTGTGCCAGCTTCTCCCGGCCCGCTGCACTTATTTTTGGAGCAGTGGCCCGTTCCTGAAACAAAAATTCCTTACCTGCCAGAGCAGTTTCGAACTGCTCCGAATCCCGCGCCATGCGTCGGCGTATTGACGCGCATGTGGGCTGGTGGGTTCTTCATGTAGTCTCATCAGGAGACTTCGATATAAAATTATATAGATAAGCGTTTATATATATAAGAAACTAGAAAAATATATATGTGTGTGTTATATAATTATTTGCATCTATATCACATACAAAAAATAATTCACACAGGACATGAGCCATTTAAAAATAAAAAATAAAATAACATTTAAAACATTTAAAAACACGCAAACTGTTCCCCTGCAACGCTGATTACACTGCGAAAGGCATAACTGAAGTCTGGTCGGGTTTACTGAAATGGCTTAATTTATGCTCCGTTGCATACTACACGTTAGTCCATTGGATTTTGCAGGAGTGGTCCATCTTGCTCCGCTCTAAGATCTTTGGCCAAGTGTCTGTGTTCCACTACAAACCAACTGACTCCCACAGCTACCTGGACTACTCTTCCTCCCACCCTGCTTCCTGTAAGGACTCCATCCCCTATTCCCAATTCCTCCGACTACGCCGCATCTGCTCCCAGGATGACGTGTTCCACACCAGGTCATCGCAAATGTCCTCGTTCTTCAGAGAACGGGGTTTCCCCTCCCCCACTATCAATGAGGCTCGCACCAGGGTCTCCTCCATACCCCGCAACACTGCCCTCTCTCCCCATTCCCCCACTCACAACAAGGGCCGAGTCCCCCTGGTCCTCACCTTTCACCCCACCAGCCAGCGCATACAACAGATAGTCCTCCGCCAGTTTCGCCACCTCCAACGTGACCCCTCCACTCGCCACATCTTCCCATCTCCCCCCCTATCTGCCTTCCGCAAAGACCGCTCCCTCCGCAACTCCCTCGTCAATTCTTCCCTTCCCTCCTGCTCCACTCCTTCCCCGGGCACTTTCCCTTGCAACCGCAAGAGATGCTACACTTGTTCCTTCACCTCCCCCATCCACTCCTTTCAGGGACCCAAGCAGTCATTCCAAGTCCGACAGAGGTTCACCTGCACCTCCTCCAACCTCGTCTACTGCATCCGTTGCTCCAGATGCCAGCTAATCTACATCGGTGAGACCAAGCGGAGGCTAGGCGATCGTTTCGCCGAACACCTCCGCTCGGTCCGCAATAACCAACCCGACCTCCCGGTGGCTCAGCACTTCAACTCCCCCTCCCACTCCGTATCCGACCTCTCGGTCCTGGGCCTCCTCCATGGCCAGAGTGAACAACACCGCAAGTTTGAGGAACAACATCTCATATTCCGCTTGGGGAGTCTGCATCCTCTGGGCTTAAACATTGAATTTTCTCAATTCTGTTAACCCAGACTGCCTCCCCCCCACCCCCCCACCTCTCCCTCAGCCCTCGGGCCCTGACATTCCTTCTCCATCTCCCCCCCCCCCCCAAGTCGCACTAGCTTCTCATTTTCACACCAGAAACAGCTTACAATGGCCTGCTTTCCTTATCACCAATACTTTTTTGCATATCTTTCACTCATTGTTCTTGCTTTATCTCTCCATATCACTGTTTATATCTCTCGTTTCCCTGATCCCTGACCAGTCTGAAGAAGGGTCTCGACCCGAAACGTCGCCTATCTCCTTCACTCCTTAGATGCTGCTGCACCCGCTGAGTTTCTCCAGCTTTTTGTGTAACCCCCTGTCTGTGTTGCTTACTTGACTGGAGTATCCTCGTCACTTACATCGGCCGATGATCATTAAAGCTTCAGTTGGTCTACCTTACCGTTTTGTGAGTTGTCTGTTTATTCAGTAGTGAACCTTATCAGGGGGAATTTAAAGTGAGAGTTGATGGATATAAATTCCTCATCGTGTTTAAGCAATATTTGGATGAGTAGATTAAGAGATTTGTGCTGCAGGGCAGAACTAGGCAGGAAGCTTCATTTTTTGACCTGCACTGATAAGTTAGACCAATTGACTTTCTTTGTATCAATCTTTTCCATGATTCTACCAATGTATCTCAGAACTGGGGCTCAATGGAGATGGAGACCTACTCAGAACTGGCAACTAAATGGCCTGTCCCACATAGGCGATTTTTCAGCGGACTGCCGGCAACTGCCAAGCTCACGGGACTCGACTGAAAAACCGGGAACTGGAACAGAGTGGAACACACACACGCAAACACATCGCAAAGGCGGGGGTTATGGAAAGCGGGGGGGAGCACTGTCTGAAATTCACACGGTGCAAAGCCAAGGTGATACAGACACATACCGCGATGAACAGGAAGGTGAAGACGGCTATCACAGTGTACAGTAAGTCCTTTAAAAGAGGGGGTGGGGAGGGGAGAAGGGGGGAGAAGGAGTGGAGGCACTTTTAAGAAGCCAGACAACTTTTAAAAAGCTAGAGATACACAGCTGTGAAGTTTGGCGGGCATTCAACATTACAGGTCGGTTATCCTTGGTTCTGAAAACGCGTGCTTACGTTTTTTTCCCCTCAATAAGCCAATGAAAATGTCCGGTCAGCAAAGGCAATTAACTAAAACTACCTACGGATGATAAGTGAAACCAGACAAAGGAGGGATAATGGGCAGATGGAATATGTGGGGAAAAGGAGATGAGGCCAGTCCAGAACAGCTCTGCAAATTGTTAAATATGTCCCTTAACTACGTGACCCAGTCTTTCAGATGTTAAAGACCCTGACATAAAAACAGCTTTTTCCCCACGAGTAATAGCTCTACTCAATAACCCAAAATCTTTTTGCTCTGGCATTTTATTTAATATACATGTTTAATCAATAATGTTTTATTATTACTGTTTAATGTTTTATGTATCATTACTAACTGTCACGGTATGTCATGATGTCACTTGCGGGCGGAGCACCAAAGCAAATTCCTTGCATGCGAATATTTGGACAATAAATGTATTAATTCATTCATTCTTTCATGAATAAAAAAATATCAATGGTCATGTTTAGAGAATTGGGGGAGCTGAACTGGATCATTAAATCACACTCAAAAATACTGACTTGTGCTCAGGTAGTGAAAACGAAAGCAATGCCCAGTGAAAATCTTATGCAACTCTCTCTCTGGATACAAAGCAGCAATCAAGGAAATAAAAAAGTTCCTTCTATTTATTATTTACGTTTTATCATGGGGTGATAAATTAATTCGGGAAAAGGGGGCAAAGTCTACAAAGATGACTGGTGTAAGCCATTACAGCTTCTAGCCCATTTTCCATTTTCACTATCTTGCTGCAGCAGCCACCTATCCTCAGAGTTTGATTTGGGTTTAGTTTGCACTGTGACACAGACACTGGAGTTCCAATTTTAGCCAATTCTTGTCCCTTGTTTTGGGGATTATAAAATGAAAAGAAAAACATGGACAGTAATATTCTACTGCCTGCATTTTGCGACATTTCCAGGTAAGTCTCAATATAATTTATTTTCCAAAAATATTTTTGTGAAGTTAGCATTTTTATTTTCTGAAATCGGTGATATTCATGCCTTGTCATTTTATATGGGGATTCACACAGTTCCAGACACAGGGGTGAGGGAACAGTCTGACTGTCCCCGATTACATTTTACCTCTGTTTGTTTAGTTGTCACATTCTCCGAGCTTACAATGATCTATTCTCCATTTTCCTTGAACTGCATCTCTTTTGATGACTCATTTTCAAACTTTTTCCATTGAAAACTTTTTTCCACGAGTAGCAGCTCTGCTCAATATCAAAAAAATTTGTAGCCTCGTTTTGCTCTGGTATTTTATTTAATTCGCATGTTTAATCAATAATGTTTTATAATTAATGTTTAATGTCATTCCTAACTGTCACTGTATGTCTTTGTCACTTGCGGGCGGTGCACCAAGGCAAATTCCTTGTATGTGAATACTTGGCCAATAAACTTATTCATTCATTCATTCATTTACACCTTACTCTTCCTTATCTCCGTGTCTCTCACTCCCCGACTCTCAGTCTGAAGAAGGGTACTGACCTGAAATATCACCCATTTCTATCCAGAGATGCTGCCTGTCCCGCTGAGTTACTCCAGCATTTTGTGTCCATCTGTAGGGAGGGTGGTTGGATAAATAGGATAATTCTGGATATGCAGGAGGCAGGAGCAAAGTTTGCTTCTCTCCAGCCAAGCAAAATAGGAGAACTAGGCTATTAGTGATACATTTGAAATGTAACTGATGCATCAAATGGTTTCACTGTTTCACAATTTCACCTTGAAAATTATTAGCTAATTCAGCACTAAAAAACCTCAGGAGAGACAAAAATGCTGGAGAAATTCAGCAGGTGAGGCAGCATCTATGGAGCAAAGAAATAGGTGACGTTTCGGGTCGAGACCCTTCTTCAGACTGATGCGGGGGTGGGAGAATGGGGGGGCGGGAAGAAGAAAGGAAAGGGCGTAGACTGTGGGCTGTGGGAGAGTTGGGAAGGGGAGGGGAAGGAGGGAGAAAGGAGGGACTACCAGAAATTGGAGAAGTCAATGTTCATACTGCTGGGGTGGGTAAGTTAGGTTGAAAATTTCCCCAGAACTTAGAACACACATTATTGATTAAAAACATATAAGGTAGCAGTCTATAAGTGTCACCAACCTGAGCATTTTCATTTGATTTGGTGAAAACATTTGAAGTGTTATGACTTGGTGGAAACGGATGCAAAGTACTCATTTAGTACCTTGCCCACATCCCCTGACTCCAAGCACAAATCCCCTCACTTATCCTTGGGTCTCTCCTTCCCCCTGGTTAACCTTTTGTTTTAAATAGAAACATAGAAACATAGACAATAGGTGCAGGAGTAGGCCATTCGGCCCTTCGAGCCTGCACCGCCATTCAATATGATCATGGCTGATCATCCAACTCAGTATCCTGTACCTGCCTTCTCTCCATACCCCCTGATCCCTCTAGCCACAAGGGCCACATCTAACTCCCTCTTAAATATAGCTTAAATGTAGGTATAAAAACCTTGGGATTTTTCTATTCAAGCTTCTAATCGACCACTTGAGTTCTTTCTTCCTTTCTTTATATTCCTCAAATGCCTTGTCATATTCTACCCTCTGAAATATTGCACATGCTTCCTTTATCTTTTTGCCCAAATTTATAACCTCTTTGGTAATGCAAGGTTCATTTACTTTGCCATCTTATCTCCCTTCCTTAGGAAGAAGTTGGGAGACTGGGGTTAGGAGGGAGAGATAGATCAGCCATCATTAAATGGCGGAGTAGTCTTGATGGGCCGATTGGCCCAATTCTGCTCCTATCACTTCTGACCAAATCACCTTACTGGAACATGTCTGTCCTGAACTTCTATCAACTGGCCTTAAAAACACACCCATATGTCAGATGTCAGTGGAGCCCACTATCAACTGCTTCCAGTGCACCCTTCTGCCTAATCTGAAGAATGGTCTGAAGAAGGGTCTCGACCCGAAACTTCACTTATTCTTTCATTTATTCCGTGACAATAAACTCAAGTCTCAGGTAGACAAAAATACAGGAGAAACTCAGCGGGTGAGGCAGCATCTATGGAGCGAAGGAAATGGGCGACGTTTCGGGTCGTGACTCTTCTTCAGACTGGTGACCACAAACGTCACCTATTCCTTGGCTCCATAGATGCTGCCTCCCCGGCTGAGTTTCTTCAGCATTTTTGTCTACCTTCGATTTTTCCATCATCCTTCTTAAACACATATGCCAATAACGTAATTTGCCTTACTCCAATCCTTCCCACAATGTCCAACATTCTCTCTATTCAGTACAATGTTAAAACTGATGGAGTTATGACAACTATCCCCAAAACGCTCCCCCAACTTTCATTTAACACTGAACACAGAATATTCACTAACCCATCCCGAGATGAACCATTTCCAACATGAGATGTGACATTTTAAAATGTTAAAAATGAAATCAGTAACAAACTACTGCACGTTTTATCTGCTTCAATCAAGGGCTCGGAGGATTCTCGGACACTCATATAAGTAAAAACAGAATGATGCTCAACATTATACAAAATATTGATCGCATTTCACCCGTAAAGCGCAATGTACAAACCAGCACTCCTGCAAGAGAGTCCAACACATTGATCAGTACGCGTACCACAGATACCAGCGTGACAACTGGCATGTTCAGCTCAACAACCTGTCAACTGGTCTGCGTACCATACCATACACCCAGCACAACTACCAGCACATCGACCACAAAGACCACTGCACCGACTACAGCAACTACAGTGACCAGTGCACCAACCACCACATCGACCACCAAGTCCACCATACCATCCACCACACTGATCACCACATCCACATCAACGCAGACCACATCAACAACCACACCAACAACCACACCAACAACCACACAGACCACACCAACATTCACGGCACCAACCACATTGACAACCACACAGAACACACCAACAAACACACCAACAACCACACAGACCACAACAACAACCACACTGAGAACCAGTCCGACAACCACACCGACAACCTCATCGACAACCAAACCGACCACACCAACAACCTCACCAACATCCACGTCAACAACCACACCGAAAACCACACCAACAACCACACCAACAACCACACCAACAACCACACAGACAACACCAACAACCACATTGACAACCTCATCAACAACCATACCGCCAACCTCATCGACAACCTCATCGACAACCTCATCGACAACCACACCGCCAACCTCATCGACAACCACACTGCCAACCTCATCGACAACCTCATCGACAACCTCATCGACAACCACACCGACAACCACATCGACAACCACACCGCAAACCTCATCGACAACCACACCGACAACCACACCGACAACCACACCGACAACCTCATCGACAACCTCATCGACAACCACACCGCTAACCTCATCGACAACCACATCGACAACCTCATCGACAACCTCATCGACAACCTCATCGACAACCAAACCACCAACCTCATCGACAACCTCATCGACAACCTCATCGACAACCTCATCGACAACCACACCGCCAACCTCATCGACAACCTCATCGACAACCACACCGCCAACCTCATCGACAACCACATCGCCAACCTCATCGACAACCACATCGACAACCTCATCGACAACCACACCGCCAACCTCATCGACAACCACATCGACAACCTCATCGACAACCACACCGCCAACCTCATCGACAACCTCATCGACAACCTCATCGACAACCACACCGACAACCACACCGACAACCACACCGACAACCTCATCGACAACCACATCGACAACCTCATCGACAACCTCATCGACAACCTCATCGACAACCTCATCGACAACCTCATCGACAACCTCATCGACAACCACACCGACAACCACACCGACAACCTCATCGACAACCACACCGACAACCACACCGCCAACCTCATCGACAACCTCACCGACAACCACACCGACAACCTCATCGACAACCACACCGACAACCTCATCGACAACCACACCACCAACCACATCGACAACCTCATCGACAACCACACCGCCAACCTCATCGACAACCACAACGCCAACCACACCACCAACCTCATCAACAACCACACCGACAACCTCATCGACAACCACACCGCCAACCTCATCGACAACCACACCGCCAACCTCATCGACAACCACACCGCCAACCTCATCGACCACCACACCGCCAACCTCATCGACAACCACAACGCCAACCTCATCGGCAACCACACCGCCAACCACACCGCCAACCTCATCGACAACCACACTGCCAACCTCATCGACAACCTCATCGACAACCACACCGCCAACCACATCGACAACCTCATCGACAACCACACCGCCAACCTCATCGACAACCTCATCGACAACCTCATCGACAACCTCATCGACAACCTCATCGACAACCTCATCGACAACCACATCGCCAACCTCATCGACAACCTCATCGACAACCTCATCGACAACCACACCGCCAACCTCATCGACAACCACATCAACAACCTCATCGACAACCACACCGCCAACCTCATCGACAACCACACCGCCAACCTCATCGACAACCTCATCGACAACCTCATCGACAACCACACCGACAACCACACCGACAACCGCACCGACAACCTCATCGACAATCTCATCGACAACCACACCGACAACCTCATCGACAACCTCATCGACAACCACACCGACAACCTCATCGACAACCTCATCGACAACCTCATCGACAACCACACCGCCAACCTCATCGACAACCACACCGCCAACCTCATTGACAACCACACCGACAACCTCATCGACAACCTCATCGACAACCTCATTGACAACCACACCGACAACCTCATCGACAACCTCATCGACAACCTCAACGACAACCACACCGCCAACCTCATCGACAACCACACCGCCAACCTCATCGACAACCTCATCGACAACCTCATCGACAACCTCATCGACAACCACACCGCCAATCTCATTGACAACCTCATCGGCAACCACACCGCCAACCTCATCGACAACCACACCGACAACCTCATCGACAACCTCATCGACAACCTCATCGACAACCACACCACCAACCTCATCGACAACCTCATCGACAACCTCATCGACAACCTCATCGACAACCTCATCGACAACCACACCGACAACCTCATCGACAACCACACCGCCAACCACATCGACAACCTCATCGACAACCACACCGCCAACCACACCGACAACCTCATCGACAACCACACCACCAACCTCCTCGACAACCTCATCGACAACCATACCGACAACCTCATCGACAACCACACCGCCAACCTCATCGACAACCACACCGCCAACCTCATCGACAACCACACCGCCAACCTCATCGACAACCACACCGCCAACCTCATCGACAATCTCATCGACAACCACATCGACAACCGCACCGCCAACCTCATCGACAACCAAACCGCCAACCTCAACGACAACCTCATCGACAACCTCATTGACAACCTCATCGACAACCACACCGCCAACCTCATCGACAACCACACCACCAACCTCATCAACAAACTCATCGACAACCTCATCGACAACCTCATCGACAACCTCATCGAAAACCTCATCGACAACCTCATCGAAAACCACACCGCCAACCTCATCGCCAACCTCATCGACAACCTCATCGCCAACCTCATCGACAACCACACCGCCAACCACATTGACAACCTCATCGACAACCACACCGCCAACCACACTGACAACCTCATCGACAACCACACCGCCAACCTCATCGACAACCACACCGCCAACCACACCGACAACCTCATCGACAACCACACCAACAACCTCATCGACAACCACACCGCCAACCTCATCGACAACCACACCGCCAACCTCATCGACAACCTCATCGACAACCTCATCGACAACTGCACCGCCAACCACATCGACAACCGCACCGCCAACCTCATCGACAACCTCATCGACAACCTCATCGACAACCTCATCGACAACCTCATCGACAACCACACCGACAACCACACCGACAACCACACCGACAACCTCATCGACAACCACACCGACAACCACACCGACAACCACACCGCCAACCTCATCGACAACCTCATCGACAACCACACCGCCAACCTCATCGACAACCACACCGCCAACCTCATTGACAAGCACTCCGACAACCTCATCGACTACCTCATCGACAACCTCATCGACAACCACACCGCCAACCTCATTGACAACCTCATCGACAACCACACCGCCAACCTCATCGACAACCACACCGCCAACCTCATCGACAACCTCATCGACAACCTCATCGACAACCTCATCGACAACCTCATCGACAACCACACCGCCAATCTCATTGACAACCTCATCGACAACCACACCGCCAACCTCATCGACAACCACACCGACAACCTCATCGACAACCTCGTCGATAACCTCATCGACAACCACACCACCAACCTCATCGACAACCTCATTGACAACCTCATTGACAACCTCATCGACAACCTCATCGACAACCTCATCGACAACCACACCGACAACCTCATCGACAACCACACCGCCAACCACATTGACAACCTCATCGACAACCACACCGCCAACCACACCGACAACCTCATCGACAACCACAGCGCCAACCTCATCGACAACCTCATCGACAAGCACACCGACAACCTCATCGACAACCACACCGCCAACCTCATCGACAACCACACCGCCAACCTCATCGACAACCACACCGCCAACCTCATCGACAACCTCATCGACAACCTCATTGACAACCTCATCGACAACCACACCGCCAACCTCATCGACAACCACACCGGCAACCTCATCGACAACCTCATCGACAACCTCATCGACAACCTCATCGACAACCTCACCGCCAACCTCACCGACAACCACACCGCCAACCTCATCGACAACCTCATCGACAACCTCATTGACAACCTCATCGACAACCACACCGCCAACCTCATCGACAACCACACCGCCAACCTCATCGACAACCTCATCGACAACCTCATCGACAACCTCATCGACAACCTCATCGACAACCTCATCGACAACCACACCGCCAATCTCATCGACAACCTCATCGACAACCTCATCGACAACCACACCGCCAACCTCATCGACAACCACACCGACAACCTCATTGACAACCTCATCGACAACCTCATCAACAACCACACCGCCAACCTCGTCGACAACCTCATCGACAACCTCATCGACAACCTCATCGACAACCTCATCGACAACCACACCGCCAACCTCATCGACAACCACATCGACAACCACACCGCCAACCTCATCGACAACCACACCGACAAGCTCATTGACAACCTCATCGACAACCTCATCGACAACCACACCGCCAACCTCATCGACAACCTCATCGACAACCTCATCGACAACCTCATCGACAACCTCATCGACAACCACACCGCCAACCTCATCGACAACCTCATCGACAACCACACCGCCAACCACATCGACAACCTCATCGACAACCACACCGCCAACCACACCGACAACCTCATCGACAACCACACCGACAACCTCATCGACAACCACACCGCCAACCACACTGACAACCTCATCGACAACCACACCGACAACCTCATCGACAACCACACCGCCAACCTCATCTACAACGACACCGCCAACCTCATCGACAACCTCATCGACAACCTCATCGACAACCTCATCGACAACCACACCGACAACCACACCGACAACCTCAGCGTCAACCACACCGACAACCACACCGACAACCTCATCGACAACCACACCGCCAACCTCATCGACAACCACACCGCCAACCTCATCGACAACCTCATCGACAACCTCATCGACAACCTCATCGACAACCTCATCGACAACCACACCGCCAATCTCATTGACAACCTCATCGACAACCTCATCGACAACCACACCGCCAACCTCATCGACAACCACACCGACAACCACACCGCCAACCACATCGACAACCTCATCGACAACCACACCGCCAACCACACCGACAACCTCATCGACAACCACACCGACAACCTCATCGACAACCACACCGCCAACCACACCGACAACCTCATCGACAACCACACCGCCAACCTCATCTACAACCACACCGCCAACCTCATCGACAACCTCATCGACAACCTCATCGACAACCTCATCGACAACCACACCGACAACCACACCGACAACCTCAGCGTCAACCACACCGACAACCACACCGACAACCTCATCGACAACCACACCGCCAACCTCATCGACAACCACACCGCCAACCTCATCGACAACCTCATCGACAACCTCATCGACAACCTCATCGACAACCTCATCGACAACCACACCGCCAATCTCATTGACAACCTCATCGACAACCTCATCGACAACCACACCGCCAACCTCATCGACAACCACACCAACAACCACACCGCCAACCACATCGACAACCTCATCGACAACCACACCGCCAACCACACCGACAACCTCATCGACAACCACACCGACAACCTCATCGACAACCACACCGCCAACCACACCGACAACCTCATCGACAACCACACCGACAACCTCATCGACAACCACACCACCAACCTCATCTACAACCACACCGCCAACCTCATCGACAACCTCATCGCCAACCTCATCGACAACCTCATCGACAACCACACCGACAACCACACCGACAACCTCAGCGTCAACCACACCGACAACCACACCGACAACCACACCGCCAACCTCATCGACAACCTCATCGACAACCACACCGCCAACCTCATCGACAACCGCACCGCCAACCTCATCGACAACCTCATCGACAACCTCATCGACAACCGCACCGCCAACCTCATCGACAACCTCATCGACAACCACACCGCCAACCTCATCGACAACCACACCGACAACCTCATCGACAACCTCATCGACAACCTCATCGACAACCACACCCCCAACCTCATCGACAACCCCATCGACAACCACACCGCCAACCTCATCGACAACCACACCGCCAACCTCATCGACAACCACACCGCCAACCTCATCGACAACCTCATCGACAACCTCATCGACAACCACACCGCCAACCTCATCGACAACCACACCGCCAACCTCATCGACAACCACACCGCCAACCTCATCGACAACCTCATCGACAACCGCACCGCCAACCTCATCGCCAACCTCAACGACAACCACACAGCCAACCTCATCGACAACCTCATCGACAACCTCATCGACAACCTCATCGACAACCTCATCGACAACCACACCGCCAATCTCATCGACAACCTCATCGACAACCTCATCGACAACCACACCGCCAACCTCATCGACAACCACACCGACAACCTCATCGACAACCTCATCGACAACCTCATCGACAACCACACCGCCAACCTCATCGACATCCACACCGACAACCTCATTGACAACCTCATCGACAACCTCATCGACAACCACACCGCCAACCTCATCGACAACCTCATCGACAACCTCATCGACAACCTCATCGACAACCTCATCGACAACCTCATCGACAACCTCATCGACAACCACACCGCCAACCTCATCGACAACCTCATCGACAACCACACCGCCAACCACATCGACAACCTCATCGACAACCACACCGCCAACCACACCGACAACCTCATCGACAACCACACCGACAACCTCATCGACAACCACACCGCCAACCACACTCACAACCTCATCGACAACCACACCGCCAACCTCATCGACAACCACACCGCCAACCTCATCGACAACCTCATCGACAACTTCATCGACAACCTCATCGACAACCACACCGACAACCACACCGACAACCTCAGCGTCAACCACACCGACAACCACACCGACAACCTCATCGACAACCACACCGCCAACCTCATCGACAACCACACCGCCAACCTCATCGACAACCTCATCGACAACCTCATCGACAACCTCATCGACAACCTCATCGACAACCACACCGCCAATCTCATTGACAACCTCATCGACAACCTCATCGACAACCACACCGCCAACCTCTTCGACAACCACACCGACAACCTCATTGACAACCTCATCGACAGCCTCATCGACAACCACACCGCCAACCTCATCGCCAACCTCATCGACAACCTCATCGACAACCTCATCGACAACCTCATCGTCAACCACACCGCCAACCTCATCGACAACCTCATCGACAACCACACCGCCAACCACATCGACAACCTCATCGACAACCACACCGCCAACCACACCGACAACCTCATCGACAACCACACCGACAACCTCATCGACAACCACACCGCCAACCACACAGACAACCTCATCGACAACCACACCGACAACCTCATCGACAACCACACCACCAACCTCATCTACAACCACACCGCCAACCTCATCGACAACCTCATCGCCAACCTCATCGACAACCTCATCGACAACCACACCGTCAACCACACCGACAACCTCAGCGTCAACCACACCGACAACCACACCGACAACCACACCGCCAACCTCATCGACAACCTCATCGACAACCACACTGCCAACCTCATCGACAACCCCACCGCCAACCTCATCGACAACCTCATCGACAACCTCATCGACAACCGCACCGCCAACCTCATCGACAACCGCACTGCCAACCTCATCGACAACCTCATTGCCAACCTCATCGACAACCTCATCGACAACTTCATTGACAACCTCAACGACAACCACACCGCCAACCTCAACGACAATCTCATCGCCAACCTCATCGACAATCTCATCGCCAACCTCATCGACAATCTCATCGACAACCACACCGCCAATCTCATCGACAACCACACCGCCAATCTCATCGACAACCTCATCGACAACCTCATCGACAACCACACCGACAATCTCATCGACAACCTCATCGACAACCTCATCAACAACCACACCGCCAACCACACCGACAACCTCATCGACAACCACACCGCCAACCTCCTCGACAACCACACCGCCAACCTCATCGACAACCTCATTGACAACCTCCACGACAACCACACCGCCAACCTCAACGACAATCTCATCGCCAACCTCATCGACAATCTCATCGACAACCACACCGCCAATCTCATCGACAACCACACCGCCAATCTCATCGACAACCTCATCGACAACCTCATCGACAACCACACCGACAATCTCATCGACAACCTCATCGACAACCTCATCAACAACCACACCGCCAACCACATTGACAACCTCATCGACAACCACACCGCCAACCACACCGACAACCTCATCGACAACCACACCGCCAACCTCATCGACAACCACACCGCCAACCTCATCAACAACCACACCGCCAACCACATTGACAACCTCATCGACAACCACACCGCCAACCACACCGACAACCTCATCGACAATCTCATCGACAACCTCATCGAAAACCTCATCGACAACCACACCGCCAATCTCATCGACAACCTCATCGACAACCTCATCGACAACCACACCGCCAACCTCATCGACAACCACACCGACAACCTCATCGACAACCTCATCGACAACCTCATCGACAACCACACCCCCAACCTCATCGACAACCTCATCGACAACCACACCGACAACCTCATCGACAACCACACCGCCAACCTCACCGACAACCACACCGCCAACCTCATCGAGAACCACACCGCCAACCTCATCGACAACCTCATCGACAACCTCATCGACAACCACACCGACAACCTCATGGACAACCTCATCGACAGCCTCATCGACAACCGCACCGCCAACCTCATCGACAACCTCATCGACAACCTCATCGACAACCTCATCGACAACCTCATCGACAACCACACCGACAACCACACCGACAACCACACCGCCAACCTCATCGACAACCTCATCGACAACCACACCGACAACCACACCGACAACCTCAGCGTCAACCACACCGACAACCACACCGACAACCACACCGACAACCACACCGACAACCTCATCGACAACCGCACTGCCAACCTCATCGACAACCTCATTGCCAACCTCATCGACAACCTCATCGACAACCTCATGGACAACCTCAACGACAACCACACCGCCAACCTCAACGACAATCTCATCGCCAACCTCATCGACAATCTCATCGACAACCACACCGCCAATCTCATCGACAACCACACCGCCAATCTCATCGACAACCTCATCGATAACCTCATCGACAACCACACCGACAATCTCATCGACAACCTCATCGACAACCTCATCGACAACCACACCGCCAACCACATTGACAACCTCATCGACAACCACACCGCCAACCACACCGACAACCTCATCGACAACCTCATCGACAACCGCACCGCCAACCTCATCGACAACCTCATCGACAACCTCATCGACAACCTCATCGACAACCTCATCGACAACCTCATCGACAACCTCATCGACAACCACATCGACAACCTCATCGACAACCTCATTGACAACCTCATCGACAACCACACCGCCAACCTCAACGACAACCACACAGCCAACCTCATCGACAACCTCATTGACAACCTCATTGACAACCTCATCGACAACCACACCGCCAACCTCAACGACAACCACACCGCCAACCTCATCGACAATCTCATCGACAACCTCATCGAAAACCTCATCGACAACCACACCGCCAATCTCATCGACAACCTCATCGACAACCACACCGCCAACCTCATCGACAACCACACCGACAACCTCATCGACAACCACACCGCCAACCTCATCGACAACCACACCGCCAACCTCATCGACAACCGCACCGCCAACCTCATCGACAACCGCACCGCCAACCTCATCGACAACCGCACCGCCAACCTCATCGACAACCTCATCGTCAACCTCATTGACAACCTCATCGACAACCACACCGCCAACCTCATCGACAACCTCATCGACAACCTCATCGACAACCACACCGACAACCTCATCGACAACCTCATCGACAACCTCATCGACAACCTCATCGACAACCTCATCGACAACCTCATCGACAACCTCATCGACAACCTCATCGACAACCACACCGCCAACCTCATCGACAACCTCATCGACAACCACACCGCCAACCACATCGACAACCTCATCGACAACCACACCGCCAACCACACCGACAACCTCATCGACAACCACACCGCCAACCTCATCGACAACCACACCGCCAACCTCATCTACAACCACACCGCCAACCTCATCGACAACCACACCGCCAACCTCATCGACAACCTCATCGACAACCTCATCGACAACCTCATCGACAACCGCACCGCCAACCTCATCGACAACCTCATCGACAACCTCGTCGACAACCTCATCGATAACCACACCGCCAACCTCATCGACAACCTCATCGACAACCTCATCGACAACCTCATCGACAACCTCATCGACAACCTCATCGACAACCACACCGCCAATCTCATCGACAACCTCATCGACAACCTCATCGACAACCACACCGCCAACCTCATCGACAACCACACCGCCAACCTCATCGACAACCACACCGCCAACCTCATCGACAACCACACCGACAACCTCATCGACAACCACACCGCCAACCTCATCGACAACCTCATCGACAACCTCATCGACAACCTCATCGACAACCTCATCGACAACCTCATCGACAACCACACCGCCAATCTCATCGACAACCTCATCGACAACCTCATCGACAACCACACCGCCAACCTCATCGACAACCACAACGCCAACCTCATTGACAACCACACCGACAACCTCATCCACAACCTCATCGACAACCTCATCGACAACCACACCGCCAACCTCATCGACAACCTCATCGACAACCTCATCGACAACCTCATCGACAACCTTATCGACAAACTTACCGACAACCTCATCTACAACCACACCGCCAACCTCATCGACAACCTCATCGACAACCACACCGCCAACTACATCGACAACCTCATCGACAACCACACCGCTAACCACACCGACACCCTCATCGACAACCACACCGACAACCTCTTCGACAACCACACCGCCAACCACACCGACAACCTCATCGACAACCACACCGCCAACCTCATCGACAACCACACCGACGACCTCATCGACAACCTCATCGCCAACCTCTTTGACAACCTCATCGACAACCACACCGCCAACCTCATCGACAACCACACCGCCAACCTCATCGACAACCTCACCGACAACCTCATCGACAACCTCATCGACAACCTCATCGACAACCTCATCGACAACCACACCGCCAACCACATCGACAACCTCATCGACAACCACACCGCCAACCACACCGACAACCACACCGCCAACCTCATCGACAACCACACCGACAACCTCATCGACAACCACACCGACAACCTCATCGACAACCTCATCGACAACCGCATCGACAACCACACCGCCAACCTCATCGACAACCACATCGACAACCTCATCGACAACCACACCGCCTACCTCATCAACAACCTCATCGAAAACCACACCGCCAACCTCATCGACAACCACACCGCCAACCTCATCGACAACCACACCGACAACCTCATCCACAACCTCATCGACAACCTCATCGACAACCACACCGCCAACCTCATCGACAACCTCATCGACAACCTCATTGACAACCTCATCGACAACCACACCGCCAATCTCATCGACAACCTCGTTGACAACCTCATCGACAACCTCATCGACAACCACACCGCCAACCTCATCGACAACCTCATCGACAACCTCATCGACATCCTCATCGACAGCCTCATCGACAACCTCATCGACACCCACACCGCCAACCTCATCGACAACCTCATCGACAACCACACCGCCAACCACATCGACAACCTCATCGACAACCACACCGCGAACCACACCGACAACCTCATCGACAACCACACCGACAACCTCATCGACAACCACACCGCCAACCTCATCTACAACCACACCGCCAACCTCATCGACAACCACACCGCCAACCGCATCGACAACCTCATCGACAACCTCATCGACAACCGCACCGACAACCTCATCGACAACCACACCGACAACCTCATCGAACACCACACCGCCAACCTCATCGGCAACCACACCGCCAACCTCACCGACAACCACACCGCCAACCACACCGCCAACCTCATCGACAACCTCATCGACAACCTCATCGACAACCTTATCGACAACCTCATCGACAACCTCATCGACAACCACACCGACATCCTCATCGACAACCTCACCGACAACCACACCGACAACCACACCGACAACCTCATCGACAACCTCATCGACAACCACACCGCCAACCTCATCGACAACCACACCGATAACCTCATCGACAACCTCATCGACAACCTCATCGACAACCACACCGACAACCACACCGACAACCTCATCGACAACCTCATCGACAACCACACCGACAACCTCATCGACAACCTCATCGACAACCTCATCGACAACCTCATCGACAACCTCATCGACAACCTCATCGACAACCACACCGACAACCTCATCGACAACCTCATCAACAACCTCATCGACAACCACACCGCCACCCTCATTGACAACCTCATCGACAACCACACCGCCAACCTCATCGACAACCACACCGCCAACCTCATCGACAACCTCATCGACAACCTCATCGACAACCTCATCGACAACCTCATCGACAACCAGCCCGACAACCAGCCCGACAACCAGCCCGACAACCAGCCCGACAACCACACCAACAACCACACAGACAACAACCACACCAGCAACCACACCAACAACAACACAGACCACACCAACATCCACGTCAACAACCACATCGACAACCACACAGAACACACCAACAACCACACCGACAACTACGGCAACAACCACATCGACAACCACACAGAACACACCAACAACCACACCAACATCCACACCAACAACCACAACGTCAACCACACCAACAACCACACCAACAACCACATCGACAACCACACCGACAACCACAATGACAACCACACCAAAAACCACACAGACACCAACCACACCAACAACCACACCAACTACCACACAGACCACACCAACCACCACCATGACAACCAGCCCGACAACCACACCGACAACCTCATCGATATCCACACCAACATCCACGGCAACAACCACACCGACAACTACACCAACAACCACACTGACAACCACAGAGACCACACCAACAACCACACAGACCACATCAACAACCACATCGACAACCACACCAACAACCACACCTACAACCACACAGACCACACCGACAACCACACAGACCACACAGACAACCACATCCACCAAAGGCACCACCACGTTAACTACCACACTTACCACCACAGCAACATCAGATTACAGCACATTGTGCACAACAGTGCCCCCTGAACCGACCAGCATTGTGACCACAGTGTCCAGCACAATGCTCAGCTCATCGAGTCCAGTGACCTGTGTGCTCATCTGCGTTCCATACACTGAGCCCATCTCACCAACCACCCTGTCCACCACTCCATTCAGCACTCTGTGCACGACATTGGCCGCTGGGTCCAGTCCAGCTGCCAGCACATCACCCACAATGTCTAACGCATCAACCAGCACTTCAACCATACCAACCACCACACTGAGCACAGAGATCACGACACCAACCACATCACCCACACTGACCACCACATCGGCATCAACACAAACCACACTGATCACCACACACACCACAGTGACCAGTACCCAGACCACAACAGAGACTGACACATCAAGCAGCTCTTCAACCACAGTTACCAGCCCACCAACCAACAGGATCACCAGTGCGTCCAGTTCAACTACCACTGCAATAAATCGATTAAATACAACCACGAAGCAGGTCTTGACAACAGCTGTCACCACTCATCTGACCACTGTACCCACCACCACAAGATCTACCACAACAAAGTCAACAGGTAATTGCTAATTTTGTTAGTTAGAGTTTTTGCATAGCTGTAAATTTCTGTTTGGTCGTAACGCACCTGAAAGTCTGTAGCCTCCTTTTACTCTGGTATTTTATTTCATTCACATGTTTAAACTATGATGTTTATTATTAATGTTTAATATTTTATGTTCTATTCTTAATTGTTGCTGTATGTCGTTGGGCTGGGAGATTGCAACCTTCACGTGGTCCGCCCAGTTTCAATGAATGCAATCAACCTGGCGTGCACAATCAAATAAGATCAAATAGAACAATCCTACAACTTTAGGCTGTGCACGGCATACGCAAGTAGAAGACTGTATGTCGTGTTGTTACTTACGAGTGGAGCATCAAGGCAAACTCCTTGTATGTGTACATACTTGGCCAATAAACTTATTCATTCACTCATTCATTACAGAACTCAGTTTCTATTTCTACAGATGCTTACTCTTTCCAGTATTTTCTGGTTTATTGAAGTTATAGTCTATACTTCTGTGTTTTTTAATGAATGCGTTTAATGGAGGTGTGTGGGGTAAGTTTTTCACACTGAGAGTGGTGAGGGCCTGGAACGCATTGCCAAGGGTGGTGGTGGAGACATATACAATATTTGTGTTTAAGAGGCTTTTAGATAGACCTATGCTGTACTGTTCTATATAACAGAATACAGGTGTATATATGCAACAGAAAATTCTGGATATATTCAATAGGTCATGTGATATCTGTGGAAAGACATACAGAGTTACAGTTAAGATTGAAGTACGTCAGATCAGGGGAAACTTTTGTATTAGATTTCTTTTTTAAATCCTTAAATTTCGACTGCCGCCGGGGGCAGGACAGGGCCTGTGTCAGCGCGAGTTACCTCAATTGGTCCCTCGTTCGCGCTGACACAGGAGTAAGCTCCACCGTCCGCTGTCCTGTTATCCATCCCCCACTGACCCCCTCTTGAGCTGGTCTCGTCACTGTCCATTCTACATTGAAAGACACGGACCAGGCAGTGAATGCCGTGCAGAGTCACCCAGCGCAACAAGTGAGGCCATGTCCTCCACCGGCAGCAGTCGGAATTTAAGGATTTGCGGGAAGCGGGAAGCGAAGCCGGTGAGCGGCAGAAGCGAGGTGTTCAGACGGAGAACACAGCCAGAGGTGAGCTGGCTGGCAGAAGGTGCTGAGGTCCCGGCGGTTGCTCGCAGCCACCCGAGCTACTTCCCTACCCAGGCACAATGCGGTGGCACCGCGCCCGGAGCGGCACGGCAGGGGTGAGTGAGTTACTGGCATGATCCCCGACCCCCTCTTTCTCGACGCTCCTGCCCTCCCTGCAACTTTACCCTGGGCCAGATTACCCAAACGCTGTGAAAGGAACTCTCCCCCCAATTGGTCCCTTAAATTAGTATTGTCATTTAATAAGATCACATCTCATTCAACTTGTCCCGGTGTGCTCCCGTTTTTCCCACCATCTCTCCACCTGCCGTCACCCTCCACCCCCCACTCATTCAGGAATTCAGAATGAAGGAAATTTGGAAGCCTTGGGCAAATTGAATTGTTACTTTCTATCTTTTATGTTTTTTTGAGCATAAGAAATTCTATGTCCCGCCAGCCTTCTTTCAAAATTTTGCAACTCAAAATGGGGGTACTTCTTCGACGCAGGTCCTCCGTCATTTTTGCCACCTCCAATGTGACCCCACCTCTCGCCACATCTTCCCATCTCCCCCATCTGCTTTCCGCAAAGACCTCTCCCTCCGTAACTCCCTGGTCAATTCTTCTCTTCCCTCCCACACCACCCCTTCCCCGGGCACTTTCCCTTGCAACTGCAAGAGATGCTACACTTGTCGCTTAACCTCCCCCCTCGACTCCATTCAAGGACCCAAGTAGTCTTTCCAGGTGTGACAGAGGTTCACCTGCATCTCCTCCACCCTCATGTATTGCATCCGCTGCTCTAGATGTCAGCAGATCTACATCGATGAGACCAAGCGTAGGCTTGGCGATCGTTTCGCCGAACACCTCCGCTCGGTCCGCAATAACCAACCTGATCTCCCGGTGGCTCAGCACTTCAACTCCCGCTCCCATTCCAAATCCGACCTCTCTGTCCTGGGCCTCCTCCATGGCCAGAGTGAACACCACCGGAAATTGGAGGAGCAGCACCTCATATTCCGCTTGGGCAGTCTGCACCCTAGCGATATAAACATTGAATTCTCCAATTTCCAGTAGCCCTTGCTATCTCCTCCTCTTGTCTCCTCCCTTTCTCAGCTCTCCCTCAGCCCTCAGGCTCCTCCTCTTCCTTTTTCCTATCTTCTCCCTGCCCCCCCCCCCCCCCACCCTACATCAGTCTGAAGAAGGGTTTCGGCCCAAAACATTGTCTATTTTCTTTGCTCCATAGAGCAAAGGGGTTGGACAAGCTAGATGCAGGAAAATTGTTCCTGATGTTGGGGAGGTCCAGAATAAGGGGTCACAGTTTAAGGATAAGGGGGAAGTCTTTTAGGACCGAGATGAGAAACAAAAAATTCACACAAAGAGTGGTGAGTCTGTGGAATTCTCTGCCACAGAAAGTAGTTGAGGCCAGTTAATTGACTATATTTAAGAGGGAGTTAGATGTGGTTCTTGGGGCTAAAGGGATCAGGGGGTATGGAGAGAAGGCAGGTCATCTTTTGCTCCAGATGCCAGCTGATCTACATCGGTGAGACCAAGCGGAGGCTGGGCGATCGTTTCGCCGAACACCTCCGCTCGGTCCGCAATAACCAACCCGACCTCCCGGTGGCTCAGCACTTCAACTCCCCCTCCCATTGCGTATCCGACCTCTCGGTCCTGGGCCTCCTCCACGGCCAGAGTGATCAACACCGCAAGTTGGAGGAACAGCACCTCATATTCCGCTTGGGGAATCTGCATCCTCTGGGCTTAAACATTGAATTTTCTCAATTCTGTTAACCCAGACTGCCTCCCCCCCACCTCTCCCTCAGCCCTCTGGCCCTGACATTCCTTCTCCATCTCCCCCCCCCCCCCCCCCCAGTCGCACTAGCTTCTCATTTTCACACCACAAACAGCTTACAATGGCCTGCTTCCTTTATCACCAATACTTTTTTGCATATCTTTCACTCATTGTTCCTTATCTCTCCACATCACTGTTTATATCTCTCGTTTCCCTGATCCCTGACCAGTCTGAAGAAGGGTCTCGACCCGAAACGTCGCCTATCTCCTTCGCTCCTTAGATGCGCTGCACCCGCTGAGTTTCTCCAGCTTTTTGTGTAACCTACTGAGTTGGATGATCAGCCATGATCATATTGAATGGCGATGCACGCTCGAAGGGCCGAATGGCCTACTCCTGCACCTATTTTCCATGTTTCTATGTTTCTATGCTTCTATGCTGCTGCACCCGCTGAGTTTCTCCAGTACTTTTGTCTACGGTCAATTCCAGTGTCTAACACATCATGCATCTATTCAACTACAGTCACCAGCCCACCAGCCAACAGGATCACCAGTGCGTCCAGTTCAACTACCACTGCAATGAATCGATTAAATACAACCACGAAGCAGGTCTTGACAGCAGCTGTCACCACTCAGCTGACCACTGTACCCACCACCTCAAGATCTACCACAACAAAGTCACCAGGTAATTGCTCATTTTGTTAGTTAGAGTTTTTGCATAGCTGTAAATTTCTATTTGGTCAATAACGCACCTGAAAGTCTGTAGCCTCCTTTTGCTCTGTTTTTTTAAATTTCATTCACATGTTTAAACTATGATGTTTATTATTAATGTTTAATATTTTATGTTCTATTCTTAATTGTTGCTGTATGTCGTTGGGCTGGGAGATTGCAACCTTCACGTGGTCCGCCCTGTTTCAATGAATGCAATCAACCTGGCGTGCACAATCAAATAAGATCAAATAGAACAAGTCCTAAAACTTTAGGCTGTGCACGACATACGCAAGTAGAAGACTGTATGTCGTGTTGTTACTTACGAATGGAGCATCAAGGCAAACTCCTTGTATGTGTACATACTTGGCCAATAAACTTATTCATTCACTCATTCATTACAGAACTCAGTTTCTATTTCTACAGATGCTTACTCTTTCCAGTATTTTCTGGTTTATTGAAGTTATAGTCTATACTTCTGTGTTTTTTAATGAATGCGTTTAATGGAGGTGTGTGGGGTAAGTTTTTCACACTGAGAGTGGTGAGGGCCTGGAACGCATTGCCAAGGGTGGTGGTGGAGACATATACAATATTTGTGTTTTGGAGCTTTTAGATAGACCTGCGCTGTTCTGTATAACAGATTACAGGTATCAATATGCAACAGAAAATTCCAGAAATATTCAATAGGTCACGTGGAAAGACTTGGAGGGTTACAGTTAAGATTGAAGTAGGTCAGATCAGGGGAAACTTTTTTATTAGATTTCTTTTTTATTTATCATTTTTTCATTTTCATCTAATATTAGAACCACTGTTAAGGAAAGTTAAGGAGAAGGACCAAAAGGGTAACAATTTCAGGATTACTGCCTGTGCCGCGTGACAGTGAGAGTAGGAATGGAATGAGGTGGAGGATAAATGCATGGCTGAGGGACTGGTGCAGTGGGCAGGGATTCAAGTTTCTTGATCACTGGGACCTCTTTTGGGGAAGGCATGATCTGTACAAAAAGGACGGGTTGCACTTGAACACGAGGGGGACCAATATCCTGGCAGGGAGATTTGCAAAGGCTACTGGGGAGACTTTAAACTAGAAAGGCTGGGGGGAGGGACTCGGGTAGAGGGGGCTAGGGGACAGGGTGTGGGGCAAAACGCAGAGAAGGGAAGCGCTCGGACCCAAAATGTAGGCGAGAAAGAGGAAAAAGATAATAGACAGAGAATAAGGGATGGTGGGTTTCTAAAATGTGTATATTTTAATGCTAGGAGCATTGTAAGAAAGGTTGATGAACTTAGAGCCTGGATTGACACCTGGGAATATGATGTTGTGGCAATCAGTGAAACATGGTTGCAGGAGGGCTGTGATTGGAAACTAAATATTCCAGGATTTTGTTGCTTCAGGTTTGATAGAATTGGAAGGACCAGAGGTGGAGGTGTTGCATTGCTTGTCAGAGAAGATATTACAGCAGTGCTTTGGCAGGATAGATTAGAGGGCTCGTCTAGGAAGGCTATTTGGGTGGAACTGAGAAGTGGGAACGGTGTAGCAACACTTTTAGGGGTGTATTATAGACCGCCAAATGGGGATCGAGAATTGGAAGAGCAAATATGTAAGGAGATAGCAGATATTAGTAGTAAGCACAAGGTAGTGATTGTGGGAGATTTCAATTTTCCAAAAATAGACTGGGAAACACATTCTGTAAATGGGCTGGATGGTTTGGAGTTTGTAAAATGTGTGCAGGATAGTTTTTTGCAGCAATACATAGAGGTGCCTACTAGAGGAGGGACAGTGCTGGACCTCCTGTTAGGAAATGAGGCAGGTCAGGTGACGGAGGTATGCGTTGGTGAGCACTTCGGGACCAGTGATCACAATACCATTAGTTTCAATATAATTTTGGAGAGAGTCAGAACTGGACCTCGGTTTGAGATTTTTGATTGGAGAAAGGCTAACTTTGAGGGAATGCGTAAGGATTTAAAAGGAGTGAATTGGGACATTTTGTTTTATGGGAAGGATGTAGAAGAGAAATGGAGGACATTTAAAGGGGAAATTGTAAGAGTACAGAATCTTTATGTCCCTGTTCCGTTGAAAGGAAATAGTAAAAATTGGAAAGAGCCATGGTTTTCAAGGGAAATTGGACACTTGGTTCGAAAAAAGAGAGATATCTACAATAATTATAGGAGGCATGGAGTGAATGAGGTGCTAGCTGAGTATAAAGAATGTAAAAAGAACCTTAAGAAAGAAATAAGAAAAGCTAAAAGAAGATATGAGGTTGCTTTGGCAAGAAAGGTGAAAGTAAATCCAAAGGGTTTCTACAGCTATATTAATAGCAAAAGGATAACGAGGGATAAAATTGGACCATTAGTGAGCCAGAATGGACAGCTATCTGCAGAGCCAAAAGAGATGGGGGAGATATTGAACAATTCCTTTTCTTCAGTATTCACCAAGGAGAAGAATATTGAACTCTGTGAGGTAAGGGAAAAAAGTAGAGTAGCTATGGAAACTATGAGATTCAAAGAGAAGGAAGTACTGACACTTTTGAAAAATATAAAAGTGGATAAATCTCCAGGTCCTGACAGGATATTCCCTAGGACATTGAGGGAAGTTAGTGTAGAAATAGCAGGGGCTATGACAGAAATATTTCAAATGTCATTAGAAACGGGAATAGTGCCGGAGGATTGGCGTACTGCGCATGATGTTCCATTGTTTAAAAAGGGTTCAAAGAATAAACCTAGCAAATTAATGGAAAGGATACTTAGAGATAATATATATAAGCATCTGGATAAACAGGGTCTGATCAGGAACAGTCAACATGGATTTGTGCCTGGAAGGTCATGTTTGACAAACCTTCTTGAATTTTTTTGAAGAGGTTACTAGGGAAATTGATGAGGGTAAAGCAGTGGATGTTGTCTATATGGATTTCCGTAAGGCCTTTGACAAGGTTCCCCATGGAAGGTTGGTTAAGAAGGTTCAATCTTTGGGTGTTAATGGCGAGTAGCAAGATGGATTCAACAGTGGCTGAATGGGAGATGTCAGAGAGTAATGGTGGATGGCTGTTTGTCAGGTTGGAAGCCGGTAACCAGTGGGGTGCCTCAGGGATCTTAGGGAACAGTGTTGGGTCCACTGTTTGTTTGTACATCAATGATCTGGATGATGGGGTGGAAAATTGGATAAGTAAGTATGCTGATGATACTAAGATAGGTGGTGTTGTGGATAATGAAGTAGATTTTCAAAGTCTACAGAGAGATTTGGGCCATTTGGAAAAGTGGGCTGAAAGATGGCAGATGGAGCTTAATGCTGATAAGTGTGAGGTGCTACATCTTGGCAGGACAAATCAAAATAGGACGTACATGGTAAATGGTAGGGAATTGAGGAATGCTGTGGAACAGAGGGAAGTAGGAATAACTGTGCATAGTTCCCTGAAGGTCGAATCGCGTGTAGATAGGGTGGTAAAGAAAGCTTTTGGTGTGCTGGCCTTTATAAATCAGAGCATTGAATATAGGAGTAGGGAAGTAATGTTAAAATTGTACAAGGCATTAGTAAGACCAATTCTGGAGTATGGTGTACAATTTTGGTCGCCTAATTATAGGAAGGATGTCAACAAAATAGAGAGAGTACAGAGGAGATTTACTAGAATGTTGCCTGGGTTCCAGCAACTAAGTTACAGAGAAAGGTTGAACAAATTAGGTCTTTATTCTTTGGAGCGCAGAAGGTTAAGGGGGGACTTGATTGGGGTTTTTTAAATGATGAAAGGGATAGACAGAGTTGACGTGGATAAGCTTTTCCCATTGAGGGTAGGGAAGATTCAAACAAGAGGGCATGACATGAGAATTAAGGGACAGAAGTTTAGGGGTAACATGAGGGGGAACTTCTTTACTTAGAGAGTGGTGGCTGCGTGGAATGAGCTTCCAGCAGACGTGGTGGAGGCAGGATCGATTTTAACATTTAAAAGTAAAGTGGATAGGTATATGGACGGGAAGGGAATGGAGGGGTATGGTCTGAGTGCAGGTAGATGGGACTAGGAGGAAATAAATGGTCGGCACGGACTGGAAGGGCCGAGAGGGCCTGTTTCCATGCTGTAATTGTTATGGTATTTCTATTATCTGCTTTTTGGGATTGAACGGTCTTCATGAAGTTGTTTTACCTGCATTATGCACTTTTCCATTGAGTAATGTGTTGTTGATTTTATGGTTCAGAATTCAGGATGTTTCCATAGGACATTAGATCGGAAAGGCAGAACTTTGCATAGCAACAATTTTCAAAATGTCTTCCATGGTGGAGAGGGAATGTATTTCCAGATTTACAGCGAGGGAACTTAGAATTCCATCACAATTTATTATATGGCAACGTTTCATGTGGTGAGGCAGGTTGGGACATCTAGCTGGGCCAATACTAGAAAGAGCTAGCAAGATATGGTGACAACTGACACTCCAGTTGAAACAATCCCTATACGCCCCCCAAGCTGTGGAATACCCTACTCAGGGCTATGAGAGATGCCCACTCAGTTGACATTTTTACACGGCAACTAAATATTATCTTTTTAATCAAGCTTTTAACTGACATTACTTCCTTTGTCCTTTTACACTCTCAGTTTTATATTTTACTGGACCTAGTGGGACCCGTTGGGTCCCGTCCCCTCTATGCGCGGTTGCGAGGGGGGGGGGGAATGGGGCTGCGGCGTCACACACATACTAACCACTCCCTCACACATGCACACTAACCACCCCCCTTGATATTATATTCATATTATTAATTTGCTCCTTTTACCCCGTCCCCCGCCCTATCCACACGCATAGCCCCCAATTCCCAGGTGTGGCTGGAGAGGGAGGGTAATAGACAGAGCGATGGCACAGGCAGGCAGAGGGCAGAGGCAGAGAGCAGGGACAGAAACAGAGGGCAGAGGGCGTAAGGGGAAGAGCAGGGGCAGAGGGAGGGCAGGGGCAGAGGGAGGACAGTGGCAGAGGGCAGAGGCAGAGGGCGGGGGCAGGGGACCGAGGAGAGAGACAGAGGATAGAAGGCAGAGGCAGAGGGCAGAAGGGGCAGGGGGGAGGCAGAGAGGGAGTGGGGGGGGGGGGCAGAGGAGGAGGGGGTTAGAGTTTGAGGGGTGAGGGCGGTCGCGGTGTCACAGGGGAGGGCTGGTTCCTGAACGCAATACTCCCAGGCTCCAACTCTGCTTCTGCCTAGGTCCATGGGCTGAGTACTTGCTCTTTCTTTCAGCATCTTGTGAATAATGGGGGGGGGGGGGGGGGGGAAGTGGTCGGGGGGGGGGAGGTGTGACGTCACTTGCAGCGTGTGGAAGAAGGGTGCATGGAGCAGACCCATTATGATGTCATCAGCGAAAGACAGTGGTTTTTAAATTCAACGTTTTTTCAGATTTTTGAACATTTTCAATAATAACTCCTGAATAAAGAAATAAAGCCTGACATTTTCAGATAAGGCGATTTCAGATAAATCTCTACCAGAATATGTAAATATTTTACCGTTACCGCGTCGTTTTTTCGAGAAGATGTCATCACATACATACACACACACACACACACACACACACACACAGACACACACACACACACACACACACACACACACACACACACACACACACACACACACACACACACACACATCTAAGATCAGAGTTTTATAAGTACAGAGATATTGTTATATAAATCTTGTGCTATTAATAGTAAGGACACTGTTTTAAATTGTATTTTTGTTTAGACCTGTGTATTTTGTGAAAAGCACTTTGGGTTGCATTCAATTGCATGAAAAGTGCTATATAAATAAAGTTATTATTATTATTATTGCACCAAGAGCCTTGCACCTTGTACGTGGACCTTGAACATCCATGCCAAGGAAGAATGCAGCACAACCATAAATAAGCATTAGATTGATACTGGTTTCACAGATGCTTGTAAACTGATGTTTATCAAAGACTGCTGGAATGGAAATCTTATTATCTGTTATTGTAGATAAAAACCCTTGTCAGAATGGAGGGAGCTGGGATGGTGATGCCTGTAACTGCCTAGACAACTACGAAGGAGAATTTTGCGAAGATACGACTGAAATAGGTGAGTCTATTTTCAAATGAATCGTATTTTACTTCCGATTCATGTGAGTGACGTGAAGAAGGCCGTCCCCACGCATGTGCGTCATTACGTCTGACGCATTGCGCAACGACTGGCTGGCGGGTGCGTCGCTCCTTCCAGCGGGTAAGTTTAAAGGCCCAGGTAAGTGTTTAAAACTTAGCTGAGGTTGTTGCTCCCGGTCCGGAGTGTGTTTTGCATACCGTTTTTTATTATCTGTTATTGTAGATAAAAACCCTTGTCAGAATGGAGGGATCTGGGATGGTGACGACTGTGACTGCCTAGACAACTACGAAGGAGAATTTTGCGAATTTGTAGAAGATACGATTGAAATAGGTGAGTCTATTTTCAAATGAATCGCATTTTATGTTATTTTGATGCTACTGCTTTTGCCCTCCCCCTGCTAGACAGACTGGACCAACTGCGTAGAAAGGAACTGCGGATGCTGGTTTATACTGAAGATAGACACAAAGTGCTGGAGTAACTCAGCGGGTCAGGCAGCATCTCTGGGGAAAAAGGAAGGGTTTGTTTCGGGTCGGAACCCTTCTTCAAACCTATGTACCCCTCTGTCCTGAATCCCAGCTTGTACATTTTTCAGGAAATGAGAGTCCAGCTTAAAGTCATAGAGTGATACAGAGTGGAAACAGGCCATTAGGCCCAACTTGCCCACTCCGGCCAACATGTCCCAGCTACGCTAGCACCACCTGTGTGCGATTGCACCATATCCCTCCAAATCTTCTGTATCTTCTGCAGCTCGTATTTTCCATATGAGATAAGATCTTGACCAACTTGTGATTGATGAATTGTATCTGATGATTTGCAGAAGAAGTTGAGGCCATTGTTGAAGTTACACTCAAGATAGTGAACAAAGTATTTTCAGAAGAACTAACGGATGATCAATCACCTGAATACCAGAATTTTTCGCAAAACTTTAAGGAACAGGTCAGTGCCCAAAACTAGATACTGTGCTCCCAATTGTCACATAGTATCTCTTGCATTAGTTAAGTCATGTCAAGTTGAATTTATTGTCAAATGCACAAGTACAGTCAGGTACAGGTGAAGTAAAAATTGACCTTGTGATAGTATCAAAGGGACACGGACTCAGACAAATGCACAAAACATACAATCAACAAGAAAGCTAAAATAAGAAGACTGGTGTTTTTCTTGTTGGATATTGTCATTGCTTGCCACTTGTGTGACATGGATGTTATTTGCGATCCATTTGCCCAAGCGTGGATCTTGTCCAGGTCTTGCTGCATTTATACATGGGCTGCTTCAGTATCTGAAGAATCGCAAATGGTGCTAAACATTGTGCAAAGATCAGCCAACATCCCCGCTTCTGACCTGAAGATTTAAGGAAGGTCATTGATGATGCAGCTATAGATGTTTGGGCCTACAGAGATGTCTAATGTCTTTACCACCTTCCAAGCCGTGGAACGTGTTTGACCGTCCCAACGTCGGAGTTTCAATCATCCCGACGAGAGGGCATGTACATCGGGCTGTCCTTAGCGGTGACTATGGAGGGTTCATGGCCCCAACCACGGGTGAACAAGGAGGAGGCCTGACTGAACTTTGTGCCTTCCATTACAGTGAAGAATGCTGTGGTGGATGTTTGTGTTAAATCTTATTGTGTGTTGTGTGTTCTTTTTAATTGTATCGCTGCTGGCAAATTCATTTCACCGCACCTTCCGGTGTATGTGATGAATAAAATTGACCCTTGACCTTACCACCACAACAATCCTCTTTGTGCAAACTATGATTCCAGCCAGTGGAAGATTTTTGCTCTGGTTGATTCTGGTTGACTAGCATAACCAGGGCTCCTAGATCAAATACTGCCTAGATATCATGATATCACATATTGTTTTGATACCAGATATATTACATCACCACCCTCTGCAGTGGGTAATTAATACCCATTTGCCAATAGTTGATCTATTTAAGGCTCCCTGAAGTTCCCTTCAATCTCTTTCCAAATTTCCATCTAATTTTCTATCAGTATACTCCAAAATTATTCCTTTTATGGCCAAATTCCCCCTCCCATTCCGAATCCTAAGCCTCCTCCATAGCCAGAGTGAGTCCCACCATATGAGCAGCACCTCATATTTTGCTTGGGTAGTTTACACCCCAGCGGTATGAACAGTGACTTCTCCAATTTCAGGTAGTCCCTGTTTTCTCCTTCTTTCCCCTCCACTTCCCAGCTCACCCACAGCCCACGGTCTCTGCCTCTTCCTTTCTTCTTCTCGACCCCCCCCCCCCACCCCCACATTAGTCTGAAGAAGGGTCTTGACCTCAACCCTCCGCAGCCGTCGCTGCGGGTGTCCATATGTACAGACAGTTAAAAGTCCAGGTACGTCCAGAGTCGGCTATTCCCAATCTTAACCCTACCTTAAACAGAGGTCTAACATTAACTACCTATCCATTCCTTGTGAAACTCCTTGCTCTGAAGTAACTTGTTCTGAAGTGGCTTCATTTGTTAAAGAACAGTGGATGGAATTGTAATTGTTTAAAGAAAAAGAAAGACATGGCGAAGTATATCTTGACTTTCTTCCATTAATAAAATAAAATTAACATTCATATAGCAATGTTACAGAATTTTGAGATTTTAAAAATCAAGTCTGCAATTTATCCCATCAGATAAAGCATAAAAAGACGTTTAATTTGACACTCAATTCACTTTCATATCTTCAGTATTAAAAAAGTTATGGCCATCTTTATACTCGGAAATTAGCATCTTGTTCCCTATTGCTTTTCCATTGACTTCACACCAAAGCTGTGATTGAGAACAGTCAAAAGCCCATAACTTTCTTAAAAATTAAGAGAACTGAATGAAATTTTCAGTTATTACAGAATGACACCTTCTGAAACAAATCTAAAACATCTTACTTGGATGACCTGAAATTAAAGCCGATAATTAGTTAGTTACCTAATTGTAGCTAATTACAAGATTGACCGTTGTGACGGAAATAGTAATAAACACCCAGACTGCCTTGAAAATTCAAAAATGTGACATTCTCAAGATCAGAACTTTAATACTATTGTAATATATGCTGTTAGTCTGTAACAGATAGGTAAATAAATTACAATTTCTAGCAATAGACCAAGTCTTTATGGAGAAGATCAGTTGCTAGCTGGTACATTGGTATATCATAATCAGTAGCATCATCATACTCCTCAGATTGTAACCAAAAAGCAACTCTGTACACCTTGTTTTTCCTCAACTTTTCAATTTTGGCATTGTAAACTACAAGTTTTTGCTCTTCAAACCACGCGTGACATGCCTTTCTGCCCACTACGTTCCCATTAAGAATGTCCTGTAGACTGGAGATTCCATTTCGTAAGAAAAGGATAATTGTTTTAAATAGCCTAACTATCCAAATAACAAACTAATCCCATTCACACAAGAATTCACAATATAACATGCTTTTTAAATCTCACTGGCATGAACATATGCCAGATGGAAGGAATTTAATGTTTAATTCCCATAAATTTATCTAAAAACATCTACTTTCAATATAATCAAAATGATTATTTTTTGCACAATAATGTGGCTAAAGCGGTTGTGAATATTTAGTATAAAAATATTGATTATACAATTACGCAAACTATAGACGATTTAGATGTTCTTATGACATGATTGTCCAAAAAAAAGTGGATTTAAATCATCTTGCGAGTGGGTGTTTATGGATTGGAACATTGCATTTGCAGTGAATTTGTAGCCCATATCGGCAGGAAAGACACTGCCGAATGGTATGGGGCCCCAATCAAATTTTCGTAACGTAAAATGAGATTAAAGACATGCCAAGAAACAAAATTATATGTAAAACACACGACTTACCCTTTGTTTTGTCCCGTTCTTGTGATCCATCACATTGTAGGCATTGGGGGGCGCTAGAAGTCGCTTTTTATTTTAATCAAACTATTAAATTGTACAGCGACTTAAAAAAAAAAATGGGAACGGAAGTCCGATCGATTTTTCTTCATCGACTCGCAGCCCGAGGAAATACCTCTCCGATAAGCGGTACAAATCATGCATTTTAGTCCCGCCCTCCCCCCCCTCAAACGCGCCAAAGTCGCGCAAACACCCAGTGGCAGAACTGCAGCGCCGCTGAAGGTAGTTATTGTAACATCGCTAATTCATATGCAGGAAATCTCATATCCCTTCTTGTTATTTTTTCAGATGGACACCATTTACAATAAGATACCCGGATACAAAGGAGTGAAGATTTTAAATATTCGGTAATCTTAGCGATAGCCCACTGATAGATGCCTGAGTTGTGTTTTGTCAGGATGGTGTCAAGTTGGAAACAGGGGAAGTACAATGAGATCTAGGGGATATCTGAATATATCTGAAATATATTAATTGATTCTACCTATTGAATCTGATGTCCCATGAAATCAAGGTTTCAAATCATGCCCAATGTGAAATACAATGTGATTATTCAGGATTATGACCTGACGTCATTAACTTTCCCACATTGCTCTTGCCTGAGCAACTCTGGTCCTTCACTTGTGGGGATGAGACAATGATCTCCAAACTGGCCCAGCAGCTCAGCCAGTTGTAAAACCAGTCACAAGAGAATGGGCAATGAGTGAGTGCATAATATGAGAACAAAAATAATAGAAAACAAATCAGTCTAGGTTGTCTTTGACAAGACCAAGGAAATGATAAAGGTTGACAAAAATGCTGGAGAAACTCAGCGGGTGAGGCAGCATCTATGGCGCAAGAGAGACCTGAAACATCGCCTTTTTCCTTCGCTCCATAGATGCTGCCTCGGCCGCTGAGTTTCTCCTGCATTTTTGTTGACCTTCGATTTTCCAGCATCTGCAGTTCCTTCTTAAACAAAGAAAATGATAAACATGTTTCACAAAGAACTATTCTAATGTCTGTTATAACGATGACTACTAACAGTTGAAACCATTTACTTACATTCTGGCCTCAAAAGAAATTAGTGCTCAAGTTTTAGGTTGGGGTTTCAGGTCTAAAACAAGTCTGATGAAGAAACAAGAGTAAATTAAGAATATATTAAACAAAATTCCTTGAACAATACCAGAGCCGTTAATTGACAGATGAGAGATGCAGTGTTAAACTTGATGGGTGGCTATCATCTTTATTTTTGCTCAATAGGAATGGCAGTATCATTGTGGATCACGAGGTTATTCTGGCCATGAACACTTCAGACGCAGTTTCACATAATTTTCTCAATAAAACAGCCGAAGAAATTAAAACAACTCTTAAAGATACAATTTCCTCAGGTAGGAATTAAACTCAAAACCCCAAATTAACGCTAAAGAAGTTTTATGAAAGCAAGTTATTCACATAACCCTGAATTTTAAATTTCAGGCAACAACACTGGATTTGAGATTGACGCTTCCTCTGTAGGCGTGAAAGAAACTGTCCTCACTGGTAAGTCACGCAGTTTATTGTTTTGTTACTGTTTAGCGAGACCAGGCAGGTAGAGCAAAATGTTCTTTATTAACGAAATAACACTTGAACTACCCGCGTACTTAGTCGGGAATAAACGATGTAAGCTCCTGTCGTCGTGATGAGCACTAACTACTGAACATACAGAAAAGCCCGTGGACGAACCCCCGGTCCCGACCAATGACGAGGGTTCTGAATACCCATCTTTACCACTAGGTGCCGTTACAACTGCTTAATTAATGTTGTATTCTGGGCAACAGATATAAATCTATACATGCACCTAGCTCTGTTAATACATTTTAAACTTTGCAGCAGAAATGGCAGTAAAGAACTTGCATAGTAAATTATTTATAACGATGGGACACAAAAATGCTGGAGAAACTCAGCGGGTGAAGCAGCATCTAAGGAGCGAGGAAAATAGGCAACGTTTCGGGCCGAAACCCTTCTTCAGACTGATAGGGGGTGGGGGGAGGCGGGGAGATGAAAGGGAAAAAGGAGGAGGAGCCCGAGGGCTGAGGGAGAGGTAGGAAGGGGAGGAGACAGCAAGGGCTATCAGAATTGTGAGAAATCAATGTTCATGCCATCAGGATGAAGGGTCCTCAAGCGGAATTTGAGATGCTGTTCCTCCAATTTGCGGTGTTGCTCATTCTGGCCGTGGAGGTAGCCCAGGACAGAGAGGTCGGATATGGAATGGGAGGGGGAGTTGAAGTGCTGAGCCACCGGGAGGTCGTGTTGGTTATTGCGGACCGAGCGGAGGTGTTCGGCGAAACGATCGCCAAGCCTACGCTTGGTCTCACCAATGTAGATCAGCTGACATCTAGAGCAGCAGATGCAATAGATGAGGTTGGTGGAGATGCAGGTGAACCTCTGTCGCATCTGGAACGACTGCTTGGGTCCTTGAATGGAGTCAAGCGGGGAGGTAAAGCGGCAAGTGTAACATCTCTTGCAGTTGCAAGGGAAAGTGCCCGGGGAAGGGATGGAGAGGGAGGGAAGGGAAGAATTGACAAGGGAGTTACGGAGGGAGCGGTCTTTGCGGAAGGCAAACAGGGAGGGAGATGGGAAGGTGTGGCGAGTGGTGGGGTCACGTTGGAGGTGGCAAAACTGACGGAGGACTATGTGTTGTATGTGCCGGCTATTGGGGTGAAAGGTGAGGACCAGGGGAACTCTGCCCTTTTTGCGAGTGGGGGGATGAGGAGAGAGAGCAGTGTTATGGGGTATGGAGGAGTCCCTGGTGCGAGCCTCATCTATAGTAGGGGAGGAAAACCCCCGTTCCCTGAAGAATTAGGACATTTGCGATGCCCTGGTGTGGAACACCACATCCTGGGAGTAGATGCGGTGTAGACGGAGGAATTGGGACAAGGGGATGGAGTCCTTACAGGAAGCAGGTGGGAGGAAGAGTAGTCAAGATAGCCGTGGGAGTCAGTGGGTTTATAGTGGATGTCGGTCAGAAATCTATCACCTGCGATGGAGATAGTGAGGTCAAGGAATGGTAGGGAAGTAGGAATTTATAACGGTGGGCTGGGTGTGCAAGGCAAAGCCTTCGTTCACGGGGGAGAAATGAAAGGGGACATAAGATACTTTTTAAACCTGCGAGTTGTTGCAAATGCACTGCGTGAAAGGATGGTAGAAATAGAAACTGCAAAAGAAAATTGGATAAATAGCAAAACAGGAAACTTTGTACCTATGGAGGAAGAGGCAGCAAGTGCGATTGCAGTGTATCTCCATATTATGGCAGTTCAGGTCATGGAAATACTGTAACTGCCAATATAATGAGATACAGAATAAAATCTCACTCTTATTGAATTTATGCATTAAAAAAATTATGTAAACAGGGAACTGGTTTCTCAATGACATTGACTGCAGGCTCCCGGTTCACAAAGGGAGGTCAATTAAGTGATTTGCTTTGAAAACTGACAAGGCAAACTCTTCTAATGATACTTATAGAATACTTTATCAAAGAATGTAACATTCATTTTTTAATTCATAATTAAAACAACAACCCTGTCTCTTTTGCCTACAATATAATCTGAATGATAATTTCTCCCCCATGAACGAAGGCTTTGCCTTGCACACCTAAGCCTGTCAGTAAAGAATACATTGTTTGATCACCTCTTGTCCAAAATGGTTCAAGTACGCTGTCAGGACTTCCTATTCCCAGTTAACTCTCACATGGTTTCCCAATTACTATTACTTTCTTAAATCTTAGAATGATCATGTTAAATTTGTTTTGTACATTTACAAGCCTGTTGCGGAGAAGCCTCATACAGAAGCATGTCACACACAAAGATGGTAGTACAATTTCCCAGGTACACTCACATGGAAGTACTGTTTGAGAAGAAATTGCAGATGCTGGAAAATCGAAGGTAGTCAAAAATTATGGAGAAACTCAGCGGGTGAGGCAGCATCTATGGAGCAAAGGAAATAGGCAACGTTTAGGGTCGAGACCGTTCTTCCGTTCAGTCGGAAGAAGGGTCTCAACCCGAAACGTCGCCCATTTCCTTCGCTCCACAGATGCTGCCTCACCCGCTGAGTTTCTCCACCATTTTTGTCCACCCACATGGAAGTACAGATTATTTTTCAAAATTGGCAAGTTCAAAGTAACGAATTGCGTTGAACGATGTGAGCAATTGTTCCTCTGCCACACGACATGAAAGTTAATAAAAAATTATAATTGAAGTTTGATAATAACTTGAACTGTTTATACCCTTGACAGCTGATTGTGCTTCAAAGGTTCCAGAGAAACTAAAGCTGTATTATACACTGGTTGTGATTGGTAAGAAGACAATTTGTGCTTCAGTCTGTAATTCGGCAAGGAAGGACGCAATGAAATGTGGAAATGGAATGTGTGGAATGAAAAGTAATGGACCCGATTGCTAGTAAGATTTCACAATTAACTAAATGTTGTTCTCTGAATATGTTTATACCTTCATGGCCATATTATTGTTATGATGAGGGTGCTGCATGGTGGAGACAACTACCTTTAGAATTAGGTATTAATCCAAGGTCTACTCCGCTCTTTTAGAAATATTCCACTGCACTGCTTTAAAACAGAGCAGAAGAATTCTCCTTAATGTGTTGGCCAATATTTGTGTCTCAACCCAAAATCACTGGAAGAGATCAGTTGATCGTGACGTTATGTTTGTGGGAGCTTATTCTTTCCTTTTAGAAGACCGTATATTTGCCATTTTTGTTGCATCTTGCCTAAATATTAAACTTGGTGACAACATAAAAATGAACAAAATTGAGACATTTCTATTTTAGAAGTCATCATTTCTTCCCTTTGAGAAATATTAAAACTAAACTCCTGTGATTAAACAGGCTTTCCTGCATCATTCATGTTCAAATTCACGGTGGATGACTCGGTACTATTTGTAGTGGCCATTTTTGTGTGTCATAAATTATGGCATTTGCCTTTAAATTTAGTCTGTCTGCAAGAGGGAGCAATCTCTTGAACGATATAATAATCTGCCACTATACTATCACAGAGTTCTCTCCATGACTGTCCCCAACTTGTAGAGCAAGATGATTACACCTTGACCCTTGCGCGACCCCTAGCTATCACTGGTGATAATAGGGTCGGCCAAAAACCAACAAAAACTGAAGATGCCATTGTAAATATGGTTAGATCTATGTGTGGTGCTGCCAGCAACAAATACGCTTTAAACAGAAGAATAACAGAGATAACTTACAAAAAATAAAAACCATGCTCCAATGGGGACACTTCAAATCATGCATAATTCACTACTTTCAAGAATATTTGCTGTTATTAACAGGTAGGGTTGCCAACTGTCCCATATTAACCGGGGCATCCCTTATTTTGGGCTAAGTTGGTTTGTCCCAATTATGGACCGCCCTTGTCTGCTACTACTCGGGTCGATGAACAGAGCGCCGCGTCCGGCCCCGCCTCATCATTCCTGACGTAGTGCAGCCTATGGAGTACAGCAGCATCACCTTGCCCGCAGCCCCGTTGGTCGGCAGCCTGGCCAGCTGTTCGACTTTCGGACCTTCGCTTACTGCCGACACCACTATCCCTCTTTTGGCCAAACTCGGGTCAAAGTCCGGCGCCCGGGCCAAACTCGTCAGCTGCCCTGCCGGCTGGGGTTTGTGTGCAGTCCAGCACCCAGGCCAACTCATCATTAACCCAGCCACGGCCGAGTCGGTCAACGAATTGCCGTCGGGAATTTGTCCCGTATTTTGACCTTTTGTCCCTTATTTGGAAGTGAGAATGTTGACAACCCTATTAACAGGGCAATGTTCATTGATCATGTCGACATACAGGGGAAATATGGTGCCATTGGTAGAGAGACTGTGGCCTCAAATGTCCACTCCAACTTCCTGATCAAGTCACAGAATCATAGAGTCACACAACTCGTCTCTTCGGCCCAACATGTCCATACCGACAATCATGTCCAACTTGAGCTAGTCCTGTTTACCTGTATTTGGCCCATATCTCTCTACATAAAGTCCTACCCAGCCCAATCTCCCCCTTTACCTCAGACCCTTGAGTCCTGGAAACACTCTTGTAAATCTGTAGGAAGAACTGTAGATGCTGGTTTAAATCGAAGGTAGACGCGAAATGCTGGAGTAACTCAGCAGGACAGGCAGCATGCCTGGAGAGAAGGAATGGGTGACGTTTCGGGTCGAGACCCTTCTTCAGACTGAAGAGCCTGCCCTTGTTCACATCAATTATATAGATGATATAAATGTGATTTTTTAATTTCACTTTCTTCCAGTTGTGACGTGTCTCAAGACTACTGGTACTATGGTGATTACTGCAACCATATGATTCATAAAAAAGGCTTCATTGCTGGTTTATCAGTGACACTTATTGTCCTTCTTCTTGGCCTTTTGGCTCTTATGATCAACAATGTGAAGTTTCGCAAGAGTCTAAACCTAACACGAACAATAAGGTGTGTTGAAATATATCCATATTTATTATATTTTTATGTATCATCTATATATAATATTAAAAAAATAAAGTTTTCATTCAAGAGGTTGTGAGGAAAGCAAACTCAGCTCTCAAAAGAGTGGAGACGACAAAAACCTTCAAAGCTTAAAATGTTACTGTGTGACCACTTTAGTTTAGTTTAGAGATATAACGCGGAAACAGGCCCTTCAGCCCACCGGGTCCACGTTGACCTGCGATCCCCGCACGTTAACACTATCCGACACCCACTCGGGACAAATTTTTAACAATTTTTTTAGCTATGTCTCCTTGGATCCCATGTGATCCAACCTTCCAGAACAGCCTACCATGCAGAACCTTGTCCAGTTCTTGCTGATATCCATATATACATCTACAAGTCTGCCCTCATCAAACTTTTTGGTCACATCTTCAAACAACTCAATCAGATTCACAAGCCACAATCTGCCACGCACAAACCTGGTGCTGACTATATCTAATCAGCCCTTGTCCATCTAAATGCATGTATATCTTATCCCACACAATTCTGACTGGGTATTGCATCTCTTCTGGTTCCTTGGGAAGGTGATGTAGAATGGGAAGAATGATGAGTGGGGACGGAACAAGGAGTGGACACTTGGAGGAAACATGAGACTGGTTCGATTGTTTACAGAGAATGAAGATCTTTGGATATTAAAGAAATAGGGTGCAATCGCATTAATGCAGGGATGTGCAGCTGTTTTAAAAGATCAGTCATATTGAATGCAGAACACACAAGGGTCAGATAAACTAATCCTGCTTTGAGATGAACAAAGCTTTCTATACAGGGTGGGGTTAGATTTTGCTTTGAGTTGAATTTCAGTACTTTGGATCAATATTAACGTTAATGTGACAATTTAGGTCCTCATTATAGAATTTCTGGTGGTGAATGAGGTTTTCATGGCTGGCTGCTCTTACACATCTCATTGATATATGTTGTTGAATAATATAATTAGATGGTATGTTGTTGAACGCACCACAATCCATTTTCCACATCATGATGCACAGAGATTCTATTTCAGCAGGTGTTCTCTTTCATATAAAAATATTCCTCCATCAACATTACTAAAATAATAATCACTATAGTTGCTAAGGAATCTTGCAAAATGCAAATTCCCTGATATATGTCCTACATTGGATTTGGTGACTAATGGGCCTGTCCTACTTATGCAACTTTTTCGGCAACTGCTGGCACCCGTCATAGATCGTTACAGGTCGCCGGAACTTTTCAACATGTTGAAAATCCAGCGGCGACCAGAAGAAGGTACGACTCTTTGGGCGATGACTCACGACCATACAAGCATCATCCCGCATCATGTCGCCAGGGTGTCGCCTGTATGGTCGCGAGTAGTCTCGTCAGTCGCCCAAACACTCATAGCATCTTTCTGGTCGTAGCTGAATTTTCAACATGTTGAACATTTTTGCCGACCTGCAACGACGTATGACGGGTGCCGCAAGTCGCCGAAAAAGTCGCGTAAGTGGGACAGGCCCATAAGTATCAAAAGTACTAGATCCGTTTCTGAATTGTAAATCTTATGTTCTTTGCAAATAATTTATAACTTCCCTAAATCTCTGCCTCTTGTGTCTTTTATAGAAATGAGCAAACAAAAGAAATAATGGAGAGCTGGGAAGAAGATGATTGGGAATGGCACAATCCTGGGAATATTATTATCAAAAACAGGAACACCGATACCTTTGATGGTAATGCTATTAGTTGTGACTGAACTTACAAAGTTATAAAACAGCAACATCTCCATTTTACATGAGCTTGGTATAGAAAACCATGGGAGTCAAGTTATTCCTTCATCATGTATCTGTACACTGTGAATGGCTTGATTGAAATCATGTATTATCATTTCGCTGACTGGTTAGCACATAACAAATGTTTTTCACTGTACCTTGATTCACTTGAGGATAAACTAAACTAAACTAAATCTAATGTTCAAGAAGGAACTGCAGATGCTGGAAAATCGAAGGTAGACAAAAATGCTGGAGAAATTCAGCGGGGGCGACAGCATCTATGGAGCGAAGGAAATAGGCAACGTTTCGGGCCGAAATCCTTCTTCTGATTCTCCATAGATGCTGCTGCACCCGCTGAGTTTCTCCAGTATTTTTGTCTACCTTAATCTAAACCTAACACACCTGGAGTGATAGGTTGATGGAGTGCGATTTCCCCACCTGTTGGCTGCATTGCAGGATGAAATGTATCTTCATGCTCTCTGCTTATTCTAGTCATTCTGCATTCAGCTAGCACCAGCCTTTCTGTTGGTGGGTCGGACACAACATTACACAGTCCAATACTATCCCCTCAGCAAAGATTTCCTACTATATTTGGATCCTATAATTATGGAAGTTAGCCAAGAATGCAAGATTGTCGATTTGGAGGAGATCTCCAAATTAATTGTGCGTGTCACTTTGATAAGAACAATTATTTGGCTTTCTGGGCAGGCAAATCCATGATGATCCATTGGTTACAGCTAATGGCACCATTCACTCAGACATTTATCGTTCATATCTACACTTCAAGCGTAGAAATCCAAAAATGCATGAATAACGGGATCAATGACATAGAATATTGATGAAGGCTACCTTACAGATACAGCAGGAAGTGAAGAAAGCAAATGGCATATTGGCCTTCATAGCAACAGGATTTGAGTATAGGAGCAAGGTGGTCCTACTGTAGTTGTCGAGGGCCCTGGTGAGACCACACCTGGAATATTGTGTGCGGTTTTGGTCTCCTAATTTGGGGAAGGACATGCTTGCTGTTGAGGGAGTGCAGCATAGGTTCACCAGGTTAATTCCCGGAATGGCAGGACTGACAAATGATGAAAGAATGGGTCGTCGGCTTGTATTCACTGGAATTTAGATAGATGAGAGGAGATCTTATAGAAACATATCAAATTCTTAAGGGATTGGAGGAAAAATATTGATGCAGGAAAAATGTTCCTGATGTTTGGGGAGTCCAGATCAGGAGTCACAGTCTAAGAATAAGGGATAGGCCATTTAGGACTGAGATGAGAAAAACTTTCATCCAGAGAGTTGTGAATCTGTGGAATTCTCCGCCACAGAAGGCAGTGGAAGCCAATTCACTGGTTGTTTTCAAGAGAGAGTTTGATGTGGCTCTTAGGGCTAATGGATTCAAGGGATATGGGGAGAAAGCAGAAACAGGCTACTGATTCTGGAACATCAGCCATGATCATATTGAATGGTGGTGCTGGCTCAAAGGGCCGAATGGTTTACTCCTGCACCTACTGTATTTTCTATGTTTCTAAGGCACAAAATCTCTCATAAATGTCAGCTTTCAAAGTGAAAAAAAGGCTTTGGATGTAGTAGATCTAAAATAACTTTTACCCCAGGGCAGGGGAATCAATAATCAGCGGACTTACGTTTGAGGTGAGGGGGAAAAGATTTGACATGATTCTGAGGGGCAACGTTTTTTCACAATGGAAGGTAGGTGCATGGAACGAGCTGCCGGAGGAGGTAGTTGAGACAGGTACCATCACAATGCTAAACAAAATTTGGACAGGTACATGGATAGGGTTGGTTTAGAGGTTTATGGGCCAAACGCAAGCAGGTTGGAGTAGTGTAATTGGGGGATTTTGGTCAGCATGGGCAAGTTAGTGGAATCAAAGATAGCATGGGCAAAGATAGTGGAATCAAGGGATATGGGGAGAAGGCAGGAACGGGGTACTACTCGGCGCTGTATCTCTAAAACTAAAAGTAGATTAGGTAGATTCCCAACTCAAAAATCATTGGGCAAAAATTCCAGAAGACCTTCAAGAACACGAGTAGCTCCTTATTTATCAGCTCAGAAAAAATACATGATAAAAGCAGCCCTCAAAGACATGAAATATGTTTTATATATAGAAATGTATACTTTTGACGATTTTGGTGTTTATTTATAATTCAGGTGCAACACTTGACGGAGAATCCTCCAGCAGTTCTACAAGTTATACGCTGTGGCGGGGGAATATGGCATGGTGAAAACAAAGAGAACTTTATTGCTCAGGTAATGAGATCAACACACACGTGAATGGGGGAGGGCTGACCCGGGGCTCCATACTTATACTGGGGCACAGTATAACCTTGTGACAACTCTCAACTAGCAGGAAAATTAGACTGTTTCTATAAGACATGGTCTGCATTTATAAATCTACTACAAGGATAAGGTGCAAGAATACCTCAAAAAAGTACCGGCGTCGGGTCTTGGTAAAGGGGGAAAAAAACAGTCGAGTTGGTAAATTCTTTTTGAGAGATGTTTATAATAAAGTAACTGGCTTTTCTTCTTTCTTTCTCTTTCTTTCCCTTTTTCTTTTTTTTTCCTCTTCAGGGTCTATCTCTTAATCTCCGGTCTCTAACTCTTCAAGGGTTTCCTTTCCCTCTGTCACGCTTTTGCACTTTCACATCTTTTTTTCACCCTTCTACTTTCTTTGCTGTTAATTCTCTCTCTTTTCTCTCTTTTTTAAAGCTTTAAAAAAATTAAGGGGTACAATGACTGTAATACAATATAAGGGATGTACCAGGCACGTGCCGTCAGGGTAGGCAAGGTAGGCACTGCCTACCCTGACTAAAATTATAACATAGTAATAACTAAATATAAATAATAAAGGCGTGGGAGAATTATGCCTATGTAAGAGATCGATCTCTTAGGTAGGCATAATTTCATTTCGGAGTCACGTGAGTGACTTCGTGAAGAGCCCGCCGGCGCGCATGCTCGACATATCGTCGTACCGCGTTGCTGCGACGGCTGACGGAGGAGCGTGCTCCTCGCCAGCCCTTCATAAGGGAACCACGCAGGTAAGTATGCTACCTTAAGTTGGTGGTTCTTGTTGTGTTTGCTTCACAGCAAGAACATGGATGGGAGTTTAAGAGGCCGGAGTTCGAGGAGAAGTCGCCGGCCAGCAGTTCCGGAGCGAGAGTTGTCGGATGTACCTGCAACGCAGACCGGAACGAGGGCGGAGATGTCGGTGAGCTCTGTTTTTTCAGGTCCGGACCCGCCCGCACACCACAGCTCGGAGGAGTTCGACGAGGACAAGTGTGGTGTGCCGCCAGAGCAGGACGACCCTGCCGTGGCAGTCAGGTCGTCAGCAGGCTTGCTGACGGCCTCGAGCAGAAGGGTCCGTGCGGCTGCACGGCCCGCTTCACGAAGCCCCCTGAGGAGGGGAAGGGCAGGAGCCCAAAAGCCTAACCCTGTCGGGGCTAAGGCTCTGCCTGTCGCCAAGGAGCGGTCAGGTTCTAGGACGGGACCCGGGGCAGCTGTGAGGTCCAGCCGTCGCCCCCCAACTTCCGACGCCGGGACGAGTCAGTTGGGGGTCCCGTCACGGTCGCCGAGCCCCCCATGGATAGGTGGGCGAGACCATGCGTCGGCAAGGTCCACGATGTGGGCAGCTGGCAAGCCTGCACAGGCCCAAGGTATCCAGGCTTCGGCTGGTGCCGACACCATGCCGCATCTGTCCTTAGAGGCAACGGCTTCCGCTCCCGCTATACGGAGGCGGTTGAACACGCCCGTGCAGGAATCGCGCAGTTTCGCCTCGGCGGCTGTCGACGACAACTACCGGCACCGGCAGGGCCTCGACAAGGTGCGGGCCGATGACAGGAGCCCCGGCCAATTTTCGGAGCTGGAGGACTCCGACCACCTGAGTGTTCAGGGTGAAGGGCGTATTGACCGTATAGAGCGGCTGCTGGAACGTCTCCTTCAACAACAACAGGCATCCAGCAGCGACAGGCACAGGGCTTCATCACCAGCTTCATACACCAGCCTGGAGCAGCAGGACGAAGAGGCAGTGGTCGATCCCATCCCACCCCCGCCTGAGTTACCGGCGGAGGACCTCCTCGATGTGGCCACCAAGTTTGCAGCCCCTCATTCCTTGGGGCTTCCTATCAATACAAAACTGGCAGCCACTGTGGACTTCCTAAATAATCACCAGCTTCAGGAGGAAGTTCTACTACAAGCCATGAGCCGTCACAAGGCTCCATCAAACTGCAACTCCCTCAACGTGCCTGTGGTCAATACGCCAATCTGGGGCAACATCAGTGCAGCTATCCGTCAGCAGGAACTAAAGATTCAGCGGATCCTGAAACTCCTCACGGCCGGGATTACTGCTTTTGTGCGGTCGGTCGACGGAGAGGAGCTTAATTTGGACCAGGAGGATGCTCTGGCGCTTCTATGCGCTACTCAAAATGAAATCAACGGCTTTCGGAAAAATAGCATCCGCCCAGCGCTCAACCCCAAATTTGCAGGGGTTGTGCAAACCACCGCCGCCGCCGCCGCCCCGTCAGCTCTTTGGCGAAGACCTTGCCAAAAGGGTCAGAAAGCTTGATGAACAAGCCAAGACCGTGGGGCTCATGCGCTCTCAGAGTGCCCCCACGCCATCGAGCTCCAAAGCTCCGCTTGGCCGCTCACGAGGGTCTGCCAGCACGTCTACCAGGAATTACCCTCCAGCTCCAAACCGATATCAACCACCCCAACCACAGGGGTCTTTTTTAGGACAGGCTCGGCAGAAGCCGAGATGGAAAATGAGGAGGCCACGACCTCAAACCAACCCAGCACCTCTACGTCCACCCACTCGTGTCAGGGACCGCCGGTAGCCACAGAGGTGAGGCGGTCTGGTTCTCTTTTTTCTCTTTGTTTAACCTCACATGTTGGTGGGCGTTTGCGGTTGTTTGCGGGTGCATGGGGTGATATTACCAGTGATGAGTATGTGTTACGGAATATTCAGGGCCATAGCATTGAGTTTATTAATGGGGACATCCCTCCGTCTCAGCATAGACCGGGTCGTATGTTTAAACTAACGGCTGCGGAACAGTCCGTAGGCTATAAGGAAATTTTAAGGTTGGAACAGAAAGGGGTCATAGAGAAAACGGTTCATGAGCCCGTTGAATTTGTTTCCAATATTTTTACCCGACCTAAGAAAGATGGAGGCTGTAGAGTCATTATTGATCTGACCACTCTGAATAACTTTGTAACATATACTCATTTTAAAATGGACACGTTTGAAACGGCCAAATCATTGATCTCACAAGGGTGCTTTATGGCATGTATTGATTTACAGGATGCGTACTATACCGTACCCATGCAAAAATATTACAGAAGGTTCTTAAAATTTATCTGGATGGACCAGCTGTGGCAATATAGGGCGTTGCCTAATGGGCTCACCACAGCCCCTCAAGTATTTACTAAATTGGTGAAGCCAATTATGGCTTATTTAAGACAACGACATCATATTGTTATGGCCTATTTAGATGATATTTTAATTGTCGGACACACCTTGGAGTCAGCTCAACAAGGGGTTGCAGCTGCGGTCAATTTGTTCCAACAGCTTGGGTTTATTGTTCATCCAGAAAAATCTAAGTTCTGCCCCACCCAGGTAATTAATTATCTGGGGTTCCAGGTGAATTCCATTAGCATGAGAGTCACCATACCAATTAACAAAGTTGAGGAGGTAACACAGGTGTGTACAGGTTTACTCAATACTCGTATACCATCGATTCGTCACACAGCTACTGTCATTGGCAAGATTGTGGCTTTGTTTCCGGCAGCCTGGTATGGACCTCTGCATTATCAAAACTTGCAGAGAGCCAAGATTTCTGCGCTGTGACGGCATGCTGGTCATTATGATCGATCAATGCAGCTGCCGCCTGCAGCATTGGATGAGTTACGATGGTGGGTTTGCCACATTAGTAACTCGTTTAAAACTATTATTGAGGCGAAACCGATGATATACTTACAAACTGATGCGAGCTCTGATGGCTGGGGAGCTACGAATCAACATTCTAGTTGTGGGGGCCGATGGGATACCCTTGAGAATACAATGTTGGTATCACAAGGGATCAACTATTTGGAGCTGCTTGCAGCGTTTCACGGGCTTCGTGCATATTGTTCCAAGATCTTTGGAGCACATGTCCGGCTCCAAATAGACAACACCACAGCGGTGGCGTATTTAAATCACATGGGCGGTACCAGGTCAGTTTCATGTGATAAATTGGTTAATTCAATTTGGCTCTGGTGTGTCAAGAGAGACATTTGGATTTCAGCCACCTATTTGCCAGGTGAGCTTAATTTTGTGGCGGACGCCAGGTCACGCAAGTTCAATGATAATATTGAATGGATGTTACATCCTGAAATTTTTGCAAAGATCACAGCCAAATTTGGGAAACCGGACATTGACCTTTTTGCGTCCCGGTTGAACCATCAGGTACCAACCTACGTCTCGTGGGAACCAGATCCTGGGGCTATAGCGTTAGATGCATTCTCGCTAGACTGGGGGAATTGCTTTTTCTATGCATTCCCTCCGTTTTGCCTCATCAGTCGGGTATTACAAAAAATTCAGATGGATGGTGCCAAGGGCATCCTTATCATACCCGACTGGCCTACACAGCCGTGGTATCCGATGGTCTTTGACACGCTCAGTGAACCTTGGGTCCGTTTGCAGGGTAGCCCAGAATTAGTTACTCACCCTGTTTCAGGGGAGCCACATCCCTGCCATGGCTATTTAAATTTGTTGGCTTGCAGATTCTGAATCGGCCTTTAGTTGGATACGGCCTGTCTACCCGGACCATGGATACCATTGCAGCGTCGTGCCGAGAGTCTACAAGGCGAAGATACCGCTCTCACATCAGGAAGTGGGAAGCCTTCTGCAGCCGCTCTCGCATCACGTACGATGCCGTGACTATAACCGACGTCCTGGAATTCCTCGCGGGGTTGCACCATGATGAACACTTAAGCTACAGTGCCATCAACAGCGCCAGGAGCGCTCTATCATTCTACCTCAATATTGAGGTGGGATCCAACAAGCTAGTGTCCAGGCTCATGCGGGGTATTTTCAATACGAATCCGCCTACACCACGCTACAATATCACCTGGGATGTCAGGGTAGTTTTAGCTCTGCTCAGGACGTGGTCCCCCATGGAAGGGCTCCAGCTGGACAAACTCACCATGAAGCTGGTGATGTTACTAGCGCTGACTTCAGCACAGAGGGTACAGACACTCCATAAACTACGTGTCGACAGAATGATGTCTACCCCCACAGAAGTAGTTTTCTTTGTTGACGAGCTACTAAAGCAGCATAGACCTGGGTGCACAGGGCTGCAGCTGAAGTTCCCGGCATACCCCGCAGATGCTAGGCTATGTTTAGCCTCCCACATCCGTTACTACGTCAAGGTGACGGCAAGCATCAGAGGAAAGGAGAGATACCTGCTTGTCACTCATAAGAGACCTCACCATCGAGTGACAACACAGACGATATCCAGGTGGCTTCGAGTCGTCTTGGGTAAGTCGGGTATCGACACTAATGTGTTCAAATCTCATTCCACCAGGGCTGCATCGACGTCGGCGGCGAGGGTCATGAAGGTGCCCATGGACCATATTCTCGCCACAGCAGGATGGGCTAATGAAGCGGTGTTCCAGCGTTTCTACAACCGGCCCATCGCTGCGCCTCTACAGTTCGCAGAAGCCGTACTAGATGCGGGGCAAGAACGTGGAGATGTCCCCGAATAAGGGGTTTTTGATTTGTTGTTAATAAATATGATTTGTTTTGCAGTATGGACTAGTCAGCACGTTATTCCTCCCATCCATCCCTGGTAGTGGTGTGACAGCATGGACGTGGTCCAGGGCGTGTCATCACAGAAGCTTTGAAGTCTTCACGAAGTCACTCATGTGACTCCGAAATGAAATAGTAAGATTGAACGAGAACTTACCAGTTCGAGGGTTGATCTTTATTTCATGAGGAGTCGAAGTGAGGGATTTCGTGCCCTCCTCGCCCAACCCTCAATCACCTTCATCTGGTAATGTTAGTCGTTTTCATTCTTACTATGTGAAGTCATTTCTTTTGATTGGTTTCTGTGATTCCACGCCGCTACTTTGAAGTATGTCGAGCATGCGCGCCGGCGGGCTCTTCACGAAATCCCTCACTTCGACTCCTCATGAAATAAAGATCAACCCTCGAACTGGTAAGTTCTCGTTCAATCTTACTATTCTCTGTGCCTTTCATCCGCAGCGCTTGTAACACGGAAAGCTCTGTGCAGCCCACGTGCCGTCAGCGCTGCCTGAAGCTGCCACTTTCAAGCGGGGCTGAAGGCAGCTGAAATTCTGCCTTTGCAGCACTGTGCATGCGCATCAGTCTACTGTACATGCGCAGCGCAAGTTTCTTGGCGGGGTTTTCAAATATGGTTTGTCAATATTTTAAGTGTATGTTACAAAGAGGAGTTTGTGTACCAATAATGTGGTAAGTACATTTTGTGTTTATGTTTTTAAATACTGTATTTCCCGGGGTGTGGGGGTGGGGAGAGAGCTCCTTTCACAGTGTTTGGGGAGTCTGGCCCGGGGTAAAGTTGCGGGGAGGGCACAAATGTTATGAATGAGGGGATTGGGATAATACCACTTGCGACGCTCCTTGCACGGAGGCGTGCAATGACACCGCATTAAGGCCGGGGAGTGGGGGAGAGAGAGAAGTAGCTCGGGTGGCTGAGCGGCCGCCGGGCCGGACAGCGGAACCAGCCGCCACCTTAGCTCCTTCTGCCGGTTCCCGCTCGCCTCTGGCAGCTCTCCGTCTAAAAACCTCTCTCCTGCCGCTCGCTGGCCTCACTCATGTCCTTAAATTCCGACAGCGCGATTGAAGTTACTCGGCTGTGGGAATTTAAGGATTTGCAGGAAACCGCTGACATGAGCGAAGTCAGTGAACGGCAGGTGCAGGTGTTCCGACGGAGAGCACTGCCAGAGGTGAGCAAGCCGGCAGAAGGCACTGAAGTGGCGGCCAGTTCCGGTGGCCGCTCGCAGCTCCCCGAGTTGCTTCTATCCCCAGCTACAGTGCGTGGCTTCGCGCCCGGAGAGCTGCAGTAGCGGTGAGTGAGTGAGTTACTGGCAGTATCCCCGACACCCTCCTTCTCAACACTCGTGCCCTCCCCACAACTTTACCCCTGGCACAGACTCTTCACACGCTGTGAAAGGGTCTGAAGAAGGGTCTCGACCCGAAACGTCGTCTATCTCCTTAGTTCCTTAGATGCTGCTGCACCCGCTGAGTTTCTCCAGCTTTTTGTGTAACCCCCAACTGTTCCCCTAATTGGTCTAGGACTAGGAAGCCTTGGGCAAATTGAAATGTCACTGTTTTTATTTATTTATTTATTTAACGGAGCGAACAATCTGCGCGTCCGTGGTTTAAAATTTTTTTTTTAAGCGGACTGAGTGCCTACCCTGAGTAATTACTCACGGCACGTGCCTGCTACCAGGCCTGAGTGACTGAGCTGCCAGCCCGCCAGGCCCGAGTGACTGAGCTGCCAGCCCAAGAATCCATTCAGTCCACAATGTCCATACTAGCCCTCTGGAAACCTTTCCCTTTGGCCCACAACACCCATACTAGCGCTCCAGAAAGCCCTCCCCCCCCCACTGGCCACCAATATAGGAATTGGTGGACAGGTGGAATATTGCATTGGGGACCAGCCCTCTCGTGTGAACATGAACATGGGACCCACCGGGTCCCACTTAGTCCAGTATTTTTTTAAACTGACAAAAATTCACAGCAATCGATAGAAAGATTTAGGACAATGAAAAAGATTAATTTGAAGGATAATCTCATAGTATTGATGAGAGGAAGAAAGAGATAAAAATATCAGAAAGGGATTTTAAAGCATAGGATGAATAGGATAGGAAAGCATAGGAAAGCATAGCCTGCTGAAGGACAGGGTGCTGGTGATGGATGGAGTGATTAAAACTGGGGATGTCTCACAGGCTAAAATCTGAATAGCAGATGCGGGCTGCACGGCGACATAGCAGTTGAGTTGCAGGTGCTGTCTGTATGGAGATTGTACGTTCTCCACGTGACCGCCTTGGTTTTTGTAGATCTCCAGTTTCCCCCCATACTTCAAAGACATACAGGTTTGTAGGTTTATTGGCTTGTGTTTGTATACTTGGTATTTGGTATAAATGTAAATTTCCCCTAGTGTGTGTAGCCTTGTGTCAATATGCGGGGATGGCTGGTCGGTGCAGATTAGGTGGGGGGAAGGGCCTGGTTCCACGCTGTATCTCTAAACTAAACAAAACTAAACTAAAGATGCATCGAGACAGTGGGGGTGAAGTTTGGTGTAGTTGGGATGGGAAATTGAAAGATGGCGGATGGTGAATCCATGGAGACACTCAAAAACATGGACAAGAATTTTAATACTGTTTGACTGTCATAACAAGCACCAGTTTTGATCAGGAAGCATGAATTTGAAGGGTGAACAAGAGCAAGCTAATAAATCAGGAGAATTAAAAAAAATAAATTCATATTGATGATGTTCACATCACAGATAACACAAGCATTTATTAATCATCCCAATTGCCCCTAGAACAATAGCAGACCTTTTCTTAACTGTACAGTCTTTGAGATGATTGTACTCCTTTAGGGGAAATTCATCTCCGTTCCTTGTTTTGACCAGAGTGGTAATGAGGTCTGAATACTCCTGGTTAAACCCTAAACTGAGCATTAGTGAGCATGTTATTACTGTGGAATTGCTGCTTGATAGCATGGCCAAACAGCACCCTTTATTATTTAGCTGATGAATGAAAGTCAACTTTGTAGTAATATGGAGACACAAAGAACTGCAGATGCTGGTTTAAAAAATAAACACAAAATGCTGGCATAACTTGTGGGTCAGGCAGTACAAAGTATAGGTACCTCCACAATCAGGACAGAGCCTGATCTCATACATTTTGGTGTCCACCCTTCTCATCTATAACAAGTGGATATAATTGAATTGATTGTAAACTTGCAAACTGACGGTGGAAATTTCGAGAGCATGCTAGGGTAGATCATTCAGCGCTGAGGCTGAAGATGATTCTTTTATATTAAAGGTTACCAACACTGATAAGAGCATTTTATAATTCCAAACTTTTAATAATATTAATTCTAAATTTTCATGTTGGTCTCAGTAACTTTACCACATGATTACATATTATGATTTATAGAAAAACATAATTTTACCTATCGTAGAGGTTTAGAGGCTGGCCAGGTGACTTCGAAATTCTTCTTTTCGTGTCCATCTTGTTACAAATGTTGACCTCGCTGTCATCGTTCGTCCAGAAAAGGACGCAAGCTTCCGGCGACAATCAGTGGAAGTCATCATGTCGCAATAGATGGTGGTAGCAGAATTAACTCGGGGTGACCTGTACAAAAGGGACGGGTTACACCTTAACTGGAGGGGGACCGATGTTCTTACAGGCAGATTTGCTAGGGCTACACGTATGGGTTTAAACTAAATAGTGGGGGGGGAGGGATCGACAAATTGGGAGTATAAAGATGGAGTTCAAGGGGAAGGGAGTACAGGAAAAATTATAAAAGATTCTCGAATTATTAGGAAGGAAAGTTCGAGAAGGTCAGGGCGAGCGGTGCGAGGGGGGAGGTGAATACGGAGGTCAAATAAAGTGGACGAGCTTGAGGCTCATTTAGAAATTAGCACGTATTATGTTGTAGGAATTACAGACATGGCTGCAAGAGGGCCAGGGCTGGGAACTGAATATCCAAGGGTATGCCTCCTGTCGAAAAGACAGACAGGTGGCAGAGGGGGTGTGGTAGCTCTGTTGGTGAGGAATGAAATTCAGTCCGTTGCAAGGGGTGACATTGAAACAGGAGATATGGAGTCAGTATGGATACAACTAAGGAATTGTAAGGGTCTTTTTACCAATGGGACTTATCTACAAGTTCCCAAACAGTAGCCTGGATATCGGGTGCGTTGAATCAGGAGTTAAAATTGGCATGTTGTAAAGGTAATACTACGGTTGTTATGGGAGATTTCAACATGAAGGTAGACTGGGAAAATCAGGTTGGTACTGGACCCCAAGAAAGGGAGTTTGTGGAGTGCCTCCGTGATGGATTCTTAGAGCAGCTTGTATTGGAGCCTACCAGGGAGAAGGCAATTCTGGATTTAGTGTTATGTAATGAACTGGATTTGATAAAGGAAATTGAGGTTAAGGAGCCATTAGGAAGTAGTGACCATAATATGGTCAGGTTTAATCTACAATTGGAGAGGGAGATGGGTAGATCGGATGTGTCAGTGTTACAGTTGAATAAAGGGGACTATGGAGCCATGAGGGAGGAGCTGGCCAAAGTTGACTGGAAAGATACCCTAGCAGGGATGACAGTGGAACAACAATGGCAGGTATTTATAGGAATAATACAGAAGGTGCAGGATCAGTTCATTCCAAAGAGGACGAAAGATTCAAGGGGAGTAAGGGGCGACCGTGGCTGACAAGGGACGTCAGGGACAGTATAAAAATAAAAGAGAAGTACAATGTAGCAAAGATGAGCGGGAAGCAAGAGGATTGGGTAATGTTTAAAGAGCAACAGAAGATAACTAAAAAGACAATACGGGGAGAAAAGATGAGGTACGAAGGTAAGCTAGCCAAGAATATAAGGGAGGATAGTAAAAGCTTCTTTAGGTATGTGAACAGGAAAAAATTAGATAAGCCAAAGTTGGACCTTTGAAGACCGAAAAAGGTAAATTTATTATGGGGAACAAGGAAATGGCAGATGAGTTGAACAGGTACTTTGGATCCGTCTTCACTCAGGAGGACAAAACAATCTTCCTGATATAGTAGTGGCCAGAGGATCTGGGGAGACAGAGGAACTGAAGAAAATCCACATTGGAAATGGTGTTGGGTAGACTGATGGGACTGAAGGCTGATAAATCCCCAGGGCCTGGTGGTCTGCATCCCAGGGTACTTAAGGAAGTGGCTCGAGAAATTGTGGATGCATTGGTGATAATTTTCCAATGTTCTATAGATTCAGGGTCAGTTCCTGTGGATTGGAGGGTAGCTAATGTTATCCCACTTTTTAAGAAAGGCGGGAGAGAGAAAACAGGGAATTATGGACCAGTTAGCCTTATATCGGTGGTGGGGAAGATGCTGGAGTCAATTATAAAAGATGAAATAGCGGCACATTTGGATAGCAGTAACAGGATCGGTCCAAGTCAGCATGGATTTACAAAGGGGAAATCATGCTTGACTAATCTTCTGGCATTTTTTGAGGATGTGACGAGGAATATGGACAAGGGAGAGCCAGTGGATGTAGTGTACCTGGACTTTCAAAAAGTATTTGATAAGGTCCCACATAGGAGATTCCTGGGCACAATTAGGGCACATGGTATTGGGGGTAGAGTGCTGATATGGATAGAAAATTGGTTGGCAGACAGGAAACAAAGAGTAGGGATTAACAAGTCCCTTTCAGAATGGCAGGCAGTGACTAGTGGGGTACTGCAGTGCTGGGACCGCAGCTATTTACAATATAGATCAATGATTTGGATGAAGGGATTCAAAGTAACATTAGCAAATTTGCAGATGACACAAAGCAGTGTGAACTGTGAGGAGGATGCTATGAGAATGCAGGGTGACTTGGACAGGTTGGAGGAGTGGGCAGATGCATGGCAGATGAAGTTTAATGTGGATAAATGTGTGGTTATCCATTTTGGTAACAAAAACAGGAAGGCAGATTACTATCTAAATTGTGTCAAGTTGGGAAAAGGGGAAGTACAACGGGATCTGGGGGTCCTTGTTCATCAGTCTATGAAAGTAAGCATGCAGGTACAGCAGGCAGTGAAGAAAGCGAATGGCATGTTGGCCTTTATAACAAGAGGAATCGAGTATAGGAGCAAAGAGGTCCTTCTGCAGTTGTACAGGGCCCTAGTGAGACCACACCTGGAGTATTGTGTGCAGTTTTGGTCCCCTAATTTGAGGAAGGACATTCTTGCTATTGAATGAATGCAGCGTGGGTTTACAAGGTTAATTCCCGTGATGGCGGGACAGTCATTTGCTGAGAGAATGGAGCGGCTGGGCTTATACACTCTGGAGTTTAGAAGGATGAGAATGGGATCTTATTGAAACATATAAGATTGTTAAGGGTTTGGACATGCTAGAGGCAGGAAACATATTCCCGATGTTGGGGGAGTCCAGACCAGGGGCCACAGTTTAAGAAATAGGAGTAAGCCATTTAGAACAGAGACGAGGAAACACTTTTTTTCACAGAGAGTTGTGAGTCTGTGGAATTCTCTGCCTCAGAGGGCAGTGGAGGCCGGTTCTCTGGATGCTTTCAAGAGAGAACAAGATAGGGCTCTTAAAGATAGTGGAGTCAGGTGATCTGAGGAGAAGGCAGGAACGGGGTACTGATTGGGGATCATCAGCCATGATCACATTGAATGGCGTTGCTGGCTCGAAGGGCTGAATGACCTACTCCTGCACCTATTGTCTATTGTCTATAATTCCAGTTTCCAGCCCCATGTGGTGGACACTTCTGCTATGGGGCGACTTCGAAATTGTAAACCCTGGATAATTCCATTGGTTAAGGTATTCCTGGGGTTACCGTGGTGCAAAATAACTTGAGCTACTGTGTCTGACAAAGGGTGCCGACCCAAAACGTCTGCTACCCATGTTCCCCAGAAATGCTGCCTGACCCGCTGAGTTACACCAGCACTTTGTGTTTTTCTTTTTGCAAACCAGCATCTGCAGATTTGAACCTTGCCTTCTATCGAAATTCTATTGTGCACCAGAAAGCGCACAAAATTTGTGACAGGAACTGAAGATGTAAACAGGAAGCACATGTTTAAACAACAATGCTGATTTAGCTTTTGTTGTTTTTTGTTGCACTGCAAAGGGTGAACCGTCCAATAATAGACTCTGTCATTTGGGTTTCGGAAATACAAGTTTAATTCAGGCTCAATTTTAAAGCTATTGAATCTTCATCAGAATAACGATACGGTGAATTATACATATCTGCATTTAAAACAGTAACTTATATGTCTCAAGCTATACTTATTTTCTTCTGCGGTATTAGAACTTCATTTTGTCGAGAGAGAATATAACTTATAACACGAGTCAGCAAATCTTGTTCCTATTAAAAATGTAAATATGAGATTTTGTAATGGAAATCTTTCTGAAAATGTTGGATATGTGATACAAAGAAATGAATGCATTGTCTTTCCTTTTCAGCTCAAAACCCAGGTCACAGATGAATATTACTGACTTCTGCAATAAAGTATAACATGTCCAGTTTATCAGTGTTTGAATATTTTTACTGCCTACTTCCTACATTTAGTTTGATATTATTTTACGCACTGAAACCTATCAAAAATAACTGTGCACAACTTAATTAAAACATACCAGATTGCTGCAGGATTATTAAACAAAATCAGACTAATGAAACAACATGGTGCATGGCTCCAAAGGATAATTTCCCTGAGCTGTATCAAAAAGTACATTGTAAAGGGGTGTGAAAGTTAGTGCGGTTATCCTCCATCTTATTGAGCTTATTTAGTTGTATTTGCTATTAACCTCCATCTTGTACCCAGCATACTGGTAACAGTTTAAAATATTGGCCAATTTAGAAGTCTGCAAAAGCCTGTGAATCCTTAACAGAGCTTGTAATAAACTACCTTCGCTGTCTCAATGAGAATAGAGATAAGGGATGTTCCCGGGCGTCTGGAACTCCAACACTGATACCAGTAAGTTGTAAGAAGAACAATAGGCCTGTTCTTCCCTTGCAGCTGTTCTGTTTCCCAGACTAATAGTATATGCTTTGTTTCTTCCCCAATGTAGCTGAGGGGGTCCACTGAAGCTCCGTTGTTATTAACCATGTGCTTATTTCACCTTGGTGACGTAGTAAAGATTTTTGACAGATTTTTTTGACTCTTTGATTTATTCTACCATCCGAATGAAGTGAACTTTAACAGGGGTGGAAACAAGTTACATAATAAGTCCTCTTTTGAGTATCTTTCTGTACCAGTAATTTTATGGCTACTGTATTAAAATATATCGTAATATTTAAAAAGTAATAAATCAAAATGTTATTATTTCCTAGTATTCAAGTTTATTTAAAGCACTCTGAATTCCAAATGTCCAATAAAAAGGCAACATACATCTAACCTGGTCAGATGGCATGGAGTCGCGTTCTTTAGGACAAGTGCAGCACGAAATTCGGGGCGCAAAACCCAAGGTGCTGGAGAAACTCAGCGAGGCAGGCAGGTTTTTGTAGGGAATGTTTTGGGTTGGGACCTTCTCCTGATTAATTGTAGGAGGGAAGAGAAAAGCTGGCAAAGAGAGGTGGTTGCAAGATAGAGCCTGGCAAGTGATAGGTGGATACAGGTGGGGAGGGCTTGATTTGCAGATGGGTGGAATAAGTGACAAACACTCGAGATGAAAAGGAGACAAAACGGTATCAGGCAAGGAGAGAAGGGGGATGAAATGTAAAGTCAAAAGAAGGGATATTGCTGGAAGGGGATAGTGGGAGGGGTAATGAGAGAGGATAAAAGGGAAATTAGGGATTTGGGAATGGGAGGTGAGTGTACAAGGAGAAGGAAAAGAGAAGGATGACTGCGGCGGGATAGTGGAGGAAATGGGTGCGCACCAGGATGGGGTGGTGAATTACTTAAAATTGGAAAATTCAATGTGCATACTGTTGGGGTGAAAGCTACCCAAGCGGAGTGTGAGGTGCTGTTCCTCCAGTTTGCATGTAGCCTCTGTCAATGGAGGAGGGCAAGGACAGAAAGATCAGTGTTGGAATGGGACGATGAGTTCGCAACTGGGGGATCCAGCAGGCCTTGGTGGACCGACTACAAATATTTGGTGAAATGCTCGTTGAGTCTATGCTTGGTCTTGCTGATGTACAGAAGATCACAATGGGAACACCGGATACAGTAGATGAGGTTACTGCATCTAGTACTCCTAGATTACTTTCAATACTTGGCAGGTGCACATGACCCTCTGCCAAAGAGCCTGACCAAAGAAACAATGGGTCCTGTTTGTTTGTTTGTAGATTTCGGGAAGGAGATGGAAGCGGGCAATGCAGTGGTGGAGAACTTTGGAGACTGTGGTGGGGAGATGGCCAAAGGTGTTCTTCGGAGATGTTGCCTGATCCTCTGTCTCACTTCAGAACTTTGCTTCACTTTTTATTAATCAAGAATGTTCCCCTGAACACACCTCAGAAATTCTTTGCACTTATGTTATTGCTAAATTTAGATGATTGATGTCCCATTATCACCATTCTTTGGACTTTGCCTGTCTCTGCAATCTGCAAATCTGCTCTTTAATATCCTTCCTAGTCAGCAATTAAAAAAAATAGTCTCCATTGCATGATCACACCTCCAAACAGATATATTTAAAAACATTTTTTTTTTTAATTGATTACTCCTATTTCAAGCAATATCTAACAATCCCAGAATCTTCTTCAGACAATATTGCAAACAGATTGGCAACGGTGGCTTCCTTTCTCCCTGAACTGATTTTTGAGTTGATTCATGTTCAGAGTTTCAAGGATCTTAAAGTTGCAAATTATAACCACAATGAAATCCTGATTGAATAATTAAACATAATTATTGTACAAAAGGAGGCTTAATCACATTAACTATATGGCCAAACATCTATTATCAAACTGCGAGATTTATTTCCGATTAATTCAGCCAGGCTGAAGAAAATTTGAAACTAATCAAATATTGTATTCTAATCTCACCCATTTTACATCGTGCAGCTTCATTATCACAATATTTCTTTTTAGCCAGCCTGTTGAGAGAATAATGTACTTCCAGCAAGGGATAAATTTGCTGGAGGAACTCAGCAAGTCATGCAGCATCGGTAGGGATGCTCGACATTTGGGTCGAGGCCCCTGCCCTAGAGCAGAGAAAGCCAGTATAAATAGAAGCGGACAGAAGCGCACACAGCTGGGAGACGAGAGGTGAACTAGGTGAGGAGGCGGACAATGGGCAGACGGAGCCAAGTAAGGGGGTAGAGTTAGAGGCTGAAAGGAAGTGGAGACAACAGTACGGCGTAAATTCTACAATTAATAAAGGTCATAGGTGAAATCAGACAAGGGAGGGGTGATGGGCAGATAGAATATGTATGGAAAGGATGAGGCCAGTCTAGAACCTCATTGATTCTGTAAATGTCCCTTAACTACATGATTCAGTTTTTCCTGAATTGAAAATGCATTGTTAATGGCCATGTTTCGAGAGCATGGGAGGAGCTGAACTGGATCATTAAATAGCACTGAAATACTGAATGTTTAAGAAGGAAAGGCAGATGCTGGAAAATCGAAGGTAGACAAAGGTAGACAAGGGAGCGAAGGAAATAGGCAACGTTTCGGGTCTCTCTTGCTCCATAGATGCTGCCTCACCCGCTAACTTTCTCCAGCATTTTGGTCTACCTGAAATACTGAATGATGCTCAAGTGTTGAAAAAGAAAGCAAGGTCCAGTGAGTCATCTGTATTATGCAGTTCTTTATCTGGATAATTGAAAGATAAACTTTAATTGGTTGAAGCTATTTATATTTCTTATCTATGTTTTTTCATGGGATAATAAATTATTGCTTGGAATATAATCGAATATGACATAATCGATTGAAAGCTTCAAAGGTCATGGCTGCAAGACATTTTCCCATGTTCAATACCTTGCTTCCGCAGACGCCCGATCATCAGAGTTTGGATTGTGTTTAGTTTTCACTATAACAGAGAAACGTTGCAGTTCCAATTTTAGTCGTTGCTTGTTTGTTGCATCTGGGATTTTAAAATTAAAATTAAAAAATGTACAAAAAGCAATACAATATATTTCTACTGTATGTATTTTGCTGCATTGTGGGGTAAGTCTCAATATAATTTATTTTTGTGAATTTTACATTTTTATTTTCTGAAACCTGTGAAGTCATTCCTTACTATTGTATATGAGGAGTCACACAGTTCCAGGCATAGGATAGAGGGGATGGATGAATAGGTACACCCTGGCCATGCAGGCAACTGGAGCAAAGTTTGCTTCTCCCCAACCAAGCAAAAACCTAGCTATTAGTAATACATTTGAGATGAAGCTGATGCATCAAACAATTTGTGTAAGAAGGAACTGCAGATGCTGGTTTAAATCACAGATAGACACAACTTCAGACTGAAGAAGGGTCTCGCCCCAAATCGTCACCTATTCCTTCTCTCCAGAGATGCTGTCTGTCCCACTGAGTTACTCCAGGATTTTGTGTTTATCTTCACATCAAACGATTTGATTGTTTCAGTATTTTATTCTGAAAATGATACGATCATTCCACATTATTTTTGTTTTAATCCATTACCTAGATAAAAAACCATGGCATTTTCATTAGTTAGAGATTCAGCTGTGGATTATGTTAACCTAAATCATTCTAGCCAATGAAGATAGCATGGGGATTCGCTAACTGTTTTATACCCACATCAAATTTTCTCTGAGGAAGGGTGCTTAATAGGTGACGGACAGAAATAAACTTTAGCCTATCCACCACACTAGGTAGGTTAGGTTAAACCTACCCATCAGCCATGATCATATTTAATGGCGGTGCAGGCTCGAAGGGCTGAATGGCCTAGTCCTGCACCTATTTTCTATGTTTCTATGTTTCTAAAATTATTCCCAGAACATTGAAAACATGTGTTAATTAAAAACTTCTCAGCTGGCATTTTTAAGTTTCACAAACCTGAGCATTTGCACTTGATTTGGTGAAAAAGATTTAAAGCGTTACTAGACTAAGTGGACCTGTCACACAGGAGGCTTGGTTCCCAATGCAATATTCCACCACTAACCCGTAGCCCCCAACTGTACAGGCGCAGCTCATTTCCCCTCATCCCTAGCACTCTCTCCCCCTCCTCTTCACCCTCCCTCTTCTTTCCCCTCTCCTCCTCCCCTCCCCAATCACTCCCTCACTTCTTTCCCTCTCCTGTCCCCTACCCTCAGTCACTCCCTTCCTCCCTCCATACCTCCTCTCCCCTCCCTACCTCCCTCCTAGCTCTCTATCCGTCACCTCCCACACTCCTCACCTCCCCCTATCCCCCCTGCTATCCCTCCTCACCTCCCCATGTCCCCCCCACTATCCCTCCTCACCTCCCACCTGCCCTCCTCTCCCTCTATACCCCACTCCCTACCTCCCGCCCTCCTCTACTGCCCCCCTCCTCTCCCTCTATTCCCCCCCACTCTCCTCACCTCCTCCCTCTCCTCCTCCTATAACATGAAAATGGCTTGTCTGATTGTAAATTTTACTTCAGAGTCACGTGAGTGATTCCGTGAAGAACCCCGTCCAGGCCGCATGCGCGTCAGTACGTCAGCCGCATTGGTGCAAGCACCAGACTAGCAGGGCAACGCTCCTGCCAGTTTGTAAGTTAAACCTAGAAGGTAAATTTGTTTTTACTTACTAGGGTTTTTATCAAGTAGGAGCCTCTCTTCACAGAGGTTTCCTGCCAGTTTCACAGCCCAACGAGTGAACCGGTTATGGACTGTGGGGAAACCCCAGTCCGACCGCGGAAGTGGATAACCGGCAAAAAGATCGGGCTGTGAGATAAGGAGCTGCTGACAAGGCAGTCAGTGGTTTCCAGCCTGCAGGGATGCCATGGAACGGCAAGGAAATAACGCCAGAGTCGCTGACAGTGCGGTCAGCGGCTCACAGACGTCGGTCCCCAGGCAGGGAGCAAAATTGGTGCAGAAAGGACTCGTTCAGCCCTTTGGACTCGGGTAAGTCGGGCTGCAAGGGGTTCTCTAATAATAAAGTTTACATCTATGTTATAGTGATTTTCTTAAAGTCAAAAGTGAAAGTCAAACTTAAAAGTAAAAAAAAGTTATTGTCAGGTGTGCCTGACAATGAAATTCTTGCTTGTTTAGCATAAATTGCTGTGAAGGGTTAAAATTGCTTTAACCCTTCACAGGTAAAGCTCTACACTAAAAATTTGATAATAGCGTGGGCCCATGGGACAGGCCGCGTCAGCAGCGCCTGGGATAGGGCTGCTTCATGTGTAATAGCGGCGGCTTATGGGACAGGCCGCCCCAGCAGCGCCTGGCAGTGCTGCTTCATGTATAAAAATGCCGGCCTACGGGAGAGCCGCGCCAGCAGCGCCTGGGACAGGGCTGTTTCATTTGTGACATTGCCGGCCTATGGGAGAGTCGCGCCAACAGCGCCTGGGACAGGGCTGTTTCATTTGTGACATTGCCGGCCTACGGGAGAGCCGTGCCAGCAGCGCCTAGGACAGGGCTGTTTCATGTCAAAAAGCGCCGGCCTCTATGAGAGGCGGCGCCTGGGACAGAGTTGCTCAAGTTCACACACAAGTCTGCTACGCCCACGGAGTCGGGGGATGATTCCCCACCGGGGCTGGATAGCAAGGCACCCGGAGTCGGGGGGATGATTCCTCACCGGGGCTGGATAGTGCATTTGAAACGACTATCCCAAATGCAGCAACTGTGGCATATAGTGCTACAGCAGGGCACACGCCAGCAGGAGGAGTGTCAGCGCCACCCTGAACAAAATGGCGCCTGCAATATCTAATAGAGAACTGTTTGATAGCACCTTCATACAGTAGATGAGGAGGCGCGAGCCATGGGTCATTTTAGTTCTGACCCCGACTCTGATGGTAAGGTTGAGGCAGGAGTTCCACCTCTGCAGGCCGCACCAGCAGCTCCAGTTGATAGAGCTGCTACAGGTTTCCCTCTTGGAGGCAGAGACCAAAACGGGTCAGTATCCTGCTGACGCCGAGTCTCAGGGTATGGCCATGGGGCATACTCCAAGGGATGAAGGGCACGGGTCAGAGGTACCCTTTCCTGACAACAAAGTTGCCATCCCAGCAGAATGTTCTATTCGGGTATAGGTCCAATGGGTTCATATCAGTATAGGTATCCTGCGGCCTGCGGCAGCCACTGTTCAGGGCTACCTACGAATCACCCTCCCTGAGGAGGGGAGAGCAAAAGGTCAAGATATAACTGACTCCAGGCTATAAAGAAGTCAATGGAACATACTGAAGCACATATGTGCCGGCAGTGAACAGCGCCAACAGGGGGATGTGAGAGCCAGCCGCCTAATCTGTTATTCAGGTAGGCCTATTCAACAGGGGAAGAAAACCTTGTAGACGAATCAATTAAGGCCAACGGCGGGCAAAGGTCATAATTTCAGAACGCACCCCAGGCGCTCATCGGCAGTAGGCGGTTCACTGGAGCAGGGGCAACATGATAGCTCAGAAATTCCATGCACCTTACCAACCCTACTCAACAAAGAGTGTCTAGCACTCCCAAAACATGGGTAAGTGCACTGTTCAAAAGTTGTAAAATTTACAAATGTTATACAACACACAAAGGATAAAAACATCTGGTTGAGGGGAATAAGGCAGGAGTGGCCTGTTTATTATGAAAAATGGAGAGTGTCGGGCATATGAACTTTCCGAATATGAAAACTTATTTTCCTGACTAACAACAGATTCATAGGAGCCTCAAAGATCCATGCTATACAATTCCCATTACAAAGGTTATCAAAGACAATATAACTGCTAATAACAGTAAAACATTGCGGAATGGGATAAACTATTCGTTGGTCATTGGGATTTACCTTTAACTATTTATTAGCCTATGACTCCACCCTGTGGCAAGAGATTGAAGTTAATAGCAACCTGTTATAAACTGACTTTTATTTCATCAAGAGTAATTGGCAATGTCGTAGCTGTGTTTCAGCTGAGCAAATCAAGGAACTGATATCGTGCAAAGTAGCAACCTCTCAAAGGACATGTAGACCATTGTTAACAACCTTATGCTATTATCAGCTGAAGCTACCTCAGGAACAATGATGAAAAAACTGTATTCAGCATTGCTGAACATGACAATAAACCCACTTGAACTTGAACTTGAACTTGCTCCAGTAGTTTGGTCGGTCGAATTGAGTTATTACAAACTGATGCTAAGGACTCTAAGGTGAGAAGTTCCAAATACCGTCTCTAGTTGGAGGTATTGGAGATTTGCATGAGTTACCAATTCTTCAATTGTTGATATCAACTAAATATATACACTAGATGCACCCCATGGGTAAGGGGCTATTGAGCGAATATACATATTCTACATGCTCAACTTCAAGTTGCTAGACTATGATTGTGACATATGTTAGTCACATGGCAATCAAGTAAAAGTATCCTGTAATAATTCCCTAATCTCCTTTGCCACTGGTGTATCATCCAGTTCAGATCAATGACAACACAGAATAGGCATTGGATCTCAAAGTATTATGAAAGTATGGTTCAATGCTACATCGAATATCGACATTTTGGTTCATGTTTATTAACTGATTGCAAAAATCTGTGGCACAACAGTGCGGGGAAATACATTCTCACTACAAAAGGAGGAATGTTCTTTTATATCTTCCTCCATTTTTTGCCTCATTAGCCAGGTCTTAAAACAGTCACTTCTGGAGGAAACCAGACACTGCTCATCACCTGGCCAATACCATACCTATGGTGAAGTAAGGTGGTGGCAGTATCATGCTGTGGGGATGTTTTTCAGCGTCAGGAACTGGGAGACCAGTCAGGATCGAAGGAAAGATGAACGGAGCAAAATACAGAGAGATCCTTGATGAAAACCTGCTTCACAGCATTCTGGACCTCAGACTGGGGCAAAGGTCCACCTTCCAACAGGACAACGAACCTAAGCACACAGCCAACACAACGCAGGAGTGACTTTGTGACAAGTCTGTGAATGTCCTTGAGTAGCTCAGCCAGAGCCCGGACTTGAACCTGATCGAACATCTCTGGAGGGACCTGAAAATAGCTGTGCATTGATGCTCCCCTTCCAACCTGACAGATCTTGTGAGGATCTGAAGAGAAGAATGGGAGAAATTACCCAAATAAAGATGTGCCAAGCTTGTCATCAAAAAGTCTCTTAAATGCCACTGTTGTCTCTGCCTCACCCACCACCCCCAGCAGCACATTCCAGGCACTCATCACCCTCTGTGTAAAAAAAGCTATGACCACATCGACCACCACCTCAATCACACCTATCACAACATCTAACACACTGGAAACTATATTGACCACACTATCTACACGGACTACACCAACCAGCAAACAGACCACACAGATGACCACATCCACCAGACCGACCACCACACCGACCATCACATTTACCAAACTGTTCATAAAGTCTACCACACCAGCAACCACATCCACCACACTAATTACAAAGACCACACCAACCACCAAACTGACCACAGTGCTCACAACATTGACCACCACATTGACCACACCAACAATCGCATTGACGTCACCAACAATCACATCGAGCACACCGATTAGGACACAATCAACAATCACATCCACTAAACTGATCTCCCTGCCGACCACTGCATCGACCAAACCACCCAGCACATCAACCACATCCACCACAGTGGCAACCGCCGCATCCACCACACCAACCACAGAGATCCCTACACCGACCACTTCATTGACTACAGTGATCAGCACATCTGCCACGTCGACAACTCTGATCACACATAAGGCTACATCCGCCAAACTGACTACCACCGCGGCCGCCACCTGGACCACACCGATCACAACATCCACCACACCGGAAACCACATACACCACACCAAGCACATTGACCACACCTGCCACTGCATCTACTACATCAACCACAGAGACCCCTACAACAGCCACCTCATCGGCCACAGTGATCACCAAAATTACCACTGATCTGACCACACAAATCACATCAACCACACCAATCACCACATCCACCATGCCAATCACCTCATCCAGCACACCAAGCACATGAGCCACATCAGCTATACCAACAACCACATCGACGACACCAATCACCACATTTACCACACTGACCACATCAACATCACCAACCACCACACCGACAATAAAAACCACACAGACAACACTGCAGCACTCCGCCCCCCCCCCCCAAACAACTGAAACGGCCGGTAAGGCAAAAAATGACAATGGAAGAACAAGGCCCGACTGAGGCCTCGGCCTCAGGTACAACATCATCCCAAGAAGATGTCTCGAAAAAACCAAAGTCTAACAAATCTCCTGAGATAGAAGATCTTAGGATTTTTCTTGCTCAGGAGATTAAAAATATAACACTAGCTCAGGAAGAGCTAAAAGAAGAATTGAAGAGAGTGAATGTCAGAGAAGAACTTCAAAATTTCAAGGAAGAGTTTGAGGAGTTAAAGTTGGAAGAAATTAACTCCACAGTCCTTGCATTAACGGAAAAATGGAGGACGGAAACAGAAGCAAGGCTGAGCCAGCAAATTGCAGCGATGGATGCGGAGATGGAGGTTAAAATTAACTCGGTGGAGTCTAACTTTAATGCGAGACTGGAGCCTGCTGAGGAAGCATTGAATCAACATGCTACAGCCATAACCAATCTGGAGGAGATTGCTGCAACAAGTGCTGAAACAACAAAACAGCTTATCAGAGAAAACCAACGCTTATCAGACCTACTGAGCAAAATAACTGAAAAATGCACCTAACTGGAAGGACGTCAGAGGCGTCAGAACTTAAGAATCGTGGGTATTCAAGAAGGGAGAGAGGGGAAATGAGACCCCCGTGAATTCGCAGCAGACTTATTTCAAAAAGTTTTAAACTTTGATCAAAAGCCTCTGCTAGCCCGAGCACACAGGGTGATGAGACGTCGACCACGGGCGGGTGCCCCTCCAAGACAAATGATAGTAAAGGTACAATATGACCATGTACTGGAGGAAATGATGAAGAAAATTATCCGTACCAGGAATCTTATGTATGAGGGAGATAAGATCAGTATCTACCGAGATTACCCTGTGGAGGTCTCCAGGAAGAGAACGCAGTTTAAAGAGGCAAAGAGTATACTGAAGGATGTGAAAGAATTGAAGTATGGTCTGATGTACCCAGCTACATTAAGAGTTACTTACGATGATAAAGAACACTTCTTCACCAACCTGGCGGAAGCATTGGAGTTCGCCCAGAAGATCAAGCCTGCCTGATGACTGAACATTATCTACAAAATAAATGATGTCAACGAACAATGTAACTGTATAAGATTGGATGGTTTTAAGGCCCTGTTATACCTAAGGACAATCGAAACTGGAGATGGATGCTGAATAAGGCCTTTTCCATGGACATGTTACATCTATGGCTATTATTATAATATTATTAACATAATAACTAATAAATATTAACACTACTGCGCGGAATTATTAATAATTATTACTAAGGGTCACTAATTACTTACAATTGAATTATTTAGAATTAGCTAAACGGTTGGATTTAAAGTTTGATTTCCCTTTTCTTCTCTTTCATTCCCTTTTTTTTTCTTTTTTGGGAATTTTTAAAAAAAAAATTATTTTTTATATATATTTGACTAATGGAATGTGAATATTTTGGAACCTATAATGTTTACCACCCCCCGGTAAAATATCGCTATGGAAATGTCATTTTAAAGAGAGTATGGAGCTAGTCATGTTTTTTTTTACATCGACTACGAAAGTCGGTAGATGGTTAGCCATGCTAGTATGGCTATCACTAACTACACTACTTATAGATGTCGTTTTTTCTTTCTTTTTGCACATTACTAACCTCTTAATCTATTATTTTTCTAATATAAAACTTTATTATAATTTTAAGTTAGAATGGAGTTATGAGCTTTATCAAAGGAGATATATACGTGAGAAAGATCAATGGGATTTAAAATTCGTCTATTCTAGGTTCGGGTGTAATGTGGGGCTTGTCGAGCTGAACCATCTGCTCTCTTATAGACCTCCCTAAACAAAAGATGCAAGACGTAAATATGAAGATCGGGGGTGAAGGAATAACATTTTGTAGCTGGAATGTTAAGGGTATTAACGAACCAATTAAGAGAGGTAAAGTATTAGCACATTTAAAAGCACTTAAAACAGATGTAATTTTCCTCCAAGAAACCCACCTAAAACAGGATGCAGAACATAGATTGAAAGCTAAATGGATTGACAAAGCGTATCATTCTACATTTACACATAAATCCAGAGGTGTTGCAATACTAATCCGTAAAGGGATACCTTTTAAACATATATCAACTATAACGGACAGTGATGGTAGATATATTATATTACGAGGTGATCTATGCACAAAAATTGACTCTTATTAATGTTTATTGACAAAATTTTGATAGCCCTTTGTTTTTTAAGAAAATATTTAATACAATTCCGGAATTATCACAACAAAGTTTAATAATCGGAGGAGACTGTACATTAGATCGCTATTTAGATAGGTCATCGAGACAACGGAAATCAAAATCCCACTCCAGTGATTTATTAAACGCATATATAGATACTAGTAATATCAAAGATGTTTGGAGAATAGAAAATCCAACTGGACGAGAATATTCATTTTATTCACCAGTACATAAAACATATTCAAGAATAGATTATTTTTTGGTGGACTCTACGCTAATTCCATTTACTTATAATTCAAAATACCACAATATTATAATTTTGGATCATGCCCCTTTAACATTTATGATTAAAATAAATGGAAGGACGGAGAAACAGGTACAATGGAGACTTAACCCACAAATTTTAAAGGAGAAAGCATCTCGGGAATATCTTACCAAACAGATTAATATGTTTAAAGTATTACATCGATTGCATTCTTCAAAAACCAAATTGAATAGAATTTTTCCAAGTGTTTCCCCTATTTGTGATAAATGTCAACATTTAGAGGCTAACCTAACGCACACATTCGTAAGCTGTATAAAAATTATTAATTTTTGGATAGAAATATTTAAGATAATCTCGGAAGTCGTCAATAACAAATTGGTCCCTGATTCAAAATTAATAATATTAGGAATAATAGAACAAAATCAATTAATTACTTTGAATCAAAGAACCTTTATTGATTATAGTTTAATAATTGGTAAAAAATTAATATTAACATTTTGGAAAGGTCCTATAACCCCCACAATTAAAATGTGGACTACGGAAATGTCGGAGACCCTATATTTGGAAAGATTAAGATTTGTCTTAATGGACAAACAAGAACTATTTAAAATGATATGGTCTCCATTCATTGAATATTTGAAGGGGCAAACTGGTTCGGCACGAGAACCCGACTGAAACCTGAATCAAAGAATAGATGAAGAATTACATTTCATAAAACGTGGATAATCTCCATAATCTATTGAACACTCCATTCTTTCTCAATTTGTTCTCCTCTTTTTTGTTTATTCTCACTCTATTAATTTCTATCTTTATAAAAACTGGAAAAATTATATAGGACAGTTACTATGCAATTGTGAATATAAATAATATTGATAATGTATGTCTACAATGAACAAAATGTTTTTTATTATGTCTGCAATGAACAAATTGCTTGTTATTATGTAGTTACTTCTAATTAAAAAAAATTAACAACAAAAAAAAAGACCACTCTGATGGCTACATCCACCAAACTGGCCACCACTTCGACCAAACCAATTACAACATCCACCACACAGGCAACCGCAAACTCCACACCAAGTACATCGACCACACCAGTCATGACATCCACATTGACCACACAGATGACCACATCCACCAAACTTATCACCATAACATTCATAACACCCACCCCATCAACCACACTGATCACAATGTCTACCAAACCTGCAACCACATCCACCACACTAACTACAAGGACCATTGACCACACCAACCACCACACAGATCATGACATCCATGTTGACCACACAAATGACCACATCCACTAAAATGACCACCATGCCAACCACTACATCGACCACAATCACCATACTGGCAACCACAGCTGCCTCCAAGCCAACCACAGAAATCTCTACACTGACCATCCCATCGCCCACACTGACCACCAAACTGCCCACTGAGCTCACCACACTGACCACATTAACACACCAATCACCACATCCATTACACTGACCAGTGCACTAACCACTACACCAATATCTACATCAACCGCCTCAGAGTAATGTTAAACATTCCTTGGAGAGTTGAGGCTTTGAATTTAACATGTAAATGATAATCAGAAATAAACGAGAGATACTTAAAATCTAAAATAAATCCTGGTTAATCTCTTCTGCACCCTCACCAGGGAAATCATGTCCTTTCTAAAGAAGAACTCCCACCAACAAAACCTTACTGACTATCTTCCTTAGCATAGATTAATCACGTCACTCAAAACTTTTCTTATAATTTCACTACCACTGACATAAGACTGAGTGGTCTGTAATTATCTGGCCTATCCCTGCTACCATTCTTGAATAAAGAATCCATGCATCTGCTTTCCTGCCATCTATTAGATTTATCTCTTCTGTACCTCGTGCCTGATGGGAGAGATGAGAAGAGGGAGTGACCGGGGTGAGACTGGTCCTTGATTGTGCTGGTGGCCATGCTGAGGCAACGTGCAGATGGAGTCAATGGATTAGTTTACACTTTGGTCTGGGCTAAGTGCATGCATCTCTGCAATTTCTTGTAGTCTTCGATGGAACTGTTCCCAAACCATCTATAATGCATCTCGATAAAATGCTTCCACGCCGCATCTTTAGATGTTGATTGAGACATGCTGAAGACATTGATCAAGACATTGTTTGAGACATGCTGAACTTACTAAGCCTTCTAAGGAAGTAGAGACATAGGTATGCTTTCTTGGCCATAGCTTTGATGTGTCTGGTCCAGGACAAAATTCTGGTGATATTTATTCCTAATACCTTGAAGCTCCTGAAGTCAATCTGATTTTAAACTTTTTCATATAACATAAAGAGCAGTGCAAAATACCAAATCTAGCTGCGAGATTTCCAGCTTCATTGCTGTAAAGAATAATGGCTTAGACATATATCTACATCTTTGTCCCCAAACTACAAAAAGACAAAAACTGTGAAATTCATTAACCTCCATTAAAAATCATAAAACATTAATGTCACGAAGTTGACAGGGAGATGTCTGTAAAGACATGAAGTTTCTTGACACTCATAAAAACCTGTAGGAAGGAACTGCAGATACTGGTTTAAACCGACGACAGACACAAAATGCTGGAGTAACTCAGCGGGACAAGCAGCATCTATCTTCACACATAAAAATCTGTTGTTTTGCGATGTATTTTCAATGGTTCAGGCGCATGCGCGTCATTACATCCGCGCATGTCGCACTGAATGGGCTGGAGGGCGCAGCTCCACCAGCGGTAAGTAGAAAACTCGCAGGTAAGTGGTTTTGAAAATTTTGCCTGACAGTATTTAACTCCGTAAAGCTGGCTCGAGAAGTCAGTAGGAGTTGGTGGTATGGAGCGGTCAGATAGGAGAGTTGCGGATTCACTAATTCGATTGGGTCGGGAGATGAGTGAGGCAACGCCGGTTCCAATACATGGTGCCGTTTTACCGACAGCCGTTTTATTACAAAGTGAACTTTCCACACCAGTTCCAGTTACTCAGGAGGCTGAGGCCACCGATAGCCTTAGAAAGGCTAAAAGAAAATCTATCAGACCCGTGTTGTCAGACGAGTCTGAAGAAGAATGTGACTCCCCTCCAGATAATAAAAGAACGTGGGGGAGGATGCAAAATATGGAGAAGATGCTCCAAACTTTGATAAATCAAGGGTCTAAGGGCCCAGTGATTCCCCAGACAGCTGTTCAACAAAGCCCATATCAAGAGGAATATGTGGACTATCAGCAAGGGGATTTCCTTCCAGCGCCTTGTTAAGGACTGGAGGATGCCTCCCTAATATATGACTTGGGAGAAGCGGGGCAGGATGCAGCTGACCCCATATCTGGTGTCCCTGCTTATGTGCAAACACCAGAGCACAAGAGCCACACTCCGGGTGTCCCGGATATTGCAATGAGTTTTGCTATTCCGGAGGGGACTGGTGAGGCAATGGACGAGTACCTTGCCAACAATGTTAATTATTTTGCGTCTCACCAGCTCCAGCAAGCTATGATGCAAGAGACTACCAACAAGTACAAAACACCTGTCAATTGTGCGTCATTGAAAGTGCCTACGGTGAACCCAGCTATTTGGGCACCCATGAGTCCTTCTATGAGAGGACAGGAGGTTCGACATCAACACGTCCTCCAACTGGTGGCTGCAGCAATTACTGCATTTGGCACTATGGTCAAAGGGACCATGATTACTCAAACACAAAAAGATATGTTGGCTCTGTTATGCAATGCATTTTTTGAAGTAAATTGCATTAGAAAAATCGCCATCAGGCCAACTCTCAATCAAAAGTTTGCTGCACTATGTAAGGCGACAAATATACAAACGCCTGAGTTCCTGTTTGGAACGGACCTTGTCAAACAAATACGTGATATTGATGATGAGGCAAAAACAATTGGTTTGATGAACCAAACATATCACGGCCACCTATTCGCAAACCTGGGTTTGTGTACCGAAGGTCAGATCCAGGTGCTGGACCGAGCAGGGGAAGGCCAGTGGGGCAACGAGGTGACCCACCAAGACAGAGCGGCTTCAACCCCAATATGAGCAGACAATAGGCTTACAGGCCAACTGCAGAGGTACAGGGAACTTTTGTTAAAGGTTCTGATGCACAACCTCCTCGAGGTAGATTACAATTGTTTTACAATGAATGGTGCTGTATAACATCTGATATGTTTATATTAAATACTGTGTCAGGTTCTACCATTGAGTTTATCTCAGGGATAGATCCACCTCAGCAGCACAAGCCAAATAAAATGTTGGTATTTCCTGCTCCAGAGACTGAACAGGTTAACGAAGAGATTAAGAATTTATGCCAAAAAGGAGTGATTGAGAAAGCCATTACTCATCCTCAACAAGTTGTGTCTAATATATTCCCCAGACCTAAGAAAGATGGGGGTTGTAGAGTAATTCTGGACCTCACTCACTTAAATTCTTCAGTTCTCAAAAGACATTTTAAAATGGACACCTTTATTACTGCAAAACAGCTGGTCTTACAAGGTTATTACATGGCAACTATTGATTTGCAAGATGCGTATTATTCAGTGCCAATTCATGCTTATTATCGCAGGTACTTGAAATTTAATTGGATGGGACAGCTGTGGCAATACAAAGCATTGCCTAATGGATTAAGTTCAGCACCTAGGCTATTTACTAAATTGTTAAAACCTGTGCTGGGGCTGTTGAGGGCCCATAATCACATTGTCATGGCCTATTTAGATGATATCTTAATTATCAGCAACACTAAAGAGTCAGCTGAGGAGTCGGTTGCAGTAACCAAAAATGTGTTTGAAACATTAGGATTTTTGGTCCATCCAACTAACTTTAAATTACAGCCAACCCAAAATATTGAGTATTTGGGATTTCTTATTAATTCAATTGATATGACAGTAACATTACCAACAGCCAAGGTTGTGGATATTGCAGATGTCTGTACTTGCCTCACACAAAAATTTTATCCCTCCATCCGAGAAGTCGCTAAGGTCATTGGGAAATTGGTAGCAGCTTTCCCTGCAGTACAGTTCGGTCCTTTGCATTATCAACATTTGCAAAGAGCAAGAGAACAAGCACTAATTTGTTGGTGCATCCGGTTACAGGAGAAAGTCACCCATTACATGACTGTATCAATTTGTTGGTCTGCAGGTTCTGAACAGACCATTCCAAGGCCTTGGATTGTCGAACAGGACTATGGAGGTTATCACTGCAGCCTGGAGGAATAGTACTAAAAAACAATATGTGGTTCACATAAAGAAATGGAAGATGTTCTGTGTACAATCAAATATATCTTACCATACTGCAAGCATAAGTGATGTGTTGGAGTTCCTTGCTAAATTGCATTTTTATGAGCACTTGAGTTATAGTGCTATTAACAGTGCTCGGAGTGCTTTGTCCTCCTATTTAGGGCAGTCCTCAGGACAACAGCCTATCGGGGCTCATCCGTTAGTGTCTCGATTTATGAGAGGAATTTTTAATAAAAACCCTCCTAAACCTAGATATACAGAAATCTGGGATATCAGTATAGTTCTCGCACTGCTTCGGCAATGGGCTCCAATTACATCCAAAGGGTTTCTACAGCTATGTTAATAGCAAAAGGATAACAAGGGATAAAATTGGTCCATTGGAGAGACCTAGTGGACAGCTATCTGCAGAGTCAAAAGAGATGGGGGAGATATTGAACAATTTATTTTCTTCGGTATTCACCAAGGAGAAGGATATTGAATTATGTGAGGTAAGGGAAACTAGTAGAGTAGCTATGGATACTATGAGTTTCAAAGTAAAAGAAGTACTGGCACTTTTGAAAAATATAAAAGTGGATAAGTCTCCAGGTCCTGACAGGATATTCCCTAGGACATTGAGGGAAGTTAGTGTAGAAATAGCCGGGGCTATGACAGAAATATTTCAAATGTCATTAGAAACTGGAATAGTCCCCGAGGATTGGCGTACTGCGCATGTTGTTCCATTGTTTAAAAAGGGTTCTAAAAGTAAACCTAGCAATTATAGACCGGTTAGTTTGACTTCAGTGGTGGGCAAATTAATGGAAAAGCTACTTAGAGATAATATATATAAGTATCTGGATAAAGAGGGTCTAATTAGGAACAGTCAACATGGATTTATGCCTGGAAGGTCATGTTTGACTAATCTTCTTGAATTTTTTGAAGAGGTTACTAGGGAAATTGACGAGGGTAAAGCAGTGGATGTTGTCTATATGGACTTCAGTAAGGCCTTTGACAAGGTTCCTCATGGAAGGTTGGTTAAGAAGGTTCAACTGTTGGGTATAAATGCAGGAATAGCAAGATGGATTCAACAGTGGCTGAATGGGAGAAGCCAGAGGGTAATGGTGGATGGCTGTTTGTCGGGTTGGAGGCAGGTGACTAGTGGGGTGGCTCAGGAATCTGTGTTGGGTCCTTTGTTGTTTGTCATGTACATCAATGATCTGGATGAAGGGGTGGTAAATTGGATTAGTAAGTATGCAGATGATACCAAGATAGGGGGTGTTGTGGATAATGAAGAGGATTTCCAAAGTCTACAGAGTGATTTAGGCCAGTTGGAAAAATGGGCTGAAAGATGGCAGATGGAGTTTAATGCTGATAAATGTGAGGTGCTACACCTTGGCAGGACAAATCAAAATAGGACGTACATGGTAAACGGTAGGGAATTGAAGAATACAGTTGAACAGAGGGATCTGGGAATAACCGTGCATAGTTCCTTGAAGGTAGAATCTCATATAGATAGGGTGGTAAAGAAAGCTTTTGGTATGCTAGCCTTTATAAATCAGAGCATTGAGTATAGAAGCTGGGATGTAATGTTAAAATTGTACAAGGCGTTGGTGAGACCAAATCTGGAGTATGGTGTACAATTTTGGTCGCCCAATTATAGGAAGGATGTCAACAAAATAGAGAGGGTACAGAGGAGATTTACTAGAATGTTGCCTGGGTTTCAACAGCTAAGTTACAGAGATAGGTTGAATAAGTTAGGTCTTTATTCTCTGGAGCGCAGAAGGTTAAGGGGGGACTTGATAGAGGTCTTTAAAATGATGAGAGGGATAGACAGAGTTAATGTGGACAAGCTTTTCCCTTTGAGAATAGGGAAGATTCAAACAAGAGGACATGACTTTAGAATTAAGGGACAGAGGTTTAGGGGTAACATGAGGGGGAACTTCTTTACTCAGAGAGTGGTAGCGGTGTGGAATGAGCTTCCAGTGGAAGTGGTGGCGGCAGGTTCGTTGGTATCATTTAAAAATAAATTGGATAGGCATATGGATGAGAAGGGTATGGAGGGTTATGGTATGAGTGCAGGCAGGTGGGACTAAGGGAAAAAAGTTGTTCGGCACAGACTTGAAGGGCCGAGATGGCCTGTTTCCGTGCTGTAATTGTTATATGTTATATGGTTATATGGTTACGTCGTTGTCTATGCAGAGATTAACTCTGAAAGTGGTTATGCTAATGGCGCTGGTTTTAGCACAACGTGTACAAACATTACAATTGTTACGAATAGATTGTATGCATTTGTCTGTAGATGACATTACATTTTATGTCTATGATTTAATCAAACCATGCAGGCCAGGTATGGCAGGAACCAAGGTGACGTTTAAAGCATACCCTGTTGACCAAATGTTATGTGTAGTTAAACACTTAAGGCAATATCTTGAGTCAACAAGGAGTCTCAGGGGTTCTGAGACAGGACTGCTCATTAGTCACAAAAAGCCATATAAAAGAGTGTCAGTACAAACTATTTCTAGATGGTTGAAACAGGTTCTCAATTGTGCTGGAGTCGACACTCATGTGTTTAAATCTCACTCCACCAGGGCGGCTTCCACATCCGCGGCGAAAGCTCAGGACGTGCCATTAGACCAAATCCTCGCGGCCGCAGGATGGTCTAGAGAAGCAACTTTCTCACAGTTCTATGATAAACCTGTACACACAGTGCCACGGTTTGGGCATGATGTTTTGGGTTCCATTTAATTCATTTGCTTTGTTTATTTCATTGTTGTAATTTTCTCCTGGGATAGAGACGTTATTACTGATGTTTGTTATTATTATTATTAAAAATAGTTATTGAATAATTTGAAGCAATGTTCAATATATTATTTATTCACTACTGTGTCAACCGAAGCAGATTGTTGTATGGAGTGCATCTACGGCATGTAAACACAGAGCTTTGAAATCTTCACGTAGTCACGTGACTCCGAAGTAAAATAGTAAGATTAAACGACAATTTACCAGTTCGAAGTTTGATCCTTATTTTATGAGGAGTTACGTTGAGGGATTACGTGTCCTCCGCTCCCACCTTCATAATCTAAGAGATCATCTGGTAGTTCTAGTCTTCTTAAAGCCTTACTATGTTACTTCGGCTATATATGTTTCTGTGTTTTCAAGCCGCTGCTTTGAAGTATGACGCGCATCCGCCTGGCGGGGCTTCTTCATGTAACCACTCAATGTAACTCCTCATAAAATAAGGATCAAACTTCGAACTGGTAAGTTCTCATTTAATCTTACTATTATACCCATTTGTCCTATGATTAAACAAAATAAAAGGACAACATTTCACAGCATTCCCTGAAAAGGTTTAGGATAACAAAAGAGATGAGTGTGCAGGATAATCTCATAATATTGGAGAAAGGTAGAAAACATGCAGGTACAGCAGGCAGTGAAGAAAGCTAATGGCATGTTGGCCTTCATAACAAGAGGAGTTGAGTATAGGACCAAAGAGGTTCTTCTGCTGTTGTACGGGGCCCTAGTGAGACCACACCTGCAGTATTGTGTGCAGTTATGGTCTCCAAATTTGAGGAAAGATATTCTTGCTTTTGAGGGAGTGCAGCGTAGGTTCATCAGGTTAATTCCCGGGATGGCGGGACTGTCATATGTTGATAGGAAGAAGCGGCTGGCCTTGTATACTCTGGAATTTAGAAGAATGAGAGGGGATCTTATTGAAACATATAAGATTATTAAGGGATTGGACATGCTAGAGGCAGGAAACATGTTCCCAATGTTGGAGGAATCCAGAACCAGGGGCCACAGTTTAAGAATTAGGGGTAAGCCATTTAGAACGGAGATGTGGAAAAACATTTTCACCCAGAGAGTTGTGAATCTGTAGAATTCTCTGCCTCAGAAGGCAGTGGAAGCCAATTCTCTGGATGCTTTCAAGAGAGAGTTAGATAGAGCTCTTAAAGATAGCGGAGTCAGGGGATATGGCAATAAGGCAGGAACAGGGTACTGATTGTTTCAACACAGTTTATCACACCCTACTAATTTATCATCTGTTGCACTGAAAATGGGGAGCTACCAATTGTAGACTTTGTCATTTGGGTTTAAAGATGAGGATATACATAATTTAAGCTCCTTTTTAAAGCCTTTAATTCCATCCTTATCAGTATAGTGATAAGTTGAAGTTCGACACAAAATGCTGGAGTAACTCAGAGGGCCAGGCAGCATCTCTGGACAAAAGGAAAGGTGATAAGCTGAATTACATATATCAGAATTTAAAACATGAATTTAAATGTATCAAGCTATAATTATTTCCTCTTGGTGGTGTTAGAACTGCATCTAGTGGAGAGAGAATATATCTACAGCATGAATCACCATGTCTTGTTCCGATTAAAAATGTTAATATAGGAATTTGTAATGAAAATCATTTTCTGAAAATGTAAAATATATGATACAAAGAAATAAATGCATTGCCTTTTCTTTTCAACACAAAATCCAGATGCCACAGATGAATATTACTGACTTTTGCAATGAAATACAATATCCAACTTACCTATGTTTAAATATTGTTAATATATACATTTTCAATTTTGTTTGATAATTTTCACACTAAACCCTACCAAAGTAGAATGTATATTCTTAATTGAAACAAACAATACCAGACCGCACCAAGATTATTAAACAAAACCAGATGTCAAATTAAATAAAGTGGTACTAGACTTAAAATGATCAGTTCCTTCAACTGTACAGTATCAAATGTCACGTTTTATAGGGGTGTAACTAAGCTTCTCATGTAGCCCTCTATTGAGTAACTCTCTATACCAGTAATTTCATGGTCATTGTATTTAATTGGTTTTAATATAAAATAAAAATAAAGAAATCAAAATATCATTGTTTCCTAGTTTTCAAGTTTATTTAAGAGTCAAGAGTCAAGAGAGTTTTATTGTCATGTGTCTCAGATAGGACAATGAAATTCTTCATCTTCAAATAAAAGATTCTGAATACCAAACATCCTATATAAAAAAACACCGTATATCTAACCTGTTAAGAGAAAAACGGAGTTGTTTTTGTTAAAAAGCACAGCTTCTTCCCAACACATAGCAGGCTATTTTACACTAAGGGCATTGGACTTTTTGCACATATACAGAATGGTATGTCAATACCAATAATTGGGGGTTTTAATTTATTGAATTTTATCTATGAGTACGGTGTTACAGGCCTGTTATGCTGCAAGTGAGAATTCAATTGTTTCATTTATCAGTACATATAATAATTAAACACTATAAGGTTTAGAGAGATATTAACCAATCATGAGCAGTTTGGACTAATGTAGTCAAGGCTTCTTGGTCAGCATGGGCAAGATGGGCCGAAGAGCCTGCGTTGGTGCTGGGGTACACAAAAGGCTGGAGAAACTCAGCGGGTGCAGCAGCATCTAAGGAGCGAAGGAGATAGGCAATGTTTCGGGCCAAAACCCTTCTTCAGTCTGGTGCTGTATGACTCCATGGCTCTTGATGCTTGAAATTTCAATGTCATAAGGCTTGGTTGCTGCAAAAGGGGAACATGAGGTGCTGCTCCTCCAGTTTGCACAAGGCCTCACACTGGCAATAGAAGAAGTCAGCATTGGAATGGGTAAGGGAGTTAAAATGGTTCTCAACAGGACATCCAGCAGGCCTTGGCAGACCGGAGCACAAGTGTCGCTTAGTCCCACTGATGTAAAGGAGGCCACATTTGGACCACCAAATGCCGTAAATGAGGTTTGAAAAGGTACACTGTCTCACTTGGATGGAGGTGAGGGAGAACATATAGGGATACGTGTTCCATTTCTTACAGTTGCAGGGGGAAGTACTTGGAGAGGGGGTGGTTTGGGTGAGGAAGAATGAGCCAAAGAGTTGCAAAAGGTGTCTCTGCTGAAAGGGGTTAGGACGGGAAGATGTGGCATCACGTTGATGGGTCCCAATCAAAATGTCACCTATCCATTCCCTCAACAGATGCTGACTGACCCACTGAATTACACCAGTAACTTTTGTTTTGCCGGCTTGTAATTCCTTGGCTTAAGAGAGAATGGTTGGCTAAATGGACATCTGCCACGGATGGCAGGTGGACAACGGTTGACCCAATCTGGTTTGTGCAGCCTCTGAAGGTGCTCTCATCTGAATCCAATTCCCCTTCCTCTTTCTCTTTAGATTTGCAAATTTTATTTTCATGTTTTATCTAAGTCCCTTGCAAAGCCTAAAATTGAAACCTGCTCAAACCTACCTCCTGGAATCACATATAGAGAATGACCACTTGTCAAAATACACGAGTGTATTTGAAGGAACTGTAAGTCAGTGGTAGCATCAACTGGCAGCATTAACTGGCAAGGAACACGCAGTAACATGATAGCTCACGATGAGCAGGTCAGAAAATTATTTAGTGCATATACATCAAAATTGGAAATGTTTAATAACATTTGTCCAAGACAATCTTCATCCACCAGATGGAGCTAAAAGTTTAAAGATATTTTGAGAGTAGAAATTATTTCAAAATATTTTGAAACTATCTGAAATTGGAGGTCAATGTTCATACCACTGGGGTGTAAACTACCCAAGCGAAATATGAGGTGCTGCTCCTACAATTTACGGCAGGACTCACACTGGTCATGTGGTATGAACATTGACTTCTCCAACATCAGGTAGTCCCTGCTTTCTCCCTCTTTCCCCTCCCCTTCCCAGCTCTCCCTCAGCCCACTGTCTCCGCCTCTTCCTTTCTTCTTCCCGCCCCTCCCCCCCCACCCCCACATCAGTCTGAAGAAGGGTTTTGACCCGAAATGTCACCTATTCCTTCCCTTCATAGATGCTGCCTCACCTGCTGAGTTTCTCCAGCATTTTTGTCTACCTAAGATATTTTGAAATGTTGATGACGATGCAAGACCGCAAATATTATTCTGAATTCATTAAACTTTGACACCAGCAGAACTGAAGTGTGAAGTAAAACAATCACAGTCAGAATAAATTATTAAATAGCAAGAGACTAGAAAGTGCAGAGAAGTAAAGAGCTTTGTGCTTCTTTGTGCTAAAACATGAGGTTACATGGGTCAAAGAAGGGTCTCGACCCAAAATGCCACCAATTCCTTCTTTCCAGAAATGCTGCCTGGCCTGCTGAGTTACTCCAGCTTTTTGTGTCTATCTTCGGTTTAAACAGCATCTGCAGTTCCTTATTACGTATCTGTCTACATGATGTTTTTTAAGTCACAATTATCATGTAAAAATTGAACAAACTTTGTTAAAAATATGTAAAAGGTAAGGCCAAAATTTAAGCACATATATCTGGCAAGTTGCACCTCACGCCAGTGGAAATATTTGCTGAAGTTTCTCATTTTGAAATTGTTTTTATTCATACAATACAATACAATACAATACAATACAATACTGTTTATTGTCATTTGAACCTCATTGAGGTTCAAACGAAATTTGGTTTCTGCAGTCATACAAACAAGAAAAGACCAAGACACAACACAATTTACACAAACAAAGGAGGAGATTCACTGCGATGGAAGGCAAAGTCTTATCTCTCCCCTGCACTCCCCATTCTCCTCCCGATGTCAGAGTCACAGCCCCCGGCGGGCGATGTTAAATAAGTCCCAGCGGCCATTCAGGCCGCGCCGGGCAATGCAAGGCCGCATTCCGGGTCTTGATGTTGGAGCCTCTGGCAGGTGCTAGCAAGTGTCACGGCCGTTAAAGCCGCGCCAGGCGATGTAAGGACCTGCTGCAGGTCACTTTCAACCCCGCAACTCGGGCGGGAGAAGTTGCCGTCGCGGGAGCTCTGAAAAGCGGTCCCCCACCAGGGACCCGCGAGCTCCCGGTGTTACCGTCCACCGGCCTGCAGCTGGAGCCTCCGAATCTCCGGGGTCGGGCAGCAGCAGCGCGCTACCGCAGCTCCTCCCATTCCGAACTCAGCCAGCTCCACGATGGTGAGTAGTCTGCAAGCTCTGCGGCTGGAGCCCCAGGTCGGGTCAGTACAAATGAAACCAAAGGAAAAGACAATTTGATACAATCACAGCAAATCTGACCTTGCCCTCGTTGAAGCAATGTGGCCATTTTTAGGAAGACCAGCATTTATTCCTAAAGGGCCTGTCCCACTATGGCGACCTAATTTGCGAGTTTAGAAGAGTTTGCGCTCGCCACAAACTTGCAACATGGTCGAAACGTGGTCCTAGGAGGCCACTGTAACTCTCCTTCATGCTCGAGAGAAATTCCCGCATACTCATGGCCTCAGTTTGGTCGAGGAAAAATTTTCAATATGCTGAAAAATATTCCGCAAATAAAAATTGGTCGGCATGGTTCTTTTGAACTCATAGTGCAGCGGTAGTGGAGTCGCCATGTAGTTATAGGTAGTCGAGTTAGCTGTAGGCAATCTTCTTTGCTGACTGGGCATTTTAATTGGCTCATTGGGGAAAAAAAATGTAAGCACGAGTTTTCAGAACCAAGGAAAACGGACACGTAATGTTAAATGTCCGCTGAACTTTATTAAAAGTTGTCTGGCTTCTTAAAAGTGGCTCCACTACTTCTCTCCCATTCTCCCCCTTCTCCCCTCCCCCCCTCCCCGCTCTTTTAAAGGACTTACCATACTCTTTTACCTTCCTGTTCATCGCGGGTATCATCTAGGCTCCCTCGCTTTCCCTGACCCCCCGCCTTTGCAAAGTGTTTGTGTGTTTGTGTGTGTGTGTGCTGACGGTCGATCCAGCTCGCAGTTTCATCGCTGACGGTCGATCCAGCCCACGGTTTTTCAGCCGGGTGCCCCCGAGTTTGAAGGTCGAAGACAGTTGCTGAAAAGTCGTGTCAGTGGGACAGGCCCTTGACATTTTGGGTCGAGACCCAGTATCGCACATGAGCAACGAAAGCAGTCTTCCATCGACATAGAAAAAGTTTCATAAATGGATTCGATCATGCCATAATTGATAGGAGCAGAATTAGGCCACTGGCTGATCTATCTCTTCCTCCAAACCCCATTCTCCTGCCTTCTCCCCATAACCTCTGACACCTGTACTAATCAAGAATTTAACTATCCCTGCCTTAAATATATCCACTGACTTGGCCTTCTCAGCCTTCTGTGGCAAAGAATTCCACAGATTCAACACCCTCTGACTAAATAAATCTCTCCTCATCTCCTTAAGAAAAGAACAACCTTTAATTCTGAGGCTGTGCCCTCTGGTCCTAAACTCTCCCACCGGTGGACACATCCTCTCCACATCCACTATATCCAAGACTTTCACTATTCTATATGTTTCAATGAGGTCCCCCCTCATTCTTCTAAATTTAATTTAATTTAATGTCTAAACCTATAATATTTTAATATATATCAAAATGTCAATGTGGAGTAAAAGAATTGCTGACCAGCAAAGTATGTCTTGTTACAGTGCAGGACACAAAAAGTCCTAAATTTCCTGCAGGCCCCTGATGTGCATTTACAGGTGCCCTACCATACTTTCATTAATTCTACCAATTGGAAGGATGTATTTAAAATACTATTACCATTGAGAAGATTTTGCTTTGATTCCCTTGCTTCATGTTTAAGTGTTTCCCATCTTCCTTTTCAAATTCACTCATAACAACTGTAACTGAATAAGGTAGCAATTTCTTCTCCTTTATCTTTTGAGTTAAGTTAAGAAGTTTCTTCTCATCTCTGTCCTCTTTCCAAGCAAAATGTGATTGCACTAGAGAGGGAGAAGTTATTGCTGAACTGAAAAATTATGGCTATGAGTATTCAGTCTGAAGAAGGGTCTCGACCCGAAACGTAACCTATTCCTTTGCTCCATAGATGCTGCCTCACCGGCTGAGTTTCTCCAGCATTTTTGTCTAACTTTGGCTATGAGTAAAGATTGCATAAGTTGGGGGTTTTCTTCCTTCTAACAGAAGAAGCCTAGTGTAGAATTAAGGTGTATAAAATCATGAGGGGCCCATATAAAGTAAATAGGAAGAACCTATTTTCCTTAACAGAGATGTCCGAAAGGAGGTTGCACATACTTAAAATAAATGGTGAAAGGATTAGAGGGAGAAATAAGGATGGTTGCCACTTACAGCCTGAAAGGTGATAGAGACAAACACCTCATCACATTTATACAGTACTAGGAATTGTACTTTCCAGCTGCAGGGCTGGACTAGAATTGGGGTGGTTCTTTTTTGACCTCTCCTAATGCATTCGGCCAAGTGACTTTATTGTGGCAAGTATTCCTCTGACTGTTATTCTACCTCAAAACAGGAACTGGGAAACTAACTTCTATGTTTTCTATTCAAGAATAAGATCTAAATGGGGTGGGAGATTGCAACCGTCACGTTGTCCGCCTTGTTTCAACGAATGCAATCTACCTGGCATGCACAATCAAGTAAGATCAAATAGAACAAGTTGTCCTACAACTTTAGGCTGTGAACGCCATACGCAAGAAGATCAAAATAACCCCCTAAAGATCTTGAAGAAAATACACGCAGGTCACGGGGAGAACGTACAAACTCTGTACAGACAGCGCCCGTAATCGGGATCGAACCCGGGTCTCCAGCACTGCATGCGCTGTAAGGCAGCAACTCTACCGCTGCGCCACCGTGACTGCCCATGACATCCACAACAGAGTGTAGAATGGAGGATGAGGGTGTGAGGTGTGAAGCAGGAGCTGGCAGGTGCTAGGTGTAGACTCATGAGGTGAGGAGAGGGATGACGGGCAGATGGAGCCAGATAGTAAACGAGTCAGAGGTAGAGTCAGAAACTGGAAGGTGATGTGGAGAGCATTAAGGGCTGCAGATTCTGGAATCTGATAAGTTATGTGGTAAGCGAAACTAGATAGATTTAATTGATGTATGGTGACAACAACCATGTCACAGGAGTTGGGGAAGTAAAGAAGGAGGGTTGCCAAACACTGGGTGGATCAAAAGAAGAGTAAAATTACCACAGATAGTGCGAGTGACATACGTCTATGACTCTTCCATACTCATACATAGTTTAGGCATTGTCAGAACCAATCAGCTCCAGATCTTATTACACCCAAGATACATATGGCTTCAAAGTTCACTGCTGAAAACTGTTATAGCTGCTGGCACAATATTCAGTTTTGCCCATTATCCTGTAGCAGACGACTGATCGTCTGAGTTTTGAAATACGTTTAGTTCTTTTAATTTGTGATTTTAAATTTGAAAGAGAAAAATACGAAATGAACACTTCTTTATATTTCTGCTGTCTGTATTTGGTCGTACTCTCTGGTAAGTCTTAAGATGATTCATATTATAGTAATATATTTGGAAGTGTGAATGTATTTAATCTACTTCTGAAAACCGACAATAGATATTCCTCATCAATATGTGCGGTTCCCGGCAAAGGATGGAGAAAATGGATGAACTATATGTTGGTGTAAAGGGCCTGTCCCACTTACGCGATTTTTTCAGGCCACTTGCCGGCACCCGTCATAGTCGCAGCAGTTCTCCGAAAATTTTCAACATGTTGAAAATCCAGCGGCAACCAGAACAAGATACGACTCTTTGGGTGACCCATCACGACCATACAGGCTTCACCCCGCGACAGGTCGTGAGTAGTCTCCTCAGTCGCCCAAAGAGTCGTAGTGTCTTTCGGGTCGCCGCTGAATTTTCAACATGTTGAAAATTTTTGGCGACCTATAACGGGTGCTGGCAGTTGCCGAAAAAGTTGTGTAAGTGAGACAGGCCCATAAATCTTCTTTCGTGTGCCCCCTGGATAGACAGGGAGCCAGAGCAAAGGATTGCATTCTCCCTAATAAGTAGAAGAAGATCTTGAGCTGTGCTGGCTATTAGTAACAAATACAAGGTGGACCTGATATTTCGAACTCTGTGACGATTTTACTTCGGTAAACAAATGGCTCATTCAGCATTATTATTCCTTTCACCTGCTAAATAGATTAAAAAAATAGACTTCCACAGAGACATAGTTCACTTAAACCTAATCCACTATTTTGGGTTTGACTACGCACTTTATACCTTACCAAACTTTACTCGTAGACAGGATACAGAATAGGCAAAAATGGGTACAGATTTATATTAGTACCTTCACACCTGATGCTTAAGTTAAAATTACCCTCAGATGTTATTACTTTTATCACTTTATTACCCAGAAGATTCTGGGCTGCTAAAATAAAGGTAATTTCTGAGTTTAAACATTTACATTTGATCTGGTGAAAGAATACTCTGAAACATCATGGAATTATCTACCTGGCAAAAGCCACAGTTAGATGAAAAGGAATAAAAAAGCAGTTCACCCTTTAGATATAAATCAACAACTCAACGTTTAAGAAAGAAAGAACTTCCAAAGATCTTTCCCAATTATATTGTTTTTGTGTATACATTTAATTCAATTTTAGAAATGATCACATCTCAACAGACCTTTCAGGAAACATATTATCATAGCATAACAATAACTTACTGTGTAAAAATGTTCTCATCTTTATCACTGACAATAGACAATAGACAATAGGTGCAGGAGTAGGCCGTTTGACCATTCAAGCCAGCACCGCCATTCAATGTGATCATGGCTGATCATCCCCAATCAGTAACCCGTTCCTGCCTTCTCCCCATTTCCCCTGACTCCGCTATCTTTAAGAACCCAATCTAGCTCTCTCTTGAAAGTATCCAAAGAACCTGCCTCCACTGCCCTCTGAGGCAGACAATTCCACAGACTCACAACTCTCTGTGAGAAAAAGTGTTTCTCATCTACGTTCTAAATGGCTTACCCCTTATTCTTAAACTGTGGTTCCTGGTTATGGACTCTCCCAACATTGGGAACATGTTTTCTGCCTCTAGCGTGTCTAAACCCTTAATAATCTGATATGTTTCAATAAGATCACCTCTTATCCTTCTAAACTCCAGAGTATGCAAGCCCAGCCACTCCATTCTCTCAGCATACGAGAGTCCCGCCATCCCGGGAATTAACCTTGTAAACCTACGCTGCAGTTCAGTTTGTATCCTCTCATTACTGACTCTTCTGCCAGCAGAAACAAGTTTTTCTAATTTACCAAAATTAAGGGTGGCATGGTAGCACAGCAGTAGAGTAGCTGCCTTACAGCGCTTGCACCACCAGAAATGCTGGTTAAATCCCGACGAGAGATGGCTGCCTGTACAGGGTTTGTATGTTCTCCCCGTAACTGCGTGGGTTTTCTCCGAGATCTTCGGTTTCCGCCCAGTCTCCAAAGACGTACAGGTTTGTAGGTCGATTGGCTTGGTATAAGTGTAAACTGTCCCTTGTGTGTGTAGGGTGGTGTTAATGTGCACGGATCGCTGGTCGTTGCAGACTCGGTGGGCCAAAGGGCCTGTTTCCGTACTGCATCTCTAAACTAAATTGATCATAAGCTGCCAATATTAACACCACCATAAAATCTCCTACTGAGTTCAAGGAGAAAACTCTGCACTCTCAAACATATAGAGTTCTGCATTCCTAATCCCCCACTTGAAAACTTTCTTTGTTTCAATTTGTAGACTTGACATTCTAATGTGTAATGATTGAATTTGTCCACAATATCCTTCTGAGGCACAATCTGTAATTAAAATTGCTTTGCGAATATAAAACTTCTCCTATAATTAGAGATTGCTCAAAGATTGCAAGAATTATGTGTCTGAGTAATCAAAAAGCCACAGCCTGTGTTGAAATAGAACTAAATTATCATCACTAGTTAAGATTTTTCAAAGGTTTGACATGAGTGTTCAAATACGTTTTTACTGTTTCAATCAATTTGGAGAGAGTGGAGGCTATTTAGCTCCTCAGGCTAGAATGGACAATCAACTAGATCCATTTATTTCACTTAAGCTTGCCTTCATAAATTGTAAACAAAAATCCATTATTCACAGGTTTGAAGTCTTCGATTAATTACATGCCCAAAGGTTTTTTTTTCATCAGAGATTTCTAATTTTGAATACCCTTCATGAAAAGATGCACTTCCTGAAATAAACTTGGAAAAACTCAGCTCCCATAATAAATTTAGCCACCCTTGTTATTGACTCGAGAACAAGCAGATTCTTGCCACGGGAACAAGCAGATTCTCGTCATTTTTCTGTGTATTTTTATATTTTTAATTCCCACAATTTAATCAGGCTATAATATTCATTTTTTTAGTAGAACTAATCTATTCGACCCATCCTTACAATTTAACAAATTTCTCAACTTGTTCACCATAAACCCAGTTTGCAAATAAGGTGAACTACGAACTTAGAAGTTGCAAAAATTCTAAACTGATTGTTCACAAAAGGGAAAAAAGCATGTCACAATATATAAAACAAAAGTTGACAGGAAATAACATGTGTTTAATGCTGAAAAAATGTAATTCTAACAATCATATTCTGTTTCTCTCCATTAAAAACTATTGAAATATAAAAACGCTATCGTGGCAGACTGCACAACGACCATGGTGTCTGAAAAAACAACCAGTTCATCGACAACATTGTCCAGCACAACCTCTGGTCCATCAAGCAGAACGACAAGCAAATCATCAACACTGTCGACCACTATAACAGCTAGGCCGACCACAATGTCTACTAAAGGTCCATCTACAATAAGCACCAATTCTTTGACCAGCCAGGTAACCACTGGCTTGTCAATGGAATTGTCTAAAGCAACAACCAGCCCATTAGCAACTGTGACAAGTAGAACGAGCAAACCATCGAGTGCATTGTCCAGCACGACTGCCAGTCCATCGAGCACGTTGTATAAAACATCATCTGACCAATCAACCAAACACTCTAGCACATTGGCCACAGAATTGGTAACAACACCTAGCATAACAAACAGTCCTTCAAGTACATTTTCCGAAACAACAAAAAGAAAATCGACAACACCCTTCAGCACAAATTCCAAACTGTCCACCACATCTACAGAAACAACCATTAGTCCAGTGACCACCATCTCCAGCACATCAATAATCACGTCCACCGGCTCAACAACAAACCTGTCAACTACACGATCTGAGACAACAACCAGAGCACTGACTACACTGTCTACCACTGGTCCATCCTCAGGACAGTCCAGCACAACTGACAGACGGTCGACCACAGTGCTGAAAACAACAACCAATCCATCAGCAACAATTTACAGCACAACAGGCCACCCGTCTACCACACTATCGAGCAAAACCACCAGAATGACTTCCACACTGCCTGAAACAACAGCTGGCACATCCACAACACCGCCCATCTCAACAACCAGTCCATCAACAACACTCTCCAGCACATCATCCAGACTGATGACCACAACAGCAGAAACAACATCCAATCCACTGACCACCATCTCCAGCACAACGGCCAGTCCATCAACAACACTCTCCAGCACATCAACAATCACGTCCACCGGCTCAACAACCAGCCCGTTTTCCACACTTTCTGAATCAACTCTTCATCCATCGACATCAACTGACCAATTGACCAAACAATCCAGCACATTGTCCACATTGCCTGTAACAACCACTGGTCCATCCACAACCCTCTCCACGATAACAAACAGTCCATCAAGTACTTTTTCTGAGACAACACGAAAATCAACAACATTCTCCAGCGCAACGTCCAAACTGACAACCACAACTGCAGGAACAACAAGCAATCCACTGACCTCCATCTCCAGCACATTGACCGGTCCATCTACAACACACTCCAGCACATCAACCACTGGCCCATCGACAACACTGTCCATACAGACACCCACCCTGTTTTCCACACATTCTGCAACAATACTCCATTCATCTACACCACTATCCACAACAATGACTGGGCCATTAACAACACTGTCCAGTACGACTGCCAGTCCTTCAAGCACATTGTATACAACATCGAGCGACCAATCAACCAAACATTCCAGCACATTGTCCACAGTGTCCGGAACAACCATCGGCTCATCAGCAACTCTCTCCCACATAACCAACAGCCCTTCAAGTACATTTTCTAAAACAACTTCCACACTGTCAACCACAACGGCAGAAACAACAGCCCGTCCAATGACCACCATCTCCAGCACATCAACAATCACGTCCACCGGCTCAACAACGAGCCTGTCAACTACACGATCTGAGACAACAACCGGACCACCGACCACAATATCTACCACAACAATTGGTCCATCCAAACAACAGTCCAGCACAACTGACAGACAGTCGACCACAGTGCTGAAAACAACAACCAATCCATCAACAACAATGTACAGCACAACAGGCCACCCGTCTACCACAGTATCGAGCAAAACCCCCAGAATGACATCCACACTGCCTGAAACAACAGCTGGCCCATCCACAACAACGCCCATCACAACAACCAGTCCATCAACAACACTCTCCAGCACATCATCCAGACTGACGACCACAACATCAGAAACAACATCCAATCCACTGACCACCATCACCAGCACAAAGGCCAGTCCCTCTACAATACTCCCCAGCACATCAACAATCACGTCCACCGGCTCAACAACCAGCCTGGCAACTACACGATCTGAGACAACAACCAGAGCACCAAGCACAATATCTACCACAACGACTGGTCCATCCACAGGACAGTTTAGCACAACTGCCAGACTGTCGTCCACAGTGCCGAAAACAACATACAATCCAACATCCACCATGTCCACAATTGCAACAGGTCCATTAACAACACTGTCGAGCACATCGTATACAACATCGACCGACCAATCAACCAAACATTCCAGCACATTGTCCACAGTGCCCGGAACAACCTTCGGCTCACCAACAACTCTCTCCCACATAACGATCAGCCCTTCAAGTACATTTTCTAAAACAACTTCCACACTGTCAACCACAATGGCAGAAACAACATCCAATCAACTGACCACCATCTCCAGCACAACGGCCAGTCCATCTACAATACTCCCCAGCACATCAACAATCACATCCACCGGCTCAACAACCAGCCCGTTTTCCACACTTTCTGAATCAACTCTTCACCCATCGACACCGTTGTTCACAGAAACAACAGGCCCACTATCAACACACTCCAGCACAACTGCTAGTCCATCAAGCACGTTGTATACAACATCAACCGACCAATCGACCAAACAATCCAGCACATTGTCCACATTGCCTGTAACAACCACTGGCCCATCCACAACACTCTCCATGATAACAAACAGTCCATCGAGTACTTTTTCTGAGACAACACGAAAATCAACAACATTCTCCAGCGCAACGTCCAAACTGACAACCACAACTGCAGGAACAACAAGCAATCCACTGACCTCCATCTCCAGCACAATGACCGGTCCATCTACAACACACTCCAGCACATCAACCACTGGCCCATCGACAACACTGTCCATACAGACACCCACCCTGTTTTCCACACATTCTGCAACAATACTCCATTCATCTACACCACTATCCACAACAACGACTGGGCCATTAACAACACTGTCCAGTACGACTGCCAGTCCTTCAAGCACATTGTATACAACATCGAGCGACCAATCAACCAAACATTCCAGCACATTGTCCACAGTGTCCGGAACAACCATCGGCTCATCAGCAACTCTCTCCCACATAACCAACAGCCCTTCAAGTACATTTTCTAAAACAACTTCCACACTGTCAACCACAACGGCAGAAACAACGGCCCGTCCAATGACCACCATCTCCAGCACATCAACAATCACGTCCACTGGCTCAACAACGAGCCTGTCAACTACACGATCTGAGACAACAACGGGACTACCGACCACAATATCTACCACAACGACTGGTCCATCCACAGGACAGTTCAGCACAACTGCCAGACTGTCGTCCACAGTGCTGAAAACAACATACAATCCAACATCCACTATGTCCACAATAGCAACAGGTCCATTAACAACACTGTCGAGCACATCGTATACAACATCGACCGACCAATCAACCAAACATTCCAGCACATTGTCCACAAAGTCAGTAACTACCACTGGCTCAATGCCAACTCTCTCCAGCACAACATCTAAACTGCCAACCATATCTGTAGAAACAACAGCCCATCCACTGACCACCATCTCCAGCACAATGACTGGTCCCTCTACAATACTCTCCAGCACATCAACAATCACGTCCACCGGCTCAACAACCAGCCTGGCAACTACACGATCTGAGACAACAACCAGAGCACCAAGTACAATATCTACCACAACGACTGGTCCATCCACAGGACAGTTCAGCACAACTGCCAGACTGTCGTCCACAGTGCCGAAAACAACATACAATCCAACATCCAGCATGTCCACAATAGCAACAGGTCCATTAACAACACTGTCAAGCACGTTGTATACAACATTAACCAACCAATCGACCAAACAATCCAGCACATTGTCCACAGTGTCCGGGACAACCACCGACTCACCAACAACACACATAACAAACAGCCCTTCAAGTACATTTTCTGAAACATCTTCCAAACTGTCAACCACAACTGCAGAAATGACAGCTCATCCAATGACCACCATCTCCAGCACAACGACCGTTCCTTCTCCAATACTCTCCAGCACATCAACAATCACGTCCACTGGCTCAAAAACGAGCCTGGCAACTGCACGATCTGAGACAACAACTACACCATCGACCACAATATCTACCACAACCACTGGTCCATCCAAAGAACAGTCCAGCACAACTGACAGACAGTCAACCACAGTGCTGAAAACAACAACCAATCCATCAACAACAATGTACAGCACAACAGACCACCCGTCTACCACACTATCGAGCAAAACCACCAGCCTGGCAACTACACGATCTGAGACAACAACTGGAATACCGTCCACAATATCTACCACAACTACTGGCCCATCCACAGGACAGCCCAGCACAACTGCCAAAATGTCGTCCACAGTACCAAAAACAACATACAATCCAACATCCACTATGTCCACAATAGCAACAGGTCCATTAACAACACTGTTGAGCACATTGTATACAACATCAACCGACCAATTGACCAAACAATCCAGCACATTGTCCACAAAGTCAGTAACTACCACTGGCTCAATGACAACTCTCTCCAGCACAACATCCAGACTGCCAACCATATCTGCAGAAACAACAGCCCATCCACTGACCACCATCTCCAGCACAACGACCATTCCCTCTACAATACGGTCAAGCACTTCAACCTGCCCAACGATCATGTCCACTGGCTCAACAATGAGTCTGTCGACTACACGATCTGAAACAAAAACTACACCATCGACCACACTGTCCACCACAATTACTGGCCCATCCACAGGACAGTCCAGCACAAATGACAGACAGTCGACTGCAATGCTGAAAACAACAATCAATCCATCAACAACCATGTACAGTACATCAGGCCATCCGTCTACCACACAATCGAGCAAAGTGACCAGAATGTCATCCACAGTGTCTGAAACAACCACTGGCCCATCCACCACACTGTCGAGCACAATGACCGGTCCATCTACAATACTCTCCAGCACTGCGACCAACCCAACTATCCTGTCCTCTCGCTCACCAACCAGCCTGTCAACCACACAATCTGAAACAACAGCCAGTCTGAATACTGCCTTCTCAAAAGCAACAACTGGTCCATTGATAACACTATCTAGCATAACAGACCTTCCATCAACAACACTGTCCAGCACAACCATCAAATCGTTGTCCACCTCAACACATCTACCATCAACAACGTCTCAAATTTCAACCGGTCCATCAATAACACAATCCAGCAGAACAACCTTCCTGCCCACCACAATGTCCAAAGCATCAGCCAGTCCATCGACTGCACAAACTAGGCCAACGACTGGCTTCTCATCAACTCTCTCCAGCACAACAACCAGTCCGTTGACCATTTTGTCTGGAACAACCTCAGGCCCATCAACAACACCCTCAAACACAGTATTCAGCCCTTTGACCACCTTTACTGAAACAACAAAAAGTCCTTTGACCGCAACGCCCGACATATCGACCAGCCCTTTGACCATGTCATTCATCACAACCACTGGCATACCACCGAATCCATCAAACACACTAACCAGCATGACTATTACCACCTCAACCATGCCTTCATCATCACACCCTCCCACCATGGTGACTAGCACAAAAACTACACTGTCAAGTGCATTAACTATCACATCACGCAGTCCATCCAATTCTTCAGTGAGTTTGTCAACTGCCGTGACCAGTCCAATAACCGAGTCAGCCACTCCAAGAACCCAGTTGACCAGCTTGTCAACCAAACTCACCAGGAGTCCTTCCACAATATTGACTGTGACTGCCAGTATACCGTTCAGCACTTCAGTGCAATCCACAAGTAGGCAACCCAACACAATCAGCACTTCGAGCAAGCCAGCCAGAACAACCAAGACACCCACAGCAAGTACAACTCCTTCCAATTCATTTAGTACAACCATGAAGCAAATCCTGACAACAACAGTCAAAATACAACAGACCACAAGTGAGTATTGACCTTGTTAACCAAGCATTAAATGTACCTGTAAAATGTTAATTGTATCTATTTCCTGGTGTCATGATTATCAAGCATCCTTTTGCATTAAATTGCATGAAACCCACATTGTTCAACTTAGTGTAGGACAATGCTTCCAATTGGCACAACACACCATGCAAGATTTTCACAATTTGCATTTTGGTCTTCATTATTCTGTTTGACCATGTTATGCAGTCCTAACTTCCAATTTACCTTCCATTTTGTAGTATTTTATTAATTTTATAACCCCCTGAGTTTCTCTAGAAATTTGTTTTTTTTTGCTACTGTGTCTCTATACATTCCTAAATTTGATTTGTCACTCTAGGTGCAGACACAATAATTCTACACATTTTATTGTGAACCTTTATGCAGCTAATATGTTTAATGCTCATAACATCTGTAAATATGTTGTAAGCACAGAGGGTAAAAAAATATTTGAGATATGAAAAGGATGTACATTGCTCAAATGACATCACTAGAGGCCTGTGACTGGAGGTGTGCCTCAGGGTTCGGTGATGGGCCCGTTATTGTTTGTCATTTATATCAATGATTTGGATGAGCACATACACGGCAAGATTAGCAAGTTTGCAGTTGATACAAAAGTGGGTGGATTTGCAGATAGTGAAGATGGTTGTGAAAAATTGCAGTAGGATCTTGATCAATTGGCCAGGTGGGCTGAGGAATGGTTGATGGAATTTAATGCAGAGAAATGTGAGGTGTTGCATTTTGGGAAGTCTAACAAGGGCAGGACCTACACAGTGCATGGTAGGGGTCCGGGGAGCGTTGTAGAGCAGAGGGATCTAGGAGTGCAGGTGCATGGTTCTGTGAAGGTGGAGTCGCAGGTAGATCGGGCGACCAAAAATAAGTTTGGCACATTGGCCTTCATCAGTCAGAATATTGAGTATAGAAGTCGGGAGGTCATATTGCAGTTGTATAAGACGTGGGTGAGACCGCATTTCGAGTATTGTGTTCAGTTCTGGGCACCATGTTATAGAAAAGCTGGAAAGGGTACAGAGAAGATTTACGAGGATGTTGCCAGGACTAGTAGGTCTGAGCTACAGAGAGAGGTTGAATAGGCTGGGACTCAATTCCTTGGAGTGTAGGTGGATGAGGTATGATCTTATAGAGGTGTGTGAAATCATGCAGGAAATAGATCGGGTAGATGCACAGAGACTCTTGCCCAGAGTAGGTGAATCGAGGACCAAGATGGCATAGGTTAAGGATGAAGGGGAAAGATTTAATAAGAATCTGAGGGGTCGTTTTTTCATACGAAGGGTGGTGGGTGTGTGGAACAAGCTGGTAGTTGAGGCAGGGACCATCCCAACACTTAAGAAGCAGTTCGACAGGTACATGGATAGGACTGGTTTCGAAGGATATGGAGGAAACGTGGGCACGTTGGACTAGTGTAGCTGGGACATGTTGGCCGGTGTGGGCAAGTTGGGCCGAAGGACGGGTTTCCACACTGTATGACTCTATATCATTAATTAACACTGTTACCTATTTTAGAGAAACAACCATGCCTGAATGGAGGGATCTGGGAATATGGAAAATGTGACTGCAAAGACCACTATGAAGGGCCCATCTGTGAACGTGTAAAAGATGACATTAAAGTTGGTGGGTTTATTTTCAGAGAAACCAATTTTCTCATGCTGTTAATTTGACGCGACAGCTTCTTGTATTCCCTTATGCTGATCTAACAGACAATTATCTTCTCTTGTCCTTGTCCTGCGCACATTGTTTTCAAAAAGTGAGAAGTCCAGGTTGCATTCCCCACCCTATTAAGAAATGTTATTGCATATGGTAAAATGTATAAATGCTACATTGTGGCATTTAATTACAAATCAACCACTAAATCCGAATACAAACAGTGCATTTCCAGAAATTCTGTCCCTGTCTTTCGCGCAGAGAACAGTTTTGATGCATGTAACTTGTCTGTGGCCATAGGGTCAAAAGTGATTTTTCAATTAGATAACACTCAAAAAAAAAAGCAATATAATGTCTGAACAACAGGACATTACAGAATGAAGTGATTCAGCATCATACTCATGGCTGCTTTTTGAAAAAGATGTCCATTTCCCTTTCCATCCACTGCTAATTCTGCACAGTTTTATTCTAAGTACAATAAAACCCTCTTAATCTGGCACACGGGGGCTTTCTTGTTGTTGGCCGAGCAGCGTCTCCAGATTAATAAATGTTATTTTATTAATTCTCCAACACTCTTTCAATTCACTTTTATTCCATTGTGTAACACCCAAATAAAGTTTACCAGTGATCTTGGTAATTTAAAGGGGGCATAGGAAACATAACGGAGCATTTCCAAGAGAGCCTGAGACATAAACCAAGTGAATTTAAAGACAGTGAGAGAATGTATCCCCAGTGAGTGCAGGGGAATACAGGCACTGGAGCCCCAATGAAGAAAATGGAACACGGGAATCAGTGATCTGAGAGCCAGGTGCCAAACCATCAGCATTCCCAAATGGCTGATAAAACATTATTGGAATTTTACTCTGCATTATTTCTCAAAATTACTCTTTAATATGTGAAGGTAGACAAAAGTTCTGAAGAAGGGTCTCAACACGAAACGTCACCATAGATGCTGCCTCACCCGCTGAGTTTCTCCAGAATTTTTGTCTACCTTCGATTTTTCCAGCATCTGCAGTTCTTTCTTAAACTTTAATATGTGAATACCACTGTTACTGGCAGAGTATTCCTGTTTTATATAAATTAACAAATCAAAAACAAACTTTACCTAGCTCCCTGATAGTATCTAGGTCAATTAGTGATTAATTAAATTGTAACTGATGATTTACAGAAGTTGTTGAGGCCACCGCTAACGTCTCAGTCAAGATAACGAACAAAGAATTTTCCAAAGACCTGCTAAACAAAACATCGAAAGAATACAAAGAATTCTCGCTTGAATTTGATAAAGAGGTTGGTGCCTAGAACTATGCAGTATTGTTCCTAATTGTAACTTAGTATCAGTTTACTACTGCTTGCTTGCTTTCATATTCACTATATCTACATATTAAAAGTCTTTTTTTTCCCTCAGCATCATCATCATCAACTTTGGTGATATTATGGATTCTTTTGTTTAAGAAGGAACTGCAGATGCTGGAAAAATTGAAGGTAGACAAAAATGCTGGTGAAACTCAGCGGGTGAGGCAGCATCTATGGAGCGAAGGAAGAGGTAACGTATTGGGTCGAGACGCTTCTTCAGACTGATGTGTAGAAGGGTCTCGACCCGAAACGCCACCTATTCCTTCACTCCATAGATGCTGCCTCACCCGCTGAGTTTCTCCAGCATTTCTGTCTACCTTATGGATTATTTCAGTACCTTGGCCATGCTCTTCACCTCCTTTTTGGTCTAAACCTTTTGCTGTTCACATATTAATGGAATATTTGTGTATGTTTGTATATATAAATATTTTTATATTTGCTATCTAGTTTTCTCATTTTCTCTTATTGCTCCCATTGGTCGACAGAAAATTTGATCTGCCAAGTTCCAATTTCAATTCACCCAGACCAAATTTGTTCTCATCTGAATTTAACAAATTACAACAAGTGCTGGAGTAACTGAGCGAGTCAAAGACGTCACCTTTAGTTTAGTTCAGTTTATTACTGTCATATGTACTGAGGTATAGTGAAAAGCTTTTATTTGTGTGCTATCCATCACAGAAGACTATTATCATGAAGCCTTCCACAGTGCACAGACCCTTCAGAGATCCCGATGTTGGAGGAGTCCAGAACCAGGGGCCGCAGTTTAAGTAAGCCATTTAGAACGGAGACGAGGAAACATTTTTTTTCACAGAGACTTATGAGTCTGTGGAATTCTCTGCCTCAGAAGGTGGTGGAGGCTGGTTCTCTGGATACTTTCAAGGGAGAGCTAGATAGGGCTCTTAAAGATAGCAGAGTCAGGGGATATGGGGAGAAGGCATGAACGGGGTACTGATTGTAGATGATCAGCCATGATCACATTGAATGGCGGTGCTGGCTCGAAGGGCCGAATGGCCTACTCCTGCACCTAATGTCTATTGTCTATTGACTCATTTTAAGAAACAGTTTATCAGAATGATGTCTGGCTTAAAGGTATTTTCTTTCTTTAATTACATAAAATTGATGTTAAAAATTCAAGAACATTCACAATCCATTCCTTGTTTCTTTTCAGATGGCCATCGTTTATGGCAACATGCCTGGATACAAAGGAGTAATAGTTGTAAACATTAGGTAATCTCAGCAAAATCCTACTCATTTTTGCTCAGTTTTCCATATCTGATCACAGTCTTGGTCAAAACATAAAGCACAGATCTGTATGCCAAAGGTGTGGTGAGAGTGAACAGCAGCACCACACCATCACCTTTGCATGGGGAATGAAAATTGTAAAAAAAAACACAACTCAGCAGTACATTCAAAGAGACATCATTACAGGAGATATTCTTGAATTCCTATATAATCATATAACCATATAGCAATTATAGCACGGAAGCAGGCCATCTCAGCCCTTCAAGTCCGTGCCGAACAACTTTTTTCCCTTAGTCCCACCTGCCTGCACTCATACCAAAACCCTCCATACCCTTCTCGTCCATATGCCTATCCAATTTATTTTTAAATGATACCAATGAACCTGCCGCCACCACTTCCACTGGGAGCTCATTCCACACCGCTACCACTCTCTGAGTAAAGAAGTTCCCCCTAATGTTACCCCTAAACTTCTGTCCCTTAATTCTAAAGTCATGTCTTCTTGTTTGAATCTTCCCTATTCTCAAAGGGAAAAGCTTGTCCACATCGACTCTGTCTATCCCTCTCATCATTTTAAAGACCTCTATCAAGTCCCCCCTTAACCTTCTGCGCTCCAGAGAATAAAGACCTAACTTATTCAACCTATCTCTGTAACTTAGCTGTTGAAACCCAGGCAACATTCTAGTAAATCTCCTTTGTACCCTCTCTATTTTGTTGACATCCTTCCTATAATTGGGCGACCAAAATTGTACACCATACTCCAGATTTGGTCTTACCAATGCCTTGTACAATTTTAACATGCATCCCAGCTTCTATACTCAATGCTCTGATTTATAAAGGCTAGCATACCAAAAGCTTTCTTTACCACCCTATCTATATGAGATTCCACCTTCAAGGAACTATGCACGGTTATTCCCAGATCCCTCTGTTCAACTGTATTCTTCAATTCCCTACCATTCACCATGTACGTCCTATTTTGATTTGTCCTGCCAAGGTGTAGCACCTCACATTTATCAGCATTAAACTCCATCTGCCATCTTTCAGCCCATTTTTCCAACTGGCCTAAATCACTCTGTAGACTTTGGAAATCCTCTTCATTATCCACAACGCCCCATATCTTGGTATCATCTGCATACTTACTAATCTAATTTACCACCCCTTCATCCAGATCATTGATGTACATGACAAACAACAAAGGACCAACACAGATCCCTGAGGCACCCCACTAGTCACCTGCCTCCAACCCGACAAGCAGCCATCCACCATTACCCTCTGGCTTCTCCCATTCAGCCACTGTTGAATCCATCTTGCTATTCCTGCATTTATACCCAACAGTTGAACCTTCTTAACCAACCTTCCATGAGGAACCTTGTCAAAGGCCTTACTAAAGTCCATATAGACAACATCCACTGCTTTACCCTCGTCAATTTCCCTAGTAACCTCTTCAAAAAATTCAGGAAGAATAGTCAAATATGACCTTCCAGGCACAAATCCATGTTGACTGTTCCTAATTAGACCCTGTTTATCCAGATGCTTATATATATTATCTCTAAGTATCTTTTCCATTAATTTGCCCACCACTGAAGTCAAACTAACTGCTAGGTTGTAATAGCTAGGTTTACTCTTAGAACCCTTTTTAAACAATGGAACAACATGCGCAGTACACCAATCCTCGGGGACTGTTCCCGTTTCTAATGACATTTGAAATATTTCTGTCATAGCCCCGGCTATTTCTACACTAACTTCCCTCAATGTCCTAGGGAATATCCTGTCAGGACCTGGAGACTTATCCACTTTTATATTTTTCAAAAGTGTCAGTACTTCTTTTACTTTGAAACTCATAGTATCCATACCTACTCAACTAGTTTCCCTTACCTCACATAATTCAATATCCTTCTCCTTGGTGAATACCGAAGAAAAGAAATTGTTCAATATCTCCCCCATCTCTTTTGGCTCTGCAGATAGCTGTCCACTCGGTCTCTCCAATGGACCAATTTTATCCCTTGTTATCCTTTTGCTATTAATATAGCTGTAGAAACCCTTTGGATTTACTTTCACCTTACTTGCCAAAGCAACCTCATATCTTCTTTTAGCTTTTCTAATTTCTTTCTTAAGATTCTTTTTACATTCCTTATACTCCTCAAGCACCTCATTTACTTCATGCTGCCTATAATTATTTCAGATCTCCCTCTTTTTCCGAACAAGATGTCCAATTTCCCTTGAAAACCAGGGCTCTTTCCAATTTTTACTGGTTCCTTTCAACCGAACAGGAACATAAAGATTCTGTACTCTTAAAATGTCCCCTTTAAATGTCCTCCATTTCTCTTCTACATCTTTCCCAAAAAACAAAATGTCCCAGTTCACTCCTTTTAAACCCTCTCGCATCTCGTTAAAGTTAGCCTTTCTCCAATCAAAAATCTCAACCCTAGGCCCAGTTCTGTCCTTCTCCATAATTATATTGAAACTAATGGTATTGTGATCACTGGACCCGAAGTGCTCCCCAACGCATACCTCCGCCACCTGTCCCATCTCATTTCCTAACAGGAGGTCCAGCACTGCCCCTCCTCTAGTAGGCACCTCTATGTATTGCTGCAAAAAACTATCCTGCACACATTTTACAAACTCCAAACCATCCAGCCCATTTACAGAATGTGTTTCCCAGTCTATGTGTGGAAAGTTGAAATCTCCCACAATCACTACCTTGTGCTTACTACTAATATCTGCTATTTCTTTACATATTTGCTCTTCCAATTCTCGTTCCCCATTTGGCGGTCTATAATATACCCCTATAAGTGTTGCTACACCTTTCCCACTTCTCAGTTCCACCCAAATAGCCTCCCTAGATGAGTCCTCCAATCTATCCTGCCAAAGCACTGCTGTAATATCTTCCCTGACTAGCAATGCAACACCTCCACCTCTTGCCCCTCCAATTCTATCACAGCTGAAGCAACAAAATCCTGGAATATTTAGTTTCCAATCACAGCCCTCCTGCAACCATGTTTCACTGATCGCCACAACATCATACTTCCAGGTGTCTATCCAGACTCTAAGCTCATCCACCTTTCTTACAATGCTCCTAGCATTAAAATATGCACATTTAAGAAACCCCCCATCTCTTAATCTCTGTTTATTTCCTTTTTTTTCATTCTCCTCTTGTGTCCGAGTGCTTCCCTTTTCTGCTTCCTGCCTCCCATTCTGTCATACAAATAAATCATTTCTCTATTGACAAATATAAGAATGGCCGAGTGCTTCTTACAAATAGACAAAATAAAAGCAGGAGTTGGTCAAATGGCCACTTGAGCTCTCGCTACTGTTCAATAAGGTAACAAAGATAGACTCCAGTATTTTGTGTATATCTTTGAACACCTTATCTTTTCTTTTTTTCCTGTAACCTTTCATCCCATTAATGTTCAAAAAACTGCCTTTGACAATCTTCAATGTCTTCTAAATTGGCCTAGGAGTCACAGTAATAAAGCCATTAAGGAGATTCTGAGAATGGGCAATAAATACAGTTTCAATTATAATTTGGAACAAATCGTTCTGTTGCCTGTTCAAAAGGCCAAGAAACTGCTTTGACAGAGAGCCAGTCTGATCACTGAATGGGCAAAAACTATCTGTTGGTACCAATTACCTATATTTCAGGCCACTGAAGAATATAGTTCTTAATCAGGGAATCAGCTTCAAGACATCTATAATGATCACACGGAGTTCGAGATCCCAGAAGGAAAACCAAAGCTTTTAATTGGCATTCATTTCTTTGGATGACACAAGCAGTTATATTTAACAATTACCCAGCTACACTATTCATTCAAAAACAACGGTTATATTTAACTGGTTTAAATCATTTTTCTTTTGCCCCTTAGCATGGGCTGCATCATTGTGGAACATGAGGTTATTCTCTCCATGAACAGCTCAGAAGGATTTTCTCCTGAAGTTCTCAAACAGAAAGTCAAAGAGATTGAAACTATTCTAACAAGTGTAAATTCAACAGGTAGGAATCAAACAAAGTGCAAATTGATGGCTAATTTGGTGTGAATTGTAAATGTTCAAGGAGTTAAGCTATAACGTTAGAGAAAGGTTAATTTCATAGCTAATGGAGTTTAATGGGAAAGTGCAAAGATAGATTTATGTTGGATCTAACCTGTACTGTATACCTGACCAATAGTCAATAGTCAATTTTATTCATCACATACACATATAAGTGCAGTGAAATGATTTTGCCAGCAGCGGTACAATAAAAAAAGAATACACAATACACAATAAGATTTAACACAAACATCCACCACAGCCTTCTTCACTGTGTGGAAGGCACAAAGTTCAGTCACTCCTCCTCCATTGTTCACCCGTGGTCGGGGCCATAAACATCCGCAGTCGCCGCTACAGACGGCCGGATGTACGGGCCCTCTCGTCGGTACGGTCGAACACACTCCACAGCTTGGAGGGCCTCGAATCGGCAAGAAAATGTTCGGCAAGAAAATGTTCAAACAAGCAGTCTACTTTGCAAAACCCATTCTGTCTTTCCCCTGATGGTTAGTCAGATGGGTAATGTAGGGAAGATTGTTCTCACTCTTGGAATATTTGCTGTGTGTTGATCAGAGTGTGATTTACTCTGTGATAAGCTTGCGTTCATGGCTGCAAAAAATAGCACCAATGATATCCTTCACCTACATTGCCATCAAATTCAGAGAACTTCTGCCCTTTTATGTTTAGGGTTTAAACATCTTCTAATACTCGGCAAAAATAAGTTTTTCACTTGTATTTATATTTCACATTTCAGGCAACAATACTGGATTTGATTTTGACACTTCCAAATTAGATGTGAAAGAAGGTGGCGTGCATGGTAAGGCTTGCAGTTTGTTACTTTGTTACTGCAAATTTAAGGTTGCGTTCTAGGCAACGAAATTCTAGCTACGAAGTAGAAATCACCAGTAGGAATGTCAGTAAACAGAGAGTCTAGTTAGGTTAGACAAAATACTGGAGAAACTCAGCGGGTGAGGCAGCATCTATGGAGCAAAGGAAATAGGTGACGTTTCGGGTCAAGACCCTTTTTCAGCAGTTCCTTCTGAAATATTTTGCCTAATTAGGTTGTTCATCATTAACCTGAGAATTTTTTAAAAACCATGTGGGTTGCTGCTAATGCATCGTCTAAGGGGTGGTAGAAACAATAACTGGGTAAAAAAAGAGCTAAGTAACTGAAAAGGCAGCTACTTGTATAAAATATAAAGTCTCATTAAGGATGTTTTACCTGTGTAGAAAGAGGCAGCAAGTGAGATCATTTGAATAACTCTTCCATAGGCACAAGGGGACAAATAGCCTTCATCTATGCAGTAAGATTCGATAGCCTAGAAATCATAAAACATAGATAAACAATTGTTAAAATGTCACTGTATGGAGGATGCCAATTACTTATGATTATATTTTATGAGTGTATTTTCTAATGGGCTCAAAGGAGGAGGCTTGATCCAAGGTTCATAAGGACTGGGACTCTTCTGTAGAAAATAGAAGGCCATGTCTCGTACAATTGGTCCTCCATGGAAGACTCAATTATTGTAGCAGTGGCAGACCTAAAATAGTTCCATTATGCTCGAATGTATGCGGACAAAGCTCTATGTTGCCAGTTAACTCCAACATGATTTTTGAAACACTAATAATCCGTTAAGTTTGCAGCTTTATCAAATGTGTGTTTTACACTTACTGCTGACAATGGTGCATAGCAATGTCCACACATAAACATGTCACACACACTATGGTATAATTTCTCAGTTAGCTCACGCAGAACTATTGGTCACTTTTGGAAACTGGCAGCCTTAATGCAGTGAATTGTGCAGAGTGGGGGAAAATAACTATGTCCCAAGCATTGTACTTCAAGCCTGGATGTGACATTTTTATAAACTGATCAATGAAGATTGACAATAATATAATTTGTTCCTTTGGTAGATAATTGTGCTTCATTGGTTCCTGAGAGTGTAAGCCAGTATTATAAACTGGTTGTTACTGGTAAGAAGGCAATATGTGCTTCAATCTGTCATTCGACAAGGAATGACTCAAGAAAGTGTGGAAGAGGAATGTGTGGAATGACAAATACTGGACCCAAATGCTAGTAAGATTCGACAATGATTTAACATATTTATCTGGATATTATACCTTTACATGTTACAGCGATGCTGAGGGACCACTGCAATGTTGAGAGTGCCTTTTTAAAATTGAGTAATAAAGCAAGGCCCGTTCTGTTCTTTTAGTAAGATCTATTACTTCAAGGAAGAGCATATGAGTTTGCAATTGTACTGTTCAATATTTATACCCCAACCAACAGCACTAAAAGAGATTGTTTGATCACAATGTTGCTGTTGTATGTGTAGCTGTAGTTTGGTGTTTTCTGCATTATTTCCTCAAATTATAAAATGGCTACATTTCAAAAGTGCCTACATTGGTCGTGAAGCAATTTGGAATATACCAAGATTATGAAAGATCCGAATAATTCTGATAGTTCTTTTCTTTCTGTAGGATATTATACAACAGCAATGAGCTGGTATCTAAACTACCTAAATTGGATCAAACATCCAAAAAGATTATTGCATCAATTAACTTTTTGGTCAAGTTCAGTACAAAATATGACATGCAAGAGATATGGAAGTTCAAGATATTTGCCTATTTTCGTACCAAATAGATGTTTTGTTTTGATTCCAAAACCAGGTGCACCAAATAACCCCAATATTAGAGTTTAATAAATTATTATCGTAATTTCTTCTCTTTGAGAAACATTGTTCCCCAATTATGTGCTTCAGCAAGCAAGTACTGAATTATTTATATGCAGATTCATTGTAAGTGACTTAGCAATATTAGAGGTAGACACAAATGCTGGAGAAACTCGGCGGGTGAGGCAGCATCTATGGAGCGAAGCAATAGGTGACATTTCAGGTCAAGACCTTTCTTCAGAATGAAGTGTTTAGAACCCAAAAATATTGTAAACAAAGGCACGAAAGTAGGTGAGTAATTATCAATTTTTCTCTTCACTTTCTTCTAGTTGTGATGTATCTCAAGACTACTGGTACTTTGGGGATTTCTGTGGCCATAAGATTCACAAAAATGGATTAATTGCTGGTTTATCGGTGGTACTAATTCTGCTTGTATTTGGCCTTATGATTCTTGTGATATACCTGATGAAATTTCGCAAGACAACAAAGAAAATACTAAGCAAAAGGTTTGTTGAAATATATGTTTATTTATATATATATCTTATGCATAGTTTGTGTGGATTGCAAACTTAATTGGAAGAGTGTAGGAGATAGAAATGATCAACAGTTTTAAAAGCCTATTCAATGAGCCCATTAGCTCATTTTGGCTTCCGTCCTTCGTTTTAAGTTTCTATAATTCCATGACCACCGAAATGATTAAAATTCTGGCTCAGTATCTGAAAATCTTTTGTAAAACTAAGTAGATTAGAATGGAAAGAACACTTTACTGTAAAATACATTTTATGGAAGGAATGAGCAGGGTGACGTATGTGGCAAAATTAGACAGGCAAGCATTTGTTCCTCTTGAGCTTCGAAACTGAGAGATAACTTGCTTGACATATAAGATACTGACGGGTTTAGAAAATGTGGATATAAACAGAATGTTTCGTTTTGTGGGAGAATCTATATCTAGGGCTCAAAAGGGGGCACCCATTGGAGTTTTTTTCACTTTTGGAGTTGTGATGTTTCCAGTAACGGGTGAGTTTAGAACCAGAGGGCCTCAGAATAAAAGTACATGTTAAAGTATCAGCCATAATATATGGCAAACCACAATTAGGGTAAAATGGCCTATTCCAAATTCTATTATAATGAAAGCTTTCTACTATGGAATATTTTCACATGGTCTTATGGTTTTGAGTATATTGACCAGTATAGGAGCAAGGAGGACCTACTGCCGTTGTACGGGGCCCTGGTGAGACCACACCTGGATTATTGTGTGCAGTTTTGGTCTATTAATTTGAGAAAGGACATTCTTGCTATTGAAGGAGTGCAGCGTAGGTTTACAAGGTTAATTCCTGGGATGGTGGGACTGACATATGATGAAAGAACGGATCGACTGGGCTTATATCTCTTAGGGCTAATGGAATCAAGGGATATGGAGAGAAAGCAGGAAAGGGGTACTGATTTTGGATGATCAGCCATGATCATATTGAATGGCGGTGCTGGCTCAAAGGGCCGAATGGCCTACTCCTGCACCTGTTTTCTATGTTTCTATAACAAAGGATCAGAATTAGGCCATTCAGCCCATTGAGTTTAATCAGCCATTCAATCGTGGTTGATCTATTTTTCTCTCTCAACCCCATTCTCCTGCCTTTTCCCCGTAACCTTTGACGCCCTCCCTAATTAAGAACTTATCAATCTCTGCCTAACAAAATACCTAATGACTTAGCCTCCGCAGTCATCAGTGGCAATGAATTCCACAGATTTTTCACCCTCTGGTGAAATAAATTCCTCTTTATGAAGGTACGTCCTTTTATTTTGAGGATGTGCCCTCTGGTTCTAGACGCTCCCATTACTAGGAATATCCCTACTATGTCCACTTTAACTAGGCCTTTCATTATTTTGCTACCATTCAAATATAAAGGTGGCAATTTATGACCATATTAAGGTCATCTGACCCAAAGGGGATTGCTAGAAGTGAAGATGGTTACCATGTTCAATTCAATTCAAGTTTAATGTCATTGCACAAATACAAGTATAGGTACAACGAAATGCAGTTTAGCGTCGTTCTTAGTGATAGCGATATAGAAAAATAAATACAGAGTGCAGTGGTAGCAATATGGAAAATAAATAAATACAGGGTACAGACAAATCTATCAGCTGGGCTCCGAGTTCAGCAGTCGGATGGTGCAGTTGAAGAAGCTGTTCTTCGTCCTACTGGTGCGGGACTTGAGGCTCCTGTACCGCCTGCCTGATGGGAGGAGGGCAAACAGTCCATGATTAGGGTGTGAGGGGTCCTTGATGATCTTCCCGGCCCGCTTCAGGCACCGTTTTCGGTGGAGGGCATCCAAGGCAGGGAGCGGGGCACCGATGATGTACTGGGCGGTTTTCACCACCCGTTGTAGTGCCTTCCTGTCTGCCACGGTGCAACTGCTGTACCATACCGTAAAGCAGGTGGTCAGGATGCTTTTGATGGTGCAGCGGTAGAAGTTCATCAGGATCTGGGGGGACAGGTGGGCTTTTTTGAGCCTCCTCAGAAAGTAAAGGCGCTGCTGTGCCTTTTTGATTAGCTTTGAGGTGTTGAGGGACCAGGACAGATCCTCCGAGATGTGTACCCCGAGGAATTGCAATGTGACCAAAAATAGTATATGGCTGAATGCAACACGTTTTATTTTCCATCTAATATCAGATATTGTTAAGATGATGCCGATAGAAGAGATTTAGTGTTCACCTAGGCCACGAGTGTCAACTGTGAGTCAGTTGAGAGCATGTTTGCCTCTTGGTCAGAAGAATGTAGGTTCAACTTCCACTTCTACAACTTTAAAATGAAAGTCTATGCTCACGGTCCAATGCAGGATTTGTGATAATATCCATGTAATTTATGCATATGAGCTGTACTCATTCTTGCACATGCTCAGTAAATCGGTCAGACCTTTAACTCAGAAATAAATCATTCTTGCTTTTGATCCCAACACGTGTGTGTGGAGCCATCTTTCTCCCTCTAATATATGCGAGTTTTACCAATTTCGTAAGCAGACACATGTCAAAACAGGATTACTGTACTGCTGCACACTTGGGGATGGACATTTTGAGACAAGTTGTGAACCGAGCTCTACCTTCTTTCCCAGAGTGTTGTAAAATATTCACTTATTAAGAAAAACAGATGTTTTCTCCATGCTTTCCCCTGATCAAGGAGAAAATTCATAAAATATTACTAAAACAATAATCTGGTCATAACCACTATGGGTTTCAACTGCAAATTGCCTAGTATATTTCTTTCATTAGAACTGCAACAAAGTTTCAAAAAATTAGAACTCCTTCACACAATATAGAGTGCAGCTGAATTGCATGTCTTTGTAAACTTTTTATTAACCATTTTCTCAAACTGTAATTCTCTGGCATTTGTATATTTTACAGAGATGAAGAGCAAATGAAAAATATAATTGAGAAATGGGAAGAAGATGGTTGGGAATGGCGCTCTTCTGTTTATAGCGTGAACCCCCATAGTTTTGATGGTAATGCTGTTATTTATGAATCTAAATTTCACTCTGTGCAAACATACACTAGTTAAAAAATAGCGAACATTTAATTTCACTTCAGCTCATTATTATAGAAGATGGACATGACCAAGGGATGCTTTCAAAATATAACTCACTGATAGTACGCATAAGTGAGATTTAAGTGTCTTCTCCACTCGAAGGATGAATAATTCTCTATTAGAAATAGGAATAGATTGTCACACATCCAAGTTCAACACTGTGCCAACCACCGAAAATATTACCCGGGGAAAGCTTTGTGCTTCTGTCATTGGGGGAAGTGGCAGATTGCACCTCAGAGGGTCAAAGGAGCCTGCACAAAGATCTAAAATTCACCTTGGAGGATGCCTCCTTGCTTAAAGTGCACTCATGCCAGGAAGTTGCCAGGTGGTGTTTATAGGGGGCACAAGTTCCCTCAAACACCTAAAAACCTCTAAAATTGGAGGAGCAGCACCTCATATTTCGCTTGGGTAGTTTACACCCCAGTGGTATGAACATTGACCTCCAATTTCAGGTAATGCTTGCTTTCGCCCTCTTTCCCCTCCCCTTCCCAGCTCTCCCACAGCCCACTGTCTCCGCCTCTTCCTTTCTTCTTCCCATCCCCGCCATCAGTCTGAAGAAGGATCTCGACCCGAAACGTCACCTATTCCTTCGCCCCATAGATGCTGCCTCACCCACTGAGTTTATCCAGCATTTTTGTCTACCTTCTTTTATAAAAAACGTAAGTTATTTATCTTGCCAGTAAGCTTTCTGGACTCCTGAAATGCAACCGGGGCATTTTACACAGGTCACGTAACAACTGAATCATCTTGAGGCAAAAGTCCTTATCAAAGTTATTTTATTTATTGTTGTCTCTGTCATTGCCATGGGTACTGTTTGCTTTATGACCCTCATACGAACAAGGAATTCCATTACACCCTGGCAAATATGACAATAAACTAATCTGATCGGAATCTGATCTGACCCTGACTTAGACTGTGAGAAGTTATTATGTGTGTCAGCTGGCACTTCTGTTTGTCAGAGGTCTCAAACAAACTTCAGATAGAAAAACAAACCTCAAGTCAGCTGCCACAAACTGGTATCCCAGACACCACTCATCAGGTGGTATCAAAAATCAGTGGACAGAAATGTCAAAAGTCTGTCAAGAATAAAAGTTACCCTGTGTTCATCAGATCATAAAAACAAGTGACAAAAGAAGCAATACCGAAAACGCCACATAGTGGCACCATCTAATCAACACCTCCTATGCGAGCAATGGCGGTGTAGTTTGCCCTTTCATAAGCTATTCTTCACTCATAGATGTGATTTTTGCAAAAGAAAACTATGAGGATGTAAAAGATGTTGTATATATAAATATATATATATATTTTGCCTGATGATTAATTGTGTGATTATAATTCAGATTTAACAAATGTAGGAAAATCTGCTATCGCGCCCAGGAGAAACATGAAATCAGTTCAGGACTCCAACGTCGACCATGAAAAGGTTTGTCTTTAAACCATAGATTGATAGAGTAACATAATGTGAACACATTACAACAATAATAACTTGTATTTGCATAGTATCACAGATAAAAAAGACCCCAACAATATCAACAGGTATTTGAAAGCCACGTGTATGTACATTGAATTATCCAATTTTAGTTAACTAACTTACAAACAACCCTCATCCCTACTCTTCCCACCCACCCACCTTCCCTCCCCTTTCCTTCTCCCCTTCCCTGTGTCCCACCTAGACTTACACCTATTTCTCCCCCTCCCCTTACCAATCCTTACTTCACGTTCTTATTCTTTTCATCTATGTCCTTTGTCACGCTATCTGCCATTCAAAAACGCCCATCACCTGTATCCACTTATACCTCGCCAGAATTTATCCAGCCCTTCCATTCTCCCACCTTTCTCCCTCCTTCGACAACATTCAATCTGAAGAAGGATCCCGACCCAAAACATCACCTATCCATGTTGTCCAGAGATGCTGCCTGTCCCACCGAATTACTCCAGCAGTTTGTATAATTAAAAAAACTTGTTGTTCATAAGTTATAGGAGCAGAATTAGGTCATTCGGCCCATCTACTCTGCCACTCAATCATGGCTGATCTATCTTTCCCATTGAGCCAAAAGGCCTGTTTCTGTGTTCTAATGCTTTAAGACTCTACAATGCTTTAAGACTCTTGAAGACAGATAGTGAAGAGGTAAACAAGAATGCATGTTTAAATATAGTTTAATGAAATTATAATTCATCGCCTATTGCATTGCAAAATGGAGTACTGACTAAGTATAGACCTTGTGATTTGGGTTTAAAGTTTAGGCAATTCTAACGTAATTCAGTTCCATTGCCATGAAGTCATATAATCTATAATGGAACCACCTATATACAGTCAATGTCGAAAGCTATAATGATAGCAAGTAAGAATGTAATTGTTCTATCTGTGACATATGACTATAAAAAACTGTTGACTCTTACTGGTGTTGACAACAGTGTATCTAGTGAGGCAACATTGCAACATGAGTTAGTAAATTTTATTCCTATTGGAAGCATTGGCATGAGAATTTGTGCTTTTTATGGAAGTGCAAGGAAATGTAGCATATTGGATGTAGAGAAATAAACAATTTGCCTTTGTTTTTCAGCAGAAAATCCAGAGGCCACAGATTAATATGATTGGGTTTTGCAGAGAAATATAATATGTCTAGATTACCAATATTTGTATATTGTAAATTTTGTTTCTTTTTCTACCTGAGTGCTACAAATATTTTTTTTAAATGTTTTTTTTGTCAAGTCTGAGGCATGTACCTATTAATTTAAATAAAGATTTTGGTGATATTGTACACTGTGAAGATGATTATCAACAATTGAACAATCAGTTGGGCAAGTGGGCTGAAGAATATCCAATGGCGTTTGGTGTAGATAAGTTTATGGTGTTGCATTTTGGGAAGTCAAACGAGGGCAGAATGTTCACACTGAATGGTGGGGTGGGAGATTGCAATCTTCACGCGGTCTGCCCCGTTTCAACGAATGCAAACAACCTGGCATACACAATCAAATAAGATCAAATAGAACAAGTCGTACAACAACTTTAGGCTATGCACTCCATACGCAATGAATGGTAGGGCCCTGGGAAGTGTTGTAGGGCAGAGGGATCTAGGAGTAGATGAGCAGGTAGGTATACAGTTCCATGAAAGTGGTGTCACAGGTCGATAGGTTGGCAAAGAAGATGTGTGGTACATTGGCCTTCAGTCTTAGAGTATTAAATATATAAGTTACAGGTTGTACAAGATGTGGGTGAGGCTGCATTTGGAGAGTCGTGTTCATTTTTTCTCATCCTGCGCTAAAGGGAGAGACTGGCCAAGCTAGGACTTTATTCATTGGAGCACAGAAGGAGTGATCTGTCATAGAGTCATACAGCATGGAAATAGGGTATTCGGCCCAACTTGCCCACACCAACCAACATGTCCCATCTAAACTAGTCCCAACTGCCATCATTTGGCCTATATCCCTCTAAACCTGTCCTACCTATATAACTTTCTCATTGTTACTTAAAGATTGTGATAGACCCTGCCTCAACTATCTCCTCTGGAAGCTTGTTCCAAACACCCACCACCTTTTGTGTGAAAAGATTACCCCTCAGATTCCTACTTAATTTTTTCCCCTCCACCTTAAACCTGTTTCTCGATAGAGGTATATAAAATCATGCAAAAAACTGATAGGATGAATGCCCAGAGTCCTTTACCCAACGTAAGGGAATCAAGAACCAGAGGATATAGGTTTAAGGTGAGAGGGAGAAGATTTAGCAGGAACCTGAGAGACAACCTTTTCACGCAGAGGGTGTTGGGTGTATGGAATGTACTGTCAGTGAGCTAGTTGAGGCAGGTACGATGACATAATTTAAAAAGTCATGTACAGCTATATAGTGAGGAAAGGTTTAAAGGGATATGTGTTAAATGTGGGGAAGTGGAACTAACTTATATGGGGCTTCTTGGTCGGCATGTCAAATTTATTAAACAAAATCTGGCAAGGATAAAACCAAGACGTTCCTCAAAATCGTTTTTGCATTATGGTGAAGTCGGGCTTTGGTTACAAGAGCTTCCTAAATGGCAACTTAACTGGATGTTTCTGAACCATCTGCACTTTACATCATTGGCAATTTCAGGTTTTCCTATTGATTTGCTTCCTGACCTGATCAGTATTTAACACAAAGTATTGATAAGGTTCAACGTGATACTCTGGAAGGTTAGATCTCATGGAATCCAAGGAGGGATAGTTAACTGGATACAGAATTTGCTTCAAGGAAGGAAGTAGGGGTGATGGTGCACTTTATCCTTCAAGAATCAAGAGGGTTTAATTGTCATATGTATTGGCAAACGAACAATGAAAATCTTATCTGCAGCTGTTTAACAGGTTTATAAACAGTGCACATTTATGACAATGCACAGATATACACAACAAATAATAATACATTAAATTGGTAACCATAATACTAGGTAACCATAATAATGCAAAACAAAATTGCATAGTACAACCAAAGACTGTCCACATAAAATTATAATTGCTGAGATTAGTTTTGTGTGGTGTTAAAGAGCCTGGTGGTTGCTGTTCTTGAACCAGCACCTTCTATAGATCCCTTCGATGGTGAGGAGGTCAGTACCTACAGTATAATGGACCAGGCAATGTCTCCTTCGTTCATGGGTTTTAAGTTGCTCTCTACCATATACCTGTTGGAGTTTGATTTTCAGAATCTCCTCAATCTTCTCAGGCATCGACGAGCTTTCTTCATGATGGCACCGATGTACTGGGCCCAGGATGGATTTTCAGAGATATGCACTCCCAGGAATATATCTATGCTCAGTCAGAACGCACACGGCTACATATCCTCCTGTCCATCATAAAAAGACATCTGCTCAATCTGTGTGCTTTTATCCCAGGAAATTGACACAAAAATCTGACCTCCCCGCTACTGCCAAGAATGTAGCATTAAATCTGTTGCCTCCACTGGTATCATTCTTCGCAATGTGCTTATTGCCATAGGAAAATCTCGGTGCAGACAAGAGCTGTGCAGGCCCTCGTTTCCCCTCACCCATCAGGCAAAAGGTACAGAAGTTTAAAAACGTGTACTTCCAGATTCAGTTTTTTTCCCAAATACCATCAGGTAACTGAACCACTCACATCAGCTAGAGAGCTTGACCTCCCATCTATCTCATTGAAGACATTTGAACTCTCTTTAATCGGACTTTATCTTGCAGTAAATGCCGTACCCTTTATCAGTGCACTGTGGATGGCTTGATTGTAATAATGTACAGTCTGTGACTTGATAACACGCAAACAAAAGCTTTTAATTGTTGCTAGGTACACATGACAATAAAAAAAGTAAACTGAACATAGGATCCAAGTGATCCGTCAACACTTGGATGCAGTGCAGCGTACACTCGATATATGAGTCAGGGTCCAGCCCAAGTCGCACGTGACAGTGCTGAACAGTGGGTAGTGTTCAGGGGTGGTGTGGGTCCTTGATGATGCTGACTGCCTTTTTGAGGCAGCGCCTCCCATAGATCCCATCGATGGCTGAAAGGTCAGTTTCTTGTGATGAGTTCATTGCTTTTTACAATCTCCTTAATTCATGGGCGACAGAGTTGCTGAATCAGGCCGTGATGCAACCAGTCAATATGCTCTCTATCATACACATGTAGATGTTCAAGAGAGTATTGGTTGATAAACCAAATCACCTCATTATGTTAAGGATGTAGAGGCATTGATGGGCTTTCTTTATGCTTGTATCCCCCCGCCACGGCTACCATGTAATCCCGTGCTACCTGCTCCATGGTCGGATAGTCGGCGGCGAAACCGTCTCCCCCACCTGGTTTGCCAGGTGAGGAGGAGGGCTGTGGACCCCCAGCAGGACCAAAAGCAAGACCTGTCAAAGGGCGGATGAGCTCCTAGCGAGCCAATGGCCATCCACATTTCAGTAGAAGTTGTGATCACTGTCGTACATAGCATTGTAAGGCACCTTGCCCGTTGATGTTTTCAACGATGATGATGATTGAGAGCAAGGTTGTGTTCTGACACCATTCAATCAGACAACCGGTTTCCCTCCTATATTCTGACACTTCATTACACGTAATCGTCCAGCAACTATTCTACAATTCAACTATTCATCCAACAACTATTCTACGAGTCACATTCTCTGATGAGTTGAATGAGAGGGTGGGAACCAAGACCTTGCAAGTCAGAAAGTCAAACTCCGCACAGACCGCACCCGAGGTCAGAATGAAACATAGGTCTCGAGCGCTGTGAGGCAGTAGTATTTAGAACTGGACCTAGGGTTGAGATTTTTGATTGGAGAAAGGCTAACTTTGAGGGAATGCGTAATGATTTAAAAGGAGTGAATTGGGACATTTTGTTTTATGGGAAGGATGGAGAAGAGAAATGGAGGAAATTGTAAGAATACAGAATCTTTATGTCCCTGTTCGGTTGAAAGGAATTAGTAAAAATCGGAAAGAGCCATGGTTTTCAAGGGAAATTGGACACTTGGTTCGAAAAAAGAGAGATATCTACAATAATTACAGGAGGCATGGAGTAAATGAGGTGCTGGCTGAGTATAAAGAATGTAAAAAGAATCTTAAGAAAGAAATAAGAAAAGCTAAAAGAAGATATGAGGTTGCTTTGGCAAGAAAGGTGAAAGTAAATCCAAAGGGTTTCTACAGCTATATTAATAGCAAAAGGATAACGATGGATAAAATTGGACCATTAGAGAGCCAGAATGGACAGCTATCTGCAGAGCCAAAAGAGATGGGGGAGATATTGAACAATTTATTTTCTTCGGTATTCAGCAAGGAGAAGGATATTGAACTCTGTGAGGTAAGGGAAAAAAAGTAGAGTAGCTATGGAAACTATGAGATTCAAAGAGGAGGAAGTACTGACATTTTTGAAAAATATAAAAGTGGATAAGTCTCCAGGTCCTGACAGGATATTCCCTAGGACATTGAGGGATGTTAGTGTAGAAATAGCAGGGGTTATGACAGAAATATTTCAAATGTCATTAGAAACGGGAATAGTGCTGGAGGATTGGTGTACTGCGCATGTTGTTCCATTGTTTAAAAAGGGTTCAAAGAATAAATCTAGCAATTATTGACCTGTTAGTTTGACGTCAGTAGTGGGCAAATTAATGGAAAGGATACTTAGAGATAATATATATAAGCATCTGTATAAACAGGGTCTGATCAAGAACATTCAACATGGATTTGTGCCTGGAAGGTCATATTTGACAAACCTTCTTGAATTTTTTGAAGAGGTTACTAGGGAAATTGATGAGGGTAAAGCAGTGGATGTTGTCTATATGGATTTCAGTAAGGCCGTTGACAAGGTTCCCCATGGAAGGTTGGTTAAGAAGGTTCAATCTTTGGGTGTTAATGGCAGAGTAGCAAGATGGATTCAACAGTGGCTGAATGGGAGATGCCAGAGAGTAATGGTGGATGGCTGTTTGTCAGGTTGGAAGCCGGTGACCAGTGGGGTGCCTCAGGGATCTGTGTTGGGTCCAATGTTGTTTGTCATGTACATCAATGATCTAGATGATGGGGTGGAAAATTGGATAAGTAAGTATACAGATGATACTAAGATAGGTGGTGCTGTGGATAATGAAGTAGATTTTCAAAGTCTACAGAGAGATTTGGGCCATTTGGAAGAGTGGGCTGAAAGATGGCAGATGGAGTTTAATGCTGATAAGTGTGAGGTGCTACATCTTGGCAGGACAAATCAAAATAGGACATATATGGTAAAAGGGAGGGAATTGAGGAATGCTGTGGAACAGAGGGATCTAGGAATAACTGTGCATAGTTCCCTGAAGGTGGAATCGCATGTAGATAGGGTGGTAAAGAAAGCTTTTGGTGTGCTGGCCTTTATAAATCAGAGCATTGAATATAGGAGTAGGGAAGTAATGTTAAAATTGTACAAGGCATTGGTGAGACCAATTTCATTTCGGAGTCACGTGAGTCACGTGCGCATGCTCGACATATCGTCGTAACGCGTTGCTGCGACGGCTGGCGGTGGAGCGCGCTCCTCGCCAGCCCTTCATAAGGGGCCACGGAGGTAAGTATTCTACCTTTAGTTGGTGGTCCTTGTTGTCTGATTATGTCTTGCAGCAAGGACATGGATGGGAGTTCGAAGGGCCGGAGGACATCAGGACGAGTTCGCCGGTCAACAGTTCCGGGGCCTTTACCATCGGCAGTACCTGCAGCGCAGGCCGGGACTCAGGCGGAGATGTGGGTAAGCCCTGTGTTCACAGGTCCAGATCCGCCAGCACACCACAGCTCGGAGGAGTTCGACGAGGAGGAGTGTGGTGTGCCGCCAGAGCAGGGGGACCCTGCCATGGCAGTCAGGTCGTCAGCGGGCTCGCTGGCGACCTCGAGCAGGGCACGTGCCGTTGCACGGCCTGTTCGACTCAGCCCTCCGAGAACGGGGAGGGCAGGAGCCCAGAAGCCTAACCCTGTTAGGGCTAAGGCATTGCCTGTCGCGGAGGAGCGGTCAGGTTCCAGGGCGAGACCCTGGGCGGCTGTGAGGTCCAGCCGGCACACCCCAACTCTCGACGCCGGGACGGGTCGGTCGAGTCGGGTCTCGTCACGGTCGCCGAGCCCCCCATGGATGGGTGGGCGAGACCATGCGTCGGCAACGTCCACGATGTGGGCAGCCGGCAAGACTGCGCGGGCCCCAGGCAGCCATGCTTCGGCTGGTGCCGACACCTCGCCGCAAGTGCCCTTAGTGGCAGCGGCTTCAGCTCCCGCTAAACGGAGGCGGTTGAACACGCCCGCGCAGGAATCGCGCAGTTTCGCCTCGGCGGCTGTTAGCGACAACTACCGGCACCGGCAGGGCCTCGACGAGGTGCGGGCCGATGACAGGAGCCCGGTTTTCTTTTCAGAGCCGGAGGACTCCGACCACCTGAGTGTTCAGGGTGAAGGGCGTATTGACCGTATGGAGCGGCTGCTGGAGCTCCTGCTTCAACGTCAACAACAGCAGGGCAGCAACAGGCACAGGGCGTCTTCACCAATATCTACTATCAGCCTGGAGCAGCAGGAGGAGGAGGTTCTGGTGGATCCCGTACCACCTCCGTTGGAGGTGCCAGCGGAGGAACTCTTGGATGTGGCGACCAAATTCGCGGCCCCACATACGGCTGGTCTTCCTCTAAATACAAAGCTGGCAGCCACAGTGGACTTTCTTAATAATCAGGTGCTGCAGGAAGAAGTCCTCATCCAGGCTATGAGCCGTCACAAGGCTCCATCAAACTGCAACTCCCTCAACGTGCCTGTGGTCAATACGCCAATATGGGGCAACATCAGTGCGGCTATCCGTCAACAAGAGCTAAAATTGCAGCGGATCCTGAAACTCCTCACGGCCGGTATTACCGCCTTTGCGCGGTCGGTGGACGGGGACGAACTGAATTTGGACCAGGAAGATGCTCTGGCCTTATTGTGCGCGACCCAGCACGAAATCAACGGGTTTCACAAAAACAGCATCCGCCCAGCACTCAACCCGAAGTTTGCAGGATTGTGCAAACCACCGCCGCCGCCCCGTCAGCTCTTTGGTGAGGACCTCTCGAAGAGAGTCAAAGAGCTTGACGAACAAGCCAAAACGGTGGGGATCATGCGCTCTCAGAGTGCCCCCACACCGTCAGGCTCAAAAGCTCCATACATTCGCTCACGAGGGTCGGCCAGTGCCTCGACGAGGACTCACCCTCTAGCTCCACAACGACAACAGCACCAGAACCAGCACCAAGGGTCTTTTTTAGGACAGGGTCGGCAGAGACCTTTGTGGAAATCGAAGACGCCGCGCCCTCAAGCCAACCCAGCACCTCCACGGCCACCCACACGTGTCAAGGACCGCCGGTAACCACGGAGGTGAGGGGGTCTGGTTCTCTTTTTTCTCTCTGTTTAACTTCCCATGTTGGTGGTCGTTTACGGTTGTTTTTGGGTGCATGGGGTAATTTTACTGGTGATGAATATGTGTTGCGGAATATTCGGGGGCATAAAATTGAGTTTATTAATGGCGACATTCCTCCATCCCAGCACATGCCTGGTCGTACATTCAAATTGTCTGCTGCAGAACAGGCAGCAGGTTATAAGGAAATTTTAAGTCTGGAACAGAAGGGTGTGATTGAGAAAACGGTGCATGAGCCAATTGAATTTGTTTTGAACATATTTACTAGACCTAAGAAGGATGGAGGCTGTCGTGTCATTATTGATCTAACCCGTTTGAATACGTTTGTAACATATACTCATTTTAAAATGGATACGTTTGAAACAGCCAAATCATTGATTTCTCATGGCTGCTTTATGGCATGCATTGATTTAAGGGATGCATATTATTCAGTATCCATCCAGAAATATGATAGAAGATTTTTGAAATTTATCTGGATGGGGCAACTTTGGCAGTATAAGGCTTTGCCTAATGGGCTCACTACAGCCCCTAGATTGTTCACTAAATTGGTGAAGCCAATCATGGCTTATTTGAGACAACGACATCATATAGTTATGGCCTATTTAGATGATGTCTTTATTGTGGGCCACACCCTGCAATTGGCTGAACAGGGTGTTGCAGCTGCTGTCAATATATTTCAACAATTAGGATTCATTGTCCATCCAGAGAAATCGAAGTTCTGCCCTGCCCAGGTAATTAATTACCTAGGGTTCACGGTGAACTCAATGAGCATGAGGATAACTATACCAATTAACAAAATTGAGGAAGTCACTCAGGTGTGCAGAGATTTAATTGGCACCAATATACCATCGATTCGGCATACAGCCACAGTAATTGGCAAGCTAGTGGCTTTGTTTCCGGCAGCACGATATGGACCTTTGCATTATCAGAATTTGCAAAGAACTAAAATTATTGCGTTAAAACGGAACGCTGGTCATTACGATCGATCATTGCAGCTGCCGTTGAAGCGATAACTGAGTTGCAATGGTGGGTGTGTCACATTAGCAACTCATTTAAGCCTGTCAGGGAGGCTAATCCGGTGGTATATTTACAGACTGATGCAAGCTCCAATGGCTGGGGAGCTACTGATAATTGCTCTAGTTGTGGGGGCAGATGGGACACCCTTGAGGCATCGATGTTGTTGACTCAAGGGATTAACTATTTGGAGTTGCTGGCAGCATTCCACGGACTTCGTGCATATTGTTCCAAGCTTGTTGGAGCACACGTCCGTCTCCAAATAGACAACACCACAGCTGCGGCATATTTAAACCATATGGGTGGTACCAGGTCAGTTTCGTGTGACAAATTGGCTAACTCAATTTGGCTCTGGTGTGTTCAAAGAGACATTTGGATTTCAGCTACCTATTTGCCAGGTGAGCTTAATACTGTGGCGGACACCAGGTCACGCAAATTTAATGACAACATCGAATGGATGTTGCATCCTGAGATTTTTTCTAAAGTCACAGCCAAATTTGGTAAACCGGACATTGACCTTTTTGCGTCACGGTTAAACCATCAGGTACCAGCCTATTTTTCATGGGAACCAGATCCTGGGGCAATAGCGCTAGATGCATTCTCGCTGGACTGGGGGAATTGGTTTTTCTATGCCTTCCCTCCGTTTTGCCTCATCAGTCGGGTATTGCGAAAGATTCAGGCAGATGCTGCCAAGGGCATCCTTATTATACCCGACTGGCCCACACAGCCTTGGTATCCGGTGGTCTTTGACATGCTCAACGAACCTTGGGTCCTTTTGAAGGGTTGCCCACAATTGGTTACTCACCCTGTCTCAGGGGAGCCACATCCCTGCCATGGCTATTTAAATTTGTTGGCTTGCAGGTTCTGAACAGGCCGTTAGTCCAATACGGCCTCTCGGCTCGGACCATGGATACCATCGGGGCGTCGTGTCGAGAGTCCACAAGGCGAAGATACCGCTCGCATATTAAGAAGTGGGAAGCCTACTGCAGCCGCTCTCGCATCACGTACGATGACGTGACAATAACCGACGTCCTGGAATTCCTCGCGGGGTTGCACCATGATGAACACTTAAGTTACAGTGCCATCAACAGCGCCAGAAGTGCGCTATCATTCTACCTCAAGATTGGGGTAGGATCCAACAGGCTAGTGTCCAGACTCATGCGGGGTATATTCAATATGAATCCGCCTACACCACGCTATAATATCACCTGGGATGTCAGGGACGTATTAACCCTGCTCAGGACGTGGTCTCCCATGGAAGGGCTCCAACTGGACCAACTCACCATGAAGCTGGTGATGTTACTAGCGCTGACTTCAGCTCAGAGGGTACAGACACTACACAAACTTCGTGTCGACAGAATGACATCTACCCCTACAGAAGTAGTCTTTTTCATTGACGAGCTACTAAAGCAGCATAGACCTGGGTGCACAGGGCTGCAGCTGAAGTTCCCGGCATACCCCGCAGATGCTAGGCTATGTTTAGCCTCACATATCCGCCACTATGTCAAGGTGACGGCACGCATCAGAGGAATGGAGAGATACCTGCTTGTCACTCATAAGAGACCTCATCATCGAGTGACAGTCCAGACGATGTCCAGGTGGCTTCGAGTCGTCTTGGGTAAGTCAGGTATCGACACTAATGTGTTCAAGTCTCATTCCACCAGGGCTGCATCGACGTCAGCGGCGAGGGTCATGGAGGTGCCCATGGACCAAATTCTCGCCACAGCAGGATGGGCGAATGAAGCTGTGTTCCAGCGTTTTTATAACAAGCCCGTTGCTGCTCCTCTACAGTTCGCAGAAGCCGTGCTGAATGCAGGTCAAGAACGTGGAGATGTCCCCGCATGAGGGGTTTTTGATTTGTTATTAATAAATATGCTCTTGTTTTGCAGTATGATCTATTGAGCAAGTTTGTTCCTCCCATCCATCCCTGGTAGTGGTGTGTCAGCATGGACGTGGTCCAGGGCGTGTAATCACAGAAGCTTTGAAGTCTTCACGAAGTCACTCACGTGACTCCGAAATGAAATAGTAAGATTGAACGAGAACTTACCAGTTCGAAGGTTGATCTTTATTTTATGAGGAGTCGAAGTGAGGGATTTCGTGCCCTCCTCGCCCAACCCTCAATCACCTTCATCTGGTAATCTTAGTCAATTCAATCATACTATGCGAAGTCATTTCTATTGTTGGTTCTGTGATTCCACGCCGCTACTTTGAAGTATGTCGAGCATGCGCGCCGGCGGGCTCTTCACGAAATCCCTCACTTCGACGCCTCATAAAATAAAGATCAACCTTCGTACTGGTAAGTTCTCGTTCAATCTTACTATTCTGGAGTATGGTGTACAATTTTGGTCGCCTAATTATAGGAAGGATGTCAACAAAATAGAGAGAGTACAGAGGAGATTTACTAGAATGTTGCCTGGGTTCCAGCAACTAAGTTACAGGGAAAGGTTGAACAAGTTAGGTCTTTATTCTTTGGAGCGCAGAAGGTTAAGGGGGGACTTGATTGAGGCCTTTAAAATGATGAAAGGGATAGACAGAGTTGACGTGGATAAGCTTTTCCCATTGAGGGTAGGGAAGATTCAAACAAGGGGACATGACTTTAGAATTAAGGGACAGAAGTTTAGGGGTAACATGAGGGGGAACTTCTTTACTCAGAGAGTGGTGGCTGTGTGGAATGATCTTCCAGCAGGAGTGGTGGAGGCAGGATCGATTTTAACATTTAAAAGTGGATAGGTATATGGACGGGAAGGGAATGGAGGGGTATGGTCTGAGTGCAGGTAGATGGGACACGGGGAAAATAAATGGTCGGCACGGACTAGAAGGGCCGAGAAGGCTTGTTTCCGTGGTGTAATTGTTATATGGTTGTTATATGTTATATGGTAATTTACTATTTCACCTGTAAGAAAAGGCAAACATTTTTACATATCGCCTAAACAGCTGTAAGGCATGTACTTAATTCCCATTTTTTAGGTCAATTTGCAAACTCATCTCCATATCGGCTATTAGATCAATTTCTGACATTTATTCATCTATCAGCTTCCAAACGTTTCGACCACGACGATACAGAGCCAGCAATGTTGTCTATTTACCCCCCCCAACTACTCTTTCCATGCAGTGGAATGTTACGTCCATCTGCTTCAGTGCACCATAAATTGAAAACAATTTCCCCCATTTCATTTGTAACTATGAACCACCCAATTAACTCTCCCATTTTATAGTCCCTCCCCAAATTGCACGGGGGGGGGGGGTGTTAAAATGCGGTTTTCCCCTTTCCACCGGAATTATATTTTATCGGAGTGCGTGCTATTTCTGGAGATTTGTACCGTCTGCCGGTAAGTTAATTTTTTTATAATTTTTAATAAAAAATTAGCTCCTAATGCCGTGAACGCCGACAACGGGGACCGATTTTACGTAGGGGACAGGTAAGTGAAAGCTGTTTTTTATTTTTACATATACACTTGCTTGTTTAGGTGACTTTAATCAATATTTCATGTTGCGAAACGGTGATTTAGTTCCGATACGAACTGGCAGAATTTTTCCTGCCAATATTGGGTTTAAATTCACCGCAACGTTCTAATCCATCACGTTCCAGAAAATCCCACTCGCAAGCGGTTTAAAATGTCAATTTATGGGCATTAAACGCTAAATTCCTTCAATTTGGCCTATAAATTAATGACAATTAGATTAAAAAATCATGTTATATTGTGAATTCTTGTGTGAATGTTATTTGGACACTTAGGCTTTGAAAAAAAAGTTAATATTTTCGTAAGAAATGGATAGATGTTTAGATCTAGTTTTGTAGATTGAATTTTTTAGATTGAATTTTGTAATTAGCTACAATTGGATAACTAACTAATTATATGCTTTAATTTCAGGTCATCCAAGTAAGATTGTTTCATATTGGTTTCAGAATGCTTCAATCTATAATAACTGAAAATTTCATTCAGTTCTCTTCATTTTTAAGGAAGTTATGGGCTTTTGACTGTCCTCGATCACAACTTTTGTGTTAACTTAAGTCAATGGAAAGGCAATGGGGGACAAGATGCTAATTTCCGAGTATGAAAATGGCCATAACTTTTTTTAATACTGAAGACATGAGAGTGCATTAGGTGTCAAATTAAACTTTGTATGCTTTATCTGATGGGATAAATTGCAGAAATTTTGTAACATTGCTGCTTTATGTAGGTATGTTACAAAACTTACCTTAAGCAGCGCTGCAGTTCTGCCGCTCCCCGTGTGCGCGACTTTGGCGCCTTTCAGAGGGGGGCGGGCTTAAAGGTCCGTTTTTCCACAGGCAGGGATAATCGATCAATGTCGGGCGATTTCGTTTCGGAAGAAAAATCGCTCCGACATTTCATGAATTAAAGTATTTTTAAATTACTTTAAATTATTTGTTAACTAGAGTAATTTAAAAATCACCTTCAAAAGCCATGAGAACAGACAACCGGAAGGATTTTGCGTAGGGGAGAAAAAAAAGGTAGTTTATTTTTATATTAAAAGTTGGTTTTTCAGGAGGCTTTAATAATATTTTCATGTTGCGAAATGGGGTCCAAAAAAATGTATGAACAAACAGTATTTTTCCTCCCGACTTCACCGCTAACCGCAACGTTCCAATCCACCGCATTCCACTAAAACCCACTCGCTAGTTGATTTAAATGGCCATTAATTTACAGGAATCAAACACTAAATCCCTTCTATTTGGCCCAGAAATTCATGAAAATGAGATTTTAAAATTATGTTATATTGTGGATTATTGTGTGGATGTTATTTGGACACTTAGGCAATTTAAAAAAAGTTTATCTTTTCTTAAGAAATGGATAGATGTTTAGATCTACTCATTGAATTTTGTAATTAGCTACAATTAGATAACTAACTCATTATATGCTTTAATTTCAGGACATCCAAGTAAGATTGTTTCATATTTATTTCAGAATGCTTCAATCTATAATAAGTGCAAATTTCATTGAGTTCTCTTAATTTTTAAGAAAGTTATGGGCTTTTAACTGATCCAGATCACAGCTTTTGAGTTGTCAATTGAAAGGCAATGGGGAACAAGATGCTAATTTCCGAGTATGAAAATGGCCATAACTGTCTTAATACTGAAGATATGAAAGTGAATTAGGTGTCAAATTAAACTTCTTTTTATGCATTATCTGATAAGGGGATAAATTGCAGACTTGATTTTTAAAATCTCAAAATTTTGTAACATTGCTACTTTATGGTTACCTTGAAAATCACCTTTATGTTTGTATTTCGGGTGTGGTTTCTGGGAGAGATAATCTTTTTCTCACGTAAACGTCCCTTAATGATTTTGATGTTTCTATTGACATCTTGAATATTGACACTGAGTCGAGTCTGAAGGTCCAGAGCCGAAACGTCGCCTATCCACGTCCCCCAGAGATGCTGCCTCTCCTCTCCTCTGAGTCCGAGTCTTGTCGTGCGAAGCCAGCACCTGCAGCTCACGGTGTTTTATTTCATTTTTGTTCTATTTTGACCGTGAGGGAGGGGAGCTCTGCCGGGATCGAGCGCCGCCGCCGCTGATGTGGAGCTCGGAGGCTCGAGCGCGGCCGCGGCGTCCAACGGCCTGAGGGGGGGGGGGAAGGGCGCGCGGGGGAAACGCGCGGGAAGCACGAGCGGCGCCTTGAATGGCGGGTGGACGAACGGCCGCGAGCCGGCTGCCGCCCAACGCCCAACGCCCAACGCCCCCCCGCCCGAAGCGCTCGAGCGCGGCTTTTGAATCCAACGAACGGCCCGAGGCAAGCGCGCGGCGTCGTGAATCATGGCGTGAATCGTGAATATTAGCAGCTCCTGTATAATCTGTGCTTACCTCCTCCCCAACTCCCCCCCCCCTCCACCTCCAACCAACCCCCCCCCCCGCCCCCTCCTCCGCAACCAACCCCCCCCACCCCCTCCTCCCCAAACAAACTGCCCACCCAACCAGCCCCATCCTCCCCAACCACCCCCCACCAAACTCTCCCCCTCCCCCAACCAACCCCCTCTCCTTTCCCCTCCCCAACCAACCACCCCCAACCCATCCCCTCCCCCAACCAACCACCCCCACCCCCTCCTCCCCAAACAAACTGCCCCCAACCAGCCCCATCCTCCCCAACCACCCCCACCCCCCCACCAAACTCTCCCCCTCCCCCAACCAACCCCCTCTCCTTTCCCCTCCACCCCAACCAACTCTCATCCCCACTCCCAACTCCCCCCCCCCATCCCCCTCCTCCCCAACCAACCACCCCCCAACCCATCCCCTCCCCCAACCAACCACCCCCACCCCCTCCTCCCCAACCAAACCCTCTCTCAACCTACCTCCCCATCCCAAACAACCCCCAGCCCCCCATCCTCCCCAACCAAACTGCCCCCCCCAACCAGCCCCATCCTCCCCAACCACCCCCACCCCCCCACCAAACTCTCCCCCTCCCCCAACCAACCCCCTCTCCTTTCCCCTCCCCCTCCTCCCCAACCAAACTCTCCCCCAACCCCCCCACCCCAACCAACTCTCATCCCCAACCTCCACTCCCAACTCCCCCCATCCCCCCCAACCAACCACCCCACCCCCCTCCTCCCCAACTAACCGCCCTCTCCATTCCCCTCCCCAACCAACCCCCACTCCCAACTCCCCCTCCTCCCCAACCATACTCTCCCCCATCCCCAACCAACTCCCATCCCCCCTCCCCATTCCCAACCAACCCCCACTCCCAACTCCCTCTCCTCCCCAACCGAACTCTCCCCCAATCCCCCCTCCGCATGAACACACGCGGCGCCGTGATTGCAGATGGACTGGGGATGCGACAAAGCCTAGCAGGGGACAGGTGGATACAGGTGAGGGGTACTTTATTGGCAGATGGGTGGAGTAGATTTAGACTTTACTGTAGACTTTAGAGATACAGCACGGAAACAGGCCCCTCAGCCCACTGAGTCCACACCAACCAGTGATCACCCCATACACTAGCACTATCCTACACACCAGGGACAATTTTACAAAAGCCAACAAACTTGTATGTCTTTGGAGTGTGGGAGGAAACGGAGCAGCTAGAGAAAACCCACAGGGTCACAGGAAAGACTATTGATTGGTAGAGTGAAGAGGAGTATGGGGAACGCAAGTTATATTTTTAACTCAACTTGTCTTGCAGAGACATGAACTGGACAATAATTAACCTCAATCAAAATTTTAAAATTGTATGTAGACACAAAATTCTGGAGTAACTCAGTGGGACGGGCAGCATCTCTGGAGAGAAGGAATGGGTGACATTTTGGCTCGAGACCCTTCTTCAGATTTAAATTAAAAAATTGTATTGTGAATCTTTTCTGTGTACATACTGCCTGTCAGATTGGCATTTTGGTCAATGCAGACCAAAAGAATGGTGGGCCAAAGAATCTGTTCCTGTGCTGTACTGTGTTATATATTTACTTCAGAAAATTAAACATAATATTGAGTACACACAATGATACACTTGGCTCCTTGGATAACAGACTGAATGCACAATTTGGCCATTCAGTGTTCCACTAAATTTGCCAGCAGAGATTTGATTCTGATTTTAATAATCTTGCATATAATTCCTGTGTACATCTTATGGAAGAACTTGCTTTACAGTTTTCATCTTAATCCATTGCCAAACACCAATGACCTTCTAACTCCCAAAAACCCATTTGTGATTTTCTTCTCAAGCTGGACCTCAAGATTGAGGATGTCATGTTTCCTATCTGGTTTTGTAGAATCTGAGATGGTTCATGAGCCCCATGCAGGATCCACAGGCCGTTTTATAAATTAGATAGGAGATATTCGATGGAGTGGACGGGTGCTGTGTTTGCGAGGTGTTGTGTAGTTTAGAATCCAAGACCATAAAATCAGAACCTTTTGTTCTGATAATGATTAGTATCAATAGAAGCAACAGAAGGTCATTTGGCTCTTATGTTGCTGCACTATTCAATAAGATGACAGTAAAGAAGGTGGTATCATAGACAGTGAACATGGGCGGAAATACGGGGGGATGCCCCCCCCCCCCCCCATGCTTTGAGAGGTGGGGGACAATCCCCCTCATGTTTTGTAATCCGGATTTCATCAGACGCTTTCTAAGGGCTGAATCTAGCAATGTTACAAAATTTTGAGATTTTAAAAATCAAGTCTGCAATTTATCCCATCAGATAAAGCATAAAAAGAAGTTTAATTTGACACCTAATTCACTTTCATATCTTCAGTATTAGGAAAGTTATGACCATTTTCATACTCGGAAATTAGCACCTTGTTCCCCATTGCCTTTCAATTGACTTAACTCAAAAGCTGTAATCTGGAACAGTTAAAAGCCCATAACTTTCTTAAAAATTAAGAGAAATTTTCAGTTATTATAGATTGAAGCATTCTGAAACAAATATGAAACAATCTTACTTGGATGACCTGAAATTAAAGCATATAATTAGTTAGTTATCTAATTGTAGCTAATTACAAAATTCAATGAGTAGATTTAAACATCTATCCATTTCTTAAGAAAATATAAACTTTTTTAAAATTGCCTAAGTGTCCAAATAACATTCACACAATAATCCACAATATAACATAATTTTTAAATCTCATTTTCATGAATGTCTGGGCCAAATGGAAGGAATTTAGTGTTTTATGCCTGTAAATTAATGGCCATTTAAATCAACTTGCGAGTGGGTTTTAGTGGAATGCGGTGGATTGGAACGTTGCGGTTTGCGGTGAAGTCGGGAGGAAAAATACTGTTTGTTCATACATTTTTTTGGACCCCATTTCGCAACATGAAAATATTATTAAAGCCTCCCAAAAAAACAACTTTTAATATAAAAATAAACTACCTTTTTTTCTCCCCTACGCAAAATCCTTCCGGTTGTCGGTGCTCACGGCTTTTGAAGGTGATTTTAAAATTACTCTAGTTAATAAATAATTTAGAGTAATTTAAAAATACCTTCATTCATGAAATGTCGGAGTGATTTTTTTTCCGCAACGAAATCGCCCGACATTGATCGATTTTCCCTGCCTGTGGAAAAACGTCACTTTAAGCCCGCCCCCCCTCTGAAAGGCGCCAAAGTCGCGCACACGGGGAGTGGCAGAACTGCAGCGCTGCTCAAGGTAAGTTTTGTAACATACCTACTGAATCGGCCCGTTCGCGGGGCCTTTCAGCGCCTGGCGCAGTTTAAAATCAAACTGCTGCATCAAGGTGATCGAGGCTCCCGATGTTGAAGTCTCTGCCGGCTAATGAAAGGCCCCACGAACGGGCCGATTCAAGCCCCACGATTCGGGGTGGATGAAACTGCTGTTGCTGGAGTTCGGAAGTTGGTCACCAAAATGCCTGCGGGCCAGATGATTTTGGGGTACGGGCCGCATTCGGCCCGTACCCCGTAAATTGCCGACTCCCGTTTTAAAACATAGCACCTTTGAACATCATGGGGTGGAAGATTGCAACCTTCACGTGGTCCGCCCTGTTTCGACGAATGCAATCAACCCGGTGTGCACAATCAAATAAAATCAAATAGAGCAAGTTGTCCTACAACTTTAGGCTGTGCACGCCATACGCAAGAAGAAGAAGAACATCATCACCTAACTAAATAAATGTTATTTTACTTCGGAGTCACGTTAATGACTTCGTGAAGACCCCGCCAGGCACGCATGCGCGACATATCGTCGACTGCATGCGAGCGACAGGCAGGGAGGAGCGTTGCTCCTCTACTGCAGGGACCTGCAGGTAGGGAAAAAACTAACCTGCAGTCTTTTTCTTCCAGGTGACCCTGTCGCAGGGTCTCGAGGCCGCCTCGTATCTGACTGCCGCGCCAGTCAGCGGCGGCACCAACAGTTTGGAGTCGGGCAGCCCGTTGACCAGGAAGGTCCGGGCTCACACACTCGCTGGCGGAGGACGGCAGAGGCAGCCCGACTCTACACCGCAGCCTGCAGGGGACACCACGGGCTTGCGGCATGCAAAGGAGTGGGCCTTGCAGGCTCACCGTCAGAAGTTCGCAACGGCAGAGCGGCAGCCCCGACTCTACACCGCAGCCTGCAGGGGACACCGCGGGCTGGCAGCATGCAAAGGAGTGGGGCTTGCAGGCTCGCCGTCAGAAGTTCGCAACGGCAGAGCGGCAGCCCCGACTCTACACCGCAGCCCGCAGGGGACACCGCGGGCTGGCGGCGTGCATGTAGGAGTGGGGCTTGCAGGCTCGCCGTTCAAAGTTAGGGACAGCAGAGCGGCAGCCCCGACTCTACACCGCAGTCCGCAGGGGACATCGCGGGCTGGCGGTGTGCATGTAGGAGTGGGGCTTGCAGGCTCGCCGTGGGGATCAAACGGAGCAGCAGCCCGACTCTACACCGCAGCCCGCAGGGGACACTGGGAATGCGTTGTCTTCAAGAACAGGGAATGTGTTGTCCAGGGAATGTGTTGTCTTCAAGAAGTTGAGACTGCCATCATATAAAGTTATTAAATCATGAGAGGCTGGTCACCATACTTCTTAAAGACCCTCAGGTAAGATACTAACCTTGAATAGCTAAGCTTCTGTACTAGACTTTGCTTACAGATGGATGGAGACCAGAATAAAGGCAGCGAAGCATGCCTCCAAGGGCCATCCGACTTCAGATGGGAGTCAGCGGCCACCATTCCAGGAGCGGCTCATAACACCGGCAGTACCCGCTTTGCGGACCGGGATAAGAACGTGGAGGTCGGGGAGCCCTGCGCAGCCAGGACCCGTCTCTCCACCACGGCTGACCATGGGGCCACAAAGTGGTGGAGCACCGCGCGGGAGCAGGGTAGGCAAGACCTTGACTCCCTACCACTGTCACCTAAGCATAGCGACAGTGGAGCAAAGGTGCGTAAACATGTGACCCGCTCGGCGGCTCATTTTGTCTCCCCTACTATGCAGGCACCAGAGCAGGGGGAGAGCTGCGCACAGGTCATGCCCCGCTGCAGCGGGAGGCATCGACATACCGCCGGGGGTAACCTGCTAGATTGCGGGCCGGTGATGGATCTGCTGGAAGTTGGGGAGCCCTGCAGGAGCAGGAGGTACCGGCATTCCACCGGAACAGGCTGCCGGAGCGCAGACCGGTGGCAGCAGTTTACGGCTAGGCATCCCCTGGTAAATTGCTACGGGTAAAGCCAGCTATGCGCCGTCACAGACCCATGGGGGTAAGGGTGACGGCATGCCTGCACGGACAGCGGAGCCGGTAATGGGGACCGGTACCGATTCCTTTCCTCTGCCTTCCCATCAGGCAGAGATGCCGCTGAGGTCCGAATGACGGCGGACTAGCGGGATGTCCGTGCAGAGGTCGTACAGCCCTGCAGGAGCGGGTGTTGACGATTACCTGCCAGCGCATCTCGTGGAGGTGCGACCTACTGGCAGAAGCCCCAGCGACTCAGGCCTGGGGAAGTCGACCTGTTGTCCGTGTGTAGCAGCAGCGGTCGCATGGCTAGGATGGAGCTAATGGTGGAGCAACTATATCAGCGGGACCTGGATCGGCAAGAGCGGGAGTCTCAGCGGTCTGGGAGTCGGATCATGCCGCCACCTTCAATCTCACCTTCGTCCTTCGGCAGTGCTAGGAGTCAACAGATGGCCGATTTGACAAAGAAGCGGCAGCAGAAGAGCCCACTGCTCTAGATCCAGAAGAAGAAATGCTGGAGGTAGTGTCGAAATTTCCGAAGCCTGTAACTTCAGGCGAACCGCTGCACCCTACACTGGCAGTAAGTATCAATTTCCTGACGACACACCAGCTCCAAGACCAGGTGCTTTCAGAAACCATGGAGAAGTACAAGGATCCTGGAAATTGTGTTACCCTGAACATCCCGAAGGTCAACTCAGACATCTGAGGGAACATCAGTTCCAATGCGAGGGCACAAGAGGTTAAGATGCAGAAAATTCTGAAGCTGTTGATGTCGCATCACAGCGCTCGCTAGGACCCTCAATGGGGCAGGATGCTCTAGCCCTCCTGTGTAGCACACTTCGAAAAACTGTTTTAGTCAGAGCTCCATCCGCCCCGACCTTAACCCTAAATTCGCTGGGTTGGGTCGTACCTCCACCACACCACCAAGGGTGCAGATTTACCAAAGACAGCCTTATTCTCCCTCCAAACCTCGGGGGGGGGGGGGGGGGGGGGCAGCCGGAAGACCATCAAGAACATATCCAAACCAGAGAGTCAGGCCTGCCGGTAATCATGGAGGTAAGGGGGTCTGGTTCTCTTGGAAGTACTGCATGCATAACCTCACAAAGTAGGAGGGAGGTTACATACATTCTGGGGCTCTGTTTGTCACTATCCCAGGGAACAGAGCAATAGACATAATAGACGCATGTAACAGCCTTGCTTGCGCCAGGGAACCGACTTTAGATATGCTGCTAAGGTAATTGGTAAATTTGGAGCTACATTCCAGCCACATAATTGGGCCGTTACGCTATCAAAGCTTGGGAAAAAGCAAAAATCTCGGCATTTAAAGCGAATGCTGGACATTTACGAGCCTATGCAGCTGCCAATCGAAGCATAAATTGAGCTACAATGGTGGATTAGCAATGGTTGTGATTGTTAAATCCCATCATTACATCAAACCCATTAGTCGCGTTACAAACCGACGCAAGCGCCAAGGGCTGGGGAACTACCGACACCATTCCAGTTGGGGCGGTAGATGGGATTTGCATGAGCTTACTTCTCTTCAATCACAAGGAATAAACTGTTTAGAAATGCTGGGAGCATGTCAAGGGCTGCGGGCTTAATGCACTAATCTGCAGCATACGTATGTTCGTCTTCAAAATGATACCACTGAAGTGGCATATTAAACCTTATGGGTGGTGTCAAGTCAATATCTTGGGATGAATTGGAAACATTAATTTGGCTCTGGTGGATTGAAAGAAATATTTGGGTTCAGCAATGCACCTTCTGGTTAAGCTCAATATCGTGGCGGACACCAGGTCACAAGTATTTAATAACGACATCAAGTGGATTTGAACCTCCAAATATCTGCTAAAATTATAGCCTAATATGGAACACCAGATATCGACCTCCTTGCGTCTAGGTTGAGCCATTGGATACCAACATATGTCTCTTGAGAACCAGATCCTGGGACAGTGGCGATGGACGCGTTCTCACTACATTGGGGTGGGGGAAATGCATTTTTCTATACTTTTCCCATTCTGCTTCATCAGAGGTGCTGCAGGAAACGCAACCAGGCTCTGCAACATAAAGGACCATTGACATGCAGAGAGAGTCCACTAGGAAGCAGTACCTCGCCTACATAAGGATATGGGAGGTTTTCTGTAGTCGGACCTAGACCATCTACATATCTGCTACACTCTCCAAGGTGCTGGAATACTCACGGGTCTTCATTATGATGAGTCCCTCAGTTACAGTGCTGTATACAGTGCCAGGAGTGCACTGTCATCCTATGCAAGATTGGAGTGGGACCTCACCAGCTGGTGTCCAAACTATGAGGGGTATGGTCTATCCATCCCTCCCCGAACATGATATATTACCTGAGATTGGAGGTAGTGTTGACCCTACTCAGGAGCTGGTCGCCTATGAAGGATTTACCACTGGACTTACTCACCTTCAAAGTGGTTATGGTAATGGCACTGAACACAGTACAACGGGTCATGACTCTACAGGAATTAAACCTGGATAGAATAACTGGACCATAATAAAGTAACTTCTTTATAGAAGAGTTGCTTAAACTACACAGACCTGGGACTACAGGTCTGAAAATGGGCATCAGGTATACGGAGACGGGTCTGTTTCAGCCATGGAAACCCACGTCACAGGGTGATCATGCAGACTATTTCCAGATGACTCAAGGTGGTATTCGGGGCAGCAGGTAAGACACTAACATTTTAAATGTCATTCTAAAAGGGCTGCATCCACATCAGTGGCAAGGACCATGGCGGTGTTCATGGATTATGGCCTAACAATAGCGAGCTGGGCCAGTGAATCTACATTTCAGCGGTTTTATAACTGACTTATAACCGCTCCCGCAACGTTGGCGGATTCAGTTTAGTGCTGTTCCCTAAACGTTTGTCCCCGAGTTCAGGGGGTTATTGTTGTATTAACAAATGTTATTATTTTTCAGCTTGTTCAAGTCTGAAATACGTTAACATACTTCCTCCATCAGAATTACGGCAGTGTGTGAGTATGGGCGTGGTCCAGGGCATGTACTCACAGAGCTTTGAAATCTTCACAAAGTCACTCACGTGACTCCAAAGTAAAATAGTAAGATTAAACAAGAACTTACCAGTTTGAAGTTTGATCTTTATTTTATGAGGAGTTACGATGAGGGATTTTGTGCCCTCCGCTCCCAACCCTCTATCATAAGTTCAACTGGTGTAGTCAAGTTTTAATCTTACTATCTTTAGTCTTGTGATCTGTGATTCCACACCGCTGCTTTGAAGAATGTCGCGCACGCGTGCCTGGCGGGGTCTTCACGAAATCCCTCATCGTAACTCCTCATAAAATAAAGATCAAACTTCAAACTGGTATGTTCTTGTTTAATCTTACTATTTTACATTGCTCTGACAAAATCTAATGAAATGAAGTCCAGTCCATTTGTAGTTATTGTTAGCCTGTTTGGATAATTTGTTATTGAGCTAACTAATTCTCCCCCATCATCATCTGACTATAATTCTCTATTGACTTCAGTTATTCTTTATCTTGTATTAGATTACTTTTGCCCACTTAGTATTGCATAACCAGCGTTCCAAACTCACTCAATGAACATTCCTCCTAGTTTTCTGTTGATTCAAGAGAGTTTATTGTCATGTGTCCCAGATAGGACAATGAAATTCTTGCTTTGCTTCAGCACAACAGAACATAATAGGCATGAATACAGAACAGATCAGTGTGTCCATATACTATTATATAAATATATACACCCATGAATAAATAAAAAGATAAAGCGCAAATAAACAGATAATGGTCTATTTTATCCAGCTTCCTGCCCAATCTCTTCACACTGACTCACTCTTATGTGAGTCGTTGCTGCTCATCCATGTTGGTGTACTCTGATCTATCTTAGCTATCTCATCTGCCCTCGCCATTACTCCTGTTACTATGCTTCACTCATCGATCGCACTCTACAAACTCTCCTATTAAACCAGCCATTGAGTCTTTGTTCCTTCTTTTATTTCAGGGACAATTCAGGCTTTCGAAACACAAAGATCGCAGTGTGTTGTAGACTTCCATGGAGCACTTGTCTCCATGTGGCAACGCAAGAGTTGGAGCACCAAAACACAAAGAGAAAAATGGATTGGTGTTGGATTCTCTCATTTTATCATTATTTATTGCCCGTGATGTCTTTGTAATGTACTATATGTAATATATGTCATGTAATATACAATGTAAATGCCAGTGCCCCTTGAGGCCAAAAGCAGAAGCTGGCAAATGTACCTGTGCCTCATGACTGAGGTCAAGTGACCTTCTGGAAGTTTCAGTCATTGCAGATTAAACTTATCTTACTCGATGGCGAACGTGTTGTCTTTGTGCTAGTCACAACAGGGCCTTACGTGGTCTCAAACATTACATGATGTCAAAGTAAAACAGAAATAATAATAATATAGAGGGACTCAAGCCTCAAGCCTCCATGCAAAGAAAAGAAAAAGGAAAAGAAGGGTCAACTTGCCTGGAACATTTTCCAGGGCTGTGCAGCCGACGTCGGGTGAGGGCCTAGTACCGTGTAGGCCACGGACAGGTCCGGAGAAACCACCGACCAGAACTGAGTCAGCCCGGCCGGAAGAAGAGTCAGCCCGGTCGTGAGAGAAAGCCCGGTCGGGAGAAGAGTCAGCCCGGTCGAGGGAGAAAGCCGGTCGCGTGAGAAGCGGACCAGCAGAGTAAAAAAAAAACGGCCGCAAGAGAAGCGGACCAGTCGTTAGAGAAAGCCCAGTCGCAGGAGACGACCGCGAGCAGAAAAAGCCAGGTCGGGAGCAGAGTCAGCCCGACCATGAGCAGAAAAGTGGGTCCGGCCACGCAAGTGGGTCCGACCATGAGCAGAAAAGTGGGTCCGGCCGAATGGGAAAGCCGACCGTGAGAGAGAAGCAGACCAGGCCCCGCGAGAGAAGCGGGACACAGCGCTTACCCAGCCCCCGACGGCAGGGCACAGTCCCGACGGGCCGAGCAGCCAGGCGTGCCGGTGAGCCAGCGACGAGCCGAACAGTGGGACCAGCAGTAGAGACGAGCCATGGAGCCAGCGAAGAGCTGAGCAGCAGGACCAGCGAAGAGCCCAGGAGCTGCCAGGTGGGGTGTAGGAGCCTGTACCCAAGGTACAGGTCATTAAGGACCGAGAGACCTGTGTATCACGTGGTTTCGGCTTCATCACTTTCGATAACCCGGAGGATGCCAAAGACGCGCTGCAGGCCATGAACGGCAAACAGATAGATGCCCGCCAGACCCCAGTGGGCCACGCCGAGAAGAAATCGGGCAGTCGCAGCGGTTACTGGGACAGCGAGAGGAACAGCTATGGTGGCGGCGGTGGCCGGTACGAGCAGCAGGACCGCGACAGCCACTCGGGTGGGTACCGGAGTCAGAGCAGTAGCAGTTACTTCGGAGGTCGCTACCAGAACTATGAATGAAGGGCGAGAATCAACCGTTTGTGCCAGATTCCCATCAACTTGCCGCCCAGCGCGGTTCCTGGAGTTGCAGAAAGCCGCTATGAATGAATTTGATTCGCCTGTTATGTTAAAATGCTAGAAACCCAGTTTGACCATTGTCTTGGTTAATCTTGTTACCTGTTGTTTGTTCTTGGGTCTTCCTTAAGTTGGGCTTTCGACTTTGCGCCCCGCTTGCCATGTGGTTTTCTGTGATATAAAATTTTACCCGACCCATGGAGCCTCTGTGTCATTGGGACGATGTGTTGGCGATTTAAATTGCCTGAGTCTCCTTCCATGAGCTTCTTTTGGAATTTGTCGAAACGATTCGCTTTCTGGTGAGCTCTTTCCACAATTCCATGCGGCGCAAAGATCGAAATCGGGCGGAAAACCTTTTAACTACCAGTCTTTACTGAGGAAACAAAGCCAGCCCGCCATGTTTGAGAGCGCGCAGCACAACCTCAGCGACCTTAGCAACACGACAAGTTTAGCGAGGCCAAACTTAGTTTGGTGTCTGTTTTTTTAAAATTCAACAGTTTCAATAAATCTTCAAGAAATTGAAAGAATAAAAGTGGTTTATATTGACTGTGTAAGTTTTTTTTTGTTTGAAGGGAGAGTAAGTTCAGGATAGAGACCTGTAGTCCAGAAAAGTCCCCTGTATAGCCGCGGATGGACCACCTGTAGCCAGACGCCCAGCTGGGAGAAACCTGGACAGTGGAGACCATCTCCCAGAAGCCAGAAGTAGTCTCCCAGAAGGGTCTTTAAGAGTATGAGAAACCTAGACAGAGGAGCCAGTCTCCCAGGGATGAGAAACCTGGACAGAGGAGCCAGTCTCCCAGGGGTGAGAAACCTGGACAGAGGAGCCAGTCTCCCAGAAGCCAGAAAAAGTCCCCAGAAGACACGATGCGCCAAGATGCAGCGAGAGGCAGGAGCCAGTCTCCCAGTCGCAGCAAAAGGCGACAAGACAGGCCCTTTCTAGAGTTTGAGGTTAAAATGGATATTAGGGGGAGATGAGATACAATTAAAGTGAAGGGGGGATGTGATGTCTTTAAAGTGAAGGGGGAGATGTGATGTCTTTGTAATGTACTATATGTAATATATGTCATGTAATATACAATGTAAATGCCAGTGCCCCTTGAGGCAAAAGCAGAAGCTGGCAAAAGTACCTGTGCCTCGTGACTGAGGTCAAGTGACCTTCTGGAAGTTTCAGTCATTGCAGATTAAACTTATCTTACTCGATGGCGGACGTGTTGTCTTTGTGCTAGTCACAACAGGGCCTTACGTGGTCTCAAACATTACATTGCCCATCTAAACAGAAGCCATTTTGTTTCTGTAGTTTTTTTAAAATTCCCTTTTTGAACACTGCAGTTAATCATGCAACCGCAAGCTGGTATCTTGTCATGGTCTAAGAGCATCTTCTTTTCCAGGTTAATCAGATAGGGGTCCAGAAAATGCCATTGGAGTGTCTGGTTTTTGGCAAAGAGTGAAAAACAACTCCATATTTGGAGGTGGATGATGGTTTTTGTACATTTACGTCATGCAATTGGTTTAATATCTGTACGTATATAAGCTCATGTATTCTGATATTTCTTTGTGTGTGCTGCTGGAGATTCAGACGTAAACCTGTTGCCTCTGGGTCTCTAGGTCCACACCTGTCAGATGTTAAATTAAAGCTTTGTATGGTCTTAAGAATTTGTGCTTTGTCTATCTTTTTAAGTAAACTTTTTTAAAACCTTCAGTTTCAGGTCAGAACCTTTATTGTGTTGAGAGCTATCTGTTTGAAATCCATTCTCTGTGATATAGTAGAACTGAAATGCATATGATTTAAAGAATATATAATTTTGAAGTGCAGGAAACTGCTCAAGACAAGTAACATAGCAAGGAAGTTTAATGTGTTAGTATTAAACATCTTAGTTTTGCAGAGGAGCTAACATGTTTAAAATAAATACGTTAATGTTAACATATTGTACAGAGGGTTATTACCAAATTAAGCCTTAGTTCCAACAAAACAATCTTAATGCAAGTATTCCCCAAAAATACTAATATAATTCTTGTCACAATGAATAATTGTTACATTTCTCCCAAAATAATGCTTGTCTTTCACAGATTTTTCACCCCTTCTGACTCTGTTTGATATTTGACAAGAGCTATTTTATTTATCTGCAAAGAAGGCAATGTTGTCAAAAGTAGTATTTATTTCCCAACTTCCTATGACAAATTACCGCTGGACTTCAAATTGCACTGGTGTCATTCTTGAGTTGGCTCCAATTCAAAAAGGGTTTGGAAATAGAGGTATTCCTATGATATTGCTTCACCTACTTCAATAGATGTTGCAAGAGAGGGATGCCCTGTCAGTGTAATCTTGGAAAGGTTACTGCATCCGGTTTTTACATTGTCTAATCAGTAGCCAAAGATGGAAAGAGTGTATATTGAATTTAATTGGGGTACTATTGTTGCTAACCACATTATCCCATGCGGTTTTATATTGCAGTCGTTAAAGTGTAAACCATATCTGTCATAACGGTGAAGAGATTAATCATCGATGAGAATATTTGAACCTCTGTCCTGCATTCAGAGAATTAATGGAATCATATGAATTTTCATCATGATACGATGCTATAGAACTTTATTTATCCCAAGAGGGAAATTGGTCTGCTAACAGCCAAAAAACACAAGAAACGTAAAACATTAAATTAAAGTGACGAGTGGAAAGTAGGATTGGGGAGGGGGGGGGAAGAGGAGGGCGGGGAGGAGGGGGGGGGGGGGGAGAGGATGTGGGGGGAGGGGGGGAAGGGGTAGCCAGGGGAGTCAGTCTACCCCTCGACAGAACTGGAAGGAGTTGTACAGTTTGGTAGCCACAGGGGAAAAAGGATGTTGTGTGGTGTTATGTGCTGCATCTTGGTGGAACCAGTCTGTTGCTGAAGGTGCTCCTCAGGTTGACCAGTGTGTCATGGAGGGGGGGGTGAGCAGAATTTGGGTCTTCAGGTCCAAGCTAGCGGAGAAACGCTCTGTCATGATCGCATTTTCCCCAGGTCTGCAGTCTTGAAGGTGGCAGCACCTTACATGCTCTTTCAAGGACACCTGATATATAATCAGCGCTTCGCTCTTTTGGGGTGTCAATTTGGAATAGCTCTTATCCACCCAGCCAGTGTCATAAATTAATACTTATAGATAACAGCATGTTGATAATGGATTCTTGGCAATGGTTCAGGTGTTGATATTTACATTCTCTTGTTTGAAAAGGGTTTTCCTTGTCAGCATGGAGCCTTTGTTACCTACCACACCAGCCCAATCTTGATGAATCTTAGGTCTTGGGGCACTTCATTTGGGAAGATTTGTAAATCGAGCTGTGCATTAGTATTATCAATAATATGTCCCCATAAGAAGGTTCCAACAACTTGGTTTGCCTCAAGCTAACTTCTCTGGGAACATCCTGAACTGATAGAGTCATAGATACATACAGTGGAAACAGGCTTATCGGCCCACACTGACCAACATCATGGCCGTCCGAAGGGGGGGTGTGTTGGGTGCGACCGCACCCCTTTTTTCCAGAGGAAAAAAAATTCAGAGGATAAAAATTAAAAATATATATTTGCGACCATCCGCACGTGCACAGTGGCCGGGATCAGATCACCGCCATTTTCAATGCATCGCCTCGATGCTCCGGGCCTAGTTTGGGTGAGTGGGACCGTGAAATATTGCATTGCGTGCGGGGGAATCTGTTTGTGTTATATCGGGGGTGTTAAACTACCCACTAAGGGTCCAATCCGACCCGCAGGATGGTTTGGGAAAAAAAGGAGTGCCCGTTTCTCCGGGGAGGGGGGGGGCAGGGGAGCCTCGCCAGCGGGTCCCGTCCACTGCTGGCGGTCGGTTCGGGGAGACAGTTCTCCTGCCGCCACGCGGGAAGCGGGTAGGACTGAATCTGAACCCAGTCCTGGCAGCGGCCGTGACCTGACACCAGGCGCTGCTCAGGCCGGGACCACACCACCTCCCCCGCCCCCCGCCATTCCCTCGCCTCCCCACCCTCGCCTTTCCCACCCCCCCATCGTTTCTGGTCGGCGGCGGCGACGGTTGTAGTGCGGGGTGACGGAGGGTCGGAGTGAATGACGGGCCCCGCACAGCAGCAGCAGTGGCAACGGCAGCCCCACCTCCTCATGCACCCTGCCAGCCCTCATAGCAGCCGCTGCTTGCCACTCTGCCAACGACAACAACCGCTTTCAAAACAACCCCTCCCGCACGCCGAGGCTGGGAGGAGGGAGCGAGGAAAGAAGGGGGAGGCCCCCTTCTGCCGTCTGAAGCACCTGCACCGCTCGGCCCCGAATCTTCCTGTTGGCTGGCGGAGGAGGGGAGACGGTGGCGAGGAGTCCCAAGTGGACTTGGCGGCGGACAGAGACGGCCAAGGCTGCGGGGCGATGATGCCATCCCTGTCCGACGAGCGCTGACCTTCCTTCCTCACCACCTCCTCTGCCCCTTCCCCTCTCTCTTGTACGCCCCCCTCCACCCCTCCCCCCCCCTTATCCTGGGACCTCTCCTCTCCACCCCACACTGATCCCCATTACCCCCTCTATTTAGTCCTCACTGACATCCACTGTGCTCCCCTCCCCATCTATTCATCCTGCACTGATCTCCCTATCCACCTCGCATTGATTCGCCTGCCGCCTCCACATCCATCTTACACTCGTCCCCCCAATTCATCCTGTACTGACCCCCTTCCCATCCATCCTGCACTGCTCCCCCCCCATTCATCCTGTACTGAACTGCACATTCATCCTGCACAGCCCCCGATCCACGCTGTACTGATCCCCCCCCATTCCTCCTGTACTGATTCCCCCCCTTCCATCCTGTACTGATTCCCCCCCATCCATCCCATATTCCCCCACTGACATCTCCCACGCTCTCCCCTCACAATTTTACGGACTCCAACCAACACACACTAATTCCCCTGCCTCAATCCATCCATTCCGCACCGATTGCCTTCTCAAATCCCCCCCCCCCCCCCCCGCCATCTACCCATCCCGCACTGATTCACCCAGCCCCCCCCTGAAAGAAATAATAGAATAAAGGAAGTGGGGTGTGGAGTGGAGAGGGGAGTTCAGTCTACACTCGCTGAATCCATCCCTGTGAAAAGTTAGAGTTGGTGATTGGATCTGGAAGCGGACCAGTACATCTGTAAAAAAAACTGGACAGACGTCTTTTCATTTGCACAATTGATTTTATTGTATTAATTTTAATATATTAATGTGTAAAATCCAAGCATTGAAGGAAGAATGTTTTACAGCCCATCTGTTCCTTAACCCCAAACCTAACCGGTCGTCATTAGCAGGGCAGCATACGTCAGCGTGTGACAGGGCGCACGACATGATGAGACACCCAGATGTCGCCCCTGGATTTTGAACATTCCAAAATCCAGAGGTGACAGGGAGTCACTGCGCGTCACTACATGCGTCACCACGCATCAGCCGCGTCATCACCCGACCACGACTCGACAACCTTTTTTCAGGCTGTCGCCGTAAATGTCCCCCAAGTGGGACTAGCCTTTCACGCTGCGAAACATGAGGGCAAGGCTTTCGAAGGCGACGTCGGTGGCAAACTTCTCCCTGGCCAGGTTCTCGATCACCTCAGGCTCGAGTCCGCAGTGCTCGAAGAAACTGTCCAAGCCCGAGCAGGCTCGGGAGAACCGGCAGCTGAGGTCAGAGTGCGGGGTGGGAGATTGCAACCTTCACGTGGTCCGCCCTGTTTCGACTAATGCAATCAACCAGGCGTGCACAATCAAATAAGATCAAATAGAACAAGATGTCCTACAACTTTAGGCTGTGCATGCCATACGCAAGAAGAAGAAGAAGGTCAGAGTGCGAGCGCCATAATCCGCCTTCACCAGCCTCCTTGGGGCGACCTGCTGCTGCTTCTCTTGGCGCTGCTGGCGTGGTTACTTGTGCACCCTGGGATGCTGCTGGCGTGGCGACTGGTGCTTCCTCTGGCGCTGCTGGAGTGGTTACTTGTGCACCATTTGGGTGCTGCTGGTGTAGTTACTTGTGAACCCTGGAGTGCTGCTGGTGTGGTTACTTGTACACCTGGGGTGCTGCAGCCTCTGTACCCTCTGCTAATTCTCCCTTTCCGATGTTGCTGCTCCTGTTGCCAGCCCCTGCTGCTTGTCACCCAACGACCAACGGACCAAGCTGCCAGTGTCCTTGAATCTGCAGGCGCCGCTGATGGCCACCGCTCCTAGCACAAACTCACACTTCTGCCGGTACATGACTTGCGAATCGGGCCTGAGCTGCCTCTTGGAGTTGGAGCGATGCACAATGTCCTCGGGAGAAAACCATTGGGCTCCCCTCGCCATCTGGCTCTTCAAGTGCTTGGCCTTGTCGGCAGCCAGTCTCTCCACAGCGCTCTGCCAACCCCGCCTGTCCTCCTCCATTTGACTGTGGAGGTAGCCGGGCCCTTGGACATGAGCCTGAGTGACAGAGAGATGCTCTCCTCAGGCGGCATGCTTGCAGTGGGCGTGATCTCGCTCGGCATCTTACTTTGATCCCGCCAACGAGGACAAACACGTTTTCACATCCGCAAAGAAGGAAAGACCAGGACTTCCATGAGCAATGACAGGCTGTCTGCAATTGCCTTAATCCACATTCACTATGATTTTGCCCATAACGTGGACAAAGCCGTGACTAGGTTTGCGCAGTTACATTCTTGGAAAATGGAACTGGAAAACATGATTTACGGCTAAATGGCAATATATGCAGTGTACACGAGTGTCCGTCGCCTGCATCACTACGCCAGGACTTCCATGAGCAATGACAGGCTGTCTGCACTGCAACATGACTTGGACAAAGTAGGTTTGCACAGTTACATTCTCGGAAAACTGAACTATTTCATGTTGAGGTTGATGTGATGTGAAGTTGTTAGGTCAGGAGGACCATTAAAGGTGCACTGCACACACTAACACAGTCTAACAGTAACAGGCAATCAAATCAACACACAAAACATTTTCTAAAAAAAGTTTTTCTTTACTGCAAATACGTACAGCATTTTTTATACAGTTTTTGCACGCTCCTTTATAACATTTTACATAACATTTTACAACTGTACGACTTGATTATTAAAACAAGGACAACAATTCTTAATTTAAAAAGAAATTATACAACAATGACCCCAATCATCCCATTCCACCCACTCATTATTCTTGACTCAACCAAACTTATTTCTGAAATATTGGTCATACATTTGGTGCAAAACGCTCCAAAATAAGGCTCAGAATGCACCAGAGAGCATCTAAAACCCCAGAGCTTTCAGGGCCCTTAAGCGGGCCCAGGAACCCGGACGTGAGGGGCTTCCCGCTTGTGATGTGCGCTGCATGCACATTATTTCACATAAAAATTCGGTCCCGAAATGTCGCCTATTTCCTTCGCTCCATAGATGCTGCCTCACCCGCTGAGTTTCTCCAGCGTTTTTGTCTACCTTCGATTTTCCAGCATCTGCAGTTCCTTCCCAAACATGAGAGTACACAAATGAAAAGTAATCAGTCCTCAGATTTTTTTTTCTGAAACGTGGATTGAGGATGAAATGGTTTCTAATTTTTTAATGTTTTACGAATTAACCTGTTTGAAAGTGACCACGAAGCAGCTTGCAAGTCAACCATTCTCCCTCCTCACCAACCCACAACAACCAATTTTGCCGAATAATGAGCTTAAAACTTATCAAAGGAGAGGTAAACCATCCTGTTATCTGGAGATTTACTTTCTAAAACCCAGTCTGGAAGCCTTGTCGCTTACCGCTGATGAACAGATGCAAGAGTTATTTATTTTTTAATATTTTAAAACAGAATGCGAATCACGCAAAGGGCGATAGAATGACCTGCCAGAGGAAATAGTTCAGAATCCAAATCCAAATCAGAATCAGATTTTATTCGCCAAGTATGTAGTGCAACATACGAGGATTTTCACTGGCCAGGCAGTCATACAATTAAAAGCAACATACTCAAAACCACATTTTAACATGAACATCCACCACAGTGATTCCTACACATTCTTCATTGTGATGGAAGGTGAAATAAAGTTCAAGGCCTTCCTTTTGTTCTTCCTTGGTCGGGGGCCTCAAGTCCTCCGTTGCCGGGACGATCTTGACTCCCGTAGCCGGCGGCATTCGTGCCTTCCGCATTGAGGCGTTCAGCTCCCGCATCGGTGGGTTGTCAGCTCCCCCGTACCGGGCGATCGCACCTCGCGTTGGGGCTGGTCGAACCTTCTGCGGCGTTGGAGCTCCTGACTAGCCTCACCCGAGACTGGGAGCTCTTGATGGTAAGTCCACAGGCCGCGGTGGGAGCGATCCCAGGCAAGGGATCCACTCCGATGTTAAGTCCGCGCCCCGCAGTGGAGTTCACGATAGTCCGAGGCGGCTCCCAGCTCCAGCGATGGTAGGCCGCAAAGTTGAGACACTAACAACATTTAAAAGACATTTGGACAGGTACATGGACAGGAAAGCTTTCGATGTATATGGACCAAACGCAGGCAAATGGGACTAGCTTAGATGGGGCACTTGAGTCGGTCGGCATGGAGGTTGGTGGAAGGGCTAGTTTGTGTGTTGCGTGACTCCATGCATCAAGATGTTTCTTGAACCAAAATTGGATTAGGACGGGTGAAGTACTCTATTCCGGTGCATTTTTCTTGGAGTCTCCAATGAAGGGGAAGTCTGGTGCTTGGTTGAAGTGCCCTGTGAGGAAGATTGTCACTGTGCCCATGGTGGAAAGAAGAAGGGCAATCCAGAAACAAGCCTTGTCAATGACTTTTCCAATCAGAATCCAGTTTTCGTTTTCCTAAACACACAACAAAAAAAATTCAATTATTATTTTAGAGATACAGCGCGGAAACAGGCCACCGCGTCCACACCGACCCGCACACACTAGGGACAACTTACGCATACACAAAGCCAATTAACCTACATGATTGTACGTTTTTGGATTGTGGGAGGAAACCGAAGATTTCGGACAAAATCCTCATGGTCACGGGGAGAGAGTACAAACTCCGTACAGACATCACCCGTAGTCGGGATCGGACCCGGGTCACTGGCGCTATAAGGCAGCAACTCTACTGCTGTGCCACTTTATTATAAGTTCAACAGCACTGTGAATTTTGCCTCCATTTATTGACTGATCTCAACTTTGTAAATATATTGATCGCATTTAATGGAAAATAGATCCATTCATGCTTACACATTGGTTCAGATGCCCCTCAAGTAGTCAGACGTTAAATAGTGAGTGGAGCAGATTACTGTCAGACCATAAGCCAAGAGCTTGAAGGAAGAACACAAAGTACTGGAGTAACTCAGCAGGTCAACTGCGTTTCCGGAGAACATGGATAAGTGATGTGTGGAAGGAACTGCAAATGTTGGTCTACACAGACGATAGACACAATAAGCTAGAGTCACTCAGCATTTTGTGTATATGTTATGGATCGGTGATGTTTCGGGTCAAGACCTTCAGACTGATAGAAGAAAGGAGAGGCAGGACAAACCGTGGCAGGTAACAGGCGGACGTAGAGGAGGGAGATGGTTGAGGGGTTGCGAAATGCAATAATTTATTGCAAGTACATTGCAGACTCACAGTTCAGTTGATTCACAGCTTAGAATCACAGTTGTGGACTCTCCCTCGTGATCTTCCAGAGTGACTGGCTCACATCCAGCCATCCAGGGTTTTATAGTCCTGCCCCCCCACCCCCCGGAAATGGGCGTTGCCTTCATTGTGGTAATTGACAGGCGAAAGGACCAATCAGCTTATCTCAAGATTTTTTTAAAACACTCATAACCTTCCTACTTTTCATTGACCGGAAAATTCCTCGGGGCTGCCTCAACGGAGGAGGACTGTGAGTAAGATGGCCAAAAATCATAGCGATATATGGTAGTGTTTTTTCTAAAATCAATATACAGCACAGACAGGAAGTGGTCAAGATGAGACTTTTCGTAATATAGATATCACAGGCCTATTCGATATAATGACAACATACTACCAACAGAACTCCCTGCGCCCAAACCCAACAAAAACGCAAAGCGCATTTTTCCACCTCCGGAAACGGGATGCAAAACGTCAACTGCAGGTACGATGGAATGATGTCCTGTTGGAACACTGCAGAGCCCCAAAGTACCTAGGTGTGGTCCTTCATTTCACGCTATCATATCGCCAACATGTTGAGAAAACCAAGGCAAAGGTCAACACCTGGAACAATGTCATTGAAAAATTGGCAAAAAGCTAGTTTGGAAGTGACCCAACGACAATCCGCACTACAGCCCCGGCGATCTGTTTCTCAGTGGCTGAATATGTAAGCCCCGTCTGAGCCGCTCTAATCATGCAAGCAAGGTGGACTCTGCATTGAACACTGCCTGCTGTAAAACCACAGGATGCCTGAAGCCGACAAAGGTGGAACACCTGTACGAGCTGGCAGGCATCGACGAACCATCTCGAAGACGTGATCAGGCAGCTGCAGTAGAACGCGGACACAGACCACCTTGCACAATCACCAACATGCCAAGAAAAGCCTGAAGAATCGGAACAGCTTCATGGAACTAGAGCCAACCGTACCAGGCACCAAAACCAAACAACAGATGGCACCAGGACACCACCTGCCTTGTACTACCTGGAAAGCCTTAAACCGCCTCCGCACTGGAGTGGGACGTTGCGGACTCAACCTAAAGAAGTGGGGCCTCTCGAACTCAGACAAGTGCAATTGTGGAGGATTTCAGACAATGGCCCACCTACTGACTTGCAGCGGAGAGGCATACACTGTGGACCATCTACACAGAGGCACAGTTGTGGCACTGGCTGTGGCAAAGCGATGGCAGAACGTCGTCTGACACACGAGTGAACAATTGGATATAATGGGATGGTTCTTTACATTAGTAATGCTAAGCAGAAGTAAGTTTTTGTTTCATGTGACACTGACACAGTAATTGGCCCATTATGGTATCATGTCAATACATTGTTTCAATACAAACCTGTCCTGTGTTGAAGTTAAAGTCAGATACTGGTTGCGTTGTGGCGTAACCCGGTGGTTAGGCTACCTGTTTGCCAAAAACCTTGGCGGTCGAGGATAGGGTCACGTGACTGGGTAATGGCGGGAAAGAGTTGTCACAAGGTTTAGTGCTGTGCCCCAGTATATGTATGGAGCCCCGGGTCAGCCCTCCCCCATTCGCGTGTGTGTTGATCTCATTACCTGAGCAATAAAACTATCTTTGTTTTCACCATGCCATATTCCCCCGCGATGGCGTATAACTTGTAGATTCTCCTTCAAGTGTTGCACCTGAATTATAAATAAACACCATCATCAAGCCAAAAGTATACATTTCTATATATAAAAAGTATTGCATGTCTTTGAGGGCTGCTTTTGTCATGTGTTTTTCTGAGCTGATATATAAGGAGCTACTCGTGTTCTTGAAGGTCTTCTGGAATTTTTGCCCATTGATTTTTAGTGGGGAATCTACCTAAGCTATCTGAGGAAGTGCTGTCTGGGATCACAGTTTGGGCTCATACACTATTTTTTATGAGTTTTGTCAGTACCCTGTGATAAACACAAGTACCAGGTCTCACATGTCTACACTGGTTTAACAATCAAAGCTAGAGTCACCCTCAAACAAAAACCCTTGCTTTAGGTAGGTATGTTGCAAAACTTACCTTTAGCGGCGCTGCAGTTCTGCCGCTCCCCGTGTGCGCGACTTTAGCGTCTTTCAGAGGGGGGCGGGCTTAAAGTGCCGTTTTTCAACAGACCTGGATAATCGATGAATGTCGGGCGATTTCGTTGCGGAAGAAAAATCGCTCCGACATTTCATCAATGAAGGTATTTTTAAATTACTCTAAACTATTTGTTAACTAGAGTAATTTAAAAATCACCTTAAAAAGCCGTGAGCACTGACAACCGGAAGGATTTTCCGTAGGGGAGAAAAAAAGGTAAATAGTTTATTTTTATATTAAAAGTTGGTTTTTCGGGAGGCTTTAATAATATTTTTATGTTGCGAAATGGGGTCCCAAAAAATGTATGAACAAACAGTATTTTTCCCCCCGACTTCACCGCTAACCGCAACGTTCCAATCCACTGCATTCCACTAAAACCCACTCGCTAGTTGATTTAAATGGCCATTAATTTACAGGCATAAATCACTAAATTCCTTCCATTTGGCCCAGAAATTCATGAAAATGAGATTTAAAAATTATGTTATATTGTGGATTATTGTGTGAATGTTATTTGGACACTTAGACAATTTTTAAAAAAGTTTATCTTTTCTTAAGAAATGGATAGATGTTTAGATCTATTCATTGAATTTTGTAATTAGCTACAATTAGATAACTAACTAATTATATGCTTTAATTTCAGGTAATCCAAGTAAGATTGTTTAATATTTGTTTCAGAATGCTTCAATCTATAATAACTGAAAATTTCATTGAGTTCTCTTAATTTTTAAGAAAGTTATGGGCTTTTAACTTCCAGATCACAGCTTTTGAGTTAAGTCAATTGAAAGGCAATGGGGAGCAAGATGCTAATTTCCGAGTATGAAAATGGCCATAACTTTCTTAATACTGAAGATATGAAAGTAAATTAGGTGTCAAATTAAACTTCTTTTTATGCTTTATCTGATGGGATAAATTGCAGACTTGATTTTTTAAATCTCAAAATTTTGTAACATTGCAACTTTAGGATCTCTGTGATATGTGACATGTGGCACTCTGCTTATTGCAGCATTTCAGGAATTCAAAAAGCTTATTGGAATGTGACTTTTGAAAACGTGTTCTCAAAAGTGCAGGTCTTATGTGTGTCAGGGTATCTCATGTCTTTATAGATGTTGCTACATTTTTTACATGAATGTCGTTCAATTTTGATTGGGGGCAAATTCATTTCACCGCTTTCTTAATATTGAAATCAATTTCTAGGCCTATACTGAAAATTAGTTGTAAGGGAGAGAGAAAGCTTAGTCTACCTTCTGTGTTTAATTTTATTTTCAATTTCATATTCTTTGACTATACATACTACATTTTTAATTTGGTTTTGAAGCTTGCGATTCACCATTGGGTCTTGATTCACACCCTTACATGGAGCAACAGGAAGTGTGTGAGGTCTTTTCTATATTCACAGACAATGCAGCTGTACATTTCAGGTCAGAGGTAATTTAATACCAGCACATTTTATTCGCAAACTTGGAGATGTTGCATCAATTCCCTCGTCCAAATCATTAATATATATTGTAAATTGCTGGGGTCCCAGCACTGAGCCAGTGACCCCACAAGTCACTGCCTGCCATTCAGAAAAGGATCCGTTTACTCCTACCCTTTGCTTCCTGTCTGCCAGCCAGTTCTCTATCCACATCAATACTGAACCGCCAATACCGTGTGCTTTAAGTTTGTTTACTAATCTCTTATGTGGAACCTTGTCGAAAGCCTTCTGGAAGTCCAGATACACCACATCCACTGGCTCTCCCTTATCCACTCTACTAGTTACATCCTCGAAAAATTCCAAAAGATTTGTCAGACATGATTTACCTTTCATAAATCCATGCTGACTTTGTCCAATGATTTCACCACTTTCCAAATGTGCTGCTATCCCATCTTTATTAACTTACTCTAGCATTTTCCCCACTACCGATGTTAGACTAACCGGTCTGTAATTCCCCGTTTTCTCTCTCCCTCCCTTTTTAAAAAGTGGGGTTACATTAGCTACCCTCCAATCCTCAGGAACTACTCCAGAATCTAAAGAGTTTTGAAAAATTATTACTAATGCATCCACTATTTCTGGGGCTACTTCCTTAAGTACTCTGGGATGCAGCCTATCTGGCCCTGGGGATTTATCGGCCTTTAATCCATTCAATTTACCTAACACCACTTCCCGGCTAACCTGGATTTCACTCAGTTCCTCCATTACATGTGACCCCCGGTCCCCTGCTATTTCCGGCAGATTATTTATGTCTTCCTTAGTGAAGACAGAACCAAAGTAGTTATTCAATTGGTCTGCCATGTCCTTGTTCCCCATGATCAATTCACCTGTTTCTGACTGCAAGGGACCTACATTTGTTTTAACTAATCTCTTTTTCTTCACATATCTATAAAAACCTTTGCAGTCCGTTTTTATGTTCCCTGCCAGTTTTATTTCATAATCTATTTTCCCTTTCCTAATTAAGCCCTTTGTCCTCCTCTGCTGGACTCTGAATTTCTACCAGTCCTCTGGTAGGCTGCTTTTTCTGGCTAATTTGTATGCTTCATCTTTTGTTTTTATACTATCCCTGATTTCCCTTGTTATCCATGGATGCACTACCTTCCCTGATTTATTCTTTTGCCAAACTGGGATGAACAATTGTTGTAGTTCATCCATGCAGTCTTTAAATACCTTCCATTGCACATCCACTGTCAACCCTTTAAGAATCACTTGCCAGTCTATCTTGGCCAATTCATGTTTCATACCTTCAAAGTTACCTTTGTTTAAGTTCAGAACCCTTGTTTCTGACTTAATTATGTCACTCTCCATCCTAATGAAGAACTCAACCATATTATGGTCACTCTTGCCCAAGGGGCCACGCACAACAAGACTGCTAACTAACCCTTCCACATTACTCAATACCCAGTCCAGAATAGCCTGCTCTCTCGTTGGTTCCTCTACATGTTGGTTTAGAAAACCATACCGCATACATTCCAAGAAATCCTCTTCCTCAGCACCCCTGCCCGTTTGATTCACCCAATCTATATGTAGATTGAAGTCACCCATTATAACTGTTTTACCCTTGTTGCAAGCATTTCTAATTTCCTGTTTGATGCCATCCTCAACTCCACTACTACTGTTAGGTGGCCTGTACACAACTCCCACTAGCGTTTTCTGCCCCTTAGAGTTTCGCAGCTCTACCCGTATCGATTCCACATCCAAGCTAATGTCCTTCCTTTCTATTGCATTAATCTCCTCTCTCACCAGCAACGCTACCCCACCTCCTTTTCCTTTCTGTCTATCGCTCCTGAATATTGAATATCCCTGGATGTTCAGCTCCCAGCCTTGGTCCCCCTGGAGCCATGTCTCCGTGATCCCAACTATAGCATAGTCATTAATAGCTATCTGCACATTCAACTCGTCCACCCTATTACGAATGCTCCTCGCATTGACACACAAAGCCTTCAGGCTTGTTTTTACAACACTCTTAATCCTTATACAATTATATTGCCAAGTGGCCCCTTTTGATTTTTGCCCTGGATTTGTCTGCCTGCCACTATTAATTTTCACCTTGCTACCGATTGCTTCTACCCTCATTTTATACCCCTCTTTCTCTCTGCTCACACACTTAAGAAACCCACCACCTCTTATTCTCTGTTTATTTATTTATTTCTTCTATCCCCCCTAAATGTTGGGTCTGAGTGCTTCCCTTCTCTGCCTCATGCCTCAGACCCTGTCTACTAGCTTTCTCTTGAATCCATTAGTGCTAAGAGCCACTCTCTTGAAAACATCCAGTGAATTGGCTTCCACTGCCTTCTGTGGCAGAGAATTCCACAGATTCACAACTCTATGGGTGAAAGTTTTTCCTCGTCTCAGTCCTAAATGGCCTACCCCTTATTCTTAGACTATGACTGCTGATTCTGGACTCCCCCAACATCGGGTACATTTTTCCTGCATCAATATTTTTCCTCCAATCCCTTAAGAATTTGATATGTTTCTATAAGATCTCCTCTCATCCATCTAAATTCCAGTGAATACAAGCCCAGTCGACCCATTCTTTCATCATATGTCAGTCCATTTCCATTCCGGGAATTAGCCTGATGAACCTACGCTGCACTCCCTCAATAACAAGAATGTCCTTCCTCAAATTAGGAGACCAAAACTGCACACAATACTCCAGGTGTGGTCTCACCAGGGCTCTCTACAACTGCAGTAGGACTACCTTGTTCCTATACTCAAATCTTGTCACTATGAAGGCCAACATGCCATTTGCTTTCTTCACTTCCTGCTGTACCTGTAAGGTAGCCTTCATCAATATTCTATGTCATTGATCCCGTTATTCATACTTTTGGGGATTTCTAAGCTTGAAGTGTAGATATGAACGATAAATGTCTGAGTGAATGGTGCCATTAGCTGTAACCAATGGATCATCATGGATTTGCCTGCCCAGAAAGCCAAAGAATTGTTCTTATCAAAGTGACACGCACAATTAATTTGGAGATCTCCTCTAAATCGAACAATCTTGCATTCTTGGCCAACTTCCATAATTACAGGATCCAAATTTAGTAGGAAATCTTTGCTGATGGGATAGTATTGGACTGTGTAATGTTGTGTCCGACCCACCAACAGAAAGGCTGATGCTAGCTGAATGCAGAATGACTAAATGAGCAGAGAGCATGAAGATACATTGCATCCTGCAATGCATCCAACAGGTGTGGGGAAATCACACTCCATCAACCAATCACTCCAGGTGTGTTACGTTTTGTTTAAAGTAGACAAAAATGCTGGAGAAACTCAGCGGGGGCGGCAGTATCTATGGAGCATCAGAAGAAGGGTTTGGTCCCGAAACTTTGCCTATTTCCTTCACTCCATAGATGCTGCCGCAACCACTGAATTTCTCCAGCATTTTTGTCTTTCGATTTTCCAACATCTGCAGTTCCTTCTTGAACATTAGATTTAGTTTATCCTCAAGTGAATCAAGGTACAGTGAAAAACATTGTTGTGTGCTAACCAGTCAGGGAAAAGATAATACATGATTTCAATCAAGCCATTCACAATGTACAGATACATGATGAAGGGAATAACTTGACTCCCATGGTTTTCTATACCAAGCTCATGTAAAATGGAGAAGTTGTTGTTTTATAACTTTGTAAATTCAGTGTCACAACTAATAGCATTACCATCAAAGGTATCGGTGTTCCTGTTTTTGATAATAATAGTCCCAGGATTGTGCCATTCCCAATCATCTTCTTCCCAGTTCTCCACTATTTCTTTCGTTTGCTCATTTCTATAAAAGACACAAGAGGCAGAGATTTAGGGAAGTATAAATTATTTGCAAAGAATATATGATTTACAATTCAGCATCATTGTACACTGTATGAAACAGCTCTGGTACTTTTGAAACTTATGGGCCTGTCCCACTTGTGCGACTTTTTCGGCGACTTCTGGCACAGGTCATTGCAGGTTCCCGAAATTTTCAACATGTTGAAAATTCAGCAGCGACCAGAAAGATGCTACGGCTCTTTGGGCGACTGAGGAGATGACTCATGACCATACAGGCGACACCCTGGCGACATGTCTGGCCCTGGGATTTATCGGCCTTTAATCCATTCAATTTACCTAACACCACTTCCTGGTTAACCTGGATTTCACTCAGTTCCTCCATTACATGTGACCCCCGGTCCCCTGCTATTTCCGGCAGATTATTTATGTCTTCCTTAGTGAAGACAGAACCAAAGTAGTTATTCAATGGTCTGCTATGTCCTTGTTCCCCATGATCAATTCACCTGTTTCTGACTGCAAGGGACCTACATTTGTTTTAACTAATCTCTTTTTCTTCACATATCTATAAAAACCTTTGCAGTCCGTTTTTATGTTCCCTGCCAGTTTTATTTCATAATCTATTTTTCCTGTACAGGGTGTCGCCTGTATGGTCATGAGACGACTCATGACCATACAGGCGACACCCTGGTGACATATCGCGGGGTGAAGCCTGTATGGTCGTGAGTAGTCGCCCAAAGAGTCGTACCTTTTTCTGGTCGCCGCTGGACTTTCAACATGTTGAAAATTTTCGGCGACCTATAACGGACCTATGACGCGTGCCGGCAGTCGCCGAAAAAGTCGCGACAGGCCCATTAGTCACCAAATCCAATGTAGGACATATATCAGGGAATTTACATTTTGCAAGATTCCTTAGCAACTATAGTGATTATTATTTTAGTAATGTTGATTGAGGAATATTTTTATATAAGCGAGAACACCTGCTGAAATAAAATCTCTGTGCATCATGATGTGGAAAATGGATTGTGGTGCGTTCAACAACATACCATCTAATTATATTATTCAACAATATATATCAATGAGATGTGTAAGAGCAGCCAGCCATGAAAACCTCATTCACCTCCAGAAATTCCATAATGAGGACCTAAATTGTCACATTAACGTTAATATTGATCCAAAGTCCTGAAATTGAACTCAAAGCAAAATCTAACCCCACCCTGTATAGAAAGCTTTGTTCATCTCGAAGCAGGATTAGTTTATCTGACCCTTGTGTGTTCTGCATTCAATATGACTGATCTTTTAAAACAGCTGCACATCCCTGCATTAATGCGATTGCACCCTATTTCTTTAATATCCAAAGATCTTCATTCTCTGTAAACACTCGAACCAGTCTCATGTTTCCTCCAAGTGTCCACTCCTTGTTCCGTCCCCACTCATCATTCTTCCCATTCTACATCACCTTCCCAAGGAACCGGAAGAGATGCAATACCCAGTCAGAATTGTGTGGGATAAGATATACATGCATTTAGATGGACAAGGGCTGATTAGAGATAGTCAGCACAGGTTTGTGTGTGGCAGATTGTGGCTTGTGAATCTGATTGAGTTGTTTGAAGATGTGACCAAAAAGTTTGATGAGGGCAGACTTGTAGATGTATATATGGATATCAGCAAGAACTGGACAAGGTTCCGCATGGTAGGCTGTTCTGGAAGGTTGGATCGCATGGGATCCAAGGAGACATAGCTAAAAAAATTGTTCAAAAATTGTCCCTAGTGGGTGTGGGATAGTGTTAACATGCGGGGATCGCTGGTCAACGTGGACATGGTGGGCCGAAGAGCCTGTTTCCGTGTAGTTTCTCTAAACTAAACTAAACTAAAGTGGTCACACAGTAACATTTTAAGCTTTGAAGGTTTTTGTCTTCTCCACTCTTTTGGAAGCTGAGTTTGCTTTCCTCACAACCTCTTGAACGAAAACTTTATTTTTTTAAATTATATATAGATGATACATAAAAATATAATAAATATGGATATATTTCAACACACCTTATTGTTCGTGTTAGGTTTTGGCTCTTGCAAAACTTCACATTGTTGATTATAAGAGCCAAAAGGCCAAGAAGAAGGACAATAAGTGTCACTGATAAACCAGCAATGAAGCCTTTTTTATGAATCATATGGTTGCAGTAATCACCATAGTACCAGTAGTCTTGAGACACGTCACAACTGGAAGAAAGTGAAATTAAAAAATCACATTTATATCATCTATATAATTGATGTGAACGAGGGCAGGCTCTTCAGTCTGAAGAAGGGTCTCGACCCGAAACGTCACCCATTCCTTCTCTCCGGGGATGCTGCCTGACCCGCTGAGTTACTCCAGCATTTCATGTCTACCTTCGATTTAAACCAGCATCTACACTTCTTCCTACAGATTTACAAGGGTGTTGCCAGGACTCAAGGGTCTGAGGTAAAGGGAGAGATTGGTCTGGGTAGGACTTTATGTATAGGGATATGGGCCAAATACAGGTAAACAGGACTAGCTCAGGTCGGACATGATTGTGGGTATGGACATGTTGGGCCGAAGAGACGAGTTGTGTGACTCTATGATTCTGTGACTCCATCAGGAAGTTGAGGCAACAGTCTCTTGACCAATGGCACCATATTTCCCCTGTATGTCAACATGATGAATGAACATTGCCCTGTTAATAGTCTTGTCAACATTCTCACTTCCAAATAAAGGTCAAAATACAGGACAAATTCCCGATGGAAATTTGTTGACCGACTCTGCCCTGGCTGGGATAATGATGAGTTGGCCTGGGTGCTGGACTGCACACAAACCCCAGCCGGCAGGCCAGCTGACGAGTTTGGCCCGGGCGCCGGACTTTGCACGCGACATCGCACGCAAAGTTCGGCACCCCATCCAACAAATGAACCGATGATCGGCCATGAGAAAGAGGGATGGTGGTGTCGGCGGTAAGCGAAGGTCCGAAGGTCGGACAGCTGGCCGGGCTGCCGACCGACGGGGCTACGGGCAAGGCGATGCTGCTGCACTCCATGGGCTGCACTACATCAGGAAGGGTGAGGCGGGGCCGGACGCAGCAATCCAGCCCGACTGTCCCCTCGACCCGAGTAGTAGCAGTCAAACACGGGACAAGGGCAGTCCTGTATGGGCTAAACCAACTTAGCCCAAAATACTGGATGTCCTGGCTAATACGGGACAGTTTGCAACCCTACCTGTTAATAACAGCAAATGTTGCTGAGAGTAGTGAATTATGCATGATTTGGAGCGTCCCCAATGGAGCATGGTTTTTATTTTTTGTAAGTTATCTCTGTTATTCTTCTGTTTAAAGCGTATTTGTTGCTGGCAGCACCACACATAGATCTAAGCATATTTACAATGGCATCTTCAGTTTTTGTTGGTTTTTGGCCGATCCTATTATCGCCAGTGTTAGCTAGGGGTCGCGCAAGGGTCAAGGTGTAATCATCTTGCTCTACAAGTTGAGGACAGTCATGGAGAGAACTCTGTGATAGTATAGTGGCGGATTATTATATCGTTCAAGAGATTGCTCCCTCTTACAGGCAGACAAAATTTAAAGGCAAATGCCATAATTTATGACACACAAAATGGCCACTACAAATAGTACCGAGTCATCCACCGTGAATTTGAACATGAATGATGCAGGAAAGCCTGTTCAATCACAGGAATTTAGTTTTAATATTTCTCAAAGGGAAGAAATGATGACTTCTAAAATAGAAATGTCTCAATTTTGTTCATTTTTATGTTGTCACCAAGTTTAATATTTAGGCAAGATGCAACAAAAATGGCAAATATACGGTCTTCTAAAAGGAAAGAATAAGCTCCCACAAACATAACGTCACGATCAACTGATCTCTTCCAGTGATTTTGGGTTGAGACACAAATATTGGCCAACACATTAAGGAGAATTCTTCTGCTCTGTTTTAAAGCAGTGCAGTGGAATATTTCTAAAAGAGCAGAGTAGACCTTGGATTAACACCTAATTCTAAAGGTAGTTGTCTCCACCATGCAGCACCCTCATCATAACAATAATATGGCCATGAAGGTATAAACATATTCAGAGAACAACATTTAGTTAATTGTAAAATCTTACTAGCAATTGGGTCCATTACTTTTCATTCCACACATTCCATTTCCACATTTCATTGCGTCCTTCCTTGCCGAATTACAGACTGAAGCACAAATTGTCTTCTTACCAATCACAACCAGTGTATAATACTGCTTTAGCTTCTCTGGAACCTTTGAAGCACAATCAGCTGTCGAGGGTATAAAAAGTTCAAGTTATTATCAAACTTCAATTATAATTTTTTATTAACGTTCATATCGTGTGGCAGAGGAACAATTGCTCACATCGTTCAACGCAATTCGTTACTTTGAACTTGCCAATTTTGAAAAATTAATCTGTACTTCTATGTGGGTGGACGAAAATGGTGGAGAAACTCAGCGGGTGAGGCAGCATCTGTGGAGCGAAGGAATAGGTGACGTTTTGGGTCGAGACCATTCTTCAGCGGAAGAAGGGTCTCGACCTGAAACGCTGCCCATTTCCTTCGCTCCATAGATGCTGCCTCACCCGCTGAGTTTCTCCAGCATTTTTGTCTACCTTCGGTTTTCCAGCATCTGCAGTTCCTTCTTAAACAGTACTTCCATGTGAGTGTGCCCTGGGAAATTGTACTACCATCTTTGTGTGTGACATGCTTCTGTATGAGGCTTCTCCGCAACAGGCTTGTAAATGTACAAAACAAATTTAACATGATCATTCTAAGATTTAAGAAAGTAATAGTAATTGGGAAACCATGTGAGAGTTAACTGGGAATAGGAAGTCCTGACAGCGTACTTGAACCATTTTAGAGCAGAGGTGATCAAACAATGTATTCTTCACTGACGGGCTAGGTATGCAAAGCAAAGCCTTCGTTCATGGGGGAGAAATTATCATTCAGATTATATTGTAGGCAATAGAGACAGGGTTGTTGTTTTAATCAGTCATAGGTCGTTACACGTCGCTGAAAATTTTCAACATGTTGATAATCCAGTGGCGACCAGAACAAGGTATGACTCTTTGGGCGACTACACTACACCATACAGGCCTCACCCCGCGACGTGTCACCTGTATGGTCGTGAGTAGTCTCCTCAGTCGCCCAAAGATTCTGGTCGCCGCTGAATTTTCAACACGTTGAAAATTTCGGCAACCTGCAACGACCTATGGCTGGTGCCAGCAGACACCGTAAAAGTCGCATAAGTGGGACAGGCCCTTTAAGTGACCTCCCTTTGTGAACCGGCAGCATGTAGTCAATGTCCTTGAGAAACCAGTTCCTTGTTCACATAATTTTTTAACGCATAAATTCAATGAGTGAGTTTTTATTCTGTATCTCAATTATATAGGCAGTTACAGTATTTCTAAATTTCCATGACCTGAACTGCCATAATATGGAGATACACTGCAATTGCACTTGCTGCCTCTTCCTCCATAGGTACAAAGTTTCCTTTTTAGCTATTTATCCAATTTTTTTTTGCAGTTTCTATTTCTACCAACCTTTCAGACAGTGCATTTGCAACAACTCGCAGATTTAAAAAATATCTTATGTCCCCTTTCATTTCTCCCCCATGAACGAAGGCTTTGCCTTGCACACCCAGCCCATCGTTATAAATAATTTAACATGCAAGTTCTTTGCTTACAGCCATTTCTGCTGCAAAGTTTAAAATGTATTAACAGAGCTAGGTGCATGAAAAGATTTATATTTGTTGCCCAGAATACAACATTAATTAAGCAGTTGTAACGGAACCCAGTGGTGAAGATGGGTATTCAGAACCCTCGTCATTGGTCGGGACCAGGGGTTCGTCCACGGGCTTTTCTGTATGTTCAGTAGTTAGTGCTCGTCACGGCGACAGGAACTAACATCGTTTATTCCCGACTAAGTACGCGGGTAGTTCAAGTGTTATTTCGTTAATAAAGAACATTTTGCTCTACCTGCCTGGTCTCGCTAAACAGTAACAAAACAATAAACTGCGTGACTTACCAGTGAGGACAGCTTCTTTCACGCCTACAGAGGAAGCGTCAATCTCAAATCCAGTGTTGTTGCCTGAAATTTAAAATTCAGGGTTATGTGAATAACTTGCTTTCATAAAACTACTTTAGCGTTAATTTGGGGTTTTGAGTTTAATTCCTACCTGAGGAAGTTGTATCTTTAAGAGTTGTTTTAATTTCTTCGGCTGTTTTATTGAGAAAATTATGTGAAACTGCGTCTGAAGTGTTCATGGCCAGAATAACCTCGTGATCCACAATGATACTGCCATTCCTATTGAGCAAAAAGAAAGATGATAGCCACCCATCAAGTTTAACACTGCATCTCTCACCTGTCAATGAAAGGCTCTGGTATTGTTCAAGGAATTTTGTTTAATATATTCTTAATTTACTCTTGTTTCTTCATCAGACTTGTTTTAGACCTGAAACCCCAACCTAAAACTTGAGCACTCATTTCTTTTGAGGCCAGAATGTAAGTAAATGGTTTCAACTGTTAGTAGTCATCGTTATAACAGACATTAGAATAGTTCTTTGTGAAACATGTTTATCATTTTCTTTGTTTAAGAAGGAACTGCAGATGCTGGAAAATCGAAGGTCAACAAAAATGCAGGAGAAACTCAGCGGCCGAGGCAGCATCTATGGAGCGAAGGAAAAAGGCGATGTTTCAGGTCTCTCTTGCGCCATAGATGCTGCCTCACCCGCTGAGTTTCTCCAGCATTTTTGTCTACCTTTATCATTTCCTTGGTCTTGTCAAAGACAACCTAGACTGATTTGTTTTCTAATTATTTTTGTTCTCATGCTATGCACTCATTCATTGCCCATTCTCTTGTGACTGGTTTTACAACTGGCTGAGCTGCTGGGCCAGTTTGGAGATCATTGTCTCATCCCCACAAGTGAAGGACCAGAGTTGCTCAGGCAAGAGCAATGTGGGAAAGTTAATGACGTCAGGTCATAATCCTCAATAATCACATTGTATTTCACATTGGGCATGATTTGAAATCTTGATTTCATGGGACATCAGATTCAATAGGTAGAATCAATTAATATATTTCAGATTTTGCAGTCACGGTGGCGCAGCGGTAAAGTTGCTGCCTTACAATGAATACAGCGCCGGAGAACCGGGTTCGATCCTGACTACGGGTGCTGTCTGTACAGAGTTTGTACATTATCACTGTGACCTGCGAGGGTTTGCTCCGAGATCTTCGGTTTCCTCCCGCACTCCAAAGACGTGCAGGTTTGTAGGTTAATTGGCACAAAAAGTATCCCATTCCTGCCTTCTCCCCATATCCCCTGACTCCGCTATCTTTAAGAGCTCTATCTAACTCTCTCTTGAAACCATCCTGAGAATTGACCTCCACTGCCTTCTGAGGCAGAGAATTCCACACATTCACCACCCTGTGTGAAAAAGTTTTTCTTCATCTCCGTTATAAATTGCTTGCTCCTTATTCTTAAACTGTGGCACCTGGTTACGACTCCGCCAACTTTGGAACATGTTTCCTGCCTCTAGCGTGTCCAAACCCTTAATAATCTTATTTGTTCCCATAACCATCCTTCTAAATTCCAGAGTATACAAGCCCAGCCGCTAGCAAGAATGTCCTTCCTCAAATTTGGAGACCAAAACTGCATAAAATACTCCAGGTGTGGTCTCATTAGGATCCAGTACAACTGCAGAAGGACCTCTTTGCTCCAATACTCAATTCCTCTTGTTATGAAGGCCAACATGCCATTTGCTTTCTTCACTGCCTGCTGTACCTGCATGCTTACATTCAGTGACTGATGAACAAGGACCCCTAGATCTCATTGTACTTCCCCTGTTTCCAACTTGACACCATCCTGACAAAACACAACTCAGGCATCTATCAATGGGCTATCGCTAAGATTACCGAATATTTAAAATCTTCACTCCTTTGTATCCGCGTATATTATTGTAAATGGTGTCCATCTGAAAAAATAATAAGAAGGGATATGAGATTTCCTGCATATGAATTAGCGATGTTACAATAACTACCTTCAGCGGCGCTGCAGTTCTGCCACTGGGTGTTTGCGCGACTTTGGCGCGTTTGAGGGGGGGAAGGGCGGGACTAAAATGCATGATTTGTACCACTTATCGGAGAGGTATTTCCTCGGGCTGCGAGTCGATGAAGAAAAATCGATCGGACTTCCGTTCCCATTTTTTTTTAAAGTCGCTGTACAATTTAATAGTTTGATTAAAATAAAATAAAATAAAAAGCGACTTCTAGCGCCCCCCAATGCCTACAATGTGATGGATCACAAGAACGGGACAAAACAAAGGGTAAGTCGTGTGTTTTCCATATAATTTTGCTTCTTGGCATGTCTTTAATCTAATTTTACGTTACGAAAATTTGATTGGGACCCCATTCGGCAGTGTCTTTCCTGCCGATATGGGCTACAAATTCACTGCAAATGCAACGTTCCAATCCATAAACACCCACTCGCAAGATGATTTAAATCCACCTTTTTTTGGACAATCATGTCATAAGAACATCTAAATCGTCTATAGTTTGCGTAATTGTATAATCAATATTTTTATACTAAATATACACAACAGCTTTAGCCACATTTATTGTGCAAAAAATAATCATTTTGATTATATTGAAAGTAGATGTTTTTAGATTAATTTATGGGAATTAAACATTAATTTCCTTCCATCTGGCATATGTTCATGCCAGTGAGATTTAAAAAGCATGTTATATTGTGAATTCTTGTGTGAATGGGATTAGTTTGTTATTTGGATAGTTAGGCTATTTAAAACAATTATCCTTTTCTTACGAAATGGAATCTCCAGTCTACAGGACATTCTTAATGGGAACGTAGTGGGCAGAAAGGCGTGTCACGCGTGGTTTGAAGAGCAAAAACTTGTAGTTTACAATGCCAAAATTGAAAAGTTGAGGAAAAACAAGGTGTACAGAGTTGTTTATTGGTTACAATCTGAGGAGTATGATGATGCTACTGATTATGATATGCCAATGTACCAGCTAGCAACTGATCTTCTCCATAAAGACTTAGTCTATTGCTAGAAATTGTAATTTATTTACCTATCTGTTACAGACTAACAGCATATATTACAATAGTATTAAAGTTCTGATCTTGAGAATGTCACATTTTTGAATTTTCAAGGCAGTCTGGGTGTTTATTAATATTTCCGTCACAACGGTCAATCTTGTAATTAGCTACAATTAGGTAACTAACTAATTATCGGCTTTAATTTCAGGTCATCCAAGTAAGATGTTTTAGATTTGTTTCAGAATGTGTCATTCTGTAATAACTGAAAATTTCATTCAGTTCTCTTAATTTTTAAGAAAGTTATGGGCTTTTGACTGTTCTCAATCACAGCTTTGGTGTGAAGTCAATGGAAAAGCAATAGGGAACAAGATGCTAATTTCCGAGTATAAAGATGGCCATAACTTTTTTAATACTGAAGATATGAAAGTGAATTGAGTGTCAAATTAAACGTCTTTTTAGGCTTTATCTGATGGGATAAATTGCAGACTTGATTTTTAAAATCTCAAAATTCTGTAACATTGCTATATGAATGTTAATTTTATTTTATTAATGGAAGAAAGTCAAGATATACTTGGCCATGTCTTTCTTTTTCTTTAAACAATTGCAATTCCATCCACTGTTCTTTAACAAATGAAGCCACTTCAGAACAAGTTACTTCAGAGCAAGGAGTTTCACAAGGAATGGATAGGTAGTTAATGTTAGACCTCTGTTTAAGGTAGGGTTAAGATTGGGAATAGCCGACTCTGGACGTACCTGGACTTTTACCTGTCTGTACATATGGACACCCGCAGCGACGGCTGCGGAGGGTTGAGGTCGAGACCCTTCTTCAGACTAATGTGGGGGTGGGTGGGGGGGTCGAGAAGAAGAAAGGAAGAGGCAGAGACCGTGGGCTGTGGGAGAGCTGGGAAGTGGAGGGGAAAGAAGGAGAAAGCAGGGACTACCTGAAATTGGAGAAGTCACTGTTCATACCGCTGGGGTGTAAACTACCCAAGCAAAATATGAGGTGCTGCTCATATGGTGGGACTCACTCTGGCTATGGAGGAGGCTTAGGATTCGGAATGGGAGGGGGAGTTTGGCCACGAAAGGAATAATTTTGGAGTATACTGATAGAAAATTAGATGGAAATTTGGAAAGAGATTGAAGGGAATTTCAGGGAGCCTTAAATAGATCAACTATTGGCAAATGGGCACTAATTACACACTGCAGCAGGTGGTGATGTAATATATCTGGTATCAAAACAATATGTGATATCATGATATCTAGGCAGTATTTGATCTAGGAGCCCTGGTTATGCTAGAGTCAACCAGAATCAACCAGAGCAAAAAATCTTCCACTGGCTGGAATCATAGTTTACACAAAGAGGATTGTTGTGGTGGTAAGGTCAAGGGTCAATTTTATTCATCACATACACCCGAAGGTGCAGTGAACTGAATTTGCCAGCAGCGATACAATTAAAAAGAACACACAATACACAATAAGATTTAACACAAACATCCACCACAGCATTCTTCACTGTGGTGGAAGGCACAAAGTTCAGTTAGGCCTCCTCCTTGTTCACCCGTGGTCGGGGCCATGAACCCTCCGTAGTCACCGCTACGGACAGCCCGATGTACATGCCCTCTCGTCGGGATGATTGAAACTCCGACATCGGGACGGTCAAACACGTTCCACGGCTTGGAAGGTGGTAAAGACATTAGACATCTCTGTAGGCCCAAACATCTATAGCTGCATCATCGATGACCTTCCTTAAATCTTCAGGTCAGAAGCGGGGATGTTCGCTGATGTTTGCACAATCTTTAGCACCATTTGCGATTCTTCAGTTACTGAAGCAGCCCATGTATAAATGCAGCAAGACCTGGACAGGATCCACGCTTGGGCAAATGGGTCGCAAATAACACCCATGCCACACAAGTGGCAAGCAATGACAATATCCAACAAGAAAAACACCAGTCTTCTTATTTTAGCTTTCTTGTTGATTGTATGCTTTGTGCGTTTGTCTGAGTCCGTGTGCCTTTGATACTACCACAAGGTCAATTTTTACTTCACCTGTACCTGACTGTACTTGTGCATTTGACAATAAACTTAACTTGACATGACTTAACTAATGCTAGAGATACTATGTGACAATTGGGAGCACGGTATCTAGTTTTGGGCACTGACCTGTTCCTTAAAGTTTTGCGAAAAATTATGGTATTCAGGTGATTGGTCATCCGTTAGTTCTTCTGAAAATATTTTGTTCACTATCTTGAGTGTAACTTCAACAATGGCCTCAACTTCATCTGCAAATCATCAGATACAATTCATCAATCACAAGTTGGTCAAGATCTTATCTCATATGGAGAATACGAGCTCCAGAATATACAGAAGATTTGGAGGGATATGGTGCAATCGCAGACAGGTGGTACTAGCGTAGCTGGGACATGTTGGCCGGAGTGGGAAAGTTTGGCCAAAAGGCCTGTTTCCACTCTGTATCACTCTATGACCTTAAGCTGGACTCTCATTTCCTGAAAAATGTACAAGCTGGGATTCAGGACAGAGGGGTGCGTAGGTTTGAAGAAGGGTTCCGACCCGAAACAAACCCTTCCTTTTTCCCCAGAGATGCTCCTGACCCGCTGAGTTACTCCAGCACTTTGTATCTATCTTCAGTATAAACCAGCAGTTCCTTTTGTACACAGTTGGTTCAGTCTGTCTAGCAGGGGGAGGGCAAAAGCAGTAGCATCAAAATAACATAAAATGCGATTCATTTGAAAATAGACTCACCTATTTCAATCGTATCTTCTACAAATTCGCAAAATTCTCCTTCGTAGTTGTCTGGGCAGTCACATTCGTCATCATCCCAGGTCCCTCCATTCTGACAAGGGTTTTTATCTACAATAACAGATAATAAGATTTCCATTCCAGCAGTCTTTGATAAACATCAAAACCAGTATCAAACTAATGCTTATTAATGGTTGCGCTGCATTCTTCCTTGGCATGGATGTTCAAGGTCCACGTACAAGGTGCAAGGCTCTTGGTGCAATAATAACAATAATGACTTTATTTATATAGCACTTTTCATACAATTGAATGCAACCCAAAGTGCTTTTCACAAAATACACAGGTCTAAACAAAAATACAATTTAAGTGTACTTACTATTAATAACACAAGATTTATATGACAATATCTCTGTACTTATAAAAATCTGATCTTAGCTGTGTGTGTGTGTGTTTCTTCTCGAAAAAATGACACGGTAACATTTTTACATATTCCGGTAGAGATTTTTCCCATGGAGTCCAAAATCGCCTTATATGAACATTTCAGGCTTTATTTCTGGAGTTATTACTGAAACTGTGCAAAATCTGAAAAAACGTTGTATTTAAAAACCACTGTCTTTCACTGGTGAATTCACAATGGGTCTGCTCTATGCACCCTTCTTCCACGCACTGCGTCACCCCCCCCATGACCCTCAAACTCTACCCCCCACCTTCTCTGTCCCCCCCGCTTTGCCTCCCTACCCCCTCTGCCCTCTGCCTCTGTCCTCTGCCCCCTGCCCTCCTTCTGCCCCTGCCCTTCCCCTTACGCCCCCTTCCCTCTGTCTCTGCCCCTGCTCTCTGCCTCTGCCCTTTGCCTGCCTTTGCCCTCGCTGTCTCTACCCCCCTCCCTCTCCAGGCGTGCCTGCGAGTTGGGGGCTATGCGTGAGTGGATAGGGCGGGGAATGGGGTAAAAGGAGCGAATTAATAATATTAATATAATATCAAAGGGGTTTGTTAGTGTGTGTGTGTGAGTGGGGTGGTTAGTGTGTGTGTGTGTGAGTGGGGTGGTTAGTGTGTGTGTGTGTGGGCTGTGGTTAGTGTGCCTGTGTGTGGGTGGGTAGTTAGTGTGCGTGTGTGTGGGGGTAGTTAATGTGTGTGTGTGGGGCGGGTGGTTAATGTATATGTGACGCTGCAGGCCGCCCCCCCCCCCCCCCCCCCCATAACGGTCCCATTTGGCCCAGTAAAATATAAAACTGAGAGTGTAAAAGGACAAAGTCAGTTAAAAGCCTGATTAAAAAGATACGTTTTTAGTTGTCGTTTAAAAATGTCCACTGAGTGGGCATCTCTCACAGCCGTGGGTAGGTATTCCACAGCTTGGGGACGTGTAGGGATTCTTTCAACTGGAGTATCCAACTGTCACCTTCTTTTGCTAGCTCTGCCCAGTATTGGCCCAGATAGATGTCCCAATCTGCCTCACCACATGAAACGTTGCCATATAATAAATTGTGATGGAATTCTAAGTTCCCTCGCTGTAAATCTGGAAATACATTCCCTCTCCACCGTGGAAGACACATTGAAAGTTTTTGCTATGCAAAGTTCTGCCTTTCCAATCTAATGTCCTATGGAAACATCCTGAATTATGAACCATAAAATCAACAACACATTACTCAATGGAAAAGTGCATAATCCAGGTAAAACAACTTCATGAAGACCTGTCAATCCCCAAAAAGCAGATAATCGAAATACTGATGGATTTTTTTCACCATGTGGAACAGTGGCTCTAATATTAGATGAAAATTAAGAAAATCTAAATAAAAAAGAAATCTAACATAAAAGTTTCCCCTGATCTGACGTACTTCAATCTTAACTGTAACTCTGCATCTCTTTCCACAGATATCGCATGGCATATTGAATATTTCCAGAATTTTCTGATGCATATTGATACCTGTATTCTGTTATATAGAACAGTACAGCATAGGTCTATCTAAAAGCCTCTTAAACACAAATATTGTACATGCCTCCACCACCACCCTTGGCAATGCGTTCCAGGCCCTCACCACTCTCTGTGTAAAAAACTTGTCCCGCACATCTCCATTAAACACTGAAGAAGGATTTCGGCCCAAAATGTTGCCTATTTCCTTCGCTCCATAGATGCTGCCACACACGTCCAGTATTTTAACTATCATCCATTAAACACATTCAGGTTTTATTCATTAAAAAAATACAGCATAGACTATCACTTCAATAAACCAGAAAATACTGGAAATAGTAAGCATCTGTAGAAATAGAAACTGAGCTAGTATGAATGAATGAATTAATAAGTTTGTTGGCCAAGTATGTACACATACAAGGAATTTGCCTTCGTGCTCCGCTCGCAAGTAACAACACAACATATAGTCTTCAACTTGCGTATGTCGTGCACAGCCTAAAGCTGGAGGACAACTTGTTCTATTTGATCTTATTTGATTGTGCACGCCAGGTTGATTGCATTCATTGAAACAGGGCGGACCACGTGAAGGTTGCAATCTCCCAGCCCAACGACATACAGCAACAATTAAGAATAGAACATAAAATATTAAATATTAATAATAAATATCATAGTTTAAACATGTGAATGAAATTAAATATCAGAGCAAAAGGAGGCTACAGACTTTCAGGTGCGTTATCGACCAAACAGAAATTTACAGCTATGCAAAAACTCTAACTAACTAAATGAGCAATTACCTGGTGACTTTGTTGTGGTAGATCTTGAGGTGGTGGGTACAGTGGTCAGATGAGTGGTGACAGCTGTTGTCAAGACCTGCTTCGTGGTTGTATTTAATCGATTCATTGCAGTGGTAGTTGAACTAGACGCACTGGTGATCCTGTTGGCTGGCGGGCTGGTAACTGTGGTTGAAGAGCTGCTTGATGTGTCAGTCTCTGTTGTGGTCTGGGTACTGGTCACTGTGGTGGGTGTGGTGATCAGTGTGGTTTGTATTGATGCCAATGTGGTGGTCAGTGTAGGTGATGTGATTGGTGTCGTGATCTCTGTGTTCAGTGTGGTGGTTGGTACAGTTGAACTGCTGGTCGATGCGTTAGACATTGTGGGTGATGTGCTGGCAGCTGGACTGGACCCAGCGGCCAATGTCGTGCACGGAGTGCTGAATGGAGTGGTGAACAGGGTGGTTGGTGAGATGGGCTCAGTGTATGGAACGCAGATAAGCACACAGGTCACTGGACTCGATGAGCTGAGCATTGTGCTGGACACTGTGGTCACAATGCTGGCCGGTTCAGGGGGCTGTAATCTGTAACCGTTCACAATGCTGGCAGGTTTCAATGTGTTGTAATCTGATATTGCTGTGGTGGTAAATTTGATGGACTCTCTCAGCAATACCGGGGACCGTATGGCGATCAAATTGCTGGACGTTGGTGTGGATGTTGCTGTAGTTGTTGGTGTTGGTGTAGTTGTTGGTGTTGGTGTGGAGGTTGGTGTTGGTGTGGATGTTGGTGTTGATGTTGGTGTGGATGTTGGTGTGGATGTTGGTGTTGGTGTGGAAGTTGGTGTTGATGTTGGTGTGGATGTTGGTGTGGATGTTGGTGTTCGTGTGAATGTTGGTGTGGACGTTGGTGTTGGTGTGGAAGTTGGTGTTGGTGTGGAAGTTGGTGTTGATGTTGGTGTGGATGTTGGTGTGGACGTTGGTGTTGGTGTGGATGTTGGTGTTGGTGTTGGTGTGGATGTTGGTGTGGATGTTGGTGTGGATGTTGGTGTTGGTGTTGGTGTGGATGTTGGTGTGGATGTTGGTGTTGGTGTGGATGTTGGTGTGGATGTTGGTGTGGATGTTGGTGTGGATGTTGGTGTGGAAGTTGGTGTTGGTGTGGAAGTTGGTGTTGATGTTGGTGTGGATGTTGGTGTGGATGTTGGTGTTGGTGTGGATGTTGGTGTGGACGTTGGTGTTGGTGTGGATGTTGGTGTGGAAGTTGGTGTTGGTGCAGAAGTTGGTGTTGATGTTGGTGTGGATGTTGGTGTGGACGTTGGTGTTGGTGTGGATGTTGGTGTGGACGTTGGTGTTGGTGTTGGTGTGGATGTTGGTGTTGGTGTGGATGTTGGTGTGGATGTTGGTGTGGATGTTGGTGTTGGTGTGGATGTTGGTGTGGATGTTGGTGTGGATGTTGGTGTTGGTGTGGATGTTGGTGTGGATGTTGGTGTGGAAGTTGGTGTGGATGTTGGTGTGGATGTTGGTGTTGGTGTGGATGTTGGTGTGCGTGTTGGTGTGGATGTTGGTGTTGGTGTGGATGTTGGTGTTGGTGTGGATGTTGGTGTTGGTGTGGATGTTGGTGTGGATGTTGGTGTGGATGTTGGTGTTGGTGTGGATGTTGGTGTGGATGTTGGTGTTGGTGTGGATGTTGGTGTGGATGTTGGTGTGGATGTTGGTGTTGGTGTGGATGTTGGTGTGGATGTTGGTGTTGGTGTGGATGTTGGTGTGGATGTTGGTGTTGGTGTGGATGTTGGTGTGGAAGTTGGTGTTGGTGTGGATGTTGGTGTTGGTGTGGATGTTGGTGTGGATGTTGGTGTGGAAGTTGGTGTTGGTGTGGATGTTGGTGTGGAAGTTGGTGTTGGTGTGGATGTTGGTGTGGAAGTTGGTGTTGGTGTGGATGTTGGTGTGGATGTTGGTGTTGATGTTGGTGTGGATGTTGGTGTTGGTGTTGATGTTGGTGTGGATGTTGGTGTTGGTGTGGATGTTGGTGTGGATGTTGGTGCTGGTGTGGATGTTGGTGTTGGTGTGGATGTTGGTGTTGGTGTGGATGTTGGTGTTGGTGTGGATGTTGGTGTTGGTGTTAGTGTGGATGTTGGTGTTGGTGTGGATGTTGGTGTGGATGATGGTGTGGATGTTGGTGTTGGTGTGGATGTTGGTGTTGGTGTGGAAGTTGGTGTGGATGATGGTGTGGGTGTTGGTGTTGGTGTGGATGTTGGTGTGGATGTTGGTGTTGGTGTGGATGTTGGTGTTGGTGTGGAAGTTGGTGTGGATGATGGTGTGGATGTTGGTGCTGGTGTGGATGTTGGTGTTGGTGTGGAAGTTGGTGTGGATGATGGTGTGGATGTTGGTGTTGGTGTGGATGTTGGTGTTGGCGTTGGTGTGGATGTTGCTATCAGTGTGGATGTTGGTGTTGGTGTGGATGTTGGTGTTGGTGTGGATGTTGGTGTTGGTGTGGATGTTGGTGTTGGCGTTGGTGTGGATGTTGCTATCAGTGTGGATGTTGGTGTTGGTGTGGATGTTGGTGTTGGTGTGGATGTTGGTGTTGGTGTGGATGTTGGTGTGGATGTTGGTGTTGGTGTGGATGTTGGTGTGGATGATGGTGTTGGTGTGGATGTTGGTGTTGGTGTGGAAGTTGGTGTCGATGATGGTGTGGATGTTGGTGTGGATGTTGCTGTGGATGTTGGTGTTGGTGTGGATGTTGGTGTTAGTGTGGATGTTGGTGTTGGTGTGGATGTCGGTGTGGGTGTTGGTGTGGATGTTGCTGTGGATGCTGGTGTTGGTGTGGATGTTGGTGTGGGTGTTGATGTTGGTGTGGATGTTGGTGTTGGTGTGGATGTTGGTGTTGGTGTGGATGTTGGTGTTGGTGTGGATGTTGGTGTTGGTGTGGAAGTTGGTGTGGATGTTGGTGTTGGCGTTGGTGTGGATGTTGCTATCAGTGTGGATGTTGGTGTTGGTGTGGATGTTGGTGTGGATGTTGGTGTTGGTGTGGATGTTGGTGTGGATGTTGGTGTTGGTGTTGGTGTGGATGTTGGTGTTGGTGTGGATGTTGGTGTGGATGTTGGTGTTGGTGTTGGTGTGGATGTTGGTGTTGGTGTGGATGTTGGTGTTAGTGTGGATGTTGGTGTTGGTGTGGATGTTGGTGTTGGTGTGGAAGTTGGTGTGGATGATGGTGTGGATGTTGGTGTTGGTGTGGATGTTGCTGTGGATGTTGGTGTTGGTGTGGATGTTGGTGTTGGTGTGGATGTTGGTGTTGGTGTGGATGTTGGTGCTGGTGTGGATGTTGGTGTGGATGTTGGTGTTGGTGTGGATGTTGGTGTTGGCGTTGGTGTGGATGTTGCTATCAGTGTGGATGTTGGTGTTGGTGTGGATGTTGGTGTTGGTGTGGATGTTGGTGTTGGTGTGGATGTTGGTGTTGGCGTTGGTGTGGATGTTGCTATCAGTGTGGATGTTGGTGTGGATGTTGGTGTTGGTGTGGATGTTGGTGTTGGTGTGGATGTTGGTGTGGATGTTGGTGTTGGTGTGGATGTTGGTGTTGGTGTGGAAGTTGGTGTCGATGATGGTGTGGATGTTGGTGTGGATGTTGCTGTGGATGTTGGTGTTGGTGTGGATGTTGGTGTTAGTGTGGATGTTGGTGTTGGTGTGGATGTCGGTGTGGGTGTTGGTGTGGATGTTGCTGTGGATGTTGGTGTTGGTGTGGATGTTGGTGTGGGTGTTGGTGTGGATGTTGGTGTTGGTGTGGATGTTGTTGTTGGTGTGGATGTTGGTGTTGGTGTAGTTGTTGGTGTTCGTGTTGGTGTGGATGTTGGTGTTAGTGTGGATGTTGGTGTGGATGTTGGTGTTGGTGTGGATGTTGGTGTGGATGTTGGTGTTGGTGTGGATGTTGGTGTGGATGTTGGTGTTGGTGTGGATGTTGGTGTGGATGTTGGTGCTGGTGTGGATGTTGGTGTGGATGTTGGTGTTGGTGTGGATGTTGGTGTGGATGTTGGTGTGGATGTTGGTGTTGGTGTGGATGTTGGTGTGGATGTTGGTGTTGGTGTGGAAGTTGGTGTTGGTGTGGATGTTGGTGTTGGTGTGGATGTTGGTGTGGATGTTGGTGTGGAAGTTGGTGTTGGTGTGGATGTTGGTGTTGGTGTGGATGTTGGTGTGGAAGTTGGTGTTGGTGTGGATGTTGGTGTGGATGTTGGTGTTGGTGTGGATGTTGGTGTTGGTGTGGATGTTGGTGTTGGTGTGGATGTTGGTGTGGATGTTGGTGTTGGTGTGGATGTTGGTGTGGATGTTGGTGTGGATGTTGGTGTGGAAGTTGATGTTGGTGTGGAAGTTGGTGTGGATGTTGGTGTTGGTGTGGATGTTGGTGTTGATGTTGGTGTAGTTGTTGGTGTTCGTGTTGGTGTGGATGTTGGTGTTAATGTGGACGTTGGTGTGGATGTTGGTGTTGATGTTGGTGTTGGTGTGGATGTTGGTGTTGGTGTGGAAGTTGGTGTGGATGTTGGTGTTGGCGTGGATGTTGCTATCAGTGTGGATGTTGGTGTTGGTGTGGATGTTGGTGTGGATGTTGGTGTTGGTGTGGATGTTGTTGTTGGTGTGGATGTTGGTGTTGGTGTAGTTGTTGGTGTTCGTGTTGGTGTGGATGTTGGTGTTAGTGTGGATGTTGGTGTGGATGTTGGTGTTGGTGTGGATGTTGGTGTGGATGTTGGTGTTGGTGTGGATGTTGGTGTGGATGTTGGTGTTGGTGTGGATGTTGGTGTGGATGTTGGTGCTGGTGTGGATGTTGGTGTGGATGTTGGTGTTGGTGTGGATGTTGGTGTGGATGTTGGTGTGGATGTTGGTGTTGGTGTGGATGTTGGTGTGGATGTTGGTGTTGGTGTGGATGTTGGTGTGGAAGTTGGTGTTGGTGTGGATGTTGGTGTTGGTGTGGATGTTGGTGTGGATGTTGGTGTGGAAGTTGGTGTTGGTGTGGATGTTGGTGTTGGTGTGGATGTTGGTGTGGAAGTTGGTGTTGGTGTGGATGTTGGTGTGGATGTTGGTGTTGGTGTGGATGTTGGTGTTGGTGTGGATGTTGGTGTTGGTGTGGATGTTGGTGTGGATGTTGGTGTTGGTGTGGATGTTGGTGTTGGTGTGGATGTTGGTATAGGTGTGGATGTTGGTGTGGAAGTTGATGTTGGTGTGGAAGTTGGTGTGGATGTTGGTGTTGGTGTGGATGTTGGTGTTGGTGTGGATGTTGGTGTAGTTGTTGGTGTTCGTGTTGGTGTGGATGTTGGTGTTAATGTGGACGTTGGTGTGGATGTTGGTGTTGATGTTGGTGTTGGTGTGGATGTTGGTGTTGGTGTGGAAGTTGGTGTGGATGTTGGTGTTGGCGTGGATGTTGCTATCAGTGTGGATGTTGGTGTTGGTGTGGATGTTGGTGTGGATGTAGGTGTTGGTGTGGATGTTGGTGTTGGTGTGGATGTTGGTGTTGGTGTGGATGTTGGTGTTGGTGTGGATGTTGGTGTTGGCGTTGGTGTGGATGTTGCTATCAGTGTGGATGTTGGTGTTGGTGTGGATGTTGGTGTTGGTGTGGATGGTGGTGTTGGTGTGGATGTTGGTGTTGGTGTGGATGTTGGTGTTGGTGTGGAAGTTGGTGTGGATGATGGTGTGGATGTTGGTGTTGGTGTGGATGATGGTGTTGGTGTGGATGTTGGTGTTGGTGTGGAAGTTGGTGTCGATAATGGTGTGGATGTTGGTGCGGATGTTGCTGTGGATGTTGGTGTTGGTGTGGATGTTGGTGTTAGTGTGGATGTTGGTGTTGGTGTGGATGTCGGTGTGGGTGTTGGTGTGGATGTTGCTGTGGATGTTGGTGTTGGTGTGGATGTTGGTGTGGGTGTTGGTGTGGATGTTGGTGTTGGTGTGGATGTTGGTGTTGGTGTGGATGTTGGTGTAGTTGTTGGTGTTCGTGTTGGTGTGGATGTTGGTGTTAGTGTGGATGTTGGTGTTGGTGTGGATGTTGGTGTGGATGTTGGTGTTGGTGTGGATGTTGGTGTTGGTGTGGGTGTTGGTGTGGATGTTGGTGTTGGTGTGGATGTTGGTGTTGGTGTGGATGTTGGTGTTGGTGTGGATGTTGGTGTTGGTGTGGAAGTTGGTGTGGATGATGGTGTGGATGTTGGTGTTGGTGTGGATGTTGCTGTGGATGTTGGTGTTGGTGTGGATGTTGGTGTTGGTGTGGATGTTGGTGTTGGTGTGGATGTTGGTGCTGGTGTGGATGTTGGTGTGGAAGTTGGTGTGGATGATGGTGTGGATGTTGGTGCTGGTGTGGATGTTGGTGTTGGTGTGGAAGTTGGTTTGGATGATGGTGTGGATGTTGGTGTTGGTGTGGATGTTGGTGTTGGTGTGGATGTTGCTATCAGTGTGGATGTTGGTGTTGGTGTGGATGTTGGTGTTGGTGTGGATGTTGGTGTTGGCGTTGGTGTGGATGTTGCTATCAGTGTGGATGTTGGTGTTGGTGTGGATGTTGGTGTTGGTGTGGATGTTGGTGTTGGTGTGGATGTTGGTGTTGGTGTGGAAGTTGGTGTGGATGATGGTGTGGATGTTGGTGTTGGTGTGGATGTTGGTGTAGTTGTTGGTGTTCGTGTTGGTGTGGATGTTGGTGTTAGTGTGGATGTTGGTGTGGATGTTGATGTTGGTGTGGATGTTGGTGTTGGTGTGGATGTTGGTGTTGGTGTGGACGTTGGTGTGGATGTTGGTGTTGGTGTGGATGTTGGTGTGGAAGTTGGTGTTGGTGTGGATGTTGGTGTTGGTGTGGATGTTGGTGTGGAAGTTGGTGTTGGTGTGGATGTTGGTGTTGGTGTGGATGTTGGTGTGGATGTTGGTGTTGGTGTGGATGTTGGTGTTGGTGTGGATGTTGGTGTGGATGTTGGTGTTGGTGTGGATGTTGGTGTTGGTGTGGAAGTTGGTGTGGATGTTGGTGTTGGCGTTGGTGTGGATGTTGGTGTGGATGTTGGTGCTGGTGTGGATGTTGGTGTGGATGTTGGTGTGGATGTTGGTGTTGGTGTGGATGTTGGTGTTAGTGTGGATGTTGGTGTTGGTGTGGATGTTGGTGTTGGTGTGGAAGTTGGTCTGGATGATGGTGTGGATGTTGGTGTTGGTGTGGATGTTGCTGTGGATGTTGGTGTGGATGTTGGTGTTGGTGTGGAAGTTGGTGTTGGTGTGGATGTTGGTGTTGGTGTGGATGTTGGTGTTGGTGTGGATGTTGGTGTTGGTGTGGATGTTGGTGTTGGTGTGGATGTTGGTGCTGGTGTGGATGTTGGTGTGGAAGTTGGTGTGGATGATGGTGTGGATGTTGGTGCTGGTGTGGATGTTGGTGTTGGTGTGGAAGTTGGTGTGGATGATGGTGTGGATGTTGGTGTTGGTGTGGATGTTCGTGTTGGCGTTGGTGTGGATGTTGCTATCAGTGTGGATGTTGGTGTTGGTGTGGATGTTGGTGTTGGTGTGGATGTTGGTGTTGGTGTGGATGTTGCTATCAGTGTGGATGTTGGTGTTGGTGTGGATGTTGGTGTTGGTGTGGATGTTGGTGTGGAAGTTGGTGTTGGTGTGGATGTTGGTGTTGGTGTGGATGTTGGTGTGGAAGTTGGTGTTGGTGTGGATGTTGGTGCTGGTGTGGATGTTGGTGTTGGTGTGGATGTTGGTGTTCGTGTGGATGTTGGTGTTGGTGTGGATGTTGGTGTGGATGTTGCTATAGGTGTGGATGTTGGTGTGGAAGTTGGTGTTGGTGTGGAAGTTGGTGTGGATGTTGGTGTTGGTGTGGATGTTGGTGTAGTTGTTGGTGTTCGTGTTGGTGTGGATGTTGGTGTTAATGTGGACGTTGGTGTGGATGTTGGTGTTGGTGTTGATGTTGGTGTTGGTGTGGATGTTGGTGTGGATGTTGGTGTTGGTGTGGATGTTGGTGTTGGTGTGGATGTTGGTGTTGGTGTGGATGTTGGTGTTGGTGTGGCAGTTGGTGTGGAAATTGGTGTGGATGTTGGTGTTGGCGTTGGTGTGGATGTTGGTGTGGATGTTGGTGCTGGTGTGGATGTTGGTGTTGGTGTGGATGTTGGTGTGGATGTTGGTGTTGGTGTGGATGTTGGTGTTGGTGTGGATGTTGGTGTTAGTGTGGATGTTGGTGTGGATGTTGGTGTTGGTGTGGAAGTTGGTGTGGATGATGGTGTGGATGTTGGTGTTGGTGTGGATGTTGCTGTGGATGTTGGTGTTGGTGTGGATGTTGGTGTTGGTGTGGATGTTGGTGTTGGTGTGGATGTTGGTGCTGGTGTGGATGTTGGTGTGGAAGTTGGTGTGGATGATGGTGTGGATGTTGGTGCTGGTGTGGATGTTGGTGTTGGTGTGGAAGTTGGTGTGGATGATGGTGTGGATGTTGGTGTTGGTGTGGATGTTGGTGTTGGCGTTGGTGTGGATGTTGCTATCAGTGTGGATGTTGGTGTTGGTGTGGATGTTGGTGTTGGTGTGGATGTTGGTGTTGGCGTTGGTGTGGATGTTGCTATCAGTGTGGATGTTGGTGTTGGTGTGGATGTTGGTGTTGGTGTGGATGTTGGTGTTGGTGTGGATGTTGGTGTTGGTGTGGATGTTGGTGTTGGTGTGGATGTTGGTGTGGATGTTGGTGTTGGTGTGGATGTTGGTGTTGGTGTGGATGTTGGTGTTGGTGTGGATGTTGGTGTTGGTGTGGAAGTTGGTGTGGATGATGGTGTTGGTGTGGATGTTGGTGTTGGTGTGGAAGTTGGTGTCGATGATGGTGTGGATGTTGGTGTGCATGTTACTGTGGATGTTGGTGTTGGTGTGGATGTTGGTGTTAGTGTGGATGTTGGTGTTGGTGTGGATGTTGCTGTGGATGTTGGTGTTGGTGTGGATGTTGGTGTTGGTGTGGATGTTGGTGTTGGTGTGGATGTTGGTGCTGGTGTGGGTGTTGGTGTGGATGTTGGTGCTGGTGTGGATGTTGGTGCTGGTGTGGATGTTGGTGTGGAAGTTGGTGTGGATGATGGTGTGGATGTTGGTGCTGGTGTGGATGTTGGTGTGGAAGTTGGTGTGGATGATGGTGTGGATGTTGGTGTTGGTGTGGATGTTGGTGTTTGCGTTGGTGTGGATGTTGCTATCAGTGTGGATGTTGGTGTTGGTGTGGATGTTGGTGTTGGTGTGGATGTTGGTGTTGGTGTGGATGTTGGTGTTGGCGTTGGTGTGGATGTTGCTATCAGTGTGGATGTTGGTGTTGGTGTGGATGTTGGTGTTGGTGTGGATGTTGGTGTTGGTGTGGATGTTGGTGTTGGTGTGGAAGTTGGTGTGGATGATGGTGTGGATGTGGATGTTGGTGTGGATGTTGGTGTGGATGTCGGTATTGGTGTGGATGTCGGTGTTGGTGTGGATGTTGGTGTTGGTGTCGATGTTGGTGTGGATGTTGGTGTTGGTGTGGATGTTGGTGTTGGTGTGGATGTTGATGTTAGTGTGGATGTTGGTGTAGATGTTGGTGTTGGTGTGGATGTTGGTGTTGGTCTAGTTGTTGGCGTTGGTGTGGATGTTGGTGTTAGTGTAGTTGTTGGTGTGGTTGTTGGTGTGCTCCGTGTGGTTGGTGTTGTGAGTGTTAGTGTGGTTGCTGGTGTGGTTGTTGTCGGCGTGGATGTTGGTGTGGTTGTTGCTGTGCTCCGTGTGGTTGGTGGTGTAATTGTTAGTGTGGTTGCTGGTGTGGTCCGTGTGGTTGTCCATGTGTTTGTTGGTGTTGTCTGTGTGGTTGTTAGTGTGGTCCATGTGGATGTTGGTGTGGTTGTTGCTGTGCTCCGTGTGGTTGGTGGTGTGATTGTTAGTGTGGTTGTTGGTGTGGTTGTTGTTGTCTGTGTGGTTATTAGTGTGATCCCTGTGGTTGTTGGTGTGTTTGACTGTGTGATTATTGGTGTGGTTGTTGGTGTAATTGTTGGTGTTGTCCGTGTGCTTGTTGCTGTGGTTGTGGTTGTCGCTGAAGTTGACGGTGTGGTTGTTGGTGTTGTCCATGTGGTTGTTAGTGTGGTCTGTGTGGTTGTTGGTGTGGTAGACTCTGTTGTGGTCTGTGTTGATGCCGATGTGGTGGTTAGTGTAGGTGATGTGATTGGTGTAGTGATCTCTGTGTACAGTGTGGTGGTTGGTATAGTTGAAGTACTGGTCGGTGTGTTTGGTGTGGTGATGTCTGTGTTCAATGTGATTGATGGAGTGGTCCGAGTGGTTGTTGGTGTAGTCGTTGGTGTGGATGTTGGTGTGGCCAGTGTGATTGTCAGTGTGGTTATTGGTGAAGTTGTTTCTGTGCTCTGTGTGGTTGGTGGTGTGATTGTTGGTGTGGTTGTTAGTGTGGTCCGTGTATTTGTTTGTGTGCTTGACTGTGTGGTTATTGGTGTGGTTGCTGATGTGGTTGTTGGTGTTATACCTGTGGTTGTTGCTGTAGTTTTCGGTGTGGTTGTCGGTGTGGATGTTGGTGTGGTTATGAGTGTGGTTGTTGGTGTGGTCAGTGTGGTTGTTGGTGTGATTGTTGGTGTGGTTGTTGGTGTCCGTGTGGTTGTTGCTGTGGTGGTTGTTGTGGTTGTTGGTGTGGTTATTGGTGTGGTCCCTGTGGTTGTTAGTGTGGTCTGGGTACTGGTCACTGTGGTGGGTGTGGTGATCAGTGTGGTCTGTGTTGAAGCCGATGTGGTGGTCAGTTTAGGTAATGTGATTGGTGTAGTGATCTCTGTGTTCAGTGTGGTGGTTGGTATAGTTGAACTACTGGTTAATGTGTTTGGTGTGATGATGTCTGTGTTCGATGTGATTAATGGAGTGGTCCGTGTGGTTGTTGCTGTTGTGGTCCGTGTAGTTGTTGGTGCGCTTGACTGTGTGGTTATTGGTATGCTTGTTGGTGTGGTCTGTGTGGTTGTTGCTGTTGTTGGCGGTGTGGTTGTCAGTGTGGGTGTTTGTGTGGTTGTTGGTGTGGTCTGTGTGGTTATTGGTGTGATTGTTGCTGTTGTCCTTGTTGTTGGTGTGATTGTTGGTGTGGTCTGTGTGGTTATTGGAGTGGTTGTCGGTGCGGTTGTCGGTGTGGTCCATGTGGTTGTTGGTGTTGTCCGCATGGTTGTTGGTGTGGTTGTTAGTGTGGTCTGTGTGGCTGTCGGTGTGGTAGACTCTGTTGTGGTCTGGGCACTGGTCACTGTGGTGGGTGTGGTGATCAGTGTGGTTCTTGTTGATGCCGATGTGGTGGTTAGTGTAGGTGATGTGATTGGTGTAGTGATCTCTATGTTCAGTGTGGTGGTTGGTATAGTTGAAGCACTGGTCGGTGTGTTTGGTGTGGTGATGTCCGTGTTCGATGTGATTGAGGGAGTGGTCCATGTGGTTGTTGGTGTAGTCGTTGGTGTGGATGTTGGTGTGGTTGTTGGTGTGGTTGTTTCTGTGCTCCGTATGGTTGGTGGTGTGATCCGTGTGGTTGTTTGTGTGCTTGACTGTGTGGTTATTGGTGTGGTTGCTGGTGTTGTCCGTGTGGTTGTTGCTGTGGTTTTCGGTGTGGTTGTCGGTGTGGTTTGTATGGTTCTCGGTGAGGTTGTTAGTGTGGTCTGTTTGGTTGTGAGTGTGGTCCGTGCGGTTATCAGTGTGGTTGTTGGTGTGATTGTTGGTGTGGTTGTTGGTGTCCGTGTGGTTGTTGCTGTGGTGGTTGTTGGTGTGGTCCCTGTGGTTGCTGGTGTGGTGGACTCTGTTGTGGTCTGGGTACTGGTCACTGTGGTGGGTGTGGTGATCAGTGTGGTCTGTGTTGATGCTGATGTAGTGGTCAGTGTAGGTGTTGTGATTAGTGTAGTGATCTCTGTGTTCAGTGTGGTGGTTGGTATAGTTGAACTACTGGTTAATGTGTTTGGTGTGATGATGTCTGTGTTCGATGTGATTAATGGAGTGGTCCGTGTGGTTGTTGCTGTTGTGGTCCGTGTAGTTGTTGGTGCGCTTGACTGTGTGGTTATTGGTATGCTTGTTGGTGTGGTCTGTGTGGTTGTTGCTGTTGTTGGCGGTGTGGTTGTCAGTATGGGTGTTTGTGTGGTTGTTGGTGTGGTCTGTGTGGTTATTGGTGTGATTGTTGCTGTTGTCCTTGTTGTTGGTGTGATTGTTGGTGTGGTCTGTGTGGTTATTGGAGTGGTTGTCGGTGCGGTTGTCGGTGTGGTCCATGTGGTTGTTGGTGTTGTCCGCATGGTTGTTGGTGTGGTTGTTAGTGTGGTCTGTGTGGCTGTCGGTGTGGTGGACTCTGTTGTGGTCTGGGCACTGGTCACTGTGGTGGGTGTGGTGATCAGTGTGATTCTTGTTGATGCCGATGTGGTGGTTAGTGTAGGTGATGTGATTGGTGTAGTGATCTCTATGTTCAGTGTGGTGGTTGGTATAGTTGAAGCACTGGTCGGTGTGTTTGGTGTGGTGATGTCCGTGTTCGATGTGATTGAGGGAGTGGTCCGTGTGGTTGTTGGTGTAGTCGTTGGTGTGGATGTTGGTGTGGTTGTTGGTGTGGTTGTTTCTGTGCTCCGTGTGGTTGGTGGTGTGATCCGTGTGGTTGTTTGTGTGCTTGACTGTGTGGTTATTGGTGTGGTTGCTGGTGTTGTCCGTGTGGTTGTTGCTGTGGTTTTCGGTGTGGTTGTCGGTGTGGTTTGTATGGTTCTCGGTGAGGTTGTTAGTGTGGTCTGTTTGGTTGTGAGTGTGGTCCGTGCGGTTGTCAGTGTGGTTGTTGGTGTGGTTGTTGGTGTCCGTGTGGTTGTTGCTGTGGTGGTTGTTGGTGTGGTCCCTGTGGTTGCTGGTGTGGTGGACTCTGTTGTGGTCTGGGTACTGGTCACTGTGGTGGGTGTGGTGATCAGTGTGGTCTGTGTTGATGCTGATGTGGTGGTCAGTGTAGGTGATGTGATTGGTGTAGTGATCTCTGTGTTCAGTGTGGTGGTTGGTATAGTTGAAGTACTAGTTGGTGTGTTTGGTGTGGTGATGTCTGTGTTCGATGTGATTGATGGAGTGGTCCGTGTGGTTGTTGGTGTCGTCGTTGGTGTGGATGTTGGTGTGGTTGTTGGTATGGATGTCGGTGTGGATGATGGTGTGGTGGTCAGTTTGGTTGTTTCTGTGCTCCGTGTGGTTTGTGGTGTGATTGTTGGTGTGGTCCGTGTGGTTGTTTGTGTGCTTGACTGTGTGGTTATTGGTGTGGTTGCTGGTGCGGTTGTTGGTGTTGTGTGTGTGGTTGTTGCTGTGGTTTTCGGTGTGGTTGTCGGTGTGGATGTTGGTGTGGTTGTCGGTGTTGTCTGTATGGTTCTCGGTGAGGTTGTTGGTGTGGTCTGTGTGGTTGTTGCTGTTGTTGGCGGTGTGGTTGTCAGTGTGGGTGTTTGTGTGGTTGTTGGTGTGGTCTGTGTGGTTATTGGTGTGATTGTTGCTGTTGTCCTTGTTGTTGGTGTGATTGTTGGTGTGGTCTGTGTGGTTATTGGAGTGGTTGTCGGTGCGGTTGTCGGTGTGGTCCATGTGGTTGTTGGTGTTGTCCGCATGGTTGTTGGTGTGGTTGTTAGTGTGGTCTGTGTGGCTGTCGGTGTGGTAGACTCTGTTGTGGTCTGGGCACTGGTCACTGTGGTGGGTGTGGTGATCAGTGTGGTTCTTGTTGATGCCGATGTGGTGGTTAGTGTAGGTGATGTGATTGGTGTAGTGATCTCTATGTTCAGTGTGGTGGTTGGTATAGTTGAAGCACTGGTCGGTGTGTTTGGTGTGGTGATGTCCGTGTTCGATGTGATTGAGGGAGTGGTCCATGTGGTTGTTGGTGTAGTCGTTGGTGTGGATGTTGGTGTGGTTGTTGGTGTGGTTGTTTCTGTGCTCCGTATGGTTGGTGGTGTGATCCGTGTGGTTGTTTGTGTGCTTGACTGTGTGGTTATTGGTGTGGTTGCTGGTGTTGTCCGTGTGGTTGTTGCTGTGGTTTTCGGTGTGGTTGTCGGTGTGGTTTGTATGGTTCTCGGTGAGGTTGTTAGTGTGGTCTGTTTGGTTGTGAGTGTGGTCCGTGCGGTTATCAGTGTGGTTGTTGGTGTGATTGTTGGTGTGGTTGTTGGTGTCCGTGTGGTTGTTGCTGTGGTGGTTGTTGGTGTGGTCCCTGTGGTTGCTGGTGTGGTGGACTCTGTTGTGGTCTGGGTACTGGTCACTGTGGTGGGTGTGGTGATCAGTGTGGTCTGTGTTGATGCTGATGTAGTGGTCAGTGTAGGTGTTGTGATTGGTGTAGTGATCTCTGTGTTCAGTGTGGTGGTTGGTATAGTTGAAGTACTAGTTGGTGTGTTTGGTGTGGTGATGTCTGTGTTCGATGTGATTGATGGAGTGGTCCGTGTGGTTGTTGGTGTCGTCGTTGGTGTGGATGTTGGTGTGGTTGTTGGTATGGATGTCGGTGTGGATGATGGTGTGGTGGTCAGTTTGGTTGTTTCTGTGCTCCGTGTGGTTTGTGGTGTGATTGTTGGTGTGGTCCGTGTGGTTGTTTGTGTGCTTGACTGTGTGGTTATTGGTGTGGTTGCTGGTGCGGTTGTTGGTGTTGTCTGTGTGGTTGCTGCTGTGGTTTTCGGTGTGGTTGTCGGTGTGGATGTTGGTGTGGTTGTCGGTGTTGTTGGTGTGGTCTGTATGGTTCTCGGTGAGGTTGTTGGTGTGGTCTGTGTGGTTGTCAGTGTGGTTGTTGGTGTGGTCTGTGTGGTTGTCAGTGTGATTGTTGCTGTGGTCTGTATGGTTCTCGGTGAGGTTGTTGGTGTGGTCTGTGTGGTTGCTGGTGTGATTGTTGGTGTGGTCTGTATGGTTCTCGGTGATGTTGTTGGTGTGGTCTGTGTGGTTGTCAGTGTGGTTGTTGGTGTGGTCTGTGTGGTTGTCAGTGTGGTTGTTGGTGTGATTGTTGGTGTCCGTGTGGTTGTTGGTGTTGTCCGCGTGGTTGTTGGTGAGGCTGTTGGTGTGGTCCGTGTGGTTGTTGATGTTGAGCTGGTGGTCGGCATGGTGATGTCACTGGTCAGCATGGTGGTTGGTGTCATCGATGTGGTGGTTAGTGTGGTCGATGTCATGTTCGGCGTTGGGCTTGGTGTGGTTGATGTGGTCAGCGTGGTCATTGTAGTGGTTGGTGTCATCAATGTGGTTGTTGGTGTGATCGATGTAGTGCTCTGTATGGAGGTCGATTTGCCGGATGTTGTCATCAGTGTGGTCAATGCAGATATGGCGATTGGTGTGGTGGACGTTGTGGTTGATGTGGTTGGTGTGGTGGTTGGTGTAGTTGTCGGTGTGGTGGATGTTGTCCTTTGAGTCGTTGATGTGGATATGGTGATCGGTTTGGTGGTTGCTATGGTGGACTCTGTGGTCGGTGTACTTGTCACTGTAGTTGCTGTGGTAGGTGCAGTAGTCTCAGCGGTCGATGTGCTGGTAGTTGTGCTGGGTGTATGGTATGGTACGCAGACCAGTTGACAGGTTGTTGAGCTGAACATGCCAGTTGTCACGCTGGTATCTGTGGTACGCGTACTGATTAATGTGTTGCACTCTCTTGCAGGAGTGCTGGTTTGTACATTGCGCTTTACGGATGAAATGCGATCAATATTTTGTATAATGTTGAGCATCATTCCGTTTTTACTTATACGAGTGTCCGAGAATCCTCCGAGGCCTTGATTGAAGCAGATAAAAAGAGCAGTAGTTCGTTACTGATTTCATTTTTAACATTTTAAAATGTCACATCTCATGTTAGAAATGGTCCATCTCGGGATGGGTTAGTGCATATTCTATGGTCAGTGTTAAATGAAACAGTTGGGGAGCATTTTGGGGATAGTTGTCATAACTCCATCAGTTTTAACATTCTACTGAATAGAGAGAAGATTGGACATTTGGGGTGTGATGTATGTGATATAATTAGCATATGTTATGTCTTGTGCGAGGGGACGCATGCGCTGGGGGAGATTCAAGGTGGTGTCCTGGAATCATAGAAAGTAGGTGCAGGAGTAGGCCATTCGGCCCTTCGAGCCTGCACCGCCATTCAATATGATCATGGCTAATCATCCAACTCAGTATCCTGTACCTGCCTTCTCTCCATACCCCCTGATCCCTTTAGCCACAAGGGCGACATCTAGCTCCCTCTTAAATATAGCCAATAAACTGGCCTCAACTACCTTCTGTGGCAGAGAATTCCAGACTCACCACTCTCTGTGTGCAAAAAGATCTTCTCATCTCAGTCCTAAAAGACTTCCCCCTTATCCCTAAACTGTGACCCCTTGTTCTGGAGTTCCCCAACATCGGGAACAATCTTCCTGCATCTAGACTGTCCAACCCCTTAAGAATTTTGTAAGCCTCAATAAGATCCCCCCTCAATCTCCTAAATTCCAGCGAGTACAAGCCGAGTCTATCCAGTCTTTCTTCATATGGAAGTCCTGCCATCCCAGGAATCAATCTGGTGAACCTTCTCTGTACTCCCTCTATGGCAAGAATGTCTTTCCTCAGATTAGGAGACCAAAACTGTATGCAATACTCCAGGTGTGGCCTCACCAAGACCCTGTACAACTGCAGTAGAACTTCCCTCAAATCCTTTTGCTATGAATGCCAACATACCATTCGCTTGCTGCACCTGCATGCCTACTTTCAATGACTGGTGTACCATGACACCCATGGTGTACCATGACACCCATAAAGAAGCTTGTTTAGTAACTCCTGTATCTGAGTGTTATTTTAAGTCAATTCCAAGCACCCAAATACACAACAATTGGCAACAAGGATGAGATGGAATTTGTGAACTTGTCCTTTAAATGCAGTGCAGGACTGTTTTGCAACACGCAGTATTGTTTAACAGTAAATACGGAGTTGTGTCGCAGTTGTTTGCGAGCTGGATATGAGAGGCCTGCAGATCCTTCTATGCAGGGGACTGTAGTTTAAAACATCAGCTGTACGAGTCGGCGAGTTTGTCAGGCTATCTCTATATTGTGTCTACGTGGCAAGATGTCGTCCTTCGGATTTTTACACATTTTAGACTGAGTTTTTTTTTGTCTAATTCCTCAAGCTGAATAGTCTTGGTACAGCTAAGTTTTAGGTGAATTGTTACACCAGAACACACAGAATTGGCGACGAGGATAAAAGAACAGAAAAGAAAAGAAGGGCTGTCAAGAAAAAAAAAGATAAAAAGAAGAGCTTGTGTTTTGAAACAAAGTGGAACGGCACAAAGTAAAAAGATTTGGCGCCAAATGGTTTTGAATTGGCGCCAAAGAAAAGAAAGGTCGGAACGGGCAGCAAGAGCGCAAGGAAAACAAGTGATTCAGTAAGTAAGTGTCACCGAAGAATGCAGCCAAAAGCTGGTAGCCTAACCAGCAGGACAGTGACGGTGTCAACTTACCTGGAACACTTTCCAGGGCCGTGCAGCCACGGCAAAGGGGCAGAAGAGGCCCAGCAGCCGCCACCAACTTCGGGTGAGTTCCAGGGCCGTGTACCATGTAGGCCATGGACAGGTCCGGTGACAGCCTCCGACTTCGAACGTTTTCCAGGAGCCGCCACCAACGTCGAGTGAGGGCCTAGTACCGGGTAGGCCACGGACAGGTCCGGAGAAGCCACCGACGAAAACGGAGTCAGCCCGGCTGGGAATAGAGTCAGCCTGGTCGTGAGAGAAAGCCCGATCGCAAGAGACGGCCGTGAGCGGAGAAAGCCTGGTTGCACGAGACGACCGCGAGCAGAGAAAGCTCAGTCGGGAGCAGAGTCAGACCGACCGTGAGCAGAAAAGAGGGTCCGGCCGCGCAAGAGAAGCGGACCGGCTGAGTGTGAAAGCCGACCTCGAGAGAGAAGCGGACCGGCCGAGTGAGAGAGCCGACCGCGAGAGAGAAGCGGACCAGGCCCCGTGAGAGAAACGGGGCACAGTCCCGATGAGCTGAGCAGCCAGGCGGGCCGGAGAGCCAGCGACAAGCTGAGCAGCGGGAGCCAGCAGAGTGAGGCTGCGCCGTGGAGTCGACTTGGCAGACAAGTCAGCGGTGAAACAGCAGAGGCAACAGCAACGGATGAGCCAGCGGTAGCAGGGGAGATCCGGAGTGGCCAGCAGCAACAGTATTCTTGGGAGAAGCTCTGGAGAATCCGAGAGGTCAAGGATACACCGGAGTATAGGCCGACAAGCCTGACCGGTGAAATCCTTCACAATAAAAGCCTTGTTTGAATGTTATGCATTATTCACTGTTCCTTCAGAGTAAAAGCAGGACAGTTTGGATGTAATACATTGGTCAGTTATTAATAGTAAATCTGTGTGCATAGGAGGAATATGTTTTAAAATGTTCTAGTTGGCTATTAACATGAAATGTTGCTTAATAGTATAACTCTATTATTATAAGAATTGGTAATAGTCAGTGGGCAGGATCACTTCTTAGTGTGTAAAAGGATTGACCAGTGCAGAAAACACAGTGAGAGAACAGAAGATAATGCACCTGAATAGCAACAGGGTAGCATGGCTTTTCAAATTGTAGGAAAGTTGCCCCAATTAGCTTCTGGGTGTAATTTTGAGAAATTGACCTAAGTCTTGGAGGCGTTGTTCATTTCCAATGATATCACTGCAGAGGAGAAGAGAGCATGGTTCATATTAGGCTTAGGAAAAGAGGGTTATCAGACCTTACGTATGTTGCTGTAGCCAGCAAAGCCCACAGACAAAATGTACGAGGAGTGTAAGGAGGTATTAATGGCTCATTTCTCGCCAAAACCTCAAAGGGCATCCAGAGGCAAGGAGCCTGAACTAAAGAGGGCTGGGAGTCCCTCAAAGGACAAAGGTCAAGGGCAAAGTGACAAAATTCAAGTGCCAAGTGCCAACGGTCAAAGGCAAAGGGACAAAAGACAAATGCAAAGGTACATTGCCATCCAGAGGGCAACCCTAACTATTCAAGCTGCATTTAGGGATATGAAGGTACAGAGAGAGATCCGGAACAAACAGAAGGCTGCAATGGTAATACAAGCAGCATTTAGAAGGCACAGTGTATACTGTCTATACAGGGCAATGAAATTAGCAGCTATAATAGTACAAACCCATTATAGGGCACACCTTCAAATGGAAAGTGATCGCAAGACTTACATGAAGGTACGCAGAAGCATTGTACTGCTTCAGGCTGCCTACCGAGGAATGCTTGTTTGAAAGCAATTGCACAAATCTGCCAAGGTCATAGACTTATTATCAGGTGCATAAACAGCGCCAGTATTTTAAGAAAGTACGCTGGTCTGCCATTGCTGTACAGCAACGATACAGAGCTTGCCAGATAAGAGATGTCTAAGTGAGACATTATAATAGTTTGAGAAAAGCAGTGGTTTGTATTCAGGCCTTCTACCGTGGGATTAAAGCCAGAGAATTGGATGAGAAAAGCAAGGCAGCACGTCATATTAAGTCAGTCTTAATGATGTGCATTACAAGATATCTTTCTTGATGCAAAAGGCGGCTGTAGTCACTCTGCAAGCTGCATACTGTGGTTACCGATCAAGGGTACGCTACAGAGCTATGCATCAAGCAGTCATTTCGATCCAGAGATAGCACAAAGCCTGCAAAATAGGGCATTCCCAGTTCGTGCAATATCAGTCAATGAAGTATGCAACCATCACCATTCAGGCTGCCTTCAAGAGTATGGTGGTTAGGCAGTGGGTTAAGCAAAAGAGGGCTACTGTAAAAGTGCAGTCAGTACTTCATATGAGTTGGTATAGGGAAGAGCTAAGAAGACAAATAAATGGACAACAGAAAAGGCTGAAACAATACAAAACACTTAAACGATATAGGAAAGACTTCCTCAAACTGAATTATACAGCAGTTGTAGTGCAGTCTCACTACTGTGCTTATGTAGTAAGAAAAATATACAGAGCGCAAATCAAAGCCACTGTTGTATTGCAAAGACAATATAGATCGTACTTCTTGATGAAGAACCAGAAAGGTGACTTAAGAAGACAAATAGATGAACAAGAGAAAAGGCTTAAATGATACAAAGAATGGTTAAATAAATGTGTGACAATGAGTAAAAAGCTAATAGAAATTCTAAAGGAGAGAGGCTTGTTGGTCGAGATATAAGCATGCAGGACCGATTGCGATTAGGACACTTCACTATAGTCCAGCATGGAGCCTCCTTCACTGAGCAATGGACAAATGGTTACGCTTTGCAGAATCTCATTAAACAACAAGAGCAGATAGATACGCAGCAAATGGAAATTGAACAACAGAGGAAGCTGCTAGAAAACGAAAACTTGCAGCCATGGGTCAGATCCCACCTACAAAGAGGAAAACAAAGCAAATACATGAACCAGAAAATGAAATGCAGAATAACTGGAACAGGGAGAAATTTGCAAATTAGATTCGGACATTTAAAAAGGGAAGAAGAGAGATACAGGCAGATCTAGAGCGATTAGAAATTGTTCGTAATTTACACATAAAGGAACGGAAAATAATAACACACAAAGCAAGGGGTAATGTATTTGGTTTAAGGAAGATGAGTGGAATGAAAAATTATAAGTGCTAAGTTTAGATACGATTATAACAGTTATGAGGATATAATGTAAGATGACTGTAATAATATAATTTTGCAACAGCGTGTTAATCAATTATATTTAATGTAATCAAAATGGTGTTATACGCCTCCAAGTTAAAGGGGGAACAGTGTGATGTTTGTGATATAATTAGCATATGTTATGTCTTGTGCGACGCATGCGCTGGGGGGGACTCAAGGTGGCGCCCTGAAATAAAGAAGCTTGTTTAGTAACTCCTGTATCTGAGTGTTATTTTAAGTCAGTTCCAAGCACCCAAATACACAACAGTGGGAAGGTCCTGAATTGGAGTAAGACAAATTACGTTAGTAGGCAGAAGTGTTTAAGAAGGATGCTGGAAAAATCGAAAGTAGACAAAAATGCTGGAGAAACTCAGCGGTGAGGCAACATCTCTGGAGCGAAGGAATAGGTGACGTTTCGGGTCGAGACCCTTCTCCAAATTAGGCAGAAGGGTGCACTGGAAGTAGTTGTTAGTGGGCTCCACTGATATCTGACATATGGGTGTGTTTTAAAGGCCAGTTGATAGAAGTTCAGGACTGACATGTTCCAGTAAGGTCATTAGGTCAGAAGTGATAGGAGCAGAATTGGGCCAATCGGCCCATCAAGACTACTCTGCCATTCAATAATGGATGATCTATCTCTCCCTCCTAACCCCATTCGCCTGCCTTCTTCCTAAGGAAGGGAGATAAGATGGCAAAGTAAATGAACCTTGCATTACCAAAGAGGTTATAAATTTGGGCAAAAAGATAAAGGAAGCATGTGCAATATTTCAGAGGAAGAATATGACAAGGCATTTGAGGAATATAAAGAAAGGAAGAAAGAACTCAAGTGGTCGATTAGAAGCTGGAATAGAAAAAACCCAAGGTTTTTATACCTACATTTAAAATAAAAGGTTAACCAGGGGTAAGGAGAGACCCAAGGATAAGTGAGGGGATTTGTGCTTGGAGTCAGGGGATGTGGGCAAGGTACTAAATGAGTACTTTGCATCTGTTTCCACCAAGTCATAACACTTTAAATCTTTTTCACCAAATCAAATGAAAATGCTCAGGTTGGTGACACTTATAGACTGCTAGCTTAGATGTTTTTAATCAACAATGTGTGTACTAAGTTCGGGGAAAATTTTCAACCTAACTTACCCACCCCAGCGGTATGAACATTGACTTCTCCAATTACAAGTAGTCCCTCCTTTCTCGCTCCTTCCCTTCCCCTTCCCAACTTACCCACAGCCCACTGTCTCCACCTCTTCCTTTCTTCTTCCCACCCCCCCCCACCCCCACATCAGTCTGAAGAAGGGTCTCGACCCGAAACGTCACCTATTCCTTCGCTCCATAGATGCTGCATCACCCACTGAGTTTCTCCAGCATTTTTGTCACTCCTAAGGTTTTTTAGCGCTGAATGATCCAATCATTTTCAAGGTGAAATTGTGAAACAGTGAAACCGTTTGATGCATCAATTTCATTTCAAATGTATCACTAATAGCCAGTGGAGCTCGTTCTCCTATTTATCTTGGCTGGAGAGAAGCAAACTTTGCTCCAGCCTCCTGCATATCCAGAATGATCCTATTCATCCAACCATTCTCCCTACAGATAGACACACAATGGAGTAACTCAGGAGTAACTCAGCGGGACAGGCAGCATCTCTGGATAGAAATGGGTGATATTTCAGGACAATACCCTTCTTCAGACTGAGAGTCAGGGGAGAGAGAGACACGGAGATAAGGAAGGGAAAGGTGTGAATGAATGAATGAATAAGTTTATTGGCCAAGTATTCACATACAAGGAATTTGCCTTGGTGCTCCGCCGGCAAGTGACAACGGCATACAGTGACAGTTAGGAATGACACATAAACATTAAACATTAATAATAAAACATTATTGAGTAAACATGCGAATTAAATAAAATACCAGAGCAAAACGAGGTTGCAGATTGTTGGTTATTGAGTAGACCTACTACTCGTGGAAAAAAGTTTTCAGTGGAAAAAGTTTGAAAACGAGTTATCAAACGAGATGCAGTTCAAGGAAAATGAAGAATAGATCATTGTAAGCTCGGAGAATGTGACAACTAAACAAACAGAGGTAAAATGTAATCGGGGACAGTCAGACTGTTCCCCCTCCCCTATGTCGGGAACTGTGTGAATCCCCATATAAAATGACACGGCATAAAGATCACAGATTTCAGAAAATAAAAATGCAAAATTCACAAAAATATTTTTGGAAAATAAATTATATTGAGACTTACCTCGAAATGTTGCAAAATTCAGGCAGTAGAATATTACTGTCCATGTTTTTCTTTTCATTTTATAATCCCCAAAACAACGGACAAGAATTGGCTAAAATTGGAACTCCAGTGTCTGTGTCACAGTGCAAACTAAACCCAAATCAAACTCTGAGGACAGGTGGATACTGCAGCAAGATAGTGAAAATGGAAAATGGGCTAGAAGCTGTAATGGCTTACACCAGTCACCTTTGTAGACTTTGCCCCCTTTTCCCAAATTAATTTATCACCCCATAATAAAACGTAGATAATAAATAGAAAGCACTTTTTTATTTCTTTGACTGCTGCTTAGTATCCAGAGAAAGAGTTGCATAAGATTTTCACTGCGCTTTGCTTTCGTTTTCACCACCTGAGCATAATTCAGTATTTTTGAGTGTGATTTAATGATCCAGTTCAGCTCCTCCAATTCTCTAAACATGACCATTGATAATTTTCTATTCATGAAAGAATGAATACATTTATTGGCCAAATATTCACACACAAGGAATTTGCCTTGGTGCTCCGCCCGCAAGTGACAACACGACATACAGTGACAGTTAGTAATGATACATAAAACATTAAAACATTAATAATAAAACATTATTGATTAAACATGTGCATTAAATAAAATACCAGAGCAAAACGAGGCTGCAGATTTTTGGTTATTGAGTAGAGCTACTACTCGTGGAAAAAAGCTGTTTGTATGACAGGGTCTTTTATTGGGTCACGTAGTTAAGGGAAATATTTAACAATTTGCAGAGCTGTTCTCCTTTTCCCCACATATTCCATCTGCCCATCGTCCCTCCTTTGTCTGGTTTCACTTATCATCTTTCTTAATTATCAGATTCTAGAAACTGTAGCTCCTTTGTTATCTGTTCTTACATCCTTCCACCCCCCCCCCCTAACATGGCTCCATCTGCCCATCGTCTGTCTCCTCAACTAGGTCATCTCTCGCCTGCCATCTCTGTGCCTTACAATCCCGGACCCAATGCAGGGCCTCGATCCAAAATGTCAAGTATACCTATGACCTTTCTGTCCTGGACCTCCTCCATGGCCAGAGTGAGTCCCACTGTAAATTGGAGGAGCAGCACCTTGTATTTCACTTGGGTAGTTTACACCCCAGCAGTACAAACATTAACTTCTCCAATTTCAGGTAGTCCTTGCTTTCCCCCTTTCCCCTCCCCTTCCCAGCTCTCCCACAGTCCACTGTCCCCGCTTCTTCCTTTCTTCTTCCCGCCCCGTCCCCCCCCCCCCCACCTCAGTCTGAAGAAGGGTCTCAACCCGAAATGTCACCTATTTCTTCGCTCCATAGATGCTGCCTCACCCGCTGAGTTTCTCCAGCATTTTTGTCTACCTACGTTTCCCCTGATGCTGCTTGACTTGCTGAGTTCCTCCAGCACATTTATCTTTTGCTGGAAGTACACTATCGTCTCAAGAAGCTGGATGGAAATAAAATTTGTGACAATGAAGCTGCACTATTTAAAATGTGTGAGATTAGCATTCAGTATTTGATTGGTTTCAACTTTCCTCCAGACTCGGCAAATATAATTTAATCAGAAACAATCTTTAAGTTTGATAACAAGAAAGTAGTAATTTACTTAATGTGATTAAACCTCCTTTGGTATAATAACTATGTTTAATTATTCAATGAAGATTTAATTGCAGTTATAATTTGCAACTTTAAAATCCCGACAAAACTCTGAACATGAATCAACTAAAAAATAATAAGATTAAATGAGAATTTACCAGTTTGAAGTTTGATCTTTATTTTGTGAGGAGTTACGATGAGGGATTACGTGAAGAAGGCCTGCCAGAGAGCTTGCTCGCCATACTTCAAAGCAGCGGCGTGAAATCACAGTAACTACAGTGATATAGTAAGACTCAGAAGACTAGAACTACCAGATGATCTTTGTGATTATGAGGGTCGGGAGCGGAGGGCAAGTAATCCCTGATCATAACTCCTCATAAAATAAAGATAAACCTTCAAACTGGTAAGTTCTCATTTAATCTTACTATTTTACTTCGGAGTCACGTGAGTGACTACGTGAAGATTTCAAAGCACTGTGATTTCATGGTGTAGATACAGTTGCATACGACACACTGCCTTGGTTGACACAGGATAAATAAATAATGTATTGAACATTGTTTAAATTATACTATATAATTTAAACAATAAAAGAACAGTAATAACCCCTCTTTCGCAAGGGAAATTACAAAGGAGAACTCAAACAGAATCCAAAACAGCATGCCCAAATCTTTGCATTGCGAGGACAGGTTTATCATAAACCGTGAAAAATGTTCCTTAACTGGACTATCCTGGGGTGAGGATTTGGTCTAATCGCATGTCCTGTGCCTTTGCTGCGTACGTTGACGCCGCCCTGGTGGAGTGATTTAAACACATCAGTGTCCACTCCAGCACAATGCAAACCTGTTTCGGCTATCTAGACAATAGTTTGTACTGACACCCATGTATGAGGTTTTATGTGGCTGATGACCATCGCTGTTTCAGAGCCTCTGAGACTCTTGATGACCTTGATATATTGGCTCAGGTGCGTAACTACACAGTCTTAGGTCAATGGGTATATTTTAAGCTTATTTTGGTTCCAGCCATCCCTGGCCTGCTCTGTTTGATTAGATCATATAAATAAAACGTAATATCATCTACAGAAGAATGCATGCTGTCCAGTCATAACTTTTGCAATATCTGGACCCATAGTGCTGCCACTAGCATCATGAACATGACCACCTTGAGCGTTAACTTCTGGAAAGGCAGAGATGTAATTGGAGCCCATTGCCAAAGCAGTGTGAGAACTATGCTCACATCCCAGATTTCCGAATATCTACGTCTGGGAGGGTTTTGTTAAAATACCTCTTATGAATCGGGCCACCAATAGATGAGATCCGACAGAGTGTTGTCCGGACCATTGCCCTAAATAGGAGGACAAAGCACTTTGAGCACTATAAATGGCACTATAGCTAAACTGCTCGTCAAAATGCGATGTAGCAAGGAACTCCAATACATCCGGTATGCCTGCAACATGATAAGATATATTTGACTGTAAACAGAACATCTCCCATTTCTTAATATGAGATACACATCGTTTTTTAGTACTATCTCTCCAGGGCATCGTAATCACATCGACGGTCCTACTCGATAGTCCCTGGAACAGTCTGGTCAGAAGATACAAATCAACAGATTAATACACTCATGTAAAGGGGAACTCTCCTCCTGTCCCAGTGTGAACCAACAAGTTGCTGTAATTGGGAATAATCATGCGTGCTGTGTCATCAGTCTTAGAACCAATGGGACCATGGCTGTGTGGACCAGTTAGGAACTACCAAACGCCTAAGCATAGTCGTGCTCTATTTTGATGAGACATTGATTAAATGGCACTATAGCTAAACTGCTCGTCAAAATGCGATGTAGCAAGGAACTCCAATACATCCGGTATGCCTGCAACATGATAAGATATATTTGACTGTAAACAGAACATCTCCCATTTCTTAATATGAGATACACATCGTTTTTTAGTACTATCTCTCCAGGGCATCGTAATCACATCGACGGTCCTACTCGATAGTCCCTGGAACAGTCTGGTCAGAAGATACAAATCAACAGATTAATACACTCATGTAAAGGGGAACTCTCCTCCTGTCCCAGTGTGAACCAACAAGTTGCTGTAATTGGGAATAATCATGCGTGCTGTGTCATCAGTCTTAGAACCAATGGGACCATGGCTGTGTGGACCAGTTAGGAACTACCAAACGCCTAAGCATAGTCGTGCTCTATTTTGATGAGACATTGATTAAATGAGGCAGAATGGGGAAAGCGTAAAAACGTACGTCCCCAACATAGCGAGAATGTATCCTCTGCTATTGCCCCTAGATCTGGTTCCCATGCCGTATTTAGTTAACTAGTGATTTAACCCGGATGCAACAGAACAATGCCTAGCAATCCATACCGGCTGACAATCATTTTGAAACTTTTGAATTCATCATCCATTCTGTGTTTGTCATTGAATTTACGTGACCTGGTGTCTGCCACTTTCACATTATCTCTACCTGATAGGTAGATATCTGAGACCCAGTTGTTTCTCGTAATGCACCAGTGCCAGATGAGGTTAGGCAGATTGTCACAGAATAATAACCTAATTCCACCCATGTGATTGATATGTAACAGCTGTGGTATTATCAATCTGAAGCTGCACAAGCAAATCATGCATTTGTTGAGCAGAATGCTTTAGGCCATAGAATGCACCCAGCATTTCTATGTAGTTTACCCCATGCCTCTGCAGAACTAATGCTTCTTTCACATTCTATCTGCCTCAACAGCCAGACCCGATATCAGTGGCTCCTCGTTTTGAGGCGCTCACATCAGTTTGTAAACTAAAGGTTATTGAGTCAGAATGTCTCTAGTACATTGCGAGACATTAATTACAGTTTTGGCCGTAGGCAAAGTACTGCCATGTTAATTAAATCAATGATGAACCCCAAATAGCCAATCATTCTAAATGGTACTAATCTGAATTTAATTAGATGGGTGAGGAACCCAACCTCTCAATAGGTGTTTGGTAGCTGAATACTATGCAACTTTTAGATCTATGGCTGCCATATAACACCCTTTTGATCCCAGTTACAATACTTAAATTTTTATTTTAAACCGTTTATACTGGACCTTAAGAGTTAAGTATGATTAGGCCCAGAATGACTCGACACCCACCATCGTTCTTTTGGCTGGGGAATATTGGACACAAATTGTTAAGGCTGATATGCATAATTCACCTGTAGTGTTAGTGGTATTGAAAACCCCAATACCCGACTAGGTGTATTTTGTACGGGTGGATGTACTTCTGAGATACCTTATTCGAGATCCCCGGATACAGTCCAATATTACCCCTTCCTAATCTGAAAGGGTATGGTTTTTGAGGTGGCATCCTGGCCTCAGTTTTTGTCTCATCATCCAGGTCTTTCCCTGGATATTACCGGATCTGCGCAAGGCTGTGAACCGTGGGTTGAGCGTAGGCTGGATGGTTATTCGTGAATATTAAATTCTAAAAAAATGGGCATTACACAGCTGGGTCCATATTCTGCTGTGTTTAGATAGTGGCCTTGTACCATTTGCCCAAATGCCATTGTTCCTGCTCCAACCAGTTTTTTAGGACTCCTGCAGCCTTAATTCATGCGCCCTCATGATGTGCTCCTTTAGAGCGATGCACAGTTAACAGGTGTTTGATATGTCTTGCGAATGCACATAAGCAGTGACACCAAACTTCAGGATCAGATTCATACTGCCCTGGCTCTCCCGGCTCATGCTCACGGGAGGTCACACACACAGCCCTAAACAAGGTGCTGCTGTGCTGGGTCCCCAAACTTCAGGGTCAGATTCATACTGCCCTGGCTCTCCTGGCTCATGCTCACGGGAGGTCACACACACAGCCCTAACGAGGTGCTGCTGTGCTGGGTCCCCATGTCCTGACTCTCCCGGCTCATGCTCACGGGAGGTCACCATTTCAGGGTCAGATTCATACTGCCCTGGCTCTCCCGGCTCCGGCTCACGGGAGGTCACATACACAGCCCTAAACAAGGTGCTGCTGTGCTGGGCCCCATGCAGACTCGTAGACCTATTATGCTTCATATGTGTACAGGTTCTCTGCTTAATAGACCTCTGCTAGAGGTTGCTGCTGAAAGCTGTTGGGGACCCTGGGGTATAAACCCCGGCTGGAACTCCTCCTGGTTGTATTATTTCGGCTATGAGGTGTTCCACGTTGTCCAGACATCCCCAACGTTCATTTTAGGAAAACGTCTTCTGGCCTCACTCATCAGAGTTGACAGACCTGGACAATTTACTCTTGGCCTGCCTCCCGACAGGAGTGGCTACAGTGCTTTAGAGCACCGGAGTTGCTGCTGCTGCTGGCTGAACTGCCGGTGGCTCTAAAGTCAGCGTCTCCAAAGCCGTCGTCATTCGCTGACCGCAGCTACGAGTTCATCATGAGGGTTTTTTCCCCTACTTTTGAGAACAAGCAAGGCTGGTAGAACGTCATCCGCCACAACCTCAGCCTTAATCAGCTGTTGTTTCGTTAAATGCCTCGACATTACGATGACCCTAGGCAAAGGGTAATTACTGGATGCTGGACCTGACCAGTGACGACGTGAATTTTTTCAAGAAGGGACTTCGCTTTTCGATGTTTGGACTGGGCTCCTTGCACCATCTGCACACCCTCTTAATTACTCCAGTTTTTTGAACCAGGCTCCCAGTTATAGCTTGGGAGTTTGGAATAATTCTGCATAGAATGTCCTTTTCTTACATTTGTACAGCAGTTTTTAAACAATGAAATAAATCCCTTGGTGAGCACAGAATAATGCTCAGTGTTTGTGGATCCGGGGTGGAGCAGATGGCTAGCGGGGATATCTCTCACCCGTTGTTGAGGGGATACAGTGAACCATTGCTCCGTCAGCTTGCTTCCCACCCTTGCATTACACGCAGGGGGTGTAGCAGCAGAACGGACCCCTATCCACCTCCCCATGCGGACTGACCGCAGATAGGTTTTACTCTATAGGCGATACTCGCCTTATTTTCATTATTTTAATTTTTTCCCCTTACGAAAATGTCCCTGCTGGCTCCTGTAACCAGCCTTATAGGATCTAAGCAAAACCGCAGGAAGTTTAAAACACTTACCTGCGGGTGTTTTACTTACCACTGGTAGAGCTGCGCTCTCCAACCTGTTGGTGCGCCAAACGCGTCGGACGTAATGGCGCTCTGGCGGGCCTTCTTCACGTAGTCATTCACGTGACTCCGAAGTAAAATTGGTTCTGGGTGAACAGAAGACCACAGTTGCCAATCAGTTTGCATTATTGTTCGAAGAAGATTCTGGGATTGTTAGATCCTGTCAAGGTGAAACTGAGGTAATGTATCTCTCGTAGCAAATACATATAATTCAATTACAAAACAATGCAAGATTTCCATTGATGCCCAGTTCTGGGATAGATTGGTAAAATCATAGTTGAGTAGAGCTAATAGGACTTGACGTTTCAATCCCTGTAGTAAAGATTGAAAAGACTAGGCTTGTATTCACTGGAGTTTAGAAGGATGAGGGGAAATCTTATAGAAACATAAAAGGACTGGACAAGCTAGATGCAGGAAAAATGTTCCCAATGTTGGGTGAGTCCAGAACCAGGGGCCACAGTCTTAGAATAAAGGGGAGGTCATTTAAGGCTGAGCTGAGAAAAAACTTTTTCTTTTTTTTAATATTGTTGTTTTGTTTGTTTTTTTTATTATTTTTAATATATATATATATTTTTTGCATACATACAATGATAACAGACAGTGATAGTCAGGACATAATTGTGCAACAGTATGTAAGCAACCCTCAAAGCCTTTACCCCTACCCCCCCCCCCCCCCCCTCAATCCACCCGAATCAGGTCGGAACCAAACGGGGACAAACAACACTCACATACGTACACATCCACACAAATACGATAAGATAAACAAAACAAAATGTACAAAATAACAAAAAAAACAACAACAAAAAACAAAAAAACACAAAAAAAAGGTGTGGGGTGGGGGGGAGGTTAAGGGGAGAGCAGCTGCAATAAGACAGAGCAGTGATAGAAGGCACTCAGTCCTCTTCCGAGTCCGGAAACAAGTTGAGAGTTAACAAGTTCCAGGAAAAGGTTCCATGTGTCTAAGCCTCCAGTTAAGCAAGATCAGTCTCTGGGCTAACAAGGTTGTAAAAGCCAGGACCCGCTTCAACGCAACAGAGAGGTTGGTGTTGGGAGGAGTACCAAAAAATAGCTGACAGTGGGTTTGGAGGAATAGTCTGGCCATAGGCTCTGCTTATCACGTCGAAAGCACTCCTCCAAAAGGCTGCCAGCTTAGGGCAAGACCAAACATATGGCTATGGTTGGCAGGGGATTGATTACATCTGGTGCAGGTGTCCTTGACAGCGGGGTATATTCTAGATAATCTTGCATTTGTGTAGTGGACTTTGTGAAGGACTTTGCATTGGATTAGGCCATGACGGGCACATATGGAGGAAGAATGGATCAAATCCAAGGCAGAGTCCCATTGCTGGTCTGTTAGTTTCATATTCAGCTCGCCCTCCCATGCAGCTTTTAATGAGGTATGAGGATTCAATATTACCGACCCTAACAAGTTATACAAAAAAGAGATGCATTTCTTCCGGTTGGGATCTAGAGCTAGGATGGAATCGGTCAGGGTTTCAGGGGGGCGATTTGGGAAGTGAGGGAATGTCTTCTTCACAAAATCCCTAATCTGGAAAAAACGGAAAAGGTGGGAGTTTGGGAGGTTGTAGTTGGACGAAAGCTCCGCAAAGGACGAAAAAATGCCATCCTTGTATAGCTTTTTGATACTACTGATACCATTACTATGCCAGGTTTTGAATGCGGAGTCTGTACTTGAAGGTTTAAAGGTGTGAAAAATGTTCCCAATGTTGGGTGAGTCCAGAACCAGGGGCCACAGTCTTAGAATAAAGGGGAGGTCATTTAAGGCTGAGCTGAGAAAAAAAATTTTACCCAGAGAGTTGTGAATTTATGGAATTCCCTGCCACAGAGGGCAGTGGAGGCCAAATCACTGGATGGATTTAAGAGAGAGTTGGATAGAGCTCTAGGGGCTAGTGGAGTCAAGGGATATGGTGAGAAGGCAGACACGGGTTATTGATAGCGGACGATCAGCCATGATCATATTGAATGGCGGTCCTGGCTCGAAGGGCCGAATGGCCTCCTCCTGTATCTATTTTCTATGTTTCTATGTCGGCCCTCTTGATATTGGCAGTGGGATTGGCGTGGTGAAAGGTAGGGTAGGTTCATCATCGAGGTCATCAGGTGGGCACCCTCCTTCTTTGACGTTTCATTGATAAGTCCACAACGTCTCCAGAGGGCTCAACGGTGATACCTGACGTCACAGGTGCACCCCCCTCAGTTCCATACCCTACTGTATTCACCTTGCAGCCCAATTGTTGTCTTTCCTTTTAATCCAAAGCAAATTGCTGCTTTTTTCTGCTGAATTTGACAATGACCTGATTGTTAGTTGGAGGAAGCGACCCCTCACCCCCATTGTCTTCATTAGACTGGTCGTTGATGTGGCAATGAATCCCCTGCATCCCACTTCTACAGGGAAAATCTTGGTCTTCCAGCCATTCTGGGCTGCTTCAAGGGCCTGTCCCACTTCGGCGACTTTTTAGGGGAGTGCAGGAGACTCTGCACTCGCCACATGTTCGCTGGTGGTCTCTGGTGAGTCTCCTTCATCGTTACGAGGAGTTCCCGCATTCCGGGAACTAGTTGCGACCTCGGTATGGTCGCCGCAAAATTTTCAACATGGTCGCCGTGGAGAAAACCGAGAATCCTGTAGTCGTAGGTGCAGTTGCGAGTTTTCAGAACCAAGGATAACCGACCTGTAATGTTGAGTGCCCACCAAAATTCACAGCTGTGTATCTCTGGCTTATTAAAAGTTGTCTGGCTTCTTAAAAGTGTTTCCACTCCTTCTTCCCCCCCTTCTCCTCCTTCTCCCCTCCCCCACCTCCCCCCTCTTTTAAAGGAATTACCGTACACTGTGCCAGCCATCTTAACCTTCCTGTTCATTGCTGTGTGTGTCTACATCACCTTGGCTTTGCACCGTGTGAATTTTAGACAGCGCTCTCCCCCCCCCCCCGCTTTCCCTGGCCCCCGCCTTTACGATGTGTGTGTGTGTGTGTGTGTGTGTGTGTGTGTGTGTGTGTTCCACTCTGACCGTCGCCGTTTCCAGTTCCCGGTTTTTCAGGCGAGTCCCGCGAACTTGGCAGTTGCTGAAAAACCCGCGAACTTCGCAGTACGCTGAAAAATCGCCTATGTGGGACAGGCCGTTTAGTTGCCAGTTCAGAGTACTTGGTCTAGATCTCCATTGACCCCCAGTCCTGAGATACATTGGTAGAATCATAGAAAAGATTGATACAAAGAAAGGCAATTGGCCTAACTTATCAGTGCAGATCAGCCTAGTCCTGCCCTGCAGCACAAATCTCTTAATGTACACATGCAAATATTGCTTAAACACGATGAGGAGTTTATCTCCATCAACTCTCATTTCAATTCTCCCTGATAAGGTTCACTACTTAATAAACAGACAACTTTCAAAATGGTTAGGAGACAGTATCTTGGTCAACTAGTGATTAATAGTAAGATTAAAGAAGAACTTACCAGTTTGAAGTTTGATCTTTATTTTATGAGGAGTTGCGATGAGGGATTTCGTGAAGACCCCGCCAGCACGCATGCGCGACATTCTTCAAAGCAGCGGTGTGGAATTACAGATCACAATATTGACTAAAGATAGTAAGATTAAGACTTGACTATACCAGTTGAACTTATGATAGAGGGCTGGGAGCGGAGGGCACGAGATTTGTGCTGTTTCATCTTACTATTTTACTTCGGAGTCACGTGAGTGACTTCGTGAAGATTTCAAAGCTCTGTGATTTCACGCCCTGGACCACGTCACACTGCCGCAATACTGATGGAGGAAGTTTGTTAATACATTCCAGACTGGACAGGCTGAAAAGTAAATGAATATTTATTAAAACAAATAATAAAAAAACCCTAACTCAGGGACAAATGAAATTACGGAGCGGCTCTCAGCACAGCTTCTGCAAACGTTGCGGGGGTGGCCACCGGCTTGTTGTAGAACCGTTGAAAAATGGTTTCACTGGCCCATCCCGCGGTAGCGAGGACATGATCCATGGGCACCTCCATGGTCCTCGCCGCTAATGTGGATGCAGCCCTGGTAGAATGAGATTTTAAAATGTTAGTATCTATACCTGCTGCATCCAACACCTCCCTGAGCCACCTGGCGATAGTCAGCACAGTCACCCGGTGATGTGGTTTCTTATGGCTGATGAGTAGTCCCTGGTCCATCTTCCTAATGGTGCGTGTATTCTTGATATAATATCGAAGATCGGTGACTATGCAGAGGGTGGCATCAGTGGGGTACACCCGGAATTCCAGCTGCAGCCCTGTAGATCCTGGTCTATGCTGCTTAAGTAACTCTTCGATAAAGAAGGTTACTTTTTGAGGGGTAGAGACCATCCTGTCGAGACGCAGTTTTTGTAAGGTCTGCATCCGCTGTGCCGTTGTTAGTGCCATCAACATTACCACTTTGAGGGCGAGTCTAGTAAGCGGTAACCCTGTCATGGGAGACCAGCTTCTCAGTAGGGTCAACACTACCCCTACATCCCATGTGATGTTATATCTGGGTCGTGGAGGGTTGGTATTAAACACTCCCTTCATAAATTTAGACACCAGCTGGTTGATCCCACACCTATGTTAAGGTATGAGGATAGCGCACTCCTTGCGCTATTGATGGCACTGTAGCTGAGACCCACATCGTAATGAAGGCCCGCCAGGAATTCCAGGACGTCAGGAATCGTAGCAGAGTTGTACGTCGTGTTAGTCCGTGTGCAGTAGGATTCCCATTTCCTGACCTGGGTGAGATACTGCTTCCTTGTAGATACTCTGCACAATGCTGTGATTAGATCCATGGCCCTCGGTGATATACCAGCCTCCAGAAGTGGTCTCCTTAGAACCTGCAAGCCAACAGGTTTAAGTGACCATGACATGGATGAATTTCCCCAGTAATGGGGTTAGTGACCAAATTAGGGCTTTTCGAAATTTGAACCCATGGAATTTTTACCATCTGGAGGACCACCGGGTACCATGGTTGAGTAGGCCAGTCGGGTATAATCAGTATACCTGAAGCAGCATCCAACTTGATTTTCTGCATTACCCGACTGATGAGGCAGAATGGGGGAAATGCGTAGCAGAACCATTTCCCCCAATGGAGAGAAAATATGTCCATTGCTACTGCCCCAGGGTCTGGTTCCCAAGACACATATGTTGGTATCTGATGGTTCAACCTAGACGCAAAAAGGTCAATATCTGGTGTACCGAACTTAGTTATTATTTCAGCAAATATTTGCGGATTCAACATCCACTCGATGTTATCATTGAATACTCGTGACCTGGTGTCCGCCACTGTATTGAGCTTCCCTGGAAGATAGGTTGCTGATATCCAAACATTCCTTTCAATACACCAGAGCCAAATTGTGTTAACTAATTCATCACAAGATACTGACCTGATACCACCCATATGATTTATGTAGGCTACCACCGTGGTATTATCTATTTGAAGACGGACATGTATATGATGTAAGTTTGTGCAATATGCCCGTAGCCCATGGAAAACTCCTAGCATCTCCAAATAGTTTATCCCTTGTGACTGTAGAAGAGTGAACTCATGAGCATCCCATCTGCCACCACAACTGGACACGGTGTCAGTCGCTCCCCAACCTTGGGCGCTTGCGTCGGTTTGTAATACGACTGATGGGTTGGAGACAATGATGGGTTTATAACAGTCACCAATATTGTTAGTCCACCATCTTAACTCAATTTTTGCCTTGATCGGCAGTTGCATTGGTCTGTCAAAATGTCCAGCATTTGATTTTAACGCTGACATTTTTGCTCTTTGTAAATTTTGATTATGTAATGGTCCAAATTGTGCAGCTGGAAATGTAGCTACAAGTTTCCCAATTACCTTAGCAGCATCTCTAATAGTCAGCACCCTAGCGCAAGCAAGGCTGTTGCATGTCTCTTGAATATCAGCTACTTTACCAGCTGGGATAGTGACAATCATCTGATTGGTGTTAATAGTGAATCCCAGATAATCCATGATCTGTGATGGATTGAATTTAGATTTGTCTGGATGGATGACAAACCCTAACTTCTCAAATAATGATATGGTAGCTGCAACTGCCAGCTGAGCCAATTCTAAAGTTTTCCCCACTATTAATATATCGTCCAAATATGCCATGACGATATGATTTTGTTTTCTGAGGTATGCCAGAATAGGTTTAATAATTTTTCTAAATAGCCTAGATACTGTTGTGATTCCATTGGGTAAAGCTTTGTATTGCCACAATTGATCCTTCCAGACAAATTTCAAGAATTTCCTGTGATGTTCTATGATAGGGACTGTATAGTATGCATCTTTTAAATCAATGCAGGCCATAAAGCACCCTCGGCTAACCAATTGTTTAGCCGTCTCAAACGTCTCCATTTTGAAATGGGTGTATTGTACAAAAGTATTCAAATGGGTTAGGTCAATGATAATCGGACATCCACCATCTTTTTTAGCTCTTGTAAAGATGTTGGACACAAACTCTAATGGTTCATGTGTCGTTTTCTCTATCACCCCTTTAGCTTCTAATCTTAAAATTTCCGCATGTCCTACCTCTATCTCTTTTTGAGAGAGCGCAAACTTGCGATCAGGTACATGCTGCGTAGGGGGAATTTTATCATTAATAAACTCTATTACATAACCATGAATACTTTGTAGAATAAAGGGGTCTGAGGTTACCGCTCCCCATGCACCCCAAAACTCCCGCAACCGTCCTCCAACTTGTGAAGTTACAACTGCTACTTTCTGGAAAGAACCAAACCCCCTTACTTCCATGGTTAACGCCGGGGTCTGGGTGTTGTGACTTTTGTGGTCTTCGTGTTGCCGGATAAGGCTGTTGCCGCATCTTCCATGCGGGCTTCTGAGGGCCCTGCCCTAAAAAAGACTGTTGCTGTTGGGGAGCTGGTGGTGGATATGTTCGTGGTGGATAGGTTCTCTGGTATCCATCCGGCTGCCCCCTAGGCTTAGAGGGGGGGATAAGGCTGCTGTCTTCGGTAAGCCTGGCCTTTCGAAAACGAAGGTGGCTTCATGAGCCCCACTGTTTTTGCTTCTTCGTCTAATTCCTTGACCTGCTTCGGCAGGTCCTCCCCAAACAGCTGTCTTGGTGGCGGTGTGGTGGAGGTTCGACACAACCCAGCAAACTTTGGGTTGAGGTTGGGCCGAATGGAGCTTTTACGGAAGCAATTGATTTCAAATTGAGTATTCCACAGGAGGGCTAGTGCATCTTGTTGCTCCTCAGATACATCCGCTCCATCAAGGGTCCTGGCGAACGACGTGATACCCGATGTTAGCAGCTTCAGAATCCTCTGAAGCTTGCCCTCCTGTGTTCTGGTGTTGTTGCTGATGTTCCCCCAGATCGGTGAATTAACTTTCGGCACGTTGAGGGAAATACAATTTGCTGGAGCCTTGTACTTCTCCATGGTCTCAGCAACCACCTGATCTTGGAGCTGGTGAGTCGTTAAAAAGTTAATACTTGCCGCAAGTTTGGGATGCAGGGGTTCCCCTGCACTTGTTGGCTTCCCAAACTTTGATACTGCGTCCAGCATTTCTTCTGAATCTGGAGCAGTGGGCTCGTCTCCTGCCGCTATGTCTTCAAAATCAACCATATGTTGACTCTGTCTACTGCCAACAGACGAAGGTGAAATCGAAAGCGGAGGCCTGATCTGGCTCCCAGTCCTCAGAGACTCCCGCTCTTGTTGTTCCAGGTCCCGTTGATACAACACCTCTACCATCTGCTCCATTCTGGCCACGCGACCGCTGCCGCTATACGCGGACAACAGGCCGACTTCCCCAGGCTCTCCTGAGACACTGGGGCTTCTACCAGTGGGTCGCACCTCATTGAAGTGCGCTGATAGGTCGTCGCCAGCAGCCGCTCCTGCGGGGCTGTACGACTCCCGCACGGACATACCACTAGTCCGCCATCGTTTGGACATTAGCGGCCCCTCTGCCTGGTGGGAAGGCAGAGGGAATGACGGCTCCCATAGCCTGGCTCCCCGTTGTCCATGCAGGATTGCCATCACCCTTGACCACACAGGTCCATGAAGGCGCATAGTCAGCTGTACCCGTTGCAACGGGGGTAACGGAAACTGCTGCCGGAAACTGCTGCCACCGGTCTGCGCTCCGGCAGCCTGTTCCGGTGGAATGCCGGTACCTCCTGCTCCTGCAGGGCTTCCCGACTCTCCAGCAGAACTGCCGCCGGCCTGCAATCTAGCAGGTTTACCCTGCAGCTTGTCGACGCCCACCGCAGCTGCGGGGCTCGACTTCATCGCAGCTCTTCCCCGGGTCTGCCCTCTAGGGATCTGTAAAACGGAAGAGGCACTCGCCGATATGCGAGGCACATTAGCTTGTACCTTTTTCCCACCAGCCCTGACTTTGGGCGATGGTGGGATGAAGTCAGGGTCTACACCGCCCTGCTCCTGTGCGGAGTCCCATCCAGCTTGAAGTGGAGGCGAGTCTGTCCCTACCGACTCCATAGGGCTCACCGACTTCCGCATCTTTTTCCCCGGCCGTAACACGGTGGCTGCCGGTGTTTCGGGCACCTCCGAGGAAGTTGGCCGCTGTCCGCGACTTTTGGAAAGTTTACCTTTCCCCTCCATCATTCTGTAATATCAAAAATATCGCAGAGAACCAGCTCAAGGTTAGTTAACTTACCTTCAGCTGTTGAAGAGCTGTTGGGGAAGCACACTCCCCCCCCCCAGCATGCCGTCAGCAAATGCGAGAGACGATATGTCGCGCATGCGTGCTGGCGGGGTCTTCACGAAGTCACTCACGTGACTCCAAAGTAAAATTAAATTGTAACTGATGATTTCCAGATTATGTTGTGGCCACCTTTAACGTCTCACTCAAGATAACAAACAAAGACTTTTCCAAATACCTGCAAAACAAAACAACGAAATTATACAAATAATTCTCGCTTGAATTAAATAAAGAGGTTGGTGCCTAGAACTATACAATATTGTTCCTAATTGTGACTTAGTATCAGTTTACTACTGCTTGCTTGCTTTCACATTCACTATATTTACATATTAAAAGTCTTTTTTTTCTACAGCATCATCATCATCAACTTTGGTGATATTATGGATTCTTTTGTTTAAGAAAGAACTGCAGATGCTGGAAAAATTGAAGGTAGACAAAAATGCTGGAGAAACTCAGCGGGTGAGACAGCATCTATGGAGCGAAGGAATAGGTGACGTTTTGGGTCGAGACCCTTCTTCAGACTGATGTGTAGAAGGGTCTTGACTCAAAATGTCAACTATTCCTTCACTCCATAGATGCTGCCTCACCCGCTGAGTTTCTCCAGCATTTGTGTCTACCTTATGGATTATTTCAGTACCTTGGCCATGATCTTCACCTCCTTTTTGGTCTAAACCTTTTGCTGTTCACATATCAATGGAATATTTTTGTATATATATTTTTATATTTGCTACCTAGTTTTCTCATTTTCTCTTATTGCACCCATTGGTTAACAGAAAATTTTATCTGCCAAGTTCCAATTTCAATTCACCCAGGCCAAATTTGTTCTCATCTCAATTTAACAAATTACACCAAGTGCTGGAGTAACTGCGCAAGTCGAAGACGTCACCTTTAGTTTAGTTCAGTTTAAACCATCACAGAAGACTATTATCATGAAGCCCTCCACAGTGCACAGACTCTTCCGAGACACTGCCTGACCCACTAAGTTACTCCAGCTTGTGTAGTTTTTTGTAAACCTCATTTAAATTGGCCCTTCTCCAATGACCATGGACCATGGAGCAATGACATGTTCCCGATCTTGGAGGAGTCCAGAACCAGGGGCCACAGTTTAAGTAAGTCATTTAGAACAAGGAAACACTTTTTCTCACAGAGACTTGTGAGTGTGTGGAATTCTCTGCCTCAGAGGGTGGTGGAGGCTGGTTCTCTGGATACTTTCAAGAGGGAGCTAGATAGGGCTCTTAAAGATAGCGGAGTCAGGGGATATGGGGAGAAGGCAGGAACAGGGTACTGATTGTGGATGATCAGCCATGATCACATTGAATGGCGGTGCTGGCTTGAAGGGCCGAATGGCCTACTCCTGCACCTATTGTCTATTGTTTATTGACTCATTTTAAGAAACAGTTTAGATGGTAGTCAGATGGGTAATGTGGGGAAGGTTGTTCTCACTCTTGGAATATTTGCTGTGTGTTGATCAGAGTGTGATTTACTCTGTGATAAGCTTGGGGTTCATGGCTGTGAATAATAGCACCAATTATATCCTTCACCTACATTGCCATCAAATTCAGAGAACTTCCGCCCTTTTATGTTTAGGGTTTAATACATCTTCTAATACTCGGTAAAAATAAGTTTGTCACTTGTATTTATATTTAAAATTTCAGGCAACAACACTGGATTTGATTTTGACACTTACAGATTAGAAGTGAAAGAAGGTGGCGTGCATGGTAAGGCTTGCAGTTTGTTACTTTGTTACTGCAAATTTAAGGTTGTGTTCTAGGCAACAAAATTCTAGCTACGAAGTAGAAATCACCAGTAAGAATGTCAGTAAACAGAGAGCCTATTAACCTCACATTTGGCTCTACACCATTTACACACATGACTGCACCTCCGCCCATCACAGCAACACCATTGTCAAATTTGCAGACGACACTACGGTGGTGGGGCTCATCTCCGGGGGGAACGAGTACGCCTATCGGGATGAGGTGGAGCAGCTGACAGTGTGGTGTGGAGAAAATAACCTGCTCCTGAACACCTTAAAGACCAAGGAGATAATAATAGACTTCAGGAAGAACAAAACAGAACTCGTACCACTAATCATCAGAGGGGACTGTGTGGAGAGGGTGGCTTCCGCTTCCTGGGAATCCATATTGAGGAGCACCTGACGTGGAGCGTGAACACATCTGCGCTGCTGAAAAAGGTCCAGCAGAGACTGCACTTCCTGAGGGTGCTCAGGAAGAATAACATCACACAGAGACTGCTGCTGTCCTTTTATCGGTGCTCCATTGAGAGCATCCTAACATACTGTGTATGCGTGTGGTACACCAGCTGCACAGCAGCTCAGAGGAAAGCGCTCCAGAGGGCCATTGACAACGCCCAGAGGATTGTCGGCTGCCCTCTCCTTACCTTGGAAGACTTACACAGTTCCCGCTGCATCAAAAAATCCCAGAATATTATAAAGGACATTTCCCACCCCGGACACTCCCTGTTTGAAATGTTGCCGTCAGGCAGACGGTACAGATCTACAAGGACAAGGACAAACAGCCTTAAAAACAGTTTTTACCCCACTGCTATAAAGGCACTAAATGTAGCCGCCAAGGAACGCGGGGACTAAGGGACTGTGGTTGGTACACTGTGAAATCGACAGAAGGATGTAGGGTTGGGTGTTTATGCGTGCTATTTTCATATTTCATATTTATTTTAGTTGTTTATCTTTTTTTAATATTTTACCTTGTATGTATCGTTAGCTTTTATGGTTTGAATGTTGCACTGACTGGTTGACATTTTTAAATTTCGTTGTACATGGTTCATGTTACAATGACAATAAAGAAACTATTCTATTCTATTCTATTCTAAACATCCAAGCAGATTATTGCATCAATTAACTTTTTGGTCAAGTTCAGTACAAAATATGACACACAAGTGATATGGAAGTTCAATATATTTGCCTAATTTCGTACCAAATAGATGTTTTGTTTTGATTACAAAATCAGGTGCACCAAATAACCCCAATATTAGAGTTTAATAAATTATTATCGTAATTTTGTCTCTTTCAGAAACATTGGTCCCCAATTATGTGATTCAGCAAGCAAGTATTGAATTATTTATATGCAGATTCATTGTAAGTGACTTAGCAATATTAAAGGTAGACACAAATGCTGGAGAAACTCGGCGGGTGAGGCAGCATCTATGGAGCGAAGCAATAGGTGACATTTCGGGTCGAGACCCTTCTTCAGACTGAAGTGTTTAGAACCCAAAAATATTGTAAACAAAGATACGAAAGTAGGTGAGTAATTTACATTTTTTCTCGTCACGTTCTTCGAGTTGTGATGTATCTCAAGACTACTGTTACTTTGGGGATTTCTGTGACCATAAGATTCATAAAAATTGATTAATTGCTGGTTTATCGGTGGTACTAATTCTGCTTGTACTTGGCCTTATGACTTGTGATATACCTGATGAAATTTCACAAGACAACAAAGAAAATTCTAAGCAAAAGGTTTGATGAAATATGTTTATATGTCTATATATATATATATCTTATGCATAGTTTGTGTGGATTGCAAACTCAATTGGAAGAGTGTAGGAGATATAAATAATCAACAGTTTTAAAAGCCTATTCAATGAGCCCATTGGCTCATTTTGGCTTCCGTCTTTCGTTTTAAGTTTCTATAATTCAATGACCACCGACATGATTAAAATGATCTGGCTCAGTATCTGAAAATCCTTGGTAAAACTAAGTAGATTAGAATGGAAAGAACACTTTACTGTAAAATACATTTTATGGAAGAAATGGGCAGGGTGACATACAGTATGTGGCAAAATTAGACAGGCAAGCGTTTTGTTCCTCTTGAGCTTAGAAACTGAGAAATGACTTGCTTGACATACAAGATACTGACGGGTTTGGACAATGTGGATATATACACAGAATGTTTCGTTTTGTGGGAGAATCTAGAACTAGGGCTCAAAAGGGGGCACCCATTGGAGGTTTTTTCCCACTTTTGGGGTTGTGATGTTTCCAGTAACGGGCCAGTTTTGAACCAGAGGTTCTAGAACTCCGAATAAAAGGACATGTTAAAGTATCAGCCATAATATATGGCAAACCACGATTAGGGTAAAATGGCCTATTCCAAATTCTATTATAATGAAAGCTTTCTACTATGGAATATTTTCACATGGTTTTATGGTTTTCAGTATATTGACCAGTATAGGAGCAAGGAGGACCTACTGCCGTTGTATGGGGCCCTGGTGAGACCACACCTGGATTATTGTGTGCAGTTTTGGTTTATTAATTTGAGATAGGACATTCTTGCTATTGAAGGAGTGCAGCGTAGGTTTACAAGGTTAATTCCCGGGATGGTGGGACTGACATATGATGAAAGAACGGATCGACTGGGCTTATACTCACTGGAATTTAGAAGGATGAGGGGACCTTATATAAACATATAACGTTCTTAAGGGATGCGACAGGCTAGATGCAGGAAATATGTTCCCGATGTTGGGGGAGTCCAGAACCAGGGGGCACAGTTTAAGAATAAGGGGTAGGCCATTTAGGACTGAGATGAGGAAAAACCTTTTCTCCCAGTGAGTTGTAAGTCTGTGGAATTCTCTGCCACAGAAGGCAGTGAAGGCCAATTCACTGGATGTATTCAAGAGTTAGATATAGCTCTTAGGGCTAACGGAATCAAGGGATATGGGGAGAAAGCAGGGGTACTGATTTTGCATGATCAGCCATGATCATATTGAATGGTGGTGCTGGCTCGAAGGGCAGAATGGCCTACTCCTACACCTGTTTTCTATGTTTCTATGACAAAGGATCAGAATTAGGCCATTCAGCCCACTGAGTCTAATCAGCCATTCAATCATGGTTGATCTATTTTTCTCTCTCAACCCCATTCTCCTGCCTTCGCCCCGTAACCTTTGGCGCCCTCACTAATTAAGAACCTATCAATCTCTGTCTAAAAAAATAACTAATGACTTAGCCTCCGCAGTCATCAGTGGCAATGAATTCCACAAATTTATTACCCTCTGGTGAAATAAATTCCTCTTTATGAAGGTACGTCCTTTTATTTTGAGGATGTGTCCTCTGGTTCTAGATGCTCCCATTACTAGGAATATTCCTACTATGTCCACTCTAACTAGGCCTTTCATTATTTTGCTACATTCAAATATAAAGGTGGCAATTTATGACCATATTCGGATCATGAGACCCTAAGTGGATTGCTAGAGGTGAAGATGGTTACCATGTCATTGCAATGTGACCAAAAATAGTATCTGGTTGAATGCAACACATTTTATTTTCCATATCAGATATTGTTAAGATGATGCCATTAGAAGAGATTTAGTGTTCACCTAGGCCACAAATGTCAACTGTGAGTCAGTTGAGAGCACGTTTGCCTCTTGGTCAGAAGAATGTAGGTTGAACTTCCACTTCTACAACTTTAAAATGAAAGTCTATGCTCACACTCCAATGCAGGATTTGTGACAATATCCATGTAATTTATGCATATGAGCTGTACTCATTCTCGCACATGCTCAGTAAATCAGTCAGAGACCTTTAACTCAGAAATAAATCATTCCTGCTTTCGATCCCAACACGAGTGTGTGTGGAGCCATCTTTCTCCCTCTAATATATGCTAGTTTTACCTATTTCATAAGCAAAAACATATCAAAACAGGATTACTGTACTGCTGCACACTTGGAGTTGGACATTTTGAGACACGTTGTGAACCAGGCTCTGCCTCCTTTCCCAGAGTGTTGTAAAATATCTACTGCACACATATTACGAAAATCAAATGTCTTGTCCTTACTTTCTCCTGACCAAGGAGAAAATTACTCAAATATTACTAAAACAATAATCTGGTCATAATCACTATGTATTTTGCAATTGCCTAGTATATTTATTTCATTAGAACTGCAACAAAGCTTTAATAAATTAGAACGCCTTCACACAGTATAGAGTGTAGCTGAATTGCATGTCTTTTTATTAACCTTTTTCTCAAACTGTAATTCTCTGGCATTCCCTGAAGAAGATGGTTGGGAATGGCACTCTTCTGTTTATAGCGTAAACCCCCATAGTTTTGATCAAAATGCTGTTATTTATTAATCTAAATTTCACTCTGTGCAAACATACACTAGTTAAAAAATAGCGAACATTTAATTTCACTTGAGCTCATTATTATAGAAGATGGACATGACCAAGGGATGCTTTCAAAATATAACTCACTGATAGTACGCATAAGTGAGATTTAAGTGTATTTTCCACTCGAAGGATGAACAATTCTCTTATTAGAAATAGGAATAGATTGTCCAACATGTTCAGAAGTGGCTACAAATGAGATTATTACCACTAACTGAATATCCTCATTTCATTTTCTTCTTTAGGTTTTTTTCCATATTCCATATTGAAATTTGAATTGTTATTTAAGCAGCCCTAATAAATCATCCCCCCAAATTATTTGCAAAGTTTTTATTGTATTGCTTGAAGTCCCAAAAAATGTTAATGTTAACATTAACAAATCCAGTAGTATGGGGAATGTGATGCCAATCTGATGCTGCAATCATGTTTGCAAATCAAATTGGGAGATGTCTGGACAAATTTCCAGTGATGCGTGAGGTTTTCATTCTCCCTAGCCAGCTTTTCTGATGTAAAGCTTTTCCAATTTACATCAATAGTAGTAAACCAAGCAAAAGTTATCAGTGAGATTTTCGATTTCACAGTTCTGTTGGGCTCCTCTGTAGATACTGTTTCAAGATTTCACTGGACAAATATCTTAAAGGGTCCCACATCCAAGTGCAACACTGTGCCAACCACCGAAAATATTACCCAGGGAAAGCCCTTGCTTTCTCCTTCTTTCCCCTCCCCTTCCCAGCTCTCCCACAGCCCACTGTCTCCACCTCTTCCTTTCTTCTTCCCACCCCCCCCCCCGACCCCCACATCAGTCTGAAGAAGGGTCTCGACCCGAAACGTCACCTATTCCCCCGCCCCATAGATGCTGCCTCACCCGCGGAGTTTCTCCAGCATTTCCTTCTTTTATAAAAAATGTAAGTTCTTTATCTTGCCAGTAAGCTTTCTGGGCTCCTGAAATGCAACTGAGGCATTTTACACAGGTCATATTACAACCGAATCATCTTGAGGTAAAATTCCTTATCAAAGCAATGGTATTTATTGTTGTCTCTGTCATTGCCATGGGTACTGTTTGCTTTATGAACTTCATGGGAACAAGGAATTTCATTACATCCGGGCATATATGACAATAAACCAATCTGATCGGAATCTGATCTGACTCTGACTTAGACTGTGAGAAGTTGTGATATGTGTCAGCTGGCACTTCTGTTTGTCAGAGCTCTCAAAACAAACTTCAGATAGAAAAACAAACCTCAAGTCAGCTGCCACAAACTGGTATCCCAGACACCACTCCTCAGGGGGTTTAAATAGGTTCCCCCTCAACAATCAGTGGACAGAAATGTCAAAAGTCTGTCAAGAATAAAAGTGGCCCTGTGTTCATCAGATCTTAAAATCAAGTGACAAAAGAAGCGATACCGAAAACGCCACATAGTGGCACCATCTAATAAACACCCTCCTATGCGAGCAATGGCGGTGTAGTTTGCCCTTTTATAAGCTATTCTTCACTCATGGTTGTGATTTTTGCAAAAGAAAACTGAGGATGTAAAAGATGTTGTATATATATATATATATATATTTTGCCTGATGATTATTTGTGTGATTATAATTCAGATTTAACAAATGTAGGACCCAGGAGAAACATGAAATCAGTTCAGGACTCCAACGTCACCCATGAAAAGGTTTGTCTTTAAACCATAGATTGATAAGAGTACCATAATGTGGACACATTACAACAATAATGACTTGTATGTGCATAGTATCACAGATAAAAAGACCCCAACAATATCAACAGGTATTTGAAAGCCACATGTATGTACACATGTATGTACATTGAATTATCCAATTTTACTTCGGAGTCACGTGAGTGACTACGTGAAGAAGCCCCGCCAGGCGCATGCTCAGCATTACGTCGGTAAGGAAGGGCTGCAGATCGCAGCTCCACCAGCGGTGAATAACAGGCCCGGAGGTAAGTGGGTTGAAATTACTTCCTGGGTAGAAACTCCGTGACGCTGGCTGGAATAGCCAGGAGGAGTTTGGGAAGTTTTTTTAAAAAAGGACACGGTGAAAAAATCGGCGCGGGGAAAGACAATTAAGATCGGGACCACAGATTAGTACGGAGCCGGTTCCGATACCGGTAGCCGTTGACCCTGCCGTAGTTCAGCCTTTAGACGCTCCACAGCCACAGGCCACGGCGGGTACTCCAGTGGAAAGGAAAAATAAAAGGAAGTCTGCTAAGCCTGTAATATCAGATGAATCTGATGAAGAAGAGGCAGGGCCAGGCAAACGAGCCTGTGGCTCAGGATTGACCAAATGGAGAAAATGCTTCAAACAATTATTAACGAAGGGTCAAAAGACCCAGAATATTCCCATCAGCCCCTGAGGGGGTTCCATATCATGAATATGGTGCCTTTACAACATGGGAATGTGAACCTCCAGAGCCTTGTTTAGGTCTGGAAGAAGTCTCCTTTGAGCAAGTCTCAGGAGTACCAGGGCGGCAGGAGACTGACCCTGAAGGTGGTGTTTTTGGTCTTGAATACCCACCACAGCACAAAAGTCAAACTACAGATGTACCAGATGTAGCACAATACTTTGCTATTCCAGAGGGAAGCGGTGAGGTCATGGAAGAAAACCTGCCGGCCAACATTAATTTTTTGGTTTCTCACCAGCTTCAGGAGACTGTCATGATTGAGACAGCAGACCTCTATAAAACACCTGTTAATTGTGCATCACTGAGGGTGCCAACGGTGAATCCAGCTATTGGACGCCCATGATTTTAACAATGCAAGGACAAGAGGGTCCTCAAGCTCATTGTAGCTGGCATTACTGCTTTTGGGAGGCAGTTGGAAAGGCATGCTTTGTCCAAAATCCAAAAAGACATGTTGGCATTGTTTTGTAACTCTTAATTTGAGATTAATTGTATGAGATAAATCGCCATTTGGCCCATCCTGCACCCAAGATTTGCTGGTTTGTATAAATCAAGCAATGTTCAAGCTCCAGATTATTTATTCCGAGAAAACCTGCCTAAACAAATTAAAGATATCGATGAGGAGGCAAAGACTATCAGCCTCATAATTGTTTTTATATTTGGTCAAAGGAGACAATCTGGCTGGATGAGAAGGGGGTTTGATTCAGGAGCAGGAACAAGCAGAGGCAGGGGTATGGTGAGAAGGTATTATCACCCATCACAGCCCAATGTTAATCCATATATTGGGAGAAGGAGACCGTCACGGTCATTTGCTGAGGTACAAAAAAATTATTCTATCACAGAGGAAACTGTTGTAGAACCTCCGGTTGGTGGTAGATTGCAATTGTTTTATGATGAATGGTACTGTATAACATCTGATCGGTTTATATTAGATATGTGTCAGGTGCTATTGTAGATTTTATGGAAGGAGTTGATCCACCTGTACAGGATAAACCTAATCAGGTTTTGGTGTTTTCTGCACCTGAAAATTCTCGGGTAAAAGAAGAAGTAAAACATTTATTTAAAAAAGGGGTAATTGAAAGTACGGAAAATCAATTGTGTCAAATATTTTCCCCAGGGCAAAGAAAGATGGGGGTTGTAGAGTCTTTCTGGATCTCACAAAATTGAATTCATATGTCCAGTATAGACATTTCAAAATGGACACCTTCAACACTGCAAAGGAGTTGTTGTCCATAGGGTGTTACATGGCTACTATAGACTTAAAAGATGCGTACTATTCAGTGCCAATTAATCACCATTATCGTAGGTACTTGAAGTTTAATTGGATGGGTCAGCTGTGGCAATATAAAGCATTACCTAATGGGTTAAGTTCAGCTCCAAGGCTGTTCACAAAATTATTGAAACCAGCACTTGCATTGTTAAGGGCTCAAAATCACATTGTCATGGCTTATCTTGATGATATTTTAATTGTTAATGCCACTCAGGAATCAGCTGAAGATTCAGTTTCAGCAACTATAAGCCTGTTGGAAAGGCTAAGGTTTCTGATCCATCCAACAAAATCTAAGCTACAGCCGTTGCAAACAATTGAGTATTTGGAATTTGTCATTGATTCAGTTGCTATGTCAGTAACTTTACCAACAGATGAAGTTGTGGATATTATAAATGCCTGTAGTTACCTTGCTGACAAACCTTATCCCTCCATCCGAGAAGTAGCTACGGTTATTGGTAAGATGGTAGCAGCATTTCCCGCTGTTGAGTTTGGTCCTTTGCATTATCAAAATTTTCAAAGGGCAAAAGCACAAGCACTAAAAGAACGTGCAGGTCATTTTGACAGACCCATGCAGTTGCCAATGGAAGCGTTGGCTGAATTACAGTGGTGGATTGGGAATGTTGCACAAGCTACTAAAGACATTGTAATTCAGCAACCTACAGTGGTATTGCAAACTGATGTTAGTGCTCTCGGATGGGGGGCTACGGACAATAACACCAGCTGTGGTGGTAGATGGACTGTCCAAGAGGATTTAATTCTCTAAACATATGGTATTAATTATATGGAGTTATTATATGGGGGCATTTTTTGGATTAAAAGCTTATTGTTCTACAATGGAGAACTTGCATGTTCAATTACAAGTAGACAATAGCACAACTGTAGCATATATCAATCACATGGGTGGAGTAAGATCAGTATCATGTGATCATCTGGTCATCCTGATGTGGAATTGGTGTGTATCTAGGAATATCTGGCTTTCAGCTATCTATCTCCCAGGGAAAGACAATGTTGTGGCAGACAACAGATCACGGGAGTTTAAAGACAATACAGAATAGATGTTAAATCCACAACTTTTCCAAAAAATTGTCAATCGGTATGGTGTACCAGACATTGATCTATTTGCATCCCGATTAAATCACCAATTGCCTAAATACGTGTCATGGGAGCCTGGTCCAGGAGCTGTAGCGTTGGATGCATTCTCGCTACATTGGGGAAATATGTTTTTCTATGCTTTTCCCCCATTTTGCCTGATTAGGCAATGTCTCAGTAAAATAGAGCAAGACTCTGCCACGAGTGTTTTGGTGGTTCCAAACTGGCCTACACAGCCATGGTTCCCATTGATGCTTAGAATGATAATTAAACCATTTATGACGATTCCCAGCTTCAGGGATTTGTTGGTACACCAGTGACAGAACAAGTTCATCCATTGCATGATCATATGAATTTGTTAATCTGCAGGTTCTGACCAGACCATTACAAGGGCTTGAACTGTCGGATAGGACCATGGATGTCATAATGTCAGCTTGGAGAGATAGCACTAAGAAACAATATATGTCTCACATGAAGAAATGGGAAGCTTTTGTATTCAGTCAGATATATCTTATCATACTGCAAACATATCGGATGTATTGGAGTTCCTTGCTATGTTGCATTTTGATCAGCACCTTAGTTATAGTGCCATTAATAGTGCTCGTAGTGCTTTGTCTTCCTATTTACGACAATTTTCAGAACATCTATCTATCGGGTCTCATCCATTAATATCCCGATTTATAAGAGGGATTTTTAATAAAAATCCTCCCAAACCCAGATGTACAGAAATTTTGGATGTTAGTATAGTTCTCACATTGCTCCGGCAATGAGCTCCAATTACGTCACTGTCTTTTCAGAAATTAACATTTAAAGTAGTAATGCTTATGGCATTAGTGTCAGCACAAAGAGTACAAACATTGCAAATGTTACGCTTAGATTGTATGCACTTGTCTGCAGATAACATTACTTTTATGTTTATGATCTAATCAAACAAAGCAGACCGGGGGAAGTCTGGAACCAAGGTAATCTTTAGAGCATATCCTGTCGACCAAACATTGTGTGTGGTTAAGCATCTGACTCAATATACTAAGTAACCAAGAGTCTCCGAGGTTGTGAGACAACAATGCTTATTGCCCATAAGAAACCATACAAAAATAAAGTGTCAGTACAAACTATTTCTAGATGGTTAAAACAGGTTTTGGATTTAGCTGGAGTAGACACTGATGTGTTTAAATCTCACTCAACCAGTGCAGTGTCCACGTCCGCGGCAGTGGCACAGGACTTGCCGCTCGACCAAATTTTAGAGGCCGCAGGATGGTGTAAAGAAGAAACTTTTTCCAAGTTTTACAATAAACCTATTATCACGGTGCCAGAGTTTGGACATGTAGTGTTGGGTTCTGTTTGATTATTTCCTTTCTTTTATGTAATGATTCATATCTTTTGTTGTAATTTCCCTTATGATAGAATGGTATTACTTTTCTTTCTTTTATTATTATTATTAAAATACTTATTGCATTAGTCAAGCAATGTTTAATAATATTATTTACTCACTACTGTGTCAACTGAAGCAGTGTGTCGTATGGAATGAATCTACGGCATGAAAATCACAGAGCTTCAAAATCTTCACGTAGTCACTCACGTGACTCCGAAGTAAAATAGTAAGATTAAACGAGAACTTACCTGTTCGAAGTTTGATCTTTATTTTATGAGGAGTTACGATGAGGGATTACGTGCCCTCCGCTCCCGACCCTCATAATCTAAAAGATCATCTAGTAGTTCTAGTCTTGTGTGAGCCTTACTATCTTACTTCGGCTATTGGTTCTGTGTTTTTCACGCCGCTGCTATGAGGTATGTCGAGCATGCGCCTGGCGGGGCTTCTTCACGTAATCCCTCATCGTAACTCCTCATAAAATAAAGATCAAACTTCGAACAGGTAAGTTCTCGTTTAATCTTAACATTTTAGTTAACTAACTTACAAACAACCCTTGTCCCTTCTCTTCCCACCTACCCACCCTTCCCCCCCTCCCCCCCCCCTTTCCTTCCCCACTTCCTGAGTCCCACCTCGACATGCACCTATTTCTCCCCTCCCCTTACCAATCCTTACCTCGCACTCTTATTCTTTTCATCTATGGCCATTGTCGCACTATCTGCCTTTAAAAAACGCCTATAACCTGCATCCACTTATACCTCGCCAGACTTTATCCAACCCCTCCATTCTCCCACCTTTCTCCCACCCTCAACAACAATCAATCTGAAGAAGTATCCCGACCCGAAACATCACCTATCCATATTGTCCAGAGATGCTGCCTGTCCCACTGAATTGCTCCAGCAGTTTGTGGAATTAAAAAAACTTGTTGTTCATAAGTTTTAGGAGCAGAATTAGGTCATTTGGCCCATCTACTCTGCCATTCAATCATGGCTGATCTATCGTTCCCATTGAGCCAAAGGGCCTGTTTCTGTGTTCTAATGCTTTAAGACTCTATGATGCTTTAAGACAGATAGTGAGGAGGTAAACAAGAATGCATGTTTAAATATAGTTTTAATGCAATGATAATTAATCGCCTATTGCATTGCAAAATGGAGTACTGACTAAGCATAGACCTTGTGATTTGGGTTTAAAGTTTAGGCAATTCTAACGTAATTCAGTTCCATTGCCATAAAGTCATATAATTTTACTTCCGAGTCTACGTGAAGACCCCGCCAGCACGCATGCACGACATATCGTCCAACGCATTGCGAAGCGACAGGCAGGAGGAGCGTCGCTCCTCCAGCGGTAAGTTTAAAAGGGACCTGCAGGTACGTTTTCACTATTCTGAGGTCGTCATTTGGGCGCTCTGTGTGATTTTCTTACAGAGCAACACCCATTATGGACAAGTCAAAGATTAAGTCCAAACGGACCGCAACAAGACTGACTGCGGAGGACTGCGGGAATGTGGGCAGTCAGCAGCGGCCGACTTCACCGGAGCTGTTAATCGTTCAACCAGCAGCCCGCGACTTGGCACCGCTACAGCCCGTAGGTGTACCTTGGACTGGCGGTAAAGCCTTCCGAAAGTCGGGCAAGCCCTTAGACTCAGCAGGAAGACTCACCGCCTGCGGGTAGCGACAGCGGTTGTTTATCCCGCATGGAACGGTTGATGGAGCAATTGCTCCAACGTGACCTACTCCAGCAAACGGCGTCTGGTCACCGTGGGTCTCTTAGGACACCCACGGCAGCAGCTTTTACAGGGCTGCCAAATGTCTCACCCTCCTCGGAGGAGAGCATAAGGAGTCACAGGGCTGACTCTGAACAGGGGTATTTGGTCGAAAAATCGTCCAGCATGCTAGGGGTGCAGGAACAAGAGCTACTCGGCATGGTGTCCAAATTCACAATGCCTTCGCAAAAGGGACTGTCATTGCAGCTGGCAGCCAGCATAAACTACCTCACCACCAACCAACTACAGGAACAGGCCATGAATGACACAGCTGCTAAATATTTAGCTCCAGAGAACTGTGTCTCCCTCAACGTGCCTGCGTTGAACAACCCCATCTGGGGAAACATCAGTGCTGGCATCAGGAACCAAGAAGTAAAGATGCAAAAGATCCTGAAACTACTGGCCTCTGGAATAACAGCATTTGCCAGGTCAATGGATGCGAAGGATATGTCGGAGGAGCAACAAGACGCCCTGGCACTCTTCTGTAATGCACAGTTCGAAATTAACTGTTTTAGGAAGAGTGTCATCCGACCTGCACTAAACCCCAAGTTCGCGGGGTTGTGCAAAACCAGCAGTGCGCAGCCGCCTACTTTACTGTTCGGGGACAACCTGCCAAAGCATGTTAAAGACCTAGACGAGGAGGAAAAGGCCGTCGGCATAATGAAAGTGCCGTCCACTACCAGGGCTCATATCCTCGACGGCAGCACCCGTACATATCCACCAGCAGACCGCGTTACTACAGCGAAATAGCAACAGTTGGTGAAAGCTCGATGGCTGTACGACCAGGACAAAGGTCTTTTTTAGACCATGGCCCAGACCGGCCTTCTTGGAAGACCTGCCATCCCCACACCCCAGCGCCTCCACCTCCCAAGAAACAAGGACAGAAGAAACCAACACAGCACCACCGATAACCATGGAGGTAGGTGAGTCTGGTTGCTTCCGGAACATAGCATGTGTAACTTCTTCACAGATTGGGGGAAGGTTACACTTGTTTAGAAATGCATGGAGTTCCATAACTTCTGATCCCTTCATACTGCAAAGTATTCAGGGATACAAAATTGAATTTGTTCACAAACTCCTCCTTCCGGTTCAGCATGCACCTAGCCAAAAGTTTGTGCTTTCACAAAAAGAAAAATTGGAAGGTCATGCGGAACTGTTAAGACAGCATACAAAATGAGTAATTGAGAAAACTAAACACTAATCTCTTGAGTTTGTGTCAAACATATTCACAAAAAACAAAAAAGATGGCGGATGCCGCATCATCATTGATTTGACACAACTGAATACTTATGTGCAGTATACCCATTTCAAAATGGAAACTTTTGTTACTGCCAAACAACTAGTTTCCAAAAGATACTTCCATATAACCATATAACAATTACAGCACGGAAACAGGCCTTCTTGGCCCTTCCAGTCCGTGCCGACCATTTATTTTCCCCTAGTCCCATCTACCTACACTCAGACCATACCCCTCCATTCCCTTCCCGTCCATATACCTATCCACTGTTTCCATGCTGTGTGACTTCATGGCTTGCATCGACTTGAAAGATGCATACTATTCAGTACCAATAGAGAAAGATCACCGCAGATATCTGAAATTTATCTGGATGGGGCAGCTCTGGTAGTATAAAGTGCTGCCTAGTGGATTAACATCAGCCCCCAGACTGTTTACTAAAATATTGAAACCAGCCTTGGCGTTTCTCCGGAAACAAAAACATATTGTCATGGCATATCTGGATAACATCTTAATTGTGGGGAAAACCCTGGAGTTGGCCAAATTGGCTGTCTCAGCCACCAAGTTCCTATTTCAAAAGTTGGGGTTTATCATCCATCCAGATAAATCCAAGTTAATACCTATGACTATGGACTACTTGGGGTTCACGATTGACTCTGTTCACATGTCTGTCACTTTGCCAAAGGACAAAGCAACAGACTTGATAGAGGCATGCAACAGCCTTGTTTGCATCAGTAAACCATCTATTCGACAAGTAGCTAGGGTAATTGGGAAGATCGTGGCTGCCTTCCCAGCCACACAATTTGGACCCTTACATTACCAATATTTTAGAGGGCCAAGATTGTAGCACTCAAACACCATGCTGGCCACTTTGACAGGCCAATGCAGTTACCAGGCAAAGCAACATTGGAATTGCAATGGTGGATTAACAATGCTCGACATTGCTCTAATCCCATCATAGTCACAAATCCTTCGGTTGTGTTACAAACTGACGCCAGTGCTCACGGTTGGGGAGCAACCAATACCACCTCCAGTTGCGGTGGTAGATGGAATGCACGAGTTAACCTTACTTCAGGCACTGGGTATCAATCATCTAGAGATGTTGGGAGCGTTCCATGGGCTTTGGGCTTACTGTTCCGACATGCACCATCTGCATGTTCGCCTACAAATTGATAATACCACCGTGGTGGCATACATTAATCCAGGGCTCGAAATTAGCGGTTGCCCGGGTGCCAATGACCACCCAAAGTGCCGCCGGGCAACCTAAACGCCGACTCATTTTGCCCGGCTTGGCAAGCAAATACTGGTTTATACCAATAGACACAAAAAACTGGAGTAACTCCGCGGGCCAGGCAGCATCTCTGGAGAATAGGAGCGTGACGTTTCGTGTCGACGGCGGCGGCTGTATTCATCTAGTATCTTTGATTGCGGGGCAAAGATACTAGGTGCAGGGTGACGAAGGGTCGGAGCGAATGACGGGTCTCGAACAGCGGCAACAGCGGCTCCACCGTCTCCTCCTCACGCACCTCGCCCAGCGGAAGGAGGCCTCCCTCTCCCCCCCCCCCTCCTCCCGGCCTCGGCGTGCAAGAGGGGTTGTTTTGAAAGTGGATGGATTTGGTGGTGGATTTACAGCAGTATCTTTTCATTTGCAGACAGCGGCCGCTATTGCCCTGATAATGGCCGCTGCCTGCAAATCCGTTAACAGCGCTTTCAAAACAACCCCTCTCGCACGCCAAGGCCGGGAGGAGGGAGGGAGGGAGGGGGAGGCCTCCTTCCGCCGACTGAAGCAGCTACACCAAAGATCCTACAGCTATAGGATCTTTGAGCTGCACCGCTCGGACCCGCACCTTCCTGTCGGCTGGCGGAGGAGGGGAAGCGGTGGCGACCAGTTCCCAAACGCCAAAGGGTACTTTGGCGTTGGACAGGGACGGCCAAGGCAGCGGGCGATGTTGTCCGAGGAGCGCTGACCTTCCTTCCTCCCTACCTCCTCTGCCCCTTCCCCCCCTCCCCTCTCTCTCTCTCTCTCTCGTACGCCCCCCCCCCCCTCTACCCCTCTTATCCTGGGACCCCTCCTCTCCATCCCGCACTGATCCCCATTCCCTCCTCTATTCAGTCCTCACTGACATCCCCTGTGCTCCCCTCCCCATCTACCCCCTCCCCCCCGCTTGATTTTCCTGCCACCCCCCCATCCATCCTACACTGGTCCCCCAATTCATCCTGTACTGACCCCCCTTCCCATCCATCCTTCACTTCTCCCCCCCATTCATACTGCACTGATCCACCTTCCATTTACCCTGCACCAAACCCTCCATTCATCCTGTAGTGATCTTCCCATTCATCTTTTACTAATCCCCTCATGCATCCTGTACTGATCCCCTAATGCATCCTGTACTGATCCCCTCATTCATCCCATACTGATCCCCCATTCGCCCTATACTGATCTCCTCATTCATCCTGTAGTGTTCCCCCATTCATCCTGTACTGATCCCCCCCATTCATCCTGTGCTGATTCCCCACCCCCATCCATCCTGCACTGATCCCCTCATTCAAGAAGAATGGGGGGGAACAGTCTGAAGAAGGGTCTCGAAACAATGCCTATTTCCTTAGCTCCATAGATGCTGCCTCACCCGCTGAATTTCTCCAGCATTTTTGTCTACCCCATTCATCCTGTACTGAACCCCCCATTCATCCTGTACTGATTCCCCCCCCATCCATCCCATACTGATCTCCCATTCAACACCACTGACATCCCCCGTGCTCTCCCCTCACAATTTTACATATTCCAACCAACACGTACTAATTCACCTGCCTCAATCCATCCATTCCGCATCGATTGCCTTTTCAACCCATCCCCCCCGCCATCTATCCACCCCGCCATCTATCCACCCCGCACTGATTCATACACCCCCTGACCCTATTGTGATTCATGGTCTTCAGAGCGAACATTGACTATGTTTGATAGCGGAATGCAATCAAATGTGTTTTGATTCCTAATGTTATTATTTGTTTTGACACCTTTAAACATATTACCAAAAGAACATTTGCTGCAGTTATGTCCTTTGGCCATCTCTTACAGTTAGTGTAATGTTTAACCTGTCAGATGGGTATAGTCGGTTTTCACAGCTATTATCATAAAATGCCTTTAGAAATGTCCTTGCAACCTGTATATTTTGTTATGTGGGAAGCCAGAGTGTTTCTGTGCCAATAGCAATAACAACCCATGCTATGGCCATGTCATGGTAATTTTCGGTCCTTCACAGAAAACATGCTTGCAATAATCTGTAGTGTGCATGGTCCAGGATTTATTGACACAGGTTGATCATTTGCTGAATAATCCAACCACATTTTTGTTTGGAAGTGGAAAGAACTAATAGAAATTGCATTAATTGAAATGTATAAAAAGAGTTGATATATTGTATTATAATTTTGCTGTATGTCATTGTGGTATATATCATGTCTTGATTGGTGAATATGTTTAGTTTGTGAGTTATTTGAAGCAGAAATAATACGTGAATGTAGACAAAAGTGCTGGAGAAACTCAGCGGATGCGGCAGCATCTGTGGAGCAAAGAAAATAGGCAACGTTTCGGGCCGAAACCCTTCTTCAGACTGATGGGTTTTGGCCTGAAACGTTGCCTATTTCCTTTGCTCCATAGGTGCTGCTGCACCCGCTGAGTTTCTCCAGCACTTTTGTCTACCTTCGATTTTCCAGCATCTGCAGATCCTTCTTGAACATAATATGTGAATGCTTCATTGAGCATAATTCTAACTGGTAACTACGCACTTCGTCCAAGCACATTATCGCACGCGTCATGCAAACTGTCTTAAATGACCACCTAAACTGTCATTTGGCAACCTAAAAAGCTGTCACGGTTGCCCGGCTGGCAACAGGGAAAAAATGTTAAGCGAGAACCCTGTTAATCATATGGGTGGAATTAAGTCGATATCTTGTGATGAATTGGTCAATACAATCTGGCACTAGTGCATAAAAAAAAACATTTGGATATCAGCTACTTACCTTCCAGGTAAGCTCAATACAGTGGCGGACATCAGGTCACGCAAATTTAATGACAACACCGAATGGATGTTGGACCACCAGGTATTTACTGACATTGTAGCCCGGTATGGAACGCCAGATATCGACCTTTTCGCATCCAGACTTAATCACCAGATACCAACATATGTTGCATGGGAACCAGACCCTGGGGCAGTAGCGATGGACGCTTTCTCGCTACACTGGGGGGAATTGTTTTTCTATGCATTTCCCCCCTTCTGCCTCATCAGTCGGGTCTTGCAAAAAATACAACAAGACTCCGCATCGGGTATTTTGGTTGTACCCGACTGGCCTACTCAGCCATGGTTTCCTGTGGTACTTGACATGGTCTCGGAACCATGTATTCCAATCTCTAAACGCCCGAGTTTGCTGGTACATCCTGTGACAGGCGAGAGTCACCCGTGCCATGACAGAATAAACCTGTTGATTTGCAGGATTTGAAAAGACCACTCCTGGAATTTGGACTGATGGACCGAACTATGAACATCATCACGGCATCATGCAGAGAGTCCACCAGGAAACAGCACCTCGCATATATCAGAAAATGGGAGGTATTCTGTACCAGGGCAAACACCACTTACCACACAGCCACTATTACAGATGTGCTGGAATTCTTGGCGAGCCTACATTTTGATGAAGGCTTGAGCTACAGTGCCATCAACTGTGCCAGAAGTGCCCTATCATCATATCTGGGACAGGGGTTAGATCTCACCCTCTAGTGTCGAAACTTATGAAGGGTATTTTCAACTCTAATCCCCCCAGGCGTAGGTATTCCCAGACCTGGGATATTGGTATTGTGTTAACCCTGCTCAGGGATTGGGCACCAGCTACGTCCCTTACACTAACAAAACTGATGTATAAAATGGTGATGCTGATGGCTCTTTTACCGGCATAGCAGGTCCAGTCTCTGCACAAACTAAGACTGGACGCCATCGTAACATCCAAAAACAAGATAACTTTCCATATATATGAGTTACTTAAACAGAACAGGCCTGGATCATCTGGCCTCAAATTGGAGTTCCTGGCTTGCCCCATAGATATTCGCCTATGTATAGTGACCCACCTTCTACATTACCTGGAGGTCACCAAAGGTCTCAGGGGCACGGAAATTGCTTTATTGATAAGTCATGAACGTCCTCATAAAAGAGAGACCGTGCAGACCATCTCAAGATGGCTTAGGGTGGTATTAAGTACAGCGGGGGTGGACACTGATGTTTTTAAATCTCATTCTACCAGGGCTGCAGCTACATCGGCAGCAAGGATGATGGAAGTTCCTATGGACCACATCCTTGCAACGGCGGGATGGTCTAGTGAAAGAACCTTCCAGCGGTTTTATAATAAACCTGTTGGCAGACCCGAGACATTTGCAGACACAATTTTGAGTTTTGTATTATAATTTTCCCTGAAATTAGGGGTAATTATTATTATTTGTTAATAAATACATCATTGTTTTTCAGCAACAGATTCATGTCTGAAATATGTTAACATACTTCCTCCATTGCTTATTATGGCAGTGTGTGAGCATGGACTCATTTCCACGGCATGAAATCACAGAGCTTTGAAATCTTCAAGTGGTCACTCACATGACTCCGAAGTAAAATAGTAAGATTAAACGAGGACTTACCAGTTTGAAGTTTGATCTTTATTTTATGAGGCGTTATAGTGAGGGATTACGTGCCCTTCGCTCCCAAACCTCTATTATAAAGGTCAACTGGTATTTTAGTTCTCTTATCTTCCTATCTTTAGTCAACTCTACTATCTGTGATTTCACACTGCTGCTTTGAAGAATGCTGTGCATGCGTGCTGGCGGGGTCTTCACGTAATCCCTCATCATAACTCCTCATAAAATAAAGATCAAACTTCAAACTGGTAAGTTCTCATTTAATCTTACTATTTATATTGGAACCACCTATGCACAGTAAATGTCTAAAGGTATAATCATGTCATAGCAAGTACGAATGTAACTGTTCTATCTGTGACATATGACAATAAAACATTGTTGACTCTTGCTGGTGTTGACAACAGTGTATCTACTGAGGCAACATTGCAACATGAGTTAGTAAATGTCATTCCTATTGGAAGCTTTGGCATGAGAATTTGTACTTTTATGGAAGTGCAAGGAAATGTAGCATATTGGATGTAGAGAGATAAACAATTTCCCTTTGTTTTTCAGCTGAAAATCCAGAGGCCACAGATCAATACGATTGACTTCTGCAGTGAAATATATGTCTAAATTACTAATATTTGCATATTGTAAATATTGTTTGTTTTTCTACCTGAGTGCTACAAATATATATATTTTTTGTCAAGTCATGTACCTATTAATTTAAATAAACATATTGGTGGTATTGTACACTGTGAAGATGATTATCAACAATTGAACCATCAGTTGGGCAAGTGGGCTGAAGAATATCCAATGGCGTTTGGTGTAGATAAATTTATGGTGTTGCATTTTGGGAAGTCAAACGAGGGCAAAACGTTCACACTGAATGGTGGGGTGGGAGATTGCAATCTTCACGCGGTCCGCCCCGTTTCAACAAAGGCAATCAACCTGGCATGCACAATCAAATAAGATCAAATAGAACAAGTCGTCCTACAACATTAGGCTATGCACTCCATAGGCAAGAAGAAGACACTGAATGGTAGGGCCCTGGGAAGTGTTGTAGAGCAGAGGGATCTAGGAGTAGATGAGCAGGTAGGTACACAGTTCCATGAAAGTGGTGTCACAGGTAGATAGGTTGGCAAAGAAGACGTGTGGTACATTGCCCTTCAGTCTGAGTATTAAATATGTAAGTTGCAGGTTGTACAAGACGTGGGTGAGGCTGCATTGGAGCACTGTGTTCATTTTTTCTCATCCTGTTATAGGAAATATGTCATTAAGCCAGAAAGAGGGCAGAGAAGATTTAGAAGGATGTTGCTAGGACTCAAGGACCTGAGCTAAGAGAGAGACTGGCCAAGCTAGGACTTTATTCCTTGGAGCACAGAAGGAGTGATCTGTCATAGTTTCATACAGCATGGAAACAGGGTCATCGGCCCAACTTGCCCAAACCAACCAACATGTCCAATCTAAACTAGTCTCAACTGCCATCATTTGGCCTATATCCCTCTAAACCTGTCCACTTTCTAATTGTTTCTTAAACATTGTGATAGACCCTGCCTCAACTACCTCCTCTGGCAGCTTGTTCCAAACACCCACCACCTTTTGTGTGAAAATGTTACCCCTCAGATTCCTATTTAATCTTTTCCCCTCCACCTTAAACCTATGTCCTCTGTTTCTCAATAGAAGCATATAAAATCATGCAAAAAACTGAAAGGATGAATGCACAGTCCTTTACCCAACGTAAGGGAATCAAGAACCAGAGGACATAGGTTAAAGATGGGAGGGATAACAGGGTTAACAGGAACCTGAGGGACAACCTTTTCACGCAGAGGGTGGTGGGTGTATGGAATGTACTGTCAGTGAGCTAGTTGAGGCAGGTACGATGACATAATTTAAAGGTCATGTACAGCTATATGATGAGGAAAGGTTTAAAGAGATATGTGTTAAATGTGGGGAAGTGGGACTAACTTAGATGGGGCTTCTTGGTCGGCAGGTCAGATTTATTAAACAAAATCTGGCAAGGGTAAAACCAAGAGGTTCGTCAAAATCGTTTTTGCATTTCGGAGAAGTCTGGCTTCCTAAATGGCAACTTAACTGGATGTTTCTGAACCATCTGCACTTTACATCCATTGGCAATTACAGGTTTTCCTATTGATTTGATTCCTGACCTGATCAATATTTAACACAAAGTATTGATAAGGTTCAACATGATACTCTGGAAGGTTAGATCTCATGGAATCCAAGATGGGTTGTTAACCGGATACAGAATTTGCTTCAAGGAATGAAGTAGGGGTGATGGTGTACTTTATCCTTTAAGAATCAAGAGGGTTTCATTGTCATATGTACTGGCAACTGAACAATTAAATTCTTATCTGCAGCTTTTTAATAGGTTTATAAACAGTGCACATTTATGACAATGCACAGATATATACAACAAATAATACAATAAATTGGTAACCATTATACTAGGTAACCATAATAATGCAAAACAAAATTGCATAGTACAATCAAAGACTGTCCACATAAAATTATAATTGCTGAGGTTAGTTTTGTGTAGTGTTCAAGAGCCTGGTGGTTGCTGTTCTTGAATGAGCACCTCCTATAGATCCCTTCGATGGTGAGGAGGTCGGTACCTACAGTACAATGGACCAGGCAATGTCTCATTCGTTCATGGGTGTTTAAGTTGCTCTCCACCATACACCTATTGGAGTTTGATAGAGTATTCGTCGATTTTCAAAATCTCCTCGATCTTCTAAAGATGTAGAGGCATCGACGAGCTTTCTTCATGATGGCATCGATGTGCTGGGCCCAGGATAGATCTTCAGAGATATGCAATCCCGGGAATATATCTATGCTCAGTCAGAACACACACAGCTACATATCCTCCTGTCCATCATAAAAAGACATCTGCTCAGGCTGTGTGCTTTTATCCCAGGAAGTGGACACAAAAATCTGACCTCCCCGCTACTGCCAAGAACGTAGCATTAAATCTGTTGCCTCCATTGGTATCATTCCTAGCAATGTGCTTATTGCCATAGGAAAATCTCTGTGCTGACAAGAGCTGTGCAGGCTCTCGTTTCTCCTCTCCCATCAGGCAAAAGGTACAGAAGTTTGAAAAAGTGTACTTCCAGATTCAGTTTTTTCCCCAAATACCATCAGGTAATTGAACCAGTCTCACATCAGCTAGAGACCTCCCATCTACCTCATTGAAGACCTTTGAATAGGTATGTTACAAAACTTACCTTGAGCAGCGCTGCAGTTCTGCCGCTCCCCGTGTGCCTGACTTTGGTGCCTTTCAGAAGGGGACGTGTTTAAAGTGCCGTTTTTCCACAAGCAGGGCAAATCGATCCATGTCGGGCAATTTCGTTGCTGAAGAAAAATCGCTCCAACATTTCATTCATGAAGGTATTTTTAAACTACGCTAGATTATTTATTAACCAGAGTAATTTAAAAATCATCTTCTAAAGCCGTGAGCACCGACGGGAAGGATTTTACGTAGGGGAGAAAATAAAGTGCACAGTTTATTTTTACATTAAAACTTGGTTTTTAGGAAGGCTTTAATCACATTTTCATGTTGCGAAATGGGGACAAAAAAAAATGTATGAACCGGCAGTGTTTTTCATGCCGACTTCGCCGCAAACCGCTACGTTCTAATCCACCGCATTCCACTAAAACCCACTCGCTAGTTGATTTAAATGGCCATTAATTTACAGGAATTAAACACTAAATTCCTTCCATTTGGCCTATAAATTCATGAAAATTAGATTTAAAAATCATGTTATATTGTGAATTATTGTGTGAATGTTATTTGGACACTTAGGCAATTTAAAAAAGTTTATCTTTTCTTAAGAAATGGATAGATGTTTAGATCTAGTAATTGAATTTTGTAATTAGCTACGATTAGGTAACTAACTAATTATATGCTTTAATTTCAGGTAATCCAAGTAATATTGTTTCATATTTGTTTCAGAATGCTTCAATCTATAATAACTGAAATTTTCATTGAGTTCTCTTAATTTTTAAGAAAGTTATGGGCTTTTGACTGTCCTCGATCACAGCTTTTGTGCTAAGTCAATGGAAAGGCAATAGGGAACAAGATGCTAATTTCTGAGTATGAAAATGGCCATAACCTTTTTAATACTGAAGATATGAAAGTGAATTAGGTGTCAAATTAAACTTCTTTTTATGCTTTATCTGATGGGATAAATTGCAGACTTGATTTTTTAAATCTCAAAAATTTGTAACATTGCTACTTTGAACTCTCTTTAATCGAACTTTATCTTGCACTAAATGCTGTACCCTTTATCAGTGCACTGTGGATGGCTTGATTGTAATCATGTACAGTCTGTCACTTGATAGCACGCAAACAAAACCTTTTCATTGTTGCTTGGTACACATGACAATAAAAAAAGTAAACTGAACATAGGATCCAAGTGATCCGTCAACACATGGATGCAGTGCAGCGCACACTCGATATACGAGTCAGGGTCCAGCCCAAGTCACACGTGACAGTGCTGAACAGTGGGTAGTGTTCAGGGGTGGTGTGGGTCCTTGATGATGCTGACTGCCTTTTTGAGGCAGCGCCTCCCATAGATCCCATCGATGGCTGAAAGGTCAGTTTCTTGTGATGAGTTCATTGCTTTTTACAATCTCCTTAATTCATGGGCGAGTTGCCGAATCAGGCCGTGATGCAACCAGTCAATATGCTCTCTATCATACACATGTAGATGTTCAAGAGAGTATTTGTTGACAAACCAAATAGTAAGATTAAACGAGAACTTACCAGTTTGAAGTTTGATCTTTATTTTATGAGGAGTTACGATGAGGGATTACGTGAAGACCCCGCCAGCACGCATGCGCGACATTCTTCAAAGCAGTGGTGTGAAATCACAGAACAAACAGTCACAATGACTAATATAGTAAGATAAAAAAGAGAACTTCCATACCAGGTGATCTTTATAATAGAGGGTTGGGAGCGGAGGGCACGTAATCCCTCATCGTAACTCCTCATAAAATAAAGATCAAACTTCAAACTGGTAAGTTCTCGTTTAATCTTACTATTTTACTTCGGAGTCACGTGAGTGACTACGTGAAGATTTCAAAGCTCTGTGATTTCATGCCCTGGAAGCTCCATGCTCACACACCGCTAAAGTTGGGATAAGAGGATGAACGTAATTCAGACAAGACACTGGCTGAAAAACAAAAACAGGTATTTATTCATACCAAACAATATAGTCCCAAAAGGGTACTATCTGGCAGTACTTAAAATCCTCCCTGCAAAAGTATCAGGGGAGGTCACGGGTTTAAAGTAAAAGCGGTGGAAGGTCTTTTCGTTCCTCCAACCCGCTGTGGCCAGGATGTGATCCAAAGGTACTTCCATCCTTCTAGCCGCCGAGGTGGATGCTGCCCTGGTGGAGTGAGATTTATAAATGTTAGTATCCACCCCCGCCGCATCCAATACCACCCTTAACCATCTGGAAATGGTTTGCACCGTGACTCTATGATGGGGTTTCTTGTGACTGATGAGCAATGCTGTCTCCGTGCCCCTTAGATTTTTAGTAACTGAGATGTATCGTGAGATTAATGTAACGATACAAAGGCGAGAATCTGTTGGGTAAGCCAGAACTCTAATGTATGACCAGACACTCCGGGACGATCTTGTTTCAATAGTCCCTGCACATAAAAAGTGACTTTATCACTGGTGGAGGTCATTGCATCCAAATTGAGTTTGTGCAGGGACTGGACCCGTTGTGCCGTGATAAGTGCCATAATCATGACCATTTTGTACGTGAGTTTTGCCAAAGGGAATCCCGTGATAGGCGTCCATCCTCGTAGCATAGTCAAGACTGTGCTGATATCCCAAGTATGGCTGTATCTAGGCCTGGGGGGATTGGAATTGAATATTCCCCTCATAAATTTGGACACTAGGGGATGTGATCCAATGCCCAATTGGTCACTTCCCTGGCCCAGGTAGGATGATAGGGCACTCCTGGCACAGTTGATGGCACTGTAACTCAAACCCTCATCGAAATGAAGGGTAGCCAAAAATTCCAGCACTTCCGTAATAGTGGCGGTTTCATAAGTGGTGTTGGCTGAGACGCAGAATCCTTCCCATTTTCTGATGTAGGTCAGATACTGCTTCCTTGTGGACTCTCTGCAGGCTGCTGTGATGGTGTCAATGGTCCTGTTGGAGAGTCCGTATCCGTGAAGTGGCCGTTTTAAAATCTGCAAATCAATAGATCCATGCGATCATGACATGGGTGATGTTCCCCTGTAACAGGGTGAATGAGCAGACTTGGTCTTTTGTTCACCCTGATGCAGGGTTCTGTGGCCATCTTCCGTACCATAGGGAACCATGGTTGGGTAGGCCAGTCGGGCACCACCAAAATTCCCGATGCGGAGTCTTGCTTAATTTTCTGCAAGACCCGACTGATGAGGCAGAAAGGGGGAAATGCATAGCAAAATAGATCTCCCCAATGTAGCGAGAATGCATCCATCGCTACTGCCCCCGGGTCTGGTTCCCAAGCAACATATGTTGGTAGTTGGTGATTAAGCCTGGACGCGAAAAGGTCGATATCTGGTGTTCCATACCGTTCTACCGTTCATACCGTTCCAGATGGCCACAGAACCCTGCATCAGGGTGAACAAAAGACCAAGTCTGCTCATTCACCCTGTTACAGGGGAACATCACCCATGTCATGATGTGAAAACACACTCCGATCCAACATCCATTCTATGTTGTCGTTGAATTTACGTGATCTGGTGCCTGCCACTGTGTTTAGCTTCCCTGGAAGGTAAGTAGCTGATATCCAGATTTCTCTTTGCAGACACCAGTGCCAGATATTGTTTGCCAATTCATCACATGATATCGACTTAATACCGCCCATGTGGTTAATATAGGCTACCACCGTGGTGTTGTCAATTTGTATCCTTATATGGACTTTGTGCATATTAGTGCAGTATGCTTTAAGGCCGTGAAATGCCGCCAGCATTTCCGAATAGTTAATCCCCAAGTTTTTGAAATGGGTTAACTCCTGTGCACTCCATCTACCTCCACAACTAGAGGTAGTGTTAGTAGCTCCCCACCCTTTGGCACTGGCATCTGTTTGTAAGGTGACCGAGGGATTGATGATAGTGATTGGTTTAGAGCAGTTTTGGGCATTGCCCATCCACCAATATAATTCGGCTTTTGCCTTCTCCGGTATTGTCATGGGCCTATCAAAATGGCCAGCATGATTTCATTTCGGAGTCACGTGAGTGACTTCGTGAAGAGCCCGCCGGCACGCATGCGCGACATATCGTCGCAACGCATTGCTGCCGACAGCTGGCGGTGGGGCGCGCTCCTCGCCAGCCCTTCAAAAGGAGCCGCTTAGGTAAGTTAAACTAACCTTAAGTTGGTTGGCCCTTGCTGTCGGTTTTGTCTTTCAGCAAGGGTGCGGTTTGGAGTGTTTGGAAATGTCTGGACGAAGTCGTCGTTTGACCGGCCCGGCGCCCTCATCGGTTACACCTGGGGCCGGGAAGAGAGCGGGGAAATCATTGCCATCTGCTGCTGCAGGTCGGGACCCGCTGAGTCGCCACAGCTCCGAGGAGGAGTGCGTGGAGGAGGACGTCGGGGTGCCTCCTGAAAGGGTGGACCCTGCCACAAGTTCGCCTTTGGCGACAACGGGGAAGGGGTCTCGTGCTATGGCCCGACCCCCCTCCGCTAGCCCTTCATTAAAAGGCAGCAGAGGAGCCCGTAAGCCTAACCCGGTTCGGGCCAAGGCTCCACCAGCCGCCATGGAGCGGTCTGGTGCAACGGCGGGACCTGGGTCGTTAAGGTCTGCTATCCAACTCCCAACCCCCGCTGCCGGGACGGGGGGCTTGGGTACGGTCCCGCCTCGGTCGCCGAGTCCCCCATGGATGGGTGGACGAGACCATGCGTCGGCACCGTCCAAATTGTGGACAGCCGGCAAGCCTGCGCGGGCGTCGCTCCATGCTTCTGCTGGAGTCGACCCCAAGCCGTCAGGGCCCTTTGTGGCAACGGCTTCTACTCCTGCCAAGAAGAGGCGGTTGGACACCTTGCCCGCGCGGGACTCGCACGGTTTCGCTGCGGCGGCCGAAAGCTTTCCATTCCGGCACCGAGATCACTTCTCTGAGGTGCGGGCCGATGATAGGAGCCCCGGCATGTTTTCTGAGCCGGAGGACTCCGACCATCCGAGTGTTCAGGATGGGGGGCGTATTGACCGCATCGAGCGGCTGCTGGAGCTGGTACTCCATAATCAACAGCAGTACGCACCCACGGATATCGTCAGGCACAGGGCCACCTCGCCGGTTTCCCTCATCAGCGAGCCACAAGGGGAAGAAGGGTTTGACCCCACCCCAACACCGTCGGAGCCACCGACAGCTGAGTTACTGGACGTGGCAGCCAAATTTGCTGCACCAATTACAACTGGACTTCCGCTCCAGCCAAAGCTGGCAGCAACAGTGGACTTTCTCACGAATCATCGGTTGCAGGAGGAAGTACTCTCACAGGCCACTCAGCGCCACAAGGCCCCGTCCAACTGTAATGCCCTCAACGTGCCACTGGTCAATACACCCATATGGGGCAACATCGGCGTGGCTGTCCGCCATCAGGAGGTTAAACTCCAGCGGATCCTCAAACTCCTCACGGCCGGTATTACCGCCTTTGCGCGGTCGGTCGATGGAACGGACCTGTCATTGGATCAGGAGGATGCGTTAGCACTATTATGTGCCACCCAGCATGAAATCAACGATTTCCGGAAGAACAGCATCCGTCCGTCTATCAACCCAAAATTTGCTGGGTTGTGTAAGCCACCGCCGCCCCCACCGCCCCGACAACTCTTCGGGGAAGACCTTCCGAAGAGGGTCAAGGAGCTGGACGAGGTAGCCAAAACGGTGGGACTTATGCGATCTCAGATCGCCCCCAGACCGATGGTGCCAAAAGCTCCCCCTGCTCGACCGCGAGGTCCGGTCGCATCAGCATCAAGACCATATGCTACTACTCAGCACTACTACCAACAGGGCCAGCAGCAGCGGTCTTTTTTAGGGTCAGGCACACAGCGACCCCAGTGGAAGATGAAGCCATCTTATCGTCAGCCCAACCCAGCACCTCCTCGGCCACCCAAGTATGTCAGGGACCGCCGGTGACCATGGAGGTAAGGCGGTCTGGGTTTCTTTCCCCTGCCCCTTTAATCTCACATGTGGGAGGGCGACTCCGGTTCTTTGCTAAAGCTTGGGTATCAGTTACTTCGGATAAATTTGTTTTACAAAATATTCGGGGTCATTCTATTGAATTTATTCACGGCAACATTCCTCCATCCCAGCATATGCCTAAACGGAAGTTTACGCTGTCTGCTGTTGAGCAGGCAGCAGGCACGGCTGAAATTATTCGTTTGGAACAAAAAGGCGTGATAGAGAAAACTATTCACGAGCCCATTGAATTCGTCTCCAATATATTTACTAGACCAAAAAAGGATGGAGGTTGTCGGGTAATTATTGATTTGACCCAGTTGAATACCTTTGTAACATATACACATTTCAAAATGGACACCTTTGAGACAGCCAAATCACTGATTTCGCATGGTTGCTTTATGGCATGTATTGATTTAAAAGATGCATACTATTCAGTGTCCATCCGGAAACATCACCGGAAATTTTTGAAATTTGTCTGGATGGATCAGCTCTGGCAATATCGAGCCTTACCAAATGGGCTTACTACTGCCCCTAGGCTCTTTACTAAATTACTTAAACCTATTATGGCCAAATTACGCATAGAACATCATATTGTAATGGCTTATTTGGATGATATTCTGATTATTGGCAATACTCTGGAAGCAGCTGAAAGCGCTGTTTCAGCAACTGTTACTATATTTCAGCAATTGGGGTTTATAGTTCATCCAGAAAAATCGAAGTTTCACCCATCCCAGGTTATGGATTATTTGGGTTTCACGGTGGACTCTATTCAAATGAGGGCCACCATTCCATTTCACAAGGTGGAGGATGTCTCCCTTGCATGTCAGGATCTCGCATCCGCCAGTATACCATCTATTCGGCATACAGCTAAGATAATTGGGAAAATCGTAGCTTTATTTCCGGCAGCCCGGTTTGGGCCTTTGCATTATCAAAACCTGCAAAGGGCCAAAATTATTGCGTTAAAAAAGAACGCTGGTCATTTTGACAGACCTATGGAGCTGCCTTCTGATGCTAAGGTTGAGCTACAATGGTGGGTGTCCAATATTGGCAGGGCATTCAAACCCATTGTTGTGCCCAATCCGGTGGTATATTTGCAAACTGACGCAAGCTCTCTAGGCTGGGGAGCTGCGGACAGCTCTTCTAGTTGTGGAGGCAGGTGGGATCCCCTTGAAGCTAGCATGTTGCTAATACAAGGGATTAACTATTTGGAGCTGCTTGCAGCATTTCACGGACTGCGGGCATATTGTGCTCATCTTAGTGGTACTCATGTCCATCTCCAAATAGACAACACCACAGCGGTGGCATATTTAAACCATATGGGCGGTACCAGGTCAGTCTCTTGTGACAAATTGGCTAATACTATTTGGTGCTGGTGTATTGATCGAGATATTTGGATTTCAGCCACCTATTTGCCAGGTAGGCTTAATACTGTGGCAGACACCAGGTCACGCAAATTCAATGATAGTATTGAGTGGATGCTGCATCCTCAAATATTTGCCCAAATTACAGCCAAATTTGGCCAACCGGATATCGACCTTTTTGCGTCCCGGTTGAACCATCAGGTACCGACATATGTTTCATGGGAACCAGACCCTGGGGCATTAGCGATTGATGCATTCTCGCTAGACTGGGGGAAGTGGTTTTTCTATGCATTCCCCCCGTTTTGCCTCATCAGTCGGGTATTACAAAAAATCAGGATGGATTCTGCCAGAGGCATTCTTGTCATACCCGACTGGCCTACACAGCCTTGGTATCCGGTGGTCTCTGACATGATTAGTCAACCTTGGGTCCCTCTAGAGGGTTGCCCGCATGTGGTTTCTCACCCTGTCTCAGGGGAGTTACACCCCTGCCATGCGTATCTAAAATTACTGGCTTGCAGGTTCTGACCAGGCCATGGATGCAGTATGGCCTTACCACCCGGACCATGAACACCATTGGAGCATCATGTCGAGAGTCAACCAGGCGGAGATATCTCTCCCACATCACCAAGTGGGAAGCCTACTGCAGTCGCTCTCACATCACCTATGACGATGTCTCCATAGCCGACGTCCTGGAATTCCTCGCGGGGTTGCACCATGATGAGCACTTGAGTTATAGTGCCATCAACAGCGCCAGGAGTGCGCTATCATTCTACCTCAACATCGAGGTAGGATCGAACAGGCTAGTGTCCAGGCTTATGCGGGGAATATTCAATCTGAATCCGCCTACACCACGCTACAACATCACCTGGGATGTCAGGGATGTACTTACCCTGCTCAGGTCGTGGTCACCCATGGAAGGGTTACAGCTGGACCAACTCACTATGAAATTGGTGATGCTACTAGCGCTGACTTCAGCACAGCGGGTTCAGACGCTCCACAAACTACGTATTGACAGGATGACGTCGACCCCTGGAGAAGTAGTCTTTTTCATCGATGAGCTACTTAAGCAGCATAGACCTGGGTGCACAGGGCTGCAGCTGAAGTTCCCGGCATACCCTGCAGATGCTCGGCTATGTTTAGCCACTCACATCCGTTACTACATCAAGGTGACGAGGAGCATCAGAGGAATGGAGTTGTACCTGCTTGTCACTCACAAAAGACCTCACCATCGAGTGACAGTCCAGACGATATCCAGGTGGCTCCGGATCGTCCTGGCTAAGGCAGGTATTGACACTAATGTGTTTAAATCCCACTCCACCAGGGCTGCATCTACGTCGGTGGCGAGGGTCATGGAGGTACCCATGGACCATATCCTCGCCACAGCAGGATGGGCGAATGAAGCTGTGTTCCAGCGTTTCTATAATAAGCCTGTTGCTGCTCCCCTTCAGTTTGCAGAGGCCGTGCTGAACGCCGGGTGTGAACGTGGGGATGTCCCTGATTGAAAGGGCGTTATTTGTGGTGTTATTAATAAATCTTTTTCTGTTTCAGTATAACCTCGTTTCATCAACTTGTTTACTCCAAGCCATCCTTGCTAGTGGTGTGTCCGCATGGACGTTGTCCAGGGCGTGTAATCACAGAAGCTTTGAAGTCTTCACGAAGTCACTCACGTGACTCCGAAATGAAATAGTAAGATTGAACGAGAACTTACCAAGTTTGAAGGTTGATCTTTATTTCATGAGGAGTTGCGGTGAGGGATTTCGTGCCCTCCGCTCCCAACCCTCGATCATCTTCAGCTAGTAATTAGAGTCTCTTTAAATCTTACTATGCCAAGTCATTTCTGTTGTTGTTTCTGTGATTCCACACCGCTGCTTTGAAGAATGTCGCGCATGCGTGCCGGCGGGCTCTTCACGAAATCCCTCACCGCAACTCCTCATGAAATAAAGATCAACCTTCAAACTTGGTAAGTTCTCGTTCAATCTTACTATTCTTGAGCGCTGTAATTTTTGCTCTTTGTAAGTTTTGGTAATGTAAAGGCCCAAATTGTGCTCCAGGGAATGCAGCTACTATCTTTCCAATCACCCTGGCCACCTGTCGAATGGATGGATCCTTAGTGCCAAAGAGGCTCCTGCAAGCCTCTATCAGGTCCTCCACCTTGCTTGGTGGCAACGTGATAGACATTTGCCCAGAGTCAATGATGAACCCCAAGTACTTCATGGTGGTAGAGGGTTCCAATATAGATTTATCTGGATGTATAATGAAACCCAGCTTCTGAAAAGCTGTTTAGTGGCTGTTACCGCCAAAGTGGCCGTTTCCAAATTTTCCCCCGCAATGAGGATGTCGTCTAGATAAGCCATAACAGTATGGTTCTGTTTCCTTAAACAGGCCAAAGCTGGTTTCAATATCTTGGTAAACAATCTGGGTGCTGATGATAACCCATTGGGCAAGGCTTTGTATTGCCATAATTGTCCCATCCAGATAGATTTTAAGTATTTCCTATGATCCTTGTGTATGGGTACTGAATAATATGCATCCTTGAGATCAATGCATGCCATGTAGTACCCATGACCTATTAACTGTATAGCAGTGTCGAAGGTGTCCATTTTGAAATGCATATACTGGACAGAAGTATTCAGTTCAGTTAAGTCAATAATGATGCGGCAACCGCCGTCTTTTTTATTTTTGGTGAATATATTGGACACGAACTCCCGGGGTTCTTTGGTGGCTTTCTCCACTACTCCTTTCTCTATTAACCTAAGAAGCTCAGCATGTCCTGCTGCCTTCTCTTGTTGAGAAAGGATAAATTTCCGGCTAGGGACATGCTGAACCGGAGTAGGGAGTTCGTGAATAAATTCAATTTCGTAGCCCTGAATACTCCTGAGTATATAAGGATCAGAGGTAACAGTGAGCCAATTCTCGTAGAACAAGTGCAACCTGCCCCCCACATACAGTGAATTTAGACAAGATGTGTTTCTGGGGACTCCAGACCCACCTACCTCCATGGTTACTGCCGGTGTTGAAGTCTCTGCCCTTGCTTCCTTGGCTGGTTGGGGGTGTTCTGGGAGTGGCGCATCTTCCAAGAAGGCCGGCCTGGGCCATGGCCTAAAAAAGACCTTTGTGCAGGATTGCCGGCCTTCGAGCTTTCACCACCTGCAGACCTGGAATGGTAACTCTGCCTGGTGGATGTGTAGGGGTGCTGTCTTTGCGGGTAGTGGGGTTTAGGGAAGCCAGGTATCTTTATAAGGCCCAAAGCCTTTGCCTCCTCATCCAGGTCTTTAACCTGCTTAGGGAGATCTTCCCCGAACAGCAGGCTAGGAGGCTGAGTCTTCCCAGGCTTACACAACCCCGCAAACTTGGGGTTAAGCGCCGGCTTTATGATGCTTTTTCTAAAGTTGTTAATCTCGTACTGAGTGCTACACAGCAGAGCCAATGCATCTTGTAATTCCTCCGGCATATCCACACCCACTGCAGTTCTTGCCACTGCCGTAATTCCCGCGGTTAGGAGCTTCAGGATCCTCTGAAGTTTTATCTCCTGTCCTCTGCTCGATGGGCTCATATTCCCCCATATAGGGTTGTTTACTGCAGGGACATTCAATGAACTGCAGTTTTCTGGTGCCATGTATTTATCTGCCGTAGCATTTATGGCCTGTTCCTGCAGCTGGTTTGTTGCCATATAGTTAATACTGGCAGCCAGTTTGGGGTGGATGGGTAAGCCCTTCTGTTCTGGCATGGCATGCTTGTTCACCACATCCATGAAGCCTTCACACACCCCTGACACGGTCGGTGATTCAGCCAGCTCCCCTTCTTCTGGGTCAGCCCAGTTCTGACCCTCAATGCTCCCCTGTATAGAGGGGGAGACATTAGGCAGTCCCCGGTAGGAACCTGCCGTGGGCCTGCTAGTAGGCCTACTGTGATCCTGCCCCTGCATTAGCAGGTCACGTTGGAGCAGCTGCTCCATCATCCGCTCCATGCGGGCAAGACGACCTCCGTCGCTGTCCGCGAACGGGGTGTCCTCGGGACCGGACTCCGCTGAGTCGGCCCCGGCCGACTTCCGGGTGGTTTTCCCGCCGGACCGTGGCGTACCAACGGTCCCAAAGGGCGAAAAGTCGGGAGCTGCAGGCAGAACCTGTAGCTCTGGAGAGGCGGCTCTCTGCTGGCTGCTATCCTTTGCAGCTGCTTTTGCCGCGGCTCTTTTTGATTTTCTTGCTTCCATCGCTGTCGTCGACTCACTCCTCCGGTGAGACTTACCTGGCGCAAGCTATTTAACTTGCGCTGGAGGAGCCCCGCTCCTCCCGACCGTCGCTTCCGCATGCGTACGACGATATGTCGCGCATGCGTGCTGGCGGGGTCTTCACGTAGTCACTCACGTGACTCCGAAGTAAAATCACCTCATTATGTTAAGGATGTAGAGGCATTGATGGGCTTTCTTTATGCTTGTATCCCCCCCCGCCACGGCTACCATGTAATCCCGTGCTGCCTGCTCAATGGTCGGATAGTCGGCTAAACCGTCTCCCCCACCTGATTTGCCAGGTGAGGAGGAGGGCTGTGGACCCCCAGCAGGACCAAAAGCAAGACCTGTCAAAGGGCGGATGAGCTCCTAGTGAGCCAACGGCCATCCACACTTCAATAGAAGTTGCGATCACTGTCGTACATAGCATTGCAAGGCACCTTGCCCGATGATGTTTTCAACGATGATGATGATTGAGAGCAAGGTTGTTGTTCTGACACCATTCAATCGGACAACCGGTTTCCCTCCTACATTCTGACACTTCATTACCCGTAATCGACCAGCAACTATTTCTACAATTCAACTATTCCTCCAACAACTATTCTACGAATCACATTCTCTGATGAGTTGAATGAGAGGGTGGGAACCAAGACCTTGCAAGTCAGAAAGTCAAACTCCGCACAGACAGCACCCGAGGTCAGAATGAAACTTAAAGCCTGTCTCACAGTGCGAGTCCACCCACGAGTGACCCGAGTGAAAGAAAAAAAAAACTTGTGGTTGTGTACGAGATTACAAGTTTATGTTCAAGAGTTTAACCGAGTTCCCACGGGTATGTCTAAGTTTGCCGTTTACTTCTAATTTCTGCGATGTTCCAAGTTCCTCTCCCGAGTTACCAAGTTCCTCTCCCGAGTTACTCGATCCAACAACGTCTATTGACGTGTGGAATGCAGTTTTTTTTTCATTATAAAAAGACCCAGCCTGAAGAACGATCTCGACCAGAAACATCACCTATTTCTTTTCTCCAGAGATGCTGCCTGACCAGCTGAGTTGGACCATCATTTTGTGTCTATCTTTGGTTTAAATAGTATCGGCAATTCCTTCCTTCAAATTTTTAGAGCAGTTTGTTTCAAGAAACAATCCTTCCAAAATTGCATTCAAAAGTCCATTTGAACTGCATTTGTTCAAGGTCTGGCATCAATCGTAGGTTGTTTTTTTGTTCGTCGGGAGGAATTGCAGATGTTGGTTTACACCTGAAGATAGACACAAAATTCTGGAGTAACTCAGCGGGACATGCAGCATTTCTGGATAGAAGGAATAGGTGACGTTTCTGGTCGAGTCCCTTCTTCAGACTGAAAAAAGGTTTCGACTCTTCTCTCCAGAGATGCTGCCGGTTTGGCTGAGTTACTCCAGCTTTTTGTGTCCAGATTGTTTTATTCCCTTAATTCAACTCTCATCAAAAAGTTGGTAAACTTCTAACAAAAAAATTAGGTACATTGAACATTAACGTTATTTTTCTCTCCGACAGCAAGGTCCGTAGACTAGAGAGATAGCAGTTTGTGTCTCTCTATAAAGCAGCGGCTCAAAACATTATTGAATGGGCAGATCTGCCCAGAAACCACCCCTTTCACACTCACCCCAGCCCTGGGAAACAAAGGTTTCAGAGCCCTACAGTCACCCCAGCCCGCCCGCGAACCTCTGAATGAAAGACAAAGCTCAGATGTTCTCTTCAGCAGTGGCGTCCCAGAGTTTCCCAGCGCCTGGCCCAAGTTTTAATTTAAACTCAGGTAAACTGAATTTGTATTAAAAACATGAATACAATTGGCCCTTAATTGTAAACATAAGAATGTTTTCCTATATTGTACTGTAGACTATCATCCGGTGTAGATACCATAATTGGTACCATAATTACAACTGGTTACATCATTACATTACATCATGAACTCTCCAAAAGCTATCGGCCGGCGCATGATATTTCATGACTATCCTGTAAATCAACGGCAGGGAGCTGACTTTCTGGCTTATCATTCTTTCAACATGGAAGGAGACCATTTAGCCCTTCAAGGCGATGCCAGCTCTGACAGTAATCCCATCAATCACATTCCCCGTTCATATCCCTGTAATTTATTCTCTCTCACATGCTCATCAACAGTCCCAGATTCCATTACTCTCCGACACACTCGGGTTAATTTACAGTGGCAGATTAACATACGTTCTTTGGGGATGTGGGAGGAAATCAGAGCGGCCGGGGAATCCCGCTTGGTCACAGGGAAAAGGTGTAACCCTGACACGGACACCATCGGAGGTCAGGATCGAAACTTTTGATCACTGGAGCTGTGAGAGAACCATGTGCAACACCGTCCCCAGGCAAATCAACTGCAGGATCCATATCGAATCCACGCTGCTGAAGCCAAAAAAACATTGAGGCAATTTTCCACACGGTTACTGGTGCCACCAGCTCCAGCCACCTTCAGTAAGGCTCTGAGGCTGCTGTCAGCCACAGAGGGGAAAGTGTGCAGCTCACCTATGTACCCTTCCCCTTCTCCCCCCACCCCATCCTCCCACCCCTTCTTTCCCTCGCATTATTTCTTGATGGCTTCTTTTGGACGAAATCACTTTGAACATTTTTGTTTACCAACCCTTCTTGTATTTCACTGCCGAAGCACTGTTTGGTCAATGGGTTTTGTACCTGTGGCAGTTCAATTATTTGTTTCATTACGCAATCTTCACAAATTGCCTGGATGTTAGAATATGTCACTATGTAAAGCATGTCAAGGTTTAATAGTAATTTACTTGAGGAAACCAAGTGAAGTGGACCCCGGCAGTAATTTCAGGTGCTGCGTGCAATGGGCTTGCGAACACAAGACAAACCAACCAGCCGGCTTCACAGGGCCTCCCTGGAACTGTGGTGGGCTGGGACTGCAGGCTGGGTGAACCAACGGATATCCTACACACCTTGAAAAGCTAGGAGGCACCTTGTCGCTTGAAAGGAAATGATTCACCATTAGGGCATCAAGCGTACTTCACAAGTGGCTACAGTCTGGGCTCACAACTGAAAGCCTCCCTAACGCGGATAGACTAGGTGGAAGGTGATGCCTGAGAAAATCCCCTGTATAAACGCATAAAATTTGTTGGATATAAATCCTGAGACGGGACACCTGTCCCATATATCTGCTTCTCCATAAAAAGTGCATTAATCTAACAAGGATTCATGGCACCGTTTCAATGTGAAAAGTTAAAGTTCTGAAGAGAACTAATTAACTCTCGCAATGCGGCTTTCCCCACACTGCATGGTTCATTCTTTTTGCCACTGTTTCCCAGATCCCCGGTGAGTGCTTTTTGCTCCTTCACTGAAAATTTTCCATTAAGATCTGACTAATCTTCAACATTTCACTTCTGGCACTCGGGCCAAACCCATGAGTTATTCACGAGTCACTACGGTACACTCACGGGTAAATGTGACTCGTGGAAAACTTTAAACAGGTTTGAATTTTTTCAAGAGTTAACAGGTTTCACGGGTACCTGCCATTAGCGCCACGAGTCGCTAAGTTGCATCCGCGAGTTCTGACGTTTCCGCTACGTTAATTGTACATGATTGCCACGAGTGAAAACTCAAGATCCCTCATGGGTCGAGTCGCACCGTGAGACAAGGGTTATAGGTCTCTAGCGCTGTGAGGCAGCAGCATTTATTTAATATTTCTCCTGTAAGAAAACACAAACATTTTTACATATCGCCTAAACAGCTGTAAGGCATGTATTGAATTCCCATTTTGAGGTCAATTTGCAAACTCATCTCCATAACGGCTGATAGATCAATTTCTGACATTTATTCATCTATCAGCTTCCAAACGTTTCGACCACGACGATACAGAGCCAGCAATGTTATCCCCCTTCCCCCTCCCCCTCTACTACTCTTTCCATGCAGTGGGATGTTACGTTATCTGCTGCAGTGCACCATAAATTGAAAACAATTTCCCCCATTTCATTTGTAACCTTGAACCACCGATTTAACTCTCCCATTTTATAGTCCCTACCCAAATTGCACGGTAGTGATTCAGAACCTTTATGGTTACCTTGAAAATTACCTTTATGTTTGTATTTCGGGTGTGGTTTCTGGGGGAGATAATCTTTTTCTCACGTAAACATCGCTTAATGATTTTGATGTTTCTATTGACTTGAATGTTGAAACTGAGTCGAGTCTGAAGGTCCCGACCTGAAACGTCGCCTATCCACGTCCTCCAGAGATGCTGCTTCTCCTCACCCCACCCCGCTGAGTCCGAGTCTTGTCGTGCGAAGCCAGCACCTGCAGCTCACGGTGTTTTATTTCATTTTTGTTCTATTTTGACCGTGAGGGAGGGGAGCTCTGCCGGGATCGAGCGCCGCCGCCGCTGATGTGGAGCTCGGAGGCTCGAGCGCGGCCGCGGCGTCCAACGGCCTGAGGGGGGGGAAGGGCGCGCGGGGGAAACGCGCGGGAAGCACTTGAATGGCGGGCGGACGAACGGCCGCGAGCCGGCTGCCGCCCAACGCCCAACGCCCAACCTCCAACGCCCAACCTCCAACGTCCAACGTCCAACGTCCAACGCCCCCGCCCCCCCCCCCCCCCGGCCCGAAGCGCTCGAGCGCGGCTTTTGAATCCAACGAACGGCCCGAGGCAAGCGCGCGGCGGCGTGAATTATGACGCCCCGACCCCCTCCCCACTCTCCACAACCCCCCTACGACCACTCCCCCTCCTCCCCACACCCCCCTCCCCCACCAACCACCACCCCCTCCTCCCCACACCCCCCTCTTCCCCCTCCCCAACCCATCCCCTCCCCCATCCCCAACCAACCCCCACCCCCTCCTCCCCACACCCCCCCTCCCCCAACCAAATCATCCCCCATCCACAACCAACCCCTCCTCCCCAACCAAACTCTCCTCCATCCCCACCTCCTCCCCAAACAAACTCCCCCACCCCATCCAAACTCTCCAACCCCCCAACCCCAACAGTCCCCCCTCTCCACAACCCCCCGACCATCACCCCCCTCCTCCCCACACCCCCCTCTTACCCCTCCCCAACCCATCCCCTCCCCCATCCCCAACCAACCCCCCACCCCCTCCTCCCCAACCCATCCCCTCCCCGAACCAACCATCCTCCACCCCCAACTCCCCAACCAAACCCCCTCCCAGCCCACCAACCCCCTCCCCAACTCTCACCCCCGATCCTCCCCGACCACCCACTCCCAACTCCCCCTCCTCCCAACCAAACTCTTCCCCCAATCCCCCCTCCTCTCCCTAACCCTCCCTCCCCCCCCCCCCCAACACACGCGGCGCCATGATTGCAGATGGACTGGGGATGGGACAAAGCCTAGCAGGGGACAGGTGGATACAGGTGAGGGGTACTGTACTGGCAGATGGGTGGAGTAGATTTAGACTTTACTGTAGACTTTAGAGATACAGCACGGAAACAGGCCCTTCAGCCCACTGAGTACGCACCAATCAACGATCACCCCATACACTAGCACTATCCTACACACTAGGGACAATTTACAAAAGCCAACAAACTTGTATGTCTTTGGAGTGTCGGAGGAAATGGAGCAGCTAGAGAAAACCCACAGGGTCACAGGAAAGACTATTGATTGGTAGAGTGAAGAGTATGGGGAACGCAAGTTATATTTTTAACTCAACTTGCCTTGCAGGGACATGACTAGAGAATAATGAACCTCAATCAAAATTTAAAAAAATGTATGTAGACACAAAATGCTGGAGTAACTCAGTGGAACAGGCAGTATCTTTGGAGAGAAGGAATGGGTGACATTTTGGGTTGAGACCCTTCAGATTTAATTTAAAAATTGTATTGTGAGTCTTTTCTGAGTACATACTGCCTGTCAGATCGGCTTCCTGGTCAGTGCAGACATGGTGGGCCAAAGGGTCACTTCCTATGCTGCATCAGATCATATTGTGAGCGTAGTGACAGAATGTTATATCGTTCAAGCGATTACTCCCTCTAACCACTAAATGGACTACATGGTTAAGGGGAATATCTTTATAAGCATGCAAGCTCACCGTCAGAGACCTTCAGAAGTGTAACGGAGACACGATAAGATACAAATACAGTCTTTTGATGAATAAATTCTTTATTGTTGATGAAAAACAATAAGATACATCCAAACTTCTTCCGACTTGTTACTATAAGATACAAGATACATTTATTTGTCACATGTGCCAGATGGCACAATGAAATGTGATCACCATACAGCCATACACTAAAATAAAGAACACAACACACAATAGATTTAAACATAAAACATACCCCCACACAGCAGAATCAAAAGTTTCCCACTGTGAGGGAAGGCACCAAAGTCAGTCTCTTCCTCGATGTTCACCCGTGGTCGGGGCCTCCGGAGCCCTCCGCAGTCGCCGCTACCGGTGGCCCGCCGCTCAGGCCCGCTCGCCGGGATGTTGGCTATCAGATGTCGGGACTGGAGGCCAAGCTCAGCGGCTTGGACCTCCAAAACGGCCACCGACTCCCAAAGGAGTCCGCAGCTCCCAACGGAGTCCGCAGCTCCCAACGGAGTCCGCAGCTCCCGACGTCCCCAGGCCGCACCGGGCATTGACTCCCGCTGGCGGCCCTCGGCTAAGGGCCCCAGTACTCCACGATGTCGGTCAGCGCCGTTGGGAGTTCCTCGACCCACAACCCCACGATATTGCTGCTGCAAGCCCAACGCTCCAGAGCTCCAAACGGCGATCCAGGTAGGTAAAGCCCGCTCTGCAGTGAATTCAGCGCCGCGCCGCCGCTGTTGCAGCTCTGGTCCGGCTCCCGGTCCCCAGCAGGAAAGGCCGCTACGATCCAGGTGGTAGGGCGCGAGGAGTGGCGCGACTTGGAGAAATAGTCACGTCCCCGCCAGGAAGCGACTGGGAAACAGTTTCCCCCTTACCCTGTCCCCCTCCCCCACATAGAAAAGCAAAAATAACCCCAAAACAAACAATTTAGACAAACTAAAATTAAAAAAAGGGGAAAAAACGTACAGGCTGTAGGTAGGTATGTTACAAAACTTACCTTCAGCAGCGCTGTAGTTCTGCCACTCCCCGTGTGCGTAACTTTGGCGCCTTTCAGAGGGGGGGCGGGCTTAAAGTGCCGTTTTTCCACAAGCAGGGCAAATCGATCAATGTCGGGCGATTTCGTTGCGGAAGAAAAATCGCTCCGACATTTCATGAATGAAGGCATTTTTAAATTACTCTAGATTATTTATTAACTAGAGTAATTTAAAAATCACCTTCAAAAGCCATGAGCACCGACAACCGGATGGATTTTGCGTAGGGGAGAAAAAAAGGTAAATAGTTTATTTTTATATTAAAAGTTGGTTTTTCGGGAGGCTTTAATAATATTTTCATGTTGCGAAATGGGGTCCAAAAAAATGTATGAACAAACAGTATTTTTCCTCCCGACTTCACCGCTAACCGCAACGTTCCAATCCACCGCATTTTATTAAAACCCACTCGCTAGTTGATTTAAATGGCCATTAATTTACAGGAATCAAACACTAAATTCCTTCCATTTGGCCCAGAAATTCATGAAAATGAGATTTAAAAATTATGTTATATTGTGGATTATTGTGTGAATGTTATTTGGACACTTAGGCAATTTTAAAAAAGTTTATCTTTTCTTAAGAAATGGATAGATGTTTAGATCTACTCATTGAATTTTGTAATTAGCTACAATTAGATAACTAATTATATGCTTTAATTTCAGGTCATCCAAGTAAGATTGTTTCATATTCGTTTCAGAGTGCTTCAATCTATAATAACTGAAAATGTCATTGAGTTCTCTTAATTTTTAAGAAAGTTATGGGCTTTTAACTGTTCCAGATCACAGCTTTTGAGTTAAGTCAATTGAAAGGCAATGGGGAACAAGATGCTAATTTCCGAGTATGAAAATGGCCATAACTTTCTTAATACTGAAGATATGAAAGTGAATTGGGTGTCAAATTAAACTTCTTTTTATGCTTTATCTGATGGGATAAATTGCAGACTTGATTTTTAAAATCTCAAAATTTTGTAACATTGCTACTGTAGGCAGAGGTGCTTTCAATGCAGCGCCACAACTATAATCTTCATCAAACTCCAGCTTATCGCTTTAAACATTAGAAAACTCCTCGTGTCTCCGTTACATTACGCATGGTCGAAGGGTATACCTTCTCCACGCTGGTCCAAAACTAAACTAAAAACTAAGTTTCTGCGCAAGAAACTTAGCACCAAACACGCCCTAAAATACGTCATAAATCCCACCCACAATATAACGGCAGTCTAAAATGTAAAGACACATGCCATCGTCAATGACACACAAAACAAGCCAAATGGCCACTACAGTGAGTGCTTTCTGTGTACAAATTGTCTGTCACATTGGCATTTCGGTCAATGCAGACATGGTGGGCCAAATAATCTGTTCCTGTACTGTGTAATATATTTATTTCAGAAAATTAAACATAAAATTGAGTACACACAATGATACACTTGGCTCCTTGGATAGCAGACTGAATGCACAATTTGGCCATTCAGTGTTCCACTAAATTTGTCAACGAAGAGATTTGATTCTGATTTAAATAATCTTGCATACACTGATCTACAATTCCTGTGTACAGCTTATGGAAGAACTTACTTTACAGTTTTCATCTTAATCCATTGCCAAACATCAAGGACCTTCTAACTCCCAAAAACCCATTTGCGGTTTTCTTCTCAGGACTGAGGATGTCATGTTTCCTATCTGGTTTCGTAGAATCTGAGATGGTTGATGAGCCCCATGCAGGATCCACAGGCCGTTTCATAAATTATATAGGAGATATTCAATGGAGTGGACGGGCGCTGTGTTTGTGAGGTGTTGTGTAGTTTAGAATCCAAGACCATAACATCGGAACCTTTTGTTCTGATAATGATTAGTATCAATAGAAGCAACAGAAGGTCACATGGCTCTTATGTTGCTGCACTATTCAATAAGATGACAGTAAAGAAGGTGGTATCATAGTCAGTGATCCTGGGGGGACGCCCCCCCATGCTTTGAGAGGTGGGGGACAATCCCCGCCCCATGTTTTGTAATCCGGACTTTATCAGACGCTTTCTAAGGGCTGAATCGGCCTGTTCGTGGGGCCTTTCAGCACCCGGCGCGGATTAAAATCAAACTGCTGCATCGAGGCGATCGAGGCTCCCGATGTTGAAGCCCCCGCCGGCCAATGAAAGGCCCCGCTAACGGGCCGATTCAAGCCCCACGATTCGAGGCGGAAGAAGCTGCTGTTGCTGGAGTTCGAAAGTCGGTCACCAACCAGGTCAGCTCATGATGTTACCATCCACAGGGCCCACGGATGAAGCCTCGCGTGTGTGCGCATGCGCGCGTGTGCATGTGTGTGTGTGCACATGCGGCCGCCAAGAAATTGTGTCCCCTCCCATGTTTTGATAGCGATTTCCGTGCCTGAAGATGGTTATCATAAATTACAACAATATCCTGATCAGCTGGGCAAGTGGGCCGAGGAATGGCTAATGGACTTTAATGCAGATAAGTGCATGGAGTTGAAATTTGGGAATTCAAACCAGGTCAGGGAAGATGTCATTATTCTGGAAAAAGTGCAGAGAAGATTTACGATGATGTTGCCAGGACTCAAGGTCCTGAGCTATAGAGAGGGGTTGGACAGGCTAGGACTTTGTGCGTTGGAACGCAGGAGGTTGAGAGGTAATCTTATAGTCATGTATAAAATCATGAGGGGTATAGTTAAGGTCACAATGTACAGTCTTATACCCAGAGTGGGGAAATCAAGAACCAGGGAACGTAGGTTCAAGGAGCGAGGGAAATTATGTCATAGGAACTTCATGTTTAAGAAGGAACTGTAGATGCTGGAAAATCGAAGGTTGACAAAAATGTAGGAGAAACTCAGCAGGTGAGGCAGCATCTATGGAGTGAAGGAAATAAGCGACGTTTCGGGTCGAGACCCTTCTTTAGACTGATGTGGGGGTGGGGGTGGGAGTGGGGGTGGGGGGATCCCCCCCACCCCCACATCAGTAAAGAAGGGTCTCGACCCGAAACGTTGCCTATTTCCTTCCCTAATAGGAACCTAAGGTGCATTCACTGGTGGTTATTTGGAGAAAGCTGCCAGAGAAAGTAGGTGAGGCAGATACTGTAACAGCATTTAAAAGATGCATGAATAAGATAGGTTCAGAGGAATTTGGCCAAATACGCGCAAATGTGACTAGCTTAGATGGGGCATCTTGGTCAGCATGGACAAGTTGGGCCAAAGGACCTGTCCCACGGACCTGTATCAATCTAAGAATTCAAAGATTATAGTTGATTTTTTAAAAATCTCAGTGTCGCTTATTCAGCTACATGGATAACATAAAATATAATTGTACCTAAACACCTAATGGCAAACAAAGCATCCAATAACATAATGTCAGGACAATACTGAAGGTGCCTTTCCCTCAGCACCACCTCATCCTCTTGAACCATGTTGAGACTAATTTGTCTTGTACTTCTTGCGCCATTTCTCCATAACTGGTTTTCTCTTTTCAATAATTTGGTGTAACATATTTATGCCGAACTGGGACAGTCGGAACCATTCCGGAAACAGATTGTCCATGAAGAAATGCTGCAGGAACAGTTAAGAGAAAGTTTTGTCAGAATATTTCAGCACCTTGTTGCAGCCTAGCCATTGCATGCATTGGCACCAACATTCCACAACTAAACAACAAAATATATCTTTCAATTCCTGAGCAGGTTGCTGCATGATCTGTAACTCGGGGCAGGAATGCAGAGCTCTCTGGATAGTTCACCTATTAGGATAAGTCTGGAGAAATGGAGGCTTGCCTCTGCTATTGCTCCTATAGACATTCATGTGGGACTGAGCAGTGAGGTGTCTTCAAGGCTTGTGAGCTCAAGTCAAGTCAACTCTATTTGTCACATACACATACAAGGTGTGCAGTGAAATGAAAGTGGCAATGCCTGCGGATTGTGCAAAAACCACAGAACAGAATAGAACAGAATCAGTACTTACATCTTAGAAAAGATTTTTTTACAAAAGACACAACACAACAGTAAATTAGTCCATGGTGAGATAAGTGTTTGCAGTCCTGATGGCCTGTGGGAAGAAACTCCGTAACATCCTCTCTGTTTTCACAGCATGACAGCGGAGGCGTTTGCCTGACCGTAGCAGCTGGAACAGTCCGTTGCTGGGATGGTAGGAGTCCCTCATAATGTTGCTGGCTCTGGATCTGCACCTCCTAGTGTACAGGTCCTGCAGGGGGGCGAGTGTAGTTCCCATAGTGCGTCGGCCAAATGCAATACTCTCTGCAGAGCCTTCCTGTCCTGGGCAGAGCTGTTCCGAAACCAGTTTGTGATGTTGCCGGACAAGACGCTTTCTACAGCCCCAGAATAGAAGCACTGGAGGATCCTCAGAGAGACTCTGAATTTCCTCAGCTGCCTGAGGTGGTAAAGGCGCTGACTTGCCGTACTCACCAGTGCGGCAGTGTGTTGTCCATGTCAGATCCTCTGCGATGTGGACTCCCAGGTATTTAAAGCAGCTCACTCTATCCACATTAGTCCCATTTATCTCCGGTGGAGTGTTAGTCCTCGGATGTTGTGGCCTTCTAAAGTCCACAATCAGCTCCTTCGTATTTGTGACATTCAAGAGGAGGCTGTTGTCCTGACACCAGAGTGCCAGACCAGCCACCTCCTCCCGGTAGGCCTTCTCATCGTTATCGGAGATCAGGCCCACCACCACAGTGTCATCAGCAAACTTGATGGAGTTGGAGCTGAACCTGGCCACACAGTCATGTGTGTACATGGAGTACAGTAAGGGGCTAAGGACGGAACCCTGGGGGGATCCTGCGTTCAGGGTGAGGGGGTTGGATGTATGTCTCGCCATCTTGTCTGCCTGTGGCCTGGCGGTGAGAAAGTCCAGGACCCAGGCACACAGGGGAGTGTTAAGCCCCACAGCTATTTGTGCTAATGCGTGTTGGTCAAACAGCCAAACCCAAGATGCATATTGCCACCATCAACAGCAGGGCTGTGGAGTCGTCGAGTTGGAGTCAGAGCAATTTTGGTGCTGCTGGAGGTGGAGTCGGTAAAAAAAGTCCGGACTCAGACTCTCCGACGTCAGCATAAATTTCAGAGATTATGTAAATCGGAAATAAATTAACTACCAATGCATTTAGTTTTAATTTCTATTGCACTTGAGAATTCTATTTTGTCATAATTTAGCCATTTAGCTCATACCTGTGGCCTTAGTTTAATAAATGTTGGAGTAATGCTTTTATAACTTTTATTTAATTCAATGGAAGTTTAATTTTGTCATAGTCCAATATGGAATTTTCTTTTTGCATAATTAATTACTTTTTTTATCCAAGAATAAACAATAAAAAAGCCACAATAGCATAGCTACAACCACTAGACTCTAAACTTTAAGGGTTTAAAAGGTAGTTGATAATTCATGTAGTTCTTATGAAATGTCATCTTGTGTAATGTCATCATAGCAGATTTAGAATTATTATACCTAAGGGTCGGAGTCAGAGTCGGAGTTGGATACACAAGAAATCAATGAGTCAAAGTCGACGTCAGGTGTTTTAGGTATCGACTCCACAGCCCTGATCAGCAGGAAGACTCGTTACTTAACTCCCAACCTTCCTCCTATAGCTAACCCAAATTTCAGTTCATTAATTTCTTCACAAGTCAAAAATAACAAGGACATGTTCTCTACAAACTATCTCCCACAATGGCAAGCATAAGTAGAAGACACACTTTCTTGGGATTACAAAAGTGTTGTTCCATAGTGTCCTTCACATCACCTCAAGCATCACTCTGTTTTTCATTTCCTCACCTTGGTGTGAAACGGGTTCTGTGGACATTAACGGTGTAAGCGTAGCTTGTACTTGATGGATAGGAAAGGTTTAGAAGGATATGTACCAAACATGGGTGGGTGGGAATAGTATAGATGGGGAACCTTGGTCAACATGGACTAGCTGGGACGAAGGGCCTGTTTCCGTTCTGCATGACTTAAGATGTGAACCTAGGTGCAGTGCAGCCTATGTGACTACTGTTTGCATCATTGTAAGGTCTAATCCTTTACTCATTGGATGCCATCTTACATGAGAAATGACCAGATAGTGATCAGCAGAAGAGTTCCCCTCAGAGTTCCGACACTCACTTGGGGTCGTTGCAGCATCTTAAAACTTATTCCAGTTAAATAAAAACAAGATAGAAATGGATTTGCATTGTACAACCTGACTCCAAACCGTCACATACAGATGAATAATGTAACATTTCATTGCCTACATTTAGCACCTACCTGAAGTGCATGTGATATGCAGCCACGAGTCTGATCTGTTATTCCAACAGTGTTCAGAGCTTCTTGGACATAGTCATCTGCTTGTTTCACAAAAAAATTGATTTCTGCATCATGTGTCAAGTTGGTGGAGACCATAAGCGGCATCACACACTGCAAAACAATCAAGTTCAAGTTCCATTTATTGTCACATACACCAATAGGTGCAGTGTAATTTGAGTTACCATGCAGCCACACAAATACAATCAAATGAACACAACACTATAGAATTTAACATGAACATCCCCCAACAATATCCATCACACTGACATTGCATGGATTCATTCTGTACATCGCATTCCATTGAAGCTGTGATATATTTTCTATCATCTCCACGGACATAAGAGTCCACGCAGAGGGAGCAGGGCTATGCTACATGTCCCTTCATTTTTGCTTTGCCATTCATCAAGGTCATGGTTTATCTCAAGATTTATCTGTTTTGAATTAACTCAATACAGCCTCCATGACAATCCAGGGTAGAGAATGCAAAGGATTCCACACCCTCTCTGTGATGAGATTTCTCCACATCTCAGTCTTAAATATCTAACTGCTGATTCTAGTCTCCACAGCAAGGGGAAACCTGTTTTCGTCTATCGATCCTATCCATCCACTGTTATCAGTTTCAATCCCTCTTCATACAGCAAACTATCATCTCTGTAGACTGTTCAGAAGTATCAGTTAAACTACCTCTAGAAAAAGTGTACAGATGACCGTTGCATTACTGGGGAGGCAGAGGAAAGTCGCATTCCCAGAAAATGCACCATACTGCTTTTTTAAATAATTCATTGCAGTGTATCTGATTTATGAGGATGTTGCCAGAACTTGAAGGCCTGAGCTATCGGGAGAAGCTGTGCAGGCAAAAACTTTTTTCCCTGGAGCACAGGAGGCTGAGGCGTGTTCTTATATAGGTGTAAAATATCACGAGGGGAATCGATGTTCAAGTTCAAGTTCACATTTATTGCCATATGCATCAATTAAGGTACAGTGGAATTTGACTTACCATGCAGCCATACAAACAAAAGAGCACAATACACAATAGAATATAACATGCACATCCACCACAGTAGAATCAACATTCTTCACTGGTGGAAGGCAATAACTTTCAGTCAGTTCTCCTCCTTTGTTCATCCGTGGCCGGGGCCATGAACCCTCCGCAGTCGGTGCTACGGACAGCCCGATGTACAGGCCCTCTTGTCGGGATGCTTGAAACTCCGACGTCGGGATAGACGGACACTCCGCGGCTTGGAGGTCCCGAATCGGCCGCTTCCTACCGGAGACCGGGGCTTCACGATGTTAGGCTCCGGGATGGAAAGTCCACGGCTAGATACTCAGCAGACCATGGCTTCAGGATGTTATAGGCCGCAGGCTGGCAGTCGGAACTCCTCTCCAGCGATCCCCGGCAAAGGATCCCAGACTCCGCGATAAGGTGAGTGCACAGAGTATTTTACCCAGAGTAAAGGAATCAGGAAGCAGAGGACAGACTAGGTCTAAGGTGGGACATGAAAGATTTAAAGGGTGGTGTGTATATGGAATGAGTTGCCAGAGAAGATCTTTGAGGCAGATATTATAACAACATAAGATACATTTGGACAAGTATATGGGTAAGAAAGACTTAGAAGGATATGGGCCGAAGGTGGGACAAGTGTAGATGGGCCATCTCAGTTTGCAAGGGCAAGTTGGGCCTCATGGCCTGTTTCCGTGTTGTACGATTCATCAATCAACACAATTTAGCCTTAAATTTGAATAAATGCAACTTTAAAGGCATGAGATTAGCTGTGATTTATTGTGAGAATACATTGATAGGTATGTCAAGTCATGGTGGGCTGATCCACAAGATTAAGATGATCTTATGAGAGAGCCGTTAAAAAGGATATGTTAAAGTCAAATGAATTAGTGAGAATTTGACATAAAATATGATATGGAAAAATATAAGGTTAAGCGCTTTGAATTAAATATCACAGAGAAACAGACTGTTTCTCCATTGTTGAGGGATTGGTGGTTGAGTGATTGATATTCAAGGGCACGCAGATGTTTACGCACAAGTAGCTGAAGGTTAACATACAGGTGCAGCAAGTAAACAAGAGAATTTATTGTTGGAGATACAGGAAAAAAAAACGGCATGTTGCAATTGTACAGGGTGAGATCATATCTTGATTATGTACATTTTTAGCCTCCAAATTAAAAAAGTGTATACTTGAGATAGAGAGAATGCAGTAAAGATTAACTCGACTGGTTGCAGGGATGGCAGGTTGCCACATGAAAGGATATTGCGTAAATAGGAATTGCATTCTCTGAAGCTTAGAAGAATGAGAGGAGATCGAATTGAAATGCACAGGCCAGATGCAAGGAAGGTGTTTTTTCCTGGCTGAAGAATCTAAGACTATATAGCAGAGTTTCAGAATAATGGGTATGCCATTGGACGTGGGCTGGAGCTGAGATAGAATATCAGCCATGGTCTCAAATAATCCATTGCTCCTATTTCTTGTTATTATCGAAGGTTCTGGCCACATCCACAGGTGTGAAGATCATTCAACTATTTTCATCTTCACTTAGCGTTGTTACAATCCCTGCCATCAGTGACGCTGCAGATCTACCGACCGCTGTGTGCGGGACTCGAGAGGCTGTTGGGGGGGGGGGGGGGGTGAGTAAACTGCAGGATGTCAGGGAGAGATTTCCTCGTACAACAAGCTGAAGGACCTGTCCCACTGCGGCAACCTAAATGGCGAGTTTAGAAGAGTTTGCCCTTGACTCGTACTCGCAGCATGGTCGACACAAGGTCCTAGGAGTTCTTTGTAACTCTCCTTCATGCTCGAGAGTAGTCCCCGCGTACTCGAGGCCTCACCTAGGTCGTGGCGTATTTTTCAACATGCTGAAAAATACCCGCGAGTAAAAAAAGATAGCCATGGAAAAATAATCTATATTTTTTTACTCGTAGGTTGTAGTAGGTCGGCATGTTATTCGTAGGTAATCGAGGGAAGTCGAAGGTAGTCATTGATAGTCTTCAACATGTCGAAGGAGGTCGTCTTCACTTTCTACTATTCGCTGTCCATTTTTCCGGAAGCTAGTCTTCAACATAGTCTAAGGAGGTCTTCTACATAGTCAAAGGAGGTCTTCAACATGACACTTTTTCAAACTCTCCTAAACTCTTCTAAACTTGCCAATTAGGTCCTGGCAGTGGGACAGCCCCTTTATGATGTAGAGAAAATCCCGTTCTGTCATCCGTTCACTTCTTTTTTTCCAACACGTTGCTGGTCTATTGAATCGCTGGTTTCCGAAAGTCGGAAATTCAAGGCCTTCAAAGTCACTGATCGCAAGTTCAGGACAAAACAAAGGGTATGTAGGACGTACATTTAACATCTTATCTAGTTTTTGGTGTCATTTAATTTTAATCTGATGATGCAAAATAAGTTAATTAGACCCCAATATCGGCAACGTGATCATTATCCGTGTTGTGTAATTGTCTATCCGTGATCACTATTTTCATGCTAAATATCTGACTAAAAACGTCCACAGTACATGGCCGCCGTCATGTTCAACATGAACGATCTGTACGTATGTCTGTGTAAAACGGCCCTTGTCCTCCTCGATCACAGCTTTTGAGTTAAGTCAATAGAAAAACAATAGGGAAGATGATGCTAATTTTCTAGTATGAAAATGACTATAACCTTTTTAATACTGAAGATATGAAAGTGAATTAGGTAAATATAAAAGGTTTTTTTAATGCTTTATCTGATGGGATAAATTACAGGCTTGATTTTTTAAATCTCAAAATTTTGTAATATTCCTACTTAACTTTAATATTTCCAAGTAAGAAGAAAGAAGAAAACGTAGTCTTTTTTTTTGCCATACCTGTGTGATAATTCCCTGTGGCTTGTACTCTGCATTCAGTGCTCGAGAAAAGAAGCTAATGAAAACCTACAAAAGATAAATATATTTGATTGAAGAATGCTGAGCAACTGCTGGGTCCACTTCACACATTATTCAAAACTTTCAAGTTGATCACCTGGGCGCTGACATCTGGGAGGAGACCCATCGGCTGCCCCCAGCTACTTTACAAGGATGTCTGCAAGAGAGATATGAAGGCGCTCGACATCGATGCGGAGTCCTGGGAGAGCCTTGCAGCTGACCGCGCGAGGTGGAGAGGCACCCTGAACCAACATCTCAAAACGGGGGAAGAGAAACTGTTGAACAAGCGGGCACGCGGGAAGGAGCGCAGCAACTTCATCAAACCAGAGACCACACACAAATGTGACCTTTGCCACAGAGACTGTCACTCACGCATTGGTCTCTTCAGCCACAAGCGACGCTGCTCTAGCCGAGGTTTGGAGCAAGCAGCCAACAACTAGGATGCATCACCCATGGTCAGTCATGACCGAGTGGGGCCTACGCCAAGTTGTTCAAGAAGACACAAAGTGCTGGAGTAACTCAATGGGTCAGGCAGCATCCCTGGAGAACATGTATCGGCAATGTTTTGGGTCGGAAGCCTAACTTCAGACTGATTTCAGGGGTGGGGGGAAAGAAAGCTAGAAGACCCCACCCCTGCAATCAGTCTGAAGTGGGAGTCCGACACGTAAAATCACCTATCCATGTACTCCAGAGTCGTTGCCTGTCCCACTGAGTTACTCCAGCATTTTGTGTCTTTTCTTGGTAAACTGGTATTTGTAATTTCCGGTTTCGACATTCAGGTTGGTCACCAACTTTCACTTCTGAGCCTTCATATTTTAGGAATTAAGTCATGGTCCTGAGAGGATAATAGTGAAAAGCATTTAAAACAATCTCAGTTGGGGGGCTTTTGGAACCTGAAAGAAATAAGTTTCTCTGTTTTGCTCAGGAGATGAAGTTTAGTTTAATTTAGAGATACAGCACGGAAACAGGCCCTTTGGCCCACCAGGTCCGTGCCGACCAGCAATCCCCACACATTAACACTATCCTACACCCACTAGGGACAATTTTTATATTTACCAAGACAATTTACCTACATACCTGTATGTCTTTGGAGTGTGGGAGGAAACCAAAGTTCTCGGAGAAAACCCACACGGTCACGGGGAGAACTTACACACTCCGTATAGACAGCACCCGTGTTCGGGACCAAACCCGGGTTTCTTGCCAGCGCTGTAAAGCAGCAACTCTACCGCTGCGAATTATGCAACCAGTTGCAGTGATCTGTAATGCACTGCCCAAAAGAGAGAGGAAGATTTCATCATAATTTTCAGAAGTGAATTGGATGCGGGAGAGAAAACTATAAGATCGTGGGTAAGAGTGGGGCTATTTTGAAAACTATCAAAGAAATGTGAAATGAAGGATTCTGAAATTTTGTTTCAATCTGATTTCTACACTCAACAGACGTAAGCAGTATTCAATGGTTCACTCTCCAAGCCCAAGGCTGAAGAACAGTTTGCAGTAGTTAAAGCTTCTGGATTGCAGGTAATTGGACCATGTAAGTGGAGTAATTAAAGGTCAGGTCATTAAATAAATCTGGAATTCAATTAAATTAAAAAAAATTCATTAATGACAAACTTGAAACTACCACATTGTTGTAAAAAAAATGTACAACTTATTGTGTAAGTTTCATAAAAGGTTACCTTAGTCGCTGCATACATAGTAAGCATGGGATGTGGATGAGTTCCAGCTTCTGATGAGATGTTGATCACGACACCTTTCTTCCTGCCAAGTTTCCAAATAAAATACTGAACAGGTGATTCTAAAATGCATTCTGATTCTAAAATGCAACTCGCATTTTAATTATGTGCAGTGTACTGACTGTCTTTAATGCTAAATGGACTTCAGCTGTCTGAATTTAAACAATGGAGTATTTCCACTCTCAATCCCTCAACATTGAAAAGCACAGTTTAAATTAGTTTAATATTGGTGCATGTACCAAGGCACAGTAAAACGTTTTTGTTTGTGTGCTATCCAGTCAAAGAAAAGACTACACATGATCACAATCAAGCCATCCACAGTGCAGAGATAAAGGGTACAACATTTGGTGCAAGATAAAGTCTGATTAAACATAGTTCAAAGGTAGATAAAAATGCTGCAAAAACTCAGTGGGCGAGGCAACATCTATGGAGTGAAGGAAAAGGTGACCTGAAGAAGGGTCTCGGCCCAAAATGTCACCTTTCCCTTGCTGCCTCACCTGCTGAGTTTCTCCAGCATTTTTATCTACCTTTGATTTTTCCAGTGTCTTTACAGTTCTTTCTTAAAGAGAGCTGAAAGGTCTCCAATGAGGTAGATATGAGGACCTCACACTAGCTGACTAGAAGACAGTTCAGTTGTCTGATAATACTGAGGAAGGAACTGTCCCTGAATCTGGAGGTATGTGATTTCAAACTTCTGTTCTTCTTGCCTGATGGGCGAAGAGGGAGTGACTGGGGTGAGAATCGTCCTTGATTATGCTGGTGGCCTTGCTTGGGCAGTGTGATGTGTAGATGGATTCAATGGAAGGGAGGTTGGTCTGTGTGATGGTCTGGGCTAATCCAGTAACAATAAAATAATAATCTATACAATCTAATCTTTCCATAGTACCCCACAACCGTTGCCTCTCCTGCTTCCTCCAAGGTTGCACTGGATAGTAAATTAACACTAATCTCACAAATGACAAGCTACTACTGTACCTTTTAAGCATCTGTGGCAGGACAATGCTGGTCATCTGCCAAAGAGTACAAAGGCACGAGTTAGGCACACATACTTGCAAAGGAGGAATCATTAAATGCCACCTACTTCAGTTTTTCTATTTTATAAACTTCCCAGAATTATCAAAATATGCAGATTGACATATTGAAATTGGGTTCCCAACCTTTTCCTGGCAATCGAGAAACTTGAATTTGTACTGAAGCTATTTCATAGCCGAATAATTAATCGACTCCAAGAACATAGACAGGAATGGCTTCAAACAAAAAAATCGGCACTTCAGGTGGAGGACAGAACCTTGTTCCCAGGAAGGAAATGTCCAACACTAGAGGACACTAGAAATGTCCAACACACAGCTATGAGGTCAGAGGGGGTTGTTGAATTGAGATGTGCGGGGCTAGTTTTTTTTTTAGTTGGGGCCTGGAACGCCAAGTGTTTAATTGTCATATGTCCCGGACGAGACAATTAAATTCTTACTTGCTGCAGCACAACAGAATATGTGAATAGGTAAACATCGTACATAACGGGGAAAAAAAAAGTTCAATAAATAATAAATATAGTGCAAATAACAGATAATAATAGTCTTTTGCAGTTCAGTGCTCAGATCTTATTCGATGTTGTGTTTAATAGCCGGATGGCTGTGGGGAAGAAGCTCAAGAGTTCAAGAGACATTTATTATCATATGCACCAATTGGTACAGTGAGACTTGAATTACCAAGCTGTTCCTGAACCTGGACGTCACAGTTTTCAGGCGCCCATACCTTCTTCCTGATGGTAATGGTGAGATGAGTGTGTGGCCAGGATGGTGTGGGTCCTTGATGATTTTTGGCAGCGACTACGATAGATCCCTTCGACGGTGGGGAGGTCAAAGCCGCTGATGGACTGGGCAGTGGTCAGGGGTGGTGGTGGAGGCGGATTTGATAGTGGCATTTAAGAGGCTTTTAGATAGGCACATGTAAATGCAGGGAATCGAGGTATATGGGTCATGTACAGCTACATAAGAGCAGTTTAACTTGGTATCATTTTCACCACAAAGATGGTGGTCCAAAAGGTGCTTGTGCAAACAGGATTCATATATTTTGTTAATTTCCTAGTTCAAGTTCAAATTATTGTCACATACACCAATTGGTGCAGGAAAATTTGAGTTGCCATACAGCCACACAAATAAAATAAAAAGAACACAACACTCTAGAATTTAACACGAACATCCCCCACGACGGAATCAATGTTTCCCACAGTGAGGGAAGGCACTAAAGTTCAGTCATTCTTCTATGAAAGAATCTCATGAAAACAGCATAATCCAGTTGTACAACTTTCAACAGAAGAATGTGGTTATATAATGTAAATACCCACCATTGGCACAGAAAGGGCGTTGCAGTTCATGATATCAGTAATTGCCTGAAACATTAAAAAAATCATTTTAGAAATAGAAATGTATTTACAATTTGCCTTCTAATTTTTCTCTCACCACCCCACCGTTAAGTAATTGATCCCTAATAGGATGCAGTTACATGAGGATACTCTTCCATCTCACTGAGTGGTACTTTTCCATGTGAGACAAGGGTATGAGTAATGGCAATTCAATTTACTGTGTAGCCTCCCTTCACAATTGCTCCCTTCAATATTCTCAGCATTGCCCAGCCAAGTTAAAGCAGTCAAAAGATTGAACTTGGAGGTCCCATGCACTTGAAGAGCTTAGGTTAACCCTAAATCTAGGCAATGTTTTTCTCTCCATTTAATAGGATAAACCTCACTTTAAAAACATGACCTAACCTTTCTTTTCTATAGATCCAATAAGCTATGCTTTTCTAGATGTTTGCATGTTCTACCTGTGACAATGTGGTTTTCCAAGTACTTCACTTTTCTCTCACATCGCAGCAATATGTAGCTTGGTAAGTTAATTGACTGCTGTAAACTAATCCGCAGTGAAAGTTCACGCGACTGCAAAAGCAGTTCTCCCAATGAGCAAAGCATCCAGAAACAGAACAGGAAAGGAGGCAGGTTCTGAAAACAAAGTAAACACAAACCCACCCCAGACAGTGAAAAATGAAACACAAGTGAATTTCAGCTGCTCTATATTGGTGAGACCAAGTCAGCTGCTCTACATCGGTGAGACCAAGCGCAGGCTTGGCGATCGCTTTGCCCAACACCTCTGCTCAGTTCGCACTAACCAACCTGATCTCCCAGTGGCCCAGCATTTCAACACCCCCTCCCATTCCGAACCCGACCGTTCTGTCCTCGGCCTCCTCCATGGCCAGAGTGAGTCCCACCACAAATTGGATTTCGCTTGGGCAGTTTACACCCCAGCGGTATGAACATTGACTTCTCCAATTTCAGGTAGTCCTTGCTTTCTCCCACCTTCCCCTTCCCTTCCCAGCTCTCCCACAGCCTACTGTCTCCGGCTCTTCTTTTCTTCTTCCCGCCCCCCCACCTCCACATCAGTCTAAAGAAGGGACCCGAAACATCACCTATTCCTTCGCTCCATAGATGCTGCCTCATCCTCGCCTGCATTTTTGTCTCCTAGTGAATTCTCAGAGTCAGGTGAAGGTTGTCCAGGAACATTGTTTAGTACAATGGGCTAATTAATTTAATGATATAACACACAGATAAAGGAAAGGTGCAAAGTACTGTACCTTTTTCACATTTGGGACACCCAGAAAATAACATGGAAGCTCATCATAAGTCTTCCCAACATTGTTTACTGAAACAAGGAAAATTTAAATTAAAACATAATTTCAACAACAAATATTGAGTTCAGAAATTCCTTTGTTGATTGGCTTGTGTCACTGACTGCTGCTCCAACTTTTTAAGAGTGAGTTATTTGTGGTTTTTTTTTTTTAATTTTGTTTCCATTATTTATTCTCCTTAGCTCTCATTTTCCTTACAATGCCTTCTCTCCAACACACAAACAAATCAGGGAAAAGAGTTGTGTTGGAAGGAACTGCAGATGCTGGTTTACACCGAAGATAAACACAAAATGCTGGAGTAACTCAGCGGGAGAGGCAGCATCTCTGGAGAAAAGGAATGGGTGACATTTTGGGTCAAGACGCTTAGAATGGATGGGTGATGTTTCGGGTCGCGACCCTTTTTCAGACGGAATTCAGACAGTCTGAAGACAGGTCTTGGTCTGATATTTTACCCATTGCTTCTCTCCAGAGATGCTGCCTGTCCCGCTGAGTTACTCCAGCATTTTGTGTCTATCTTCAGGGAAAAGTCAAGTCACTTTTATTTATATAGCACATTTAAAAAACAACTCTCGTTGGCCAAAGTGCTTTACATTGGTGGAGGTACTAACGTTATACAACAGTGGTTCATAGATTAAATACAAACATCACTACATACATATAGCCCTCGCTCAGAGGACGTCAAGAAAGGCTTGGGAGTAGAGATGAGTTTTAAGTCTCCATTTAAAGGAGTCGATGGAGGGGGCAGTTCTGATGGGAAGAGGGATGCTGTTCCACAGTCTAGGAGCTGCAACCACAAAGGCACGGTCGCCCCTGAGCTTATGCCTAGACCGCGGGATGTTCAGTAACCTCCAAGTCGGCCGATCTGAGGGACCTGGAGGTGGTGCGGTGGGTAAGCAAACTTTTTATGTAGGTAGGGGCAAGCCCATTAAGGGCTTTGTAGACGTAAAGGAAGATCTTGAAACTTATTTGGAACCACACAGGGACCCAGTGGAGAGAGGCCAGGATCAGGGTGATGTGGTTCCTTTTTCGGGTGCCCATCAGGAGTCTCGCTGCAGCGTTTTGGACCAGTTGCAGGCGGGACAGGGAAGATTGGTTGATGCCAGCGTAGAGGGAGTTGCAGTAATCTAGGTGGGAGGTGATAAAAGTGTGGATGATCTTTTCGAGGTCATCAAACTGGAGGAATTGTTTTATTTTAGCTATCGTCCGAAGCTGAAAGAAGCTAGCTTTTACCACGGCATTGACTTGTTTGTCAAATTTCAATGCTGAGTCAAATATCACGCCGAGGTTTTGGGGTAAGGCTTCCAAGGCTGCCTGCTATCATTTTGATTGAATCCGAGGGGCCGAGATGGATGACCTCAGACTCTCAAAAGAGAGTCTGAGGACATCTGAGGTCAACTCTTTTGATGACCTCAAAAGAGTTCTTCCTTATTTTGTGCATGTGAGGATTCATTTTCCTTGCCATTGTTTAGGGACTCCCTTATAAAGTGAGAAATTTGCCATAATGTAAAGTCTCAATGAATTACCAAGGATTCCAATGTCCAGATCCTTCAGTGCTGCTTCAATAGGTCCATAGATGTCACTTCCGGAGGTGAAATCAGCCTGTACAATCTTGGTCTTCTTACCCTGTTGCTGTTCTGTAATTACCCCCAAAAAATCAAGTATTAATCCACCGAGTCGCTCTGCATGCTCTTCCATCCACATGTACAAACATACTGTACACGATAGAAGCTTTCCATTCAGCCCATTGTGTTTGCACAGCATCTTTGAATCTAGAAACAGGCACTTCGGCCCAACAAATCCACGCTAACCATTGACCACCCGTAAACTAGTTCTATATAATCCCAGTTTTGCATCCTACACAATAGACAATAGGTGCAGGAGTAGGCCATTCAATGTGATCATGGCTGATCATCCACAATCAGTACCCCGTTCCTGCCTTTTCCCCATTTCTCCTGACTCCGCTATTTTTAAGAGCCCTATCTATACTTCAGGGGCAATCTTACAGAAGCCAATTAACCTACAAACTTGCATGTCTTTGCACTGTGGCAGGAAACAAGAGCACCCGGAGAATACCCATAAGGTCACATGGAGAACATACAAACTCCGCATAGACAGCACCCATAGTCAGGATCAAACCCAGGTCGCAGGTGCTGTGAGGCAGCAGCTCTACTGCTACGCCATTGTACCGCCCTTCTGACAGTTTTGTCAGTTTAATCCCACTCTCCTGTTCTTTCCCAGCAAAGTTTCCCCTTCATGCATTTATCCAACTCTTTTGACAACAGACAATTAATGTTGCAATATTGTCTGTTGTGAAGCAGCAGGAATAATTTCTAAAGACCATGGCGTAAAAAGTAGTGAGGCATTCATTACTGATCCATTGAATATTTGATTTTTTTTTGCAAAACATGTTCTACCCAGTGGTCCATTTTTGAATTGCTGCAAGAAAGAGATGCCACAGGCTCAATGAGCCGAATGCCCTTCCTTCTTGTTTCCTACCTATCTCTTTTGCTGTGGCATTCAGCTTCTCCAGTGAACGACTGATTAGCACAATATTGAGTCCTCTTCTTGCCAACTGGGAATCAGAAAAAGAAAGAATTGCATAAACACATTACTTCACCGTTGTGGTCAAGACCTTCACTGCTTCTAAAACATACACAATGGGTTTGCTGGCATTCCGTTTAAATTATTGGATTAGTAACCAAGAACATGGTTGAATGACCCAGAGACACAATGGCAGCAGCTAGGGGAAATTTAACTATGTGACTATATACCTTCATAAGTTTTCACTTATATTGGTAATCGTGAACCAACGGCAACGTTATGAAAAACCCACCTGGATCGCAAATTCCCTTGGAGAGCACAATGCACAATCTGCCAATCAGACACATAGGCGATTCCAGACCCACCAATTCTTGAAATTACTTAGTAATTAATGTTCGGATTAGTCATCCTTTAACAACCCCAAACAAACAAACAAAAAAAGTAAGGATAGTGGACTAAATAGATGCCATAATAAATTGTTTCAATAGAAAAAACAGTACTTTACGGTTTAAGGTGAAGGTGCCACGATTTAATGGAGTTGTGAGTCTGTGGAATTCTCTGCCTTAGAGGGCTGTGGAGGCCTGTTCTCTGAATACTTTCAAGAGAGAGCTAGATAGGGCTCTTAAAGATAGCGGAGTCAATGGATATGGGGAGAAGGTAGGAATAGGGAGCTGATTGGGGATGATCAGCCATGATCACATTGAATGGCGGTGCTGGCTCGAAGGGCCTAATGGCCTACTCCTGCACCTATTGTCTATCGTCCTTTGAATCTGAGTGGTAACTTTTCACACAAAGGGTGGTGGGTGTATGAAACAAGGAGTAGGTAGTTGAGGCAGTGACCATCCCAATCTTTAAGAAACAGTTAGACAGGTACATGGATAGGACAGGTTTGGAAGGATATGGACAAAGCGCAGGCAGGTGGGACTAGTGTAGCAGGGACATGTTGGCCGGTGTGGGCAAGTTGGGCTCAAGGGCCTGTTTCCACGCTGTATCACTCTACGACTCTAAATTCATAATGGTTCAGTTGCCATGAGATAGTAAAGAGTAGTGGAACTCAGATTAGTTAAATAGTTCTACCACCATTTGAACACAGACCAAACAAGTTGAACCTCTTTTTCAGTTTCCTTCTACGAAGACAGATGGAGGAAGAGGTGTACATTACCTCATGAGCGTAGGCTTTTCCAATCCCGTTGGTTGCACCTGTTACAACTAGAAAAGACAACTGATTTAAGACCCATTTTATGGAACATAATTTCATGTTTTACTCTTTCTCATCACTGATGTTAACAAGGGATAAAATTAGAAAAAGACACAAAGTGTTGGAATAGCTCAGCAGGTCAGACGGCATCTCTGGAGAACATGGATGGGTGACATTTAGGGTCAGGATCCCTTTTCAGACTGATTGGAGGGCTGGAGTCTAGCTCCCCCTCCCCCCCCCCCCCCCCCCCCCCCCCCCACCCACACCTGCAATTAGTTTGAAGAGGCTTCCGAGCCGAAACATCACCTATCCATGTTCTCCAGGGATGCTGCCTGACCCACTGAGGTATTCCAGCTCTTTGTGTCTTCTTGATCAACATGAATGTTCTGGGTAATGGGTTATTCCTCAGCATTCTTCAATTAAGAATATTCATCTTTAGTAGGTCTTCATTAGCTTATTAACTTATTTTCTCGAGCACTGAATGCAGAATACAAGCCATGGGGAATTATCACACAGGTATGGAAAATAAAATGACTAACTTTTGTTCTTTCTTCTTACTTAAAAATATTCCATGTGGATGTATTTTTAAAAGCTACTAGACCAAGTGGGACCCGTTGGGTCCCGTCCCCTCAACGTGCGGTTGCGGGGAGTGGGGAGGCTGTGGCATCACACACACACACACTAACCACCCCCCACACACACACACACTACCCCCCCCCCCTTGATATTATATGAATATTATTCATTCGCTCTTTTTCCCCATCCCCCGCCCTATCCACACGCATATCCCCCAACTGCGCAGGCGCGGCAGGAGAGGGACAGGGAGGGGGGTAGAGAGGGAGGAGAGGGGTAGAGAGGGAGGGGGAGTTAGAGAGGGAGAGGGTGAGGGGAGTAGATGGTGAGGGGGTAGAGAGGGAGGGTGTAAAGAGTGGTAGGGGCAAAGAGGGAGGGAGGGTTAGAGGGAGGGGGTTAGAGAGGGAGGGAGGGTTAGAGAGAGAGGGTGAGGGGGGGTAGGAGGGGGGTAGCGAGGGGGTGCAGAGAGGGGGGGGAGGTAAAAATATTCAATGTGGATGTGATCAGAACTTTGGATAATAACAGTTCTTTGCACTGAGATTATGGATGTCTCTTTAGCTATTATTGTGGGCAGATGTGAACTGTTTTTTAGTGATATTGATTAAATTAATGTTGGCTGAAACATTGGTCCAGAATGATCTTAAAAGAATGATTTATACACCTAAGAGAGCTGATGAAACTTATGTTTCGTGTCTAATAAACCTGTCAGTGCAGTAATTGCTCTGCCTATGTGTGCAGCTAGATTATTGTGCATGAGTCTCTGAAGTCGGGTGTGACCCATGATGACTTTCTGATGCAGAAGTCAAGGATGCAATCCATTGAAAAAAATGGCACAGTCCCACACCACTTCAATTAATGACAGTGATGTGGAGGTGGTCAGTAGCACTAAGTTCCTGGGGGTGCAGATCACTAACAGTCTGACCTGGTCAAATAACATCTCATCAACAGTTAAGAGAGCGCAGCAGCGGTTGCACTTTCTGCGCTGGATGAGAAGAGCTCACCTCCCCCATCCCATCCTCACCACTTTCTACAGGGGCACCATAGAGAGTATTTTGACCAGCTGTATCTCTGTCTGGTTTGACGACTGTAAAGCCTCCGACTGGAAGTCCGTGCAGAGAGTGGCGAGGACAGCGGAAAAAATCATTGGGGCTTCTCTCCCCTCAATCGGGGATATTGCGACCAAACATTGCGTGTCTCAGGCCAGCAGTATTATAAAAGACCCCACACATCTCCATCACGGACTGTTCACTCTGCTGCCCTCGGGCAAAAGATATCGTAGCATAAGGAGCAGAACATCAAGGTTCTGCAACAGCTTCTTCCACGAGCCATCAGACTCCTGAATGCCATGTAATGGGCTGCCACCATTGTCTATTTATCCATTTATCCTTTTATCCATTTTATCCTTCTGTTTATTATCGTGTTGCACGGGGAGCCAAATGCAACGGAATTTCGTTTGGAATTGCATATATCGATGTATTTCTAAATGACAATAAAGTTTGATTGACTTTGAGTCAGAGTTACAACTTAGATAGTTTAATATTGAACATGTTCTTATTGCCAAAATATTTATAGCAAAAGCCAGTAGTTGCGGGAAAGCTAAAATAAAGCCAAAAAATACTGGAAGCAGTCAACAGTTCAAGTAAGGGAACACAAAAGGCTGGAGAAACTCAGCGGGTGCAGCAGCATCTAAGGAGCGAAGGAGATAGGCGACGTTTCGGGTCGAGACCCTTCTTCAGAACAGTTCAAGTAACATCAGTAAGGAGAGAAACATAACCAATGTTTGGAGTCCAGGATCTCCAACTCCCTGGAATGTTAAATATGTTTGTTTCCCCGTTTTTTTAATTATTATGAAAGGGCTTGAAATGAATAAACTAAACTAAATAACTCTCTTTCTGCTGAAGGTAAACAAAAATGCTGGAGAAATTCAGCGGGAGAAATCCACCCGCTGAGTTTCTCCAGCATTTTTGTCAACCTTCGATTTTCTAGCATCTGCAGTTCCTTCTTAAACCTCTCTCTGCTGGTGCTGGTTCAGCTGAGTGCTTCAAATGTTTTTCTGTTTCTGCAACAAAATATTTACTTCAGATAGTCTGAAGAAGGGTCTCGACCCGAAACGTCGCCTATCTCCTTCGCTCCTTTGATGCTGCTGCACCCGCTGAGTTTCTCCAGCCTTTTGTGTACCCTCGATTCTCCAGCATCTGCAGTTCCTTCTTTAACTAGTTACTTCTGATATTTGATTTTAAGTTGGGAAAGAAATTTCCAGTTAAAGCTGCGGATTCTTCAAATGTGAGGATCACCTCACCCGAGACAACCTTTGGTCATCCAAAAAGCCTCCTCCCAAAATCTTCACATTCCCCAGATGTAACATCCTTTATCTCCAGAAATGCTGCTTCACCTGCTGAGCTGCTCCAACACTTTGTACACACCGCCCACTTTATTGTTATGCAAACTTACTAATTAGGTCTTGTATGTTTTCATCGATGTAGGTGACACACACAATGGACCCTGTACTGAATCCTGGGGCACACTGCTCGTCACAGGTTGTAAGAACAGGTGGGCAGGGGGAAATTAAAGGTTTCAGATGACTATAGATTAGTTGAATCGACCTTCCAAGCATTTGTAAATTTGTAATTTGCAAGCACCAAAACAATCAACATCCGCAAATATGTGGCTCGGGCAGAAATGGCATTAAAACATATAACAGGGTCAAAAAGAGAGCATGCGAACTTCAACAACTGCAAACCGTAATCTTACCAGCCCATTCCCCAAAGTACGTCAGATCTGTCCGCCAAAATTTGGACAGAACATAAATCCTGATGCCTAACAGCAGCTTCCAACTGAACTTTACCAAATAATAAAGGCATGTCAATGCTCCAATCGGTGCAAAGATAGAATTCTGGAAAATGTTTGGGAAAAGAAACATTTTCAGAATAGCTTCTGCAGAGGTTAAAGTCCGTCTTCTCCGGTGCTCCTCCACGGATTGTTTGTACTATGCGGAGTGAACCTGCCCCTTTCATTATTCCCAATTGGATCTCCAATGATTGACATTGTAGTCCTGTCACCGTCTGGTCGCTCTCGCAGCTTCATCTGTGAATTCTGACTCCGAACCCCCCCCCCCCCCCCCCCCCCCCCCCCATTAAAATCGAATTGCAGAACCAGTTCTTATCGCGCAAAGCCTGCTCTTTCACTTATCTTGAGGGATCGCACCATACAGGGGAAGGAGTAAATTGGTCCTAGTGTGTGGGTGAGAAAGTGGGATAGCGCAGAACACAGCGAAAGAGACCTGGATTCGATCCTGACCATGGATGCTGTCCAGGGATTCCACGCCAGTGGGCCATATGAGTAACAAGGGTGTGGGGTAAAATTGTGATTTGGGGAAACTGTATTGTATGTACGTATAGCCTCCGAGAATGTCAGATGGAGTTTTGTATGGATCATGTATTGTCTATTTTTATTTCTCGAATAAAGTCTATTTTGAAATTTAAAAGAAATAGTTTGTCCCCGTGTCCTGCGTGGGTTTTCCCTGGGCGCCCCGGTTTACAAAAATAGTAAATTGTCTCGTGTGTAGGAGAGGATAGTGTGAGTGCACAGGCGATCGATGGTAGGCATGGACTCGGTGAGCCGTGCTGGATATCCAAAGGAAGATTTTGACATCGCGATAGACACAACATGCTGAAATAACTCAGTGAGACACTCAGCATCTCTGGCAAGAAGGAATGGGTGGCGTTTCGGGTCGAGACCCGTCTTCAGACTTTTCTATCTTCGATGTGAACCAGCATCAGCAGTTCCTGTGAAGGAAGGAACTGCAGATGCTGGTTTACACCGAAGATAGACACAAAATGCTGGTGTAACTCAGCGGGACAGGCAGCATCTCTGGAAGAAAGGTCTCAACCCAAAACATCACCCATTCCTTCTATCCAGAGATGCTGCCTGTCCCGCTGAGTTACTCCAGCATCTACAGTTCCTTCCTACACACCTAATAATTGATATTTCCTGAAAACAGCCATGTAACACACATCATTGTGTTACAGAAGGAACTGCAGATGCTGGAAAATCGAGGGTACACAAAATGCTGGAAAAACTCAGCGGGTGCAGCAGCATCTATGGAGCGAAGGAGATAGGCAACGTTTCGGGCCAAAACCCTTCTTCAGACCGTCTGAAGAAGGCTTTCAGCCCGAAACGTTGCCTATCTCTTTCGCTCCATAGATGCTGCTGCACCCGCTGAGTTTCTCCAGCATTTTGTGTACCCCCTAACACACATCATTGATCCACTATTCATAGGGTGCTTGGATTCTTTACATGGGACTATAGACACCTAATAAGATTAATTAGTCTGAAGAAGGGCCTGGATCCGAAACGTCACCCATTCCTTCCCTCCGGAGATGCTGCCTGCCCCGCTGAGTTACTCCAGCATATTGTGTCTATCTGCAGTTCCTTCCAACACATCTAATAATTAACATTGTGTCGAAAGGAACTACAGATGCCGGTTTTACACCGGAGAGAGACATAAAAAGCTGCAGTAACTCAGCGGGTCAAGCAGCATGTCTGGAGAAAAGGAACAGTTGACGTTTGGGGTCGAGACCCTTCTTCAGATTGAGAGTCAGGGGGAAAGGGAAACTAGAGATATAGATGGTGATGTAGAGAGAGATATGGAACAAATGAATGATATGCAAAACAATATGCAAAACAAAAAGGAACGATGATAAAGGAAACAGGCCATTGTTGGCTGTTTGTCTATTTGCTTATTCAGTTATTGCAGGGGTTCCCAACCTTTTTCATCCCATTTACCCCTGGCAACTTTAATAGCACATAACAATATTATTTCACTTATTTATGAACAACTAATGATGAACAGAACCAAACAAAGTCAGAAAAAATATGTACTAATCCGGAATCAACAAATTTACCCCCTGGGTCGGCGAAATTTACTCCTGGTTGGGAACCCTTGACCTATTGCTTCTCTCCAGAGATGCTGCCCAAAGAGTAGATGCTCTCTGCCCCTATAAGTTACCCCTGAGGGTAAATTTACTCCCTGGTTTGGGAACCCATGATCCTATTGCTTCTCTCCAGGGATGCTCCCTGCCCCTCTAAGTTACCCCTGGGGGTAAATTGACTCCTCTCCAGAGATGCTGCCCAAAGATCATAGAGTAGATGGGGGGTTACACAAAAAGCTGGAGAAACTCAGCGGGTGCAGCAGCATCTAAGGAGCGAAGGAGATAGGCAACGTTTCGGGTCGAGACCCGAAGTAGAGTAGATGCTGCCTGCCCCTATAAGTTACCCCCTGGGGGTAAATTTACCCCCTGGTTTGGGAACACTTGATCCTAGTGCTTCTCTCCAGAGATGCTCTCTGCCCCTCTAAGTTACCCCTGGGGGTAAATTTACCCCCTGGTTTGGGAACCCATGATCCTATTGCTTCTCTCCAGAGATGCTCTCTGCCCCTCTAAGTTACCCCCTGGGGGTAAATTTACCCCCTGGTTTGGGAACACTTGATCCTAGTGCTTCTCTCCAGAGATGCTCTCTGCCCCTCTAAGTTACCCCTGGGGGTAAATTTACCCCCTGGTTTGGGAACACTTGATCCTAGTGCTTCTCTCCAGAGATGCTCTCTGCCCCTCTAAGTTACCCCTGGGGGTAAATTTACCCCCTGGTTTGGGAACACTTGATCCTAGTGCTTCTCTCCAGAGATGCTCTCTGCCCCTCTAAGTTACCCCTGGGGGTAAATTTACCCCCTGGTTTGGGAACACTTGATCCTAGTGCTTCTCTCCAGAGATGCTCTCTGCCCCTCTAAGTTACCCCCTGGGGGTAAATTTACCCCCTGGTTTGGGAACACTTGATCCTAGTGCTTCTCTCCAGAGATGCTCTCTGCCCCTCTAAGTTACCCCTGGGGGTAAATTTACCCCCTGGTTTGGGAACACTTGATCCTAGTGCTTCTCTCCAGAGATGCTCTCTGCCCCTCTAAGTTACCCCTGGGGGTAAATTTACCCCCTGGTTTGGGAACACTTGATCCTATTGCTTCTCTCCAGAGATGCTGCCTGCCCCTCTAAGGTACTCCAGTATTTTGTGTCGGGGGGGGGGGGGTTGCAAACCACAAACCAGCATAGATCTGCAGTTCCTTGCCAACAACATTTCGAACTGGAGATTGACATTGTCGTCAGTGGAGAGCTTGGCGCCAAAAAGGCAAGTTGACGCCGCTGCCTTTGGTCGGAAGCGCCCGCCGTAGCTCCCCCGCGCGCACGCGCAGTCCTGGCCGCCGGAGTCTTTTTTTTAAAATTAAAGTATTTTTTTAAAATACACAATTACAGGTTTCTTTTTTTAAACCGAAAATTCCTTTCCGCCACCGTGTTTTCTTTCGGAATCGTTGAAGAAATGAACAATAAATTCCAAGCGTGAGTTACCGATGTTATAATCTAATCTCTTTTTTGTTGGTGTCTGTAAATGAATTTTATTTCACGTCACGGTTTTATTTAACACGGAAGAACTTTTCTCGGGGGACCAGAATGTAGACGTGGGGCCAGGGTTGTGGTCTGGCCTGACCTGGGCTCGGCCTACACGACATTCTTGGTCCTCCAAAATATTCCAAATGATATTTAAACTGGAGCTGGACATGGCTCAAAGGTAAATAATAAGGAGGACATTGGGCTCAGTGTCGCCCCATTGAGCTCCATGCCCCTTCAAGGAATCCTTATACTCTCTCACTCTCTCCCCAACACTAGTTCTCCGACTTGTTCCACTGTGTTTCTGTCAATTTTACTGATTGTCTGCCTCCTTGTCTCCTTCCCCTCAGATAACAATGAACCATTCTACATTTTCTTGGTTTCTAGGCCCTCCAAAATATTCCAAATGCTGGAGTCAAGAGTGTTTTCTTGTCATATGTCCCAGATTCTTACTTGCTGCAGCACAACAGAATATGTAAACATAGTAGGTTGCACAAAAAGCTGGAGAAACTCAGCGGGTGCAGCAGCATCTAAGGAGCGAAGGAGATAGGCGACGTTTCGGGTCGAGACCCTTCTTCAGACTGGTCAGGGATCAGGGAAACGAGAGATATAGACGGTGATGTGGAGAGATAAAGAACAATGAATGAAAGATATGCAAAAAAGTATTGAAGATAAAGGAAACAGGCCATTGTAAGCTGTTTGTAGTGTGAAAATGAGAAGCTAGTGCGACTTGGGTGGGGGGGAGATGGAGAAGGAATGTCAGGGCCCGAGGGCTGAGGGAGAGGTGGGGAGGGGGAGGTAGTCTGGGTTAACAGAATTGAGAAAATTCAATGTTTAAGCCCAGAGGATGCAGACTCCCCAAGCGGAATATGAGGTGCTGTTCCTCCAACTTGCGGTGTTGCTCACTCTGGCCGTGGAGGAGGCCCAGGACCGAGAGGTCGGATACGGAATGGGAGGGGGAGTTGAAGTGCTGAGCCACCGGGGGGTCGGGTTGGTTATTGGGGGTAAATTTACCCCCAGGGGGTAACTTATAGGGGCAGGCAGCATCTACTCTACTTCGGGTCTTGACCCGAAACGCCGCCTATCTCCTCCGCTCCTTAGATGCTGCTGCTCCCGCTGAGTTTCTCCAGCTTTTTGTGTAACCCTCGATTCTCCAGCATCTGCAGTTCCTTCTTTAACAACATGTAAACATAGTACATGGTAGACAAAAGTGCTGGAGAAACTCAGCGGGTTCAGCAGCATCTATGGAGCCGAAACGTTGCCTATTTCTTTCGCTCCATAGATGCTGCCGCACCTGCTGAGTTTCTCCAGCACTTTTGTATACCTTCAATTTTCCAGCATCTGCAATTCCTTCTTGAACAAACATAGTACATTGCGGTACAGGCAGCATTTGTGGTGGATATTTATGTTAAAAAAATGTATTTGGGTGTCTGGCTAAGGTAGACAAAAATGCTGGAGAAACTCTGAAGAAGGGTCTCGACCCAAAACATCACATGTTCCTTTTCTCCAGAGATGCTGCCTTTCCCGCTGAGTTACCTCAGCATTTTGTGTCTATCTTTGGTGAAAACCAGCATCTGCAGTTCCTTCCTACTACATTTCCTTATCATTGTCTGCTTTGATCTGTCGTTTTCACACCTTGCCTTTCCTTGACTATCCTAGCTTTTTGCGTGTCTTCCATTCATTTCTCCCAAGTACCATCTATATCTCTCTTTCCCCTGACTTGGTGTGAAGAATGGCCTCGACCCGAAACGTCACCCATTCCTTCTCTCCAGAGAAACTGCCTGTGGGTCCTTCTATCCAGAGATGTTGCCTGTCCTGCAGAATTACTCCAACATTTTATGTCTATCTTCTGCGGATGGAATACATAGGTGATGTTTTGGGTTGGGACTCTTCTTGAGACTGATTGAGGTAAGAGCAGAAAAGCTGGGAAAGAAGTGGGTGGGAGCGTGACAAAGCCTGGAAAAGGATAGATGAATACGTGGGGTGGGGGGGGATTAGCAGATTGGTGAGGATAAAAAGGTCACACAATGGTGTCAGGCAAGTTTTAAAAAAAGGATGAAGTGAGAGGAAGGGATTTAAAGGGATAGTGTTGGGAAATGGGTGTGCATCTAGATGAGGCAGAGGGGAGAGATGAGGAAAATATCTATTGTCTTCCATTTAAGTTTAATAAAACAATTTTGTCATGTTCCTCTGAAGGTTGATAATTGTTTTCACATACATTTGCAACTATTCTGTCTGCAGCTGTCAATGAATATGTTCATGATATTGCTCAGCTTTTACCAGATTTACCATGAATTTTTGTAGCAATGTGTTCTTGGATAATGATTAATACAGAAACCTTGACTGGCTTGTTTATCCATAGACAAAGAACACCATCAGGCACCAATAGTTGATAAAGAGCAGAGAGAACATGTCATTACTTCTGTTCCAAACCATATGGCAAGCAGTAGAGCATGTCTAAAATAAACCATTTCATCTTCACACACTCGGGGTTAATCATCTTGCTCAGCAGCGAGTCTGAAGACCCAAATCATCACATATCCATGTTCACCAGAGTTACCGCCTGACCAGCTGAGTTACTCTAGCACTTTGTATCCTTTTCGCGAAACAGCTGGTTTGTTTCTTGGACTTTTTTCAACAAATGTGAAAAGGAAAGAAAATGTCTATAATTATAGTAATATTTTATGATTAATTAAAAAAGGAACTAATGAAGTGATATTCCTCGTGAAATTGTGATTTACACAGATTACAGCACATAAACAGATTATGTGTCATTAATCCATTTTGTTAATCCTCCACAGAGGTATTCACCTTGTACGCTTTGAACATTGAAATATTTTCTGCCTGTATCCTTCTAACGCATTTCTGATCTGTTCTTAAGTATTAACATAGTCTCTGCTTTAATTGCTAACGTTAGCAACTCACTTTACAGTCTCGCAATTCCCTGGAAGATAATTCCCCTTCTTTCCGTCCAAACCTTGGCAGAAATGTCGGAGAATGAAATATCATTTCCGCCGAGGTGAATATCTACGTAGAGCGACCCTTTTGTGAATTGTGAACATAGTGGCTCAGTAAAGATTCTAACCTATTATTACAAGTGTATATTTGTCTAATCTATTATAATAAAAAGATAATTCAGATCGTGAGAAACATCTGTAATGGGGAAGTAACCTTTTTCAGAGGGCCTGTCCCACGGGCATCATTTACGTGAAATCATTTACGCGTCACGACGCACACGTGATGCGCGCATGGTGCGTGGTGTCATAGGCAGTGACGCGCGGTGCAAAATCTTTGCGCACCATCTGCGTGAGGCACAAATGACACCCAAGTGGGACAGGCCCTTTATCCACCAATTAACACAACATTTCTACACAAACAGAGTATTTTCACACAGAGATAGTCGTGTATTTTTTGTAAAAGAACACTATTTGTATATTCTATTTTTACAGCTTAAAAGATGATGATAGTGGAGACCATGAACACTATGAAGAGAACGAGGCACTGAAGGAGAAGGAAACAGAATTGTGTGAACTGGAAAAGACACAAAACACTGCCAAAAGAAAGGTAAGAATTTAAATTTCCTGAAAACAGTCATGCAGCGCACATCATGGTCCAGTATTCACAGGATGCTTTACATGGAACTACAGATACCTAATAGGATTAATTAGTCTGAAGAATGGTATCGACCTGAAACGTCACCTATTCCTTTCCTCCAGAGATGCTGCCTGATCCGCTGAGTTACCCCAGCTTTTTGTGTGTATTTTAGGATTCATTTATCCTGGTAGATCTTGTTTATTGTCTCTCCGTTGGCAGCACCGTTGGAATGTGTCAGAAGTTTGCACTTACAGTTCTGGGATTGTTATTTTCAAATCTAAAGAAGAGGGTGGACTCTTTAGTTTTCAGTTTGGAGTTACAACATGGAAACAGGCCCTTCGACCCACTGAGTCCACGCTGACCTTCGATTACTCGTTCACACTGGTTCCATGTTATCCCTCTTGCTCATCCACTCCCTACACATTAGGCACAATTTACAAAGGCCAATTAACCTACAAACCACACGTCTTTGGAATATAGGTGGAAACTGGAGCACCCAGAGTCATAGGGAGAACATGTAAACTCCACACAGACAGCACCCAAGGTCAGGATCAAACCCAGAGGTCTCTGGCGCTATGAAGCAGCGACTCTACCAGTTAGGCCACTGTGCTGCTCTTTGAAAGAATGGGTCGACTGGGCATGTATTCCCTGGAATTTAGAAGGATGAGAGGGAATCTTATAGAAACATATAAAATTCTTAAAGGATTGGACAGGCTAGATGCAGGAAAAATGTCCCCGATGTTGGGGGAATCAGGGGTCACAATTTAAGAACAAGGGGAAGACCATTTAGGACTGAGATGAGGAAAATTGTCTTCACACAGAGAGTTGTGAATCTGTGGAATTCTCTGCCACAGAAGGCCGTGGAGGCCAATTCACTGGATGATTTCAAGAGAGTTAGATTTAGCTCCTAGGGCTAAAGGAATCAAGGGATATGCGGAAAAAGCAGGAATGGGGTACTGATTTTAGATGATCAGCCCTGATCATATTGAATGGCGGTGCTGGCTCGAAGGGCCGAATAGCCTACTCCTGCAGCTATTTTTCTATGTTTCTATGTCCCACTGAGTTACTCCAGCATTTTGTGTCGATCTTAATTTTACTGATGTTTGGTTTCCACAGGTAGTGACACCTGGAGTTGGCGAGCACCCTCTTCAGTATAACTACACATTCTGGTACTCCAGACGTACACCAAGCAGACCAGCTAACACCCAGAGCTATGAACAGAACATTAAACAGATTGGTACCGTCGCCTCAGTAAGTCAATTAAAACAATAATCAAAACTGTGGTTTATTTTTATGTAAATAAGGCAGAGCGTTCAATAACCGGTTTATTTTTGTGTAAATAAGACAAAGTATTGAATAATCACAGGGAGTGGACACCAACATTAACTTTTAATGAACTTTGTAATAAAAGTTTATGTAAATCTGATTGCATTAGGTTAAATTTCTAACACTATTTTCCTGCCCCCGCTGAGTACAAATCTACAGACGGATTAGCAGCAAGTACTGATCTAATTCTCCGAACAGTCTCACAATGTACTGAAGTGCAGTTAATGCTATGTCATAACGATGCAATTACTAAACTGGGGTCAGTTGTTTGCGATGCCTTTATTGCCTGTTGAGTTTCACAATCTGGGCTCTTGCAAGAATGTTTAAAATGAGAATTTACAGAGTAAAGTTCATTCTGAAACAGATGAAAATATTGGACACTATAAAACAGATAAAAATGTGCAAACAGCTTACTTTGGTTAATCCCCGGTGTCTTAATTTATAGGCAAACGTGGTATTAATTGCTGAGAGAAATTAATTAATTTCCTGACAAAAAAATACCTGATCCTTCTGCTTGGTAAAGAGTTTATTAGAAAGGAGCCTCAGAGGGCGGTGGAGGCCGGTTCTCTGGATACTTTCAAGAGAGAGCTAGATAGGGCTCTTAAAGATAGCGGAGTCAGGGCATATGGGGAGAAGGCAGGAACGGGGTACTGATTGTGGATGATCAGCCATGATCACATTGAATGGCCTATTCCTGCACCTATTGTCTATTGAGTCTGGCAATCCAAAACCTAATTTTATTTTCATGACAAGTTGTAATTGGCAGACCATTTGTATACAAGGGTCCCAAGGTATAGAGCGTTTTGTAGTGAGTGAGGATATGTTGTGTGAGGGATAAGAGTGTATGAGATTCCTATCAACAGCATTCTTATGTATTAACAAGGCACTGCAGGTGCAGGTCTAACAAAGAAAATCCATGGGCTTAACAGTTCTTTATCCATTTTTGGGCTCACACCGGTTTTTTCATTTCTAAACTCCCTACAGACAGCACCCGCAGTCAGGATCGAACCCAGGTCTCTGGCGATGTAAGGCAGCAACTCTACCGTTGTGCCTCCCTGCCGTTATTCCAGCATTTTGTGGCATTCATATGTTTATTAGTCAGAGAGTTGTTTGTCATGATGAGAACAGCTGTGGAAAAAGGAGGGGTATTTGTTGAGCTACATTGTCTCCCATATTAACGGCACACGTTCCACAATGACAGCCATGCCTTTGGGTGTCTAATGCCTAAAACCCAGATTCTTACTCCTAAACTTTTTAGTCCCGCTCTCTCTTGTAATAATATGTTTCGATAACACAACATAGACATACTTCAGTCGATGAATTGGTAAATCGGTCTTCGATCTTCCTCTTCCAGGTGGAACAATTCTGGAGGTTCTACAGCCACTTGGTGCGGCCAGGTGACCTGACAGGACATAGTGATTTCCACCTCTTCAAGGAAGGGATCAAACCCATGTGGGAGGTGAGTGGAGAGTTAAATATTTGGTTTGACCTCTTGGCTTTAACCTATTGGTACCCAAAACCAAAAACGTTCAACAAAAACTAATTAGTTTATCTCATTGCAGGATGAAGCCAACAAGAATGGTGGCAAATGGATAATACGATTGCGCAAAGGCCTGGCATCCCGATTCTGGGAAAATATCATCCTAGCCATGTTGGGAGAGCAATTTATGGTTGGAGAGGAAATCTGTGGAGTTGTGGTATCCATCCGATTTCAAGTATGTCATTGCTAGGAAACGTTTAGAGGTGCTTCAGAAAGCATGAAGGAGCAGATGCAAAAATGTTCTTTTTTTTGTTTTTGGTTCATTCTCTTGTTGAAAATGGCACGAAAATTCCCTCTTTAACTTTCTCTTGCAGGAGGATATAATTTCGGTATGGAACAAAACTGCTTGTGATCAAGCAACCACTGCTAGGATACGTGACACACTGCGCCGTGTGTTGAATCTACCACCAAGCACCATTATGGAGTATAAGACACACACGGACAGTATCAAGTAAGATTGGCTCGCAATGATTTCTTACTGTGAATTGAATGGCTGAATGGTGCTTGAGTCAAAGATGTCTCAGAGAGGCTGCAAGTTACTGAACCGGGGAGAATACAGGGCCAGAGATTATGCTACATATTGGAATCAACAACATAATTAGGAGAAGCGATGAGGTCCTGAACAATGAGCTTAGGGAGCTAGGTAGCTGTTTAAAGAGCAGGACGTCAACGTTTGTAGTCTCTCGGTTGTTTCTGATGCCATAAGGTGGTGAGAAAAGGAAAGGAAGGATCAATCAGAGGAATGCATGGCTGAAGGGATAGTACAGGGGAATGGACGGTTGGTTCCATTCAGAAGGTAGACACAAAACGCTGGAGTAACTCAGCGGGTCAGGCAGCATCTCTGGAGAGAAGGAATGGGTGACGTTTCGGGTCCCGAAAAGTCACCCATTCCTTCTCTCCAGAGATGCTGCCTGTCCCGCTGAGTTACTCCAGCGTTTTGTGTCTTATTTTCGATTTAAACCAGCACCTGCAGTTCTTTCCTACACATGGTTCCATTCAGATCTCTTCCGTAAAAGGTGCGACCTGTAGAGGAGGGACATGTTACACCTGCAACAAAACAGGACTAACATTACAATAGGGAGGTTTGCTTTCGTTTCTTCTTCTTTGCGTTTGAGGCAGCAGAGGTTGTGTAACGCCCTCCAGGGGCTGTAGCCAGTGTGGGGAAGATCATACTAAATTACCAGGGCAGTGCTCAGAGTAGATGTTCAGATAACAAAAAGGTTGGGTTTCTTTATTGCGGGTGTATAACAGGGAGAGGCAGATATGTCACCCGGAGGAGATGAAGTTTGTAATCAGAGTAGGCAGAACAGGCAGGTAAATGCACTTTAGGGGAATAGAAAGTTAAATTGCATCTATTTTGAGGCAAGGACTCTTAACTAATAAGGTAGATAACATGAAAGTACAACTGGGGTTATGATGTTGTTGTCATCACCAAGATATGGTTGAAGGAGCGACAACACGGGCTTTTGATGGAGGGCGTGTCAGTGGAGCAGCTTTTTGGAGATACTGACTATAATATATATTTCAAAGTGGTTATGGAAAAGATTTGGATAAACCGGGAATAACGATCTAAATTCGGGGAAGGCCAATTTCACTAAAGGAAGACATGATGTGAACAGTAGATTGGGAGCATCTGTTTGCAGGCAAGTCTACACATTTGAGTGGGAAGCATTCAAAGGAGAAATAGCCCAACGCATTCCTGTAAGACTGAAAGCCAAGGGTCAGAAGCTCAGGGAAACCTGGATGTCAAGGGATATCAAGGGTTGGTTAAAGAGAATAAAAGCAAGCATTTGGCAAGTTAGGGGAGGCCCATCAAAAGTATTACAAATAGTATAAGCTTAGAAAAGAATATTAGTAATGTAAAGAGGGGTCATGAAATGTTACTGGCAGACAAAGTCTGTCAAGGTACTGTCAGCGCTGTAGGTGGCTGCTATTTGTATACATTGTGTATTCAAGCAAAGAATCTCACTATGCCTAGTCACATATGACAATAAAATATTCCTAAATTAAGGTTAATATAATATTTAATGTATATTAAGGAGAAAACATAACCACGGAAAAAGTAGGTCCCATTGGGGACAATGTGGGCAACCTGTCCATGGGCCCAGAAGGTAGAGATGAGATCTTAAATGACAACAGGCAGTCCCCAGGTTATGAAAGGGTTCCATTCTGAACTGTTCGTAACCTGAATCTAGCGTAGGTCAGAAATGAACAAAAACATTGTGTGGGAGAGGATGACAGAACCAGCTGGGATGGGAGAGCAAGCAGGCACAGGAAGAGGGTCTGCCAGTGGGCCTCACTGACTCGGTGAGTGTGTGAGTGCTCAGCACTCCCAGCTCTGCTTGGCGAGACCCAGCCACCAGATGTGATTCTGGTGCAAGTCTCCATGAATAAAGAGTATGTACTCAATGCCTTACCAGGCTAAAGGTGGATAAATCCCCAGGGCCGGATGAGATTTATTTCAGTCTTCAAAGGGAGACATGCTGCAGCTCTGGCTGAGGTTTTTAAATCTTCGCTGTCCACAAATAGGGTACCGGATGACTGGGGGATAGCAAATATGGTGCCTATTTTCAAGCAGGGCAGCAGGGAAAACCCTGGCAATTGCAGGCCTGAAACCCTGATATCGGTAGTGTGAAACCTATTTGGAAAAATTCTGAGGGACAGATTTAATGATCGCTTGGAAAGGCAGGAACTAATTCAAGATAGCCCGCGTGATTTTGTCAAGTCAGATCTTGTCTGACCAAACTGATTGAGTTTTTCGAGGAAGTAATAAGGTATATTGATGTGGGCAGTACAGATTATGTGATTTACATGGCCTTCAATAAGGGCTTCAACAAGGTCCCATGCTGTTTTGTATGTCCTTACATAATCAACACCAGTGCAAGAGATTCTACATACTGAGCCTTGAGGTTACATTTTAAAACAGGGGTTGACAACCTTGTTCTGCATAGGGGCCGCGTGGCATGTCTGAGCGGATGGCAGGCCGCATCTACCAAGTGTTCACATAGATCCCGCCCTTTCGAGGACGCCACCCGGAGCACTGGACCCTAGTTACGGGCGCTCACGAACACGGCATACCTACGGACCATTGCCTTGGCTCTGTCCTGAAGGCAGTGGCTCAAGATTCAAGAGAGTTTATTGTCATGTTTCCCAGATAGGACAATGAAATTCTTGCTTTGTTTCAGCACAACAGAATATAGAAGGCATGAATACAGAACAGATCAGTGTGTCCATATACCATTATATAAATACATACACACATGAATAAATAAAACAGATAAAGTGCAAATAAACAAATAAAGGGCTATTAATGTTCAGAGTTTTGTTTGAGTTGAGTTTAATAGCCTGAAGGCTGTGGGGAAGAAGCTGTTTCTGAACCTGGACGTTGCAGTCTTCAGGCTCCTGTACCTTCTACCTGAAGGTAACGGGGAGATGAGTGTGTGGCCAGGATGGTGTGGGTCCTTGATGGTGTGGGTCCTTGATGATGGTGTGGGTCCTTGATGATGCTGCCAGCCCTTTTGAGGCAGCGACTGCGATAGATCCCCTCGATGGTAAGGAAGTCAGAGCCGATGATGGACTGGGCAGTGTTTACTACTTTTTGTATCTCAAATACTCACACTCACTCATCCCCGGCCTATTGACATCCCCGATCCTGACAGTGAAGCCTAGACACAGAAGGTGCGCGGCCGTGCCGGCGGCTTTGCGCGAGATGCGGTACAGCCAGAGCTCGGCGCTCGCCGGCTCCACAAGTGCGGCCGCCAGCGCAGGCCTCCTTGCGTCCTTGCATCACCGCACCTGGGCGCCTCGGGCCCGGGAGGTACCGGAGATGAAGGAAGTCTGCGGGCCGGATGATTTCGGGTTGCGGGCCACATTCGGCCTGGGGGCCGTAGATTGCCGACCCCTGTTTTAAAACATATCACCTTTGAACATCATCACCTAACTAAATAAATGTTATTTTACACAGCTCTGACAAGATCTAATGAAATTAAGTTCAGTCCATTTTTAATTATCGTTAGCTTGTTTGGATAATTTGTTATTGAACTAACTGATTCTCCCCATCATCATCTGACTATAATTCTCTATTGACTTCAGTTATTCTTTATGTTGTGCTAGATTACTTTTGCCCACCTAGTATCGGAGTTCCAAGCTCACCAGCCACTCAATGAGCATTCCCTCCTAGTTTTCAGTGGTGGTATTTACTGAGTAATTTTATCCAGCTTCCTGCCCAATCTCTTCACACTGACTCACTCTTATGTGAGGTGTTGCTGCTCGTCCCTGTTGGTGTACTCTGATCTATCTTGGCCATCTCATCTGCCCTCGCCATTGCCTTTACTCCTGTTACTATGCTTCACTCATCGGTCTCACTCTACAAACTCTCCTATTAAACCAGCCATTGTGTCTTTGTTCCTTTTTTTATTTCAGGGACAATTCAAGCTTTCGAAACACAAAAATCACAGTGTGATGTAGACTTCCATGGAGCACTTGCCTCCGTGCGGCAAGGCAAGAGTTGGAGCACCAAAACACAAAGAAAAATGGATTGGTGTTGGATTCTCTCATTTTATCGTTATTTATTGCCCATCTAAACAGAAACCATTTTGTTTCTGTAGTTTTTTTAAAATTCCCTTTTTGAACACTGCAGTTAATCATGCAACTGTAAGCTGGTATCTTGTCGTGGTCTAAGAGCATCTTCTTTTCCCAGTAAGCAGACTGACTTTATCTCTACTGCTAAGTCCACAGTGGCAGGTACTGACCTCACGCCTTGCCTCAAGATCTGAATGGATTTGTTATCTTAAACCTTCAGTTTCAGGTCAGAACCTTTATTGTGTTGAGAGCTATCTGTTTGAAATCCATTCTCTGTGATATAGTAGAACTGAAATGCATATGATTTAAAGAATATATAATTTTGAAGTGCAGGAAACTGCTCAAGACAAGTAACATAGCAAGGAAGTTTAATGTGTTAGTATTAAACATCTTAGTTTTGCAGAGGAGCTAACATGTTTAAAATAAATACGTTAATGTTAACATATTGTACAGAGGGTTATTACCAAATTAAGCCTTAGTTCCAACAAAACAATCTTAATGCAAGTAATCCCCAAAAATACTGATATAATTCTTGTCACAATAAATAATTGTTACATTTCTCACAAAATAATGCTCGTCTTTCACAGATTTTTCACCCCTTCTGACTCAGTTTGATATTTGACAAGAGCTATTTTATTTATCTGCAAAGAAGGGCAATGTTGTCAAAAGCAGTATTTATTTCCCAACTTCCTATGACAACTTACCGCTGGACTTCAAACTGCACTGGTGTCATTCTTGAGTTGGCTCCAATTCAAAAAGGGTTTGGAAATGAAGGTATTCCTATGATATTGCTTCACCTACTTTTGTCAATGTAATCTTGGAAATCTTACTGCATCCGGTTATTTACATTGTATAATCAGTAGCCAAAGGTGGAAAGAGTATATTGGGGTACTATTGTTGCTAACCGCATTATCCCATACGGTTTTATATTGCAGTCACACCGTTAAAGACAAGTGATGTGTAAACCATATCTGTCATAAGGGTGAGGAGATTAATCATCGATGAGAATATTTGAAACTCTGTCCTGCATTCAGAGAATTGATAGAATCATATGAATTTTCATCATGATACGATGCGATAGAACTTTATTTATCTCAAGAGGGAAATTGGTCTGCTAACAGCCAAAAAACACAAGATACGTGAAACATGAAATTAAAATAATAAGTGGAAAGTCTAGGATTGGGGAGGGGGGGTGGGAAGGGGTAGCCAGGGTAGTCAGTCTACCCCATGACAGAAGTGGAAGGAGTTGTACGGTTTGGCAGCCACAGGGGAAAAAGGATATTGTGTTGTGTTCTGTGCTGCATCTTGGTGGAACCAGTCTGTTTCTGAAGGTGCTCCTCGGGTTGACCAGTGTGTCATGGAGGGGGGGGGGGGGGGGGTGAGCAGAATTTGGGTCTTCAGGTCCAAGCTAGCGGAGAAACGCTCTGTCGTGATCGCATTTTCCCCAGGTCTGCAGTCTTGAAGGTGGCAGCACCTTACATGCTCTTTCAAGGACAACTCATATCTGATCAGGGCTTCGCTCTTTTGGGGTGCCAATTTCTGGACCCCACCTGCCGGGTGACCCGATTTCCTCCTCAGCTCCACCTTGTTCTTCTACCAGTTTAGAGCGTGCCACTTGGATGCAGATAGCTCTTAAGGGCCTGTCCCACCAGCATGCAACTCCATGCGATGAGCGCACCCTAACGTGGTCGCTTGAGCCCCGCCCGGCGTCGCGGGGGCCGGTCCCACTTCGATCGCCGGAGCTGTGCGGAATTGTGCGGAGTTCGTCCCGACGTCGCGCGGGTCTGCGAAAAACTGACTATGTTCAAAAATTCCGCACGGCAACAGCTTGTCGGCTCGCTGTCGCCTCGACGCATTACGCACCGCCTTGACATCGTGCCTCCGTGAACCTATCTGTAGGTGCCTCTGTGACCCTCTCTGTGTGTGACTCCGTGGCCCTCTCTGTGTGTGCCTCTGTGCCCCTCTCTGTCCTGGCGAACTTACCTTTAAGACTTCGCTCCAAATTCGCCTCACTTTGCGCCGCGTTGCGCCATTCACCCGACCTCCGCGCGGCCCCTGCTGCCGGTTTGGTCGCGCTTGCCGCATGCAGGCGCATGCTGGTGGGACGGACCCTGTACGGGGATCACCCGACCATAAGAAGGTTCCAACAACTTGCTTTACCTCAAGGTAACTTTTCTGGGAACATCCTGAACTGAGTCATAGATACATACAATGAAAACAGGCCTATCGGCCGACACTGACCAACAAACCCCATCTCCACTAGTCCTACCTGCCTGCATTTGGCCTGTCCCCCCCAAAACTATGCTACCCATTTACCTGTCTAAATGTTTCTTAAAAGTTGTAATTGTACCTGCCGCAACTACCTCATCCAGCAGCTCATTCCATACAGCAACCACGATCTAAGTGAAAAGGTTGTACTTCAGTTCCTGTTAAATCTTTTCCCTCTCACCTTAAACCTATGTCCTCTGGTTCTTGGTTCCCCTACTATGGGTAAAATACTCTGCATCCAACCTGTATATTCCCCTGATGATTATATACACCTCTATAAGATCACCCCTCAACCTCCTGAGCTCCAAGGAATGAGGTTGCAGCTTGTCCAATCTCTCACTATAGCTCATGGGCTATCATGCATCCTGGACAGTTTGGGAAACAATGTAAGTGCTCTGTTGCTGTTTTAATATTTTAAATCAAAAGAAAACACAAAATCATTTACAAATTAGGATACAGTGAAAGCTATCTCTCCACAATCCTATTAAACAGTCCCTGGACAGGTACAAGTTTGGTGAAGGGCCCGTTCCACTTACGACTGATTTTTTTTCGGCGGGTACCCATCATAGTCACAGCAGGCCGCCGAAAATTTTCACCATTGAAAATCCAGGGGCGACTGGAAAAAGGTACGACTCTTTGGGCGACTACTCACGACCATATAGGCTTCGCCCCGCCTGTTTGGTCGTGAGCAGTCGCCCAAAGTGTCGTACCTTTTTCTGGTCGCCGCTGGATTTTGAACATGTTGAAAATTTTCGGCGACCTGCTGCGACGATGACAGGTGCCGGCAGTCGCCGAAAAAGTCGCGCAAGTGGGACGGGCCCTTTAAATTACAGAAAAAAGCTCCTCCGACATCGTTCCATCAAATGCTCTTGGTGTTAGTATAGCACAGGTTAGACACAGAAACACTCTCGGCATCTCACCGTATGTGACCATAACTCAACTCGACTTGATTAGATTCCAAATAACAAGTGACTCAGAAATGTCTTCATCCACCCTCCCTTATTTTTGGAAAGTATTTACTATCAATACTGTCTAGTCATGGACCCCGTTGTCATCACAGTCATAGCAGTAAAACTGTGATTGCATTGGAAAGGGTGTAGAAAAGATTTTAGGACATAAAAAAATTACTTGGATGTCTATAGATCGAGTCAGAGATACTGTGTGGAAACAGGCCCAGCTACACTAGTCCCACCTGCCTGCGTTTGGTCTATATCCCTCCAAACTTGTCCTGTCCATGTACCTGTCTCACTGTTTCTTAAACGTTGGGATAGTCCCTGCCTCAACTACCTCCTCTGGCAGCTTGTTCCATACACCCACCACCCTTTGTTTGTAAAAAGTTACCGCTCAGATTCCTATTCAATCTTTTCCCCTTCACCTTGAACCTATGTCCTCTGGTCCTCAGTACCCCTACTCTGGGCAAGAGATTCTGTGCATCTAACCGATCTATTCCTCTCATGGCTTTATACACCTCTATAATATCACCCCTCACCATCCTACGCTCCAAGGAATACAGACCCAGCCTGCTCAACTTCTCCCTGTAGCTCAGGCTCTCTAGTCCTGGCAACATCCTCGTAAATCTTTTCTGAGCCTTTTCAAGCTTGACAATATCTTGACGATACCCATGACCCAAAACATCACCTGTCCATTCCCAGCTGCTGCTTAACCCACAGAACTCTGTATTTTGACTAATGCTGGAAGTTGATGGTTTAAAGCTGGGTAGCTCTCCCTCAACCTGCCCAGACACGATGGGCTGATTGGCTTACTTCACTATCATATGTTTTCTTGGGTTCTGATTCTAGTTTTATCTGTTGAGTTTTCTTTTGTTTCTTCAATGGGTTGTCTATAGGCAATAACTTCTGTATATCAGCAGAAAGCATTGTCTGAAAGTATGAAACTTATCTTGTACTAACTATGGCCAGTGACAGCACATACTATAACCATATAACAATTACAGCACGGAAACAGGCCTTCTTGGCCCTTCCAGTCCGTGCCGACCATTTATTTTCCCCTAGTCCCATCTACCTGCACTCAGACCATACCCCTCCATTCCCTTCCCGTCCATACACCTATCCACTTTTCTTTTAAATGTTAAAATCGATCCTGCCTCCACCACTTCTGCAGGAAGATCATTCCACACAGCCACCACTCTCTGAGTAAAGAAGTTCCCCCTCATGTTACCCCTAAACTTCTGTCCCTTAAACTTCTATAGGCAATAACTTCTGTATATCAGCAGAAAGCATTGTCTGAAAGTATGAAACTTATCTTGTACTAACTATGGCCAGTGACAGCACATACTATAACCATATAACCATATTCAACACCATGTTGATAATGGAGTCTTGGCAATGGTTCAGGTGTTACATAGAAATATAGAAAATAGGTGCAGGAGTAGGCCATTCGGCCCTTCGAGCCTGCACCACCATTCAATATGATCATGGCTGATCATCCAACTCAGTATCCCGTACCAGCCTTCTCTCCATACCCCCTGATCCCCTTAGACACAAGGGCCACATCTAACTCCCTCTTAAATATAGCCAATAAACTGGCCTCAACTACCTTCTGTGGCAGAGAATTCCAGAGATTCGCCACTCTCTGTGTGAAAAATGTTTTTCTCATCTCGGTCCTAAAAGACTTCCCCCTTATCCTTAAACTGTGACCCCTTATTCTGGACTTACCCAACATCGGGAACAATCTTACTGCATCTAGCCTGTCCAACCCCTTAAGAATTTTGTAAGTTTCTATAAGATCCTCCCTCAATCTTCTAAATTCTAGCAAGTACAAGCCGAGTCTATCCAGTCTTTCTTCATATGAAAGTCCTGACATCCCAGGAATCAGTCTGGTTTTCAGTGTTGATATTTACATTCTCCTGTTTGAAATGGGTTTTCCTTGTCAGCTTGGAGCCTTTGTTATCTGCTACGCCAGCCCAAGCTTGATGAATCTTAGGTCTTAGGACACTTCATTTGGGAAGATTTGTAAATCGAGCTGTACATTAGTATTGTCAATAATGTCCCCATAAGAAGGTTCCAACAACTTGCTTTACCTCAAGGTAACTTTTCTGGGAACATCCTGAACTGAGTCATAGATACATACAATGAAAACAGGCCTATCGGCCGACACTGACCAACAAACCCCATCTCCACTAGTCCTACCTGCCTGCATTTGGCCTGTCCCCCCCAAAACTATGCTACCCATTTACCTGTCTAAATGTTTCTTAAAAGTTGTAATTGTACCTGCCGCAACTACCTCATCCAGCAGCTCATTCCATACAGCAACCACGCTCTAAGTGAAAAGGTTGTACTTCAGTTCCTGTTAAATCTTTTCCCACTCACCTTAAACCTATGTCCTCTGGTTCTTGATTCCCCTACAATGCGTAAAAGACTCTGCATCCAACCTGTATATTCCCCTGATGATTATATACACCTCTGTAAGATCACCCCTCAACCTCCTGAGCTCCAAGGAATGAGGTTGCAGCTTGTCCAATCTGTCACTATAGCTCATGGGCTATCATGCATCCTGGACAGTTTGGGAAACAATGTAAGTGCTCTGTTGCTGTTTTAATATTTTAAATCAAAAGAAAACACAAAATCATTTACAAATTAAGATACCGTGAAAGCTATCTCTACACAATCCTATTAAACAGTCCCTGGACAGGTACAAGTTTGGTGAAGGGATAGTTCCACTTACGACTGATTTTTTTTCGGCGGGTACCCATCATAGTCACAGCAGGCCGCCGAAAATTTTCACCATTGAAAATCCAGGGGCGACTGGAAAAAGGTACGACTCTTTGGGCGACTACTCACAACCATATAGGCTTCGCCCCGCCTGTTTGGTCGTGAGCAGTCGCCCAAAGTGTCGTACCTTTTTCTGGTCGCCGCTGGATTTTGAACATGTTGAAAATTTTCGGCGACCTGCTGCGACGATGACAGGTGCCGGTAGTCGCCGAAAAAGTCACGCAAGTGGGACGGGCCCTTTAAATTACAGAAAAAAGCTCCTCCGACATCGTTCCATCAAATGCTCTTGGTGTTAGTATAGCACAGGTTAGACACAGAAACACTCTCGGCATCTCACCGTATGTGACCATAACTCAACTCGACTTGATTAGATTCCAAATAACAAGTGACTCAGAAATGTCTTCATCCACCCTCCCTTATTTTTGGAAAGTATTTACTATCAATACTGTCTAGTCATGGACCCTGTTGTCATCACAGTCATAGCAGTAAAACTGTGATTTCATTGGAAAGGGTGTAGAAAATATTTTAGGACATAAAAAAATTACTTGGATGTCTATAGATCGAGTCATAGAGAGATACAGTATGGAAACAGGCCCAGCTGCACTGGTCCCACCTGCCTGAGTTTGGTCCATATCCCTCCAAACCTGTCCTGTCCATGTACCTGTCTCACTGTTTCTTAAACGTTGGGATAGTCCCTGCCTCAACTACCTCCTCTGGCAGCTTGTTCCATACACCCACCACCCTTTGTTTGGAAAAAGTTACCGCTCAGATTCCTATTAAATCTTTTCCCCTTCACCTTGAACCTATGTCCTCTGGTCCTCAGTTCCCCTACTCTGGGCAAGAGATTCTGTGCATCTAACCGATCTATTCCTCTCATGGCTTTATACACCTCTATAATATCACCCCTCACCATCCTACGCTCCAAGGAATACAGACCCAGCCTGCTCAACTTCACCCTGTAGCTCAGGCTCTCTAGTCCTGGCAACATCCTCGTAAATCTTTTCTGAGCCTTTTCAAGCTTGACAATATCTTGACGATACCCATGACCCAAAACATCACCTGTCCATTCCCAGCTGCTGCTTAACCCACAGAACTCTGTAATTTGACTAATGCTGGAAGTTGGTTTGAAGCTTTGTAGCTCTCCCTCAACCTGCCCTGACACGATGGGCTCATTGGCCTACTTCACTATCATATGTTTTCTTGGGTTCTGATTCTAGTTTTATCTGTTGAGTTTTCTTTTGTTTCTTCAATGGGCTGTCTATAGGCAATAACTTCTGTACATCAGCAGAAAGCATTGTCTGAAAGTATGAAACTTATCTTGTACTAACTATGGTCAGTGACAGCACATACTATAAACCATATAACCATATAACAATTACAGCACGGAAACAGGCCTTCTCGGCCCTTCCAGTCCATGCCGACCATTTATTTTCCCCTAGTCCCATCTACCTGCACTCAGACCATACCCCTCCATTCCCTTCCCGTCCATATACCTATCCACTTTACTTTTAAATGTTAAAATCGATCCTGCCTCCACCACTTCAGCAGGAAGATCATTCCACACAGCCACCACTCTCTGAGTAAAGAAGTTCCCCCTCATGTTACCCCTAAACTTCTGTCCCTTAATTCTCATGTCATGCCCTCTTGTTTGAATCTTTCCTACCCTCAATGGGAAAAGCTTATCCACGTCAACTCTGTCTATCCCTTTCATCATATTAAAGACCTCAATCAAGTCCCCCCTTAACCTTCTGCGCTCCAAAGAATAAAGACCTAACTTGTTCAACCTTTCTCTGTAACTTAGTTGCTGGAATCCAGGCAACATTCTAGTAAATCTCCTCTGTACTCTGTCTAATTTGTTGACATCCTTCCTATAATTAGGCGACCAAAATTGTACACCATACTCCAGAATTGGTCTTACCAATGCCTTGTACAATTTTAACATTACTTCCCTACTAAGTTTCAATCCTGAGTTAATAAATGAACAAGTAAACCTGATGTGACAGCAGGAGAGCAAGCATGTTATATTTGCTTACTGACCACAACTAAAGCAGCATGAAAGGGAAGCAAGGTAGACAAAAATGCTGGTCGAGACCTGAAACTCCGCCTATTTCCTTTGCTCCATAGATGTTGCCTCTCCCGCTGAGTTTCTCCTTCATTTTTGTCTGTCTACGATTTTCCAGCATCTGCAGTTTCTTCTCAAACATGAGAGTACCCAAATGAAAAAAAACCTGTCCTCAGATTTTTTTTTCTGAAACGTGGATGAGGATGAAAAGGTTTCTTTTTTTTTAATGTTTTACGAATTAACCTGTTTGAAAGTGACCACGAGGCGGCTTGCAAATCACCCATTCTCCCTCCTCACCAACCCACAACAACGAATGTTGCCGAATAATGAGCTTAAAACATATCAAAGGAGAGGTAAGCCATCCTGTTATAGACAATAGGTGCAGGAGTAGGCAATTTGGCCCTTCGAGCCAGCCCCGCCATTCAATGTGATCATGGCTGACCATTCCCAATCAGTAACCCCGTTCCTGCCTTCTCCCCATATCCCCTGACTCCGTTATTTTTAAGAGCCCTATGTAGCTCTCTCTTGAAAGCATCCAGAGAACCGGCCTCCACCACCCTCTGAGGCAGAGAATTCCACAGACTCACCACTTTCTGTGAGAGTGTTATCTGGAGATTTACTTTCTAAAACCCAGTCTGGAAGCCTTGTCGCTTATGGCTGATGAACAGATGCAGGAGTTACTTATTTATTTTTAAATATTTTAAAACAGAATGCGAATCACGCAAAGGGCGATAGAATGAGCTGCCAGAGGAAATACGTTCGAGACAATAACAACGTTTAAGAGGCATTTGGACAGGTACATGGACAGGAAAGCTTTCAATGTATGTGGACCAAACGCAGGCAAATGGGACTAGCTGAGATGGGGAACTATAGTCGGTCGGCATGGACGAGGTTGGCGGAAGGGCTAGTTTCTGTGTTGCGTGACTCCATGCATCAAGATGTTTCTGGAGCTAAATTGGGATTAGGAAGGAGATGGGTGAAGTACTCTATTCTGGTGCATATTTCTTGGAGTCTCCAATGAAGGGGAAGTCTGGTGCTTGGTTGAAGTGCCCTGTGAGGAAGATTGTCACTGTGCCCATGGCGAAAAGAAGAAGGGCAATCCAGAAACAAGCCTTGTCAATTACTTTGCCAATCAGAATCCAGTTTTCGTTTTCCTAAACACACAACAAAAAAAAAATGTTTTTAGAGATACAGCACAGAAACAGGCCATTCGGCCCACCGCGTCCACACCGACCCGCACACACTAGGGACAACTTACACATACACCTAGCCAATTAACCTACATGCGTGCACGTCTTTGGAGTGTGGGAGGAAACCGAAGATCTCGGAGAAAATCCTTGCTGTCGGGGAGAACGTACAAACTCCGTACAGACAGAACCCGTAGTCGGGATCGGACCCGGGTCTCTGGCGCTGTAAGGCAGCAACTCGACCGCTGTGCCACCTTATTGTAAGCTCAACAGCACTATGAAATTTGCCTCCATTTATTGACTGATCTCAACTTTGTAAATATATTGTTCCCATTTAATGGAAAATAGATCCATGCATGCTTACGCATTGATTCAGATTCCCCTCAAGTAGTCAGACGTTAAATAGTGAGTGGAGCACATTACTGTCAGACCTTAAGCCAAGGGCTTGAAGGAAGGACACAAAGTGCTGGAGTAACTCAGCAGGTCAACTGCGTTTCTGGAGAACATGGATAAGTGATGTGTGGAAGGAACTGCAGATGCTGGTCTGCACAGAATATTGATACACTCAGCATTTTGTGTCTATGCTATGGATCGGTGATGTTTCGGCTCAAGACCTTCAGACTGATAGAAGAAAGGAGAGGCAGGACAAACCGTGGCAGGTAACAGGCGGACGCAGAGGAGGGGCATCACTTGATCAGGCAGACAGTCGGAACAAGGGCCAGAGATATAAGCAGAAGTAGTGAGATGGTTGAGGGGTTGCGAATTGTGAATCTAGAGGAAGGATGGTAGCAGGTGGGGAAGGGAGAAATAGGTGTGAGTCTAATTGGAGGGGGAGAAAGGAGGGAGGGGGTTGGGTGGGTGGGGGTTAGTAGGGTGTTACCTAAAATTTGAAAATCCAATGTTCATACCATTGGGTTGGAAGTTACCCAAGCGGAATATGAGGTCCTGTTCCTCCAGTTTGCATGTGGACCTACTCTGGCAATGGCAGAGACCCAGGACAGTTCATTATATCCTCTAATGGACAGTTCAGTATATCCTCTATCCAGGCCTTTTACTATTCACTGGGGAGTCCTTCTACCTTTCCCTCTCAACCCCATTCTCCTGCCTTCTCCCCATAACCTTTGATACCCTTACAAATTGAGATCCTGTCAGTCTCCGCTTTAAAAATAGAAAAGAGGTGCAGGAGTAGGCCATTCGGCCCTTCGAGCCAGCACCGCCATTCAATGTGATCATGGCTAATCATCCACAATCAGTATCCGGTTCCTGCCTTCTCCCCATATCCCTTGACTCCGCTATCTTTAAGAGCTCTATCCAACTCTCTTGAAAGCATCCAGAGAACCGGTATCCACTGCCTTCTGAGGCAGAGAATTCCACAGACTCACAACTCTCTGTGTTAAAACGTTTTTCCCCATCTCCGTTCTAAATGGCTTACCCCTTATTCTTAAATACCATTTGACTTGGCCTCCACAGCCGTCTGTGCAATTAATCCCACAGATTCAACACCCTCTGACTAAAGAAAATCGTCCTCATCCCCTTTCCAAAGCTACGTCCTTTTAGTCTGAGACTGCGCCCTCTGTTTCTAGATTCTCCCACCAGTGTAAACATCCTCTCCACACCCACTCTCTCCACGTCCTTCACTATTTGTTTAGCTTCAATGAGGTCCGCTTACATCCTAAACTCCAGGGAGTTCAGGGCAAGAGCCGTCAGCACTCGGCCAGCATCAATAGACAATAGGTGCAGGAGTAGGCCATTCGGCCCTTCGAGCCAGCACCGCCATTCAATGTGATCATGGCTGATCATCCCCAATCAGTACCCTGTTCCTGCCTTCTCCCCATATCTCCTTCTCCCGGCCTCCACGCCCTCTGAGGCAGAGAATTCCACAGCCACACAACTCTCTGTGTGAAGAAGTGTTTCCTCATTACTCCTTATTCTTAAACTGTGGCCCCTGGTTCTGGACTCCCCCAACATCGGAAACATGTTTCCTGCCTCTAGCGTGTCCAAACCCTTAATAATCTGATGTTCCAATAAGATCCCCTCTCATCCTTCTAAACTCCAGAGCATATATCACACTCAGAACATAAGCCTGGACTTTGCTTCCTTATGTCTGGAGAGGAACTTGTCCCACAATTACACAGTTACATTGGAGTGACACTTCCACGTCCATGCGCATACTCACAGAGCCAAAATCATTCTGTTCTTTGCTACTTTTGGCAATAAAGTTGCAGGCATCAACACAGGATTTTATCTCTGGGGAGAAGTGTGCCAAATTTTTGTAGAGGTCAACTGTTGTTCCAATATCGATATCTGTGTTGGAGAGATTTAGAAATATAAGCATCATTAGAGTCTTAGAGTAATATAGCGTGGAAACAGGCTCTTCAGCACAACTTGCCCACGCAAGTTGGGTTGCTCTTTGACAGAGACCTCCCCCTCGACCTTACCACCATGGGTGGCTCTACCAGGAGCATAGCTCCAGACGGCATCACTCTCAGGATCTCAGGCCCACACAATATAATCAGATCAACAAATATTTGAGAAGAGTGTTGGCTGAATAATTGAATGACATCCAAACCCATGAACCTCTCACCTGCTATCGCCCTGTTTATTCTCTTTAAACCGTGTCTGTCTCTCTGTTGTTCAAACATCAGCTCACTCCTTGGCTTCTTGACAATGTATTCCTCCGCTTTGATCATGATCCCGAAGGAACTTCTGCGTCTCGGCTGGGGCTTGTCCCAGGAATCCTCAGACGACTCTAAATGCATACCCAGGTACTGGGGCAGCAACTCCAAGAACACCTGTAACCATAGCATGAAGTTCTTTGACATTGATCTGACGATCAGAATTGTCCACACGCCACATTGACCACATTCAAAACCCTTCATGCGCCCAAATATCCTTGGCAATCTAATTTCCTCACATTCAGTCTTCTCTCTCAACATACGACACCGTGGCATGCTAAAGGGACTCTCCAACTTCCATTACCTAATTCACAACCTTTTTTACTCGTGGACATTTTTCATCACGCTAGAAAAAAAGCCCTGACCTACTTGATGCCACGAGTACCTACGACTAGCATCACGGCCTGCTACAACCTACCTACGGCCTCCTACGATCTACAACCTCGTGATGACCATGCTGCAAGTATGAGTCAAGGGCAAACTCGGCCGAGGTCGTGAAAGTGGGACAGGCCCTTAACTTTTTAAAATTTCAAAATATGCTTTATTTGAGAAATAAATATACACAACACATGATCCTTACAAAACTCCATCCGACATTCTCGAAGGCTATATATACATTCAATACTGCTTACACAAATTTATCCCCCCACCCTTGCCACTCATGTGGCCCACAGGCGTGGAATCCCTTCCCTTATTTTGAGGGGTGTCTCCACCACATCCTGCCCCCCATGTCCAGCAGCGGAAGGACCTTAGACTGTGGTCCTCCCCCACCGAGCCGTGGCATTGGCAGCGGAAGGACCCTAGACTGTGGTCCTCCCCACACAGAGTCTTGCCGTTGGTTGCACCGAGCTTTGAAACATCATCCGGATTAGTTTTGCTTCTGCCACTCCACCCCATGTCGGCCACATGGTAGACATCCCTTCCACCAAGTCGTCTCTGATCCGGAACGAGAACCAAGTTCTCCAGTCCAGATTTCTGCACCTCAGGAATATTTGGACAGATATATGGATAGGACAGGTTCAGAGGGATATGGGGCAAACGCAGGCACGTGGGACCTGTGTAGATGGGACATGCTGGTCGGTGTGGGCAAATTGGGCCAAAGGCCTGTTTCCATGCTGTATAACTCGTACTTGAGTTTGACTTGATTGTACTTATATATAAGTGGCGCATTGGTAGAGTTGCTGCCTTACAGCAAATGCAGCCCCCGAAGACCCGGGTTCGATCCCGACCACGGGTGCTGTCTGTACGGAGTTTGTACGTTCTCCCCGTGACCTGCGTGGGTTTTCACCGAGATCTTCGGTTTCCTCCCACACTCCAAAGACGTACAGGTACGTAGGTTAATTGGCTTGGCAAATGTAAAAAATGTCCCTAGTGGATGTAGGATAGTGTTAACATGCGGGGATTGCTGGTCCGCGCGGACTCGGTGGCCAAAGGGCCTGTTTCTGCGCTGTATCTCTAAACTATGTGTTTAAGAAAGAACTGCAGATGCTGGAATAATCGAAGGTAGACAACAATGCTGGAGAAACATCATCTATGGAGCGAAGGAATAGGCGACGTTTTGGGTCTGGTCTGTAGATGGGTCTCGACCCGAAACGTCGCCTGTTCCTTTGCTCCGTAGATGCTGCCTCACCCGCTGAATTTCTCCAGCATTTTTGTCCACCTTCTGAACTATATGTGATCTGTTTGGATAGCATACAAACCAAAGATTTTCATTGTACCTCACTACACGTGAAAGGAATGAACCTAAACCTAGCCTTTGCCGACAAATTGTGTCCTGCAACCCACACCCACGGTTGGGCCAAGGGTCCTTGTCACAATGAATCCAGAGACACAATGAACACTGATGGGCTTAAACGTTAAAAAAAACCCCACCTCTGATAATTCCATGGGGTATAATTTCAGGATCACTTACGTGTTTGATCTTCTTCGACAAGCCGTGGGTGTTGGGCGTCCTCAGGGAGACATTTAAGACGATAACGCAATTCATTACGATCAACGTTGATACGATCATCGTAAATATTAAATATCTGCAGTGAAACCAAGCGCACAGAGTCAGAGCTGCACAGCACGTAAACAGGCCCTTCGGCCCACCTAGGTATTTTCTGCTCTACATCGGCGAGACCAGGCTTGGCGATTGCTTCGCCCAACACCTCCGCACAGTTCACACTAACCAAGCTGATCTCCCGGTGGCTCAGCACTTCAACTCCCCCTCCCATTCCGAATCCGACCTTTCTGTCCTGGGCCTCCTCCATGGCAAGAGTGAGTCCCACTGCAAATCGGAGGAGCAGCACCTCATATTTCGCTTGGGTAATTTATACCCCAGCGGTGTGAACATTGACTTCTCCAATTTCAGGTAGTCCTTGCTTTCTCCCTCCTTCCCCTCCCCAGTTCTCCCACAGCCCACGGTCTCCACCTCTTCCTTTCTTCTTCCCACCACCACATCAGTCTGAAGAAGGGTCTCAACCCGAAACGTCACCCATTCCTTCGCTCCATAGATGCTGCCTCACCCGCTGAGTTTCTCCAACATTTTTGTCTACCTTTGGCCCACCTTGTCCATGTCGACCAAGATGGCGTACTGGGCTAGTCCCATTTGCTTGCATTTGTCCCGTGGTTCTCTAACCCTTTAAAAAGTCAGAATCGTAGCCGCGTCTATATCCTCCTCTGCCAACACACTCCAGTTAAGGGACTGCCCTATGAGTGAAAACGTTGCCCTGAAAATGTTGTCAATATTCATTACATTTAGCATAGCGTTCTGGGTCTGGCATGCCACAATTATTCACAATCTATATCAATGATCTGCTTGAGAAAATCAAGGGGAATGAGGTCTAAAGGGCCTGTCCCACTTAGGTGATTATTTACGGCACGGTAAGATGGCACCCGGGACCGACTGGGTTAGCACCCCAGTCCGTGTCTCTCGTGAGAAAATCACCCAATCACCTACGGAAAGACCTAATGAACCACCGTGGCCTAAAAATCCATCAGGTGAGAATGAAATGCTCGGAGGAGGAGGAAGAGGTGCAGCGCTCGCCTTGAACCTGGTGAGACGCAGGAGGAGCCTGGCCAGGACTCACCCCAGTTCCTCCACGCACTAGAGTCTCCCAAACCCTGCAGAGTAGTTACTAAGATGGCCGATCCGTGGGCGGTTGCTGCTGGGACGCAAGTCGGGGCCTGATCAACCCCGGCTGGGTCGCCTTGGCGAGGGTGTCCGATGTTGTGAGACCCGAAACACCCGATGACCCCAGGTCACATCACTGAGAACGCGTCCCAGCACATCTTGAAGGTGTATCCATCAAACCATTAGGACGTTCACCTTCGACAAAGTACGACCACATAGGCGACAACTGAAGTCAACCTATGTCCACCTGCGACAAGCTACGCCAAGCAACGATCCTGTCGGCGACATCTGAAGACAATTCAGTCACCGGTACCTGTCGTCGGTTGGCGCCGATGGAATTCACCAAAGTCAGCACCCGGCAACAACCAAAGTCACCTGGAGGGAGAGATAGGTCAGCCATCATGGAATGGCAGAGTAGACTTGATGGGCTGAATTGCCTAATTCTGCTCCTATCACTTATGAACTTATGAGAGAGGGGCTCGAAGTGGGACACCACAATTAACAGTATCTCTTTGTCTCATGACTCCCCGTTGGATTGCAACCTTGTCGTGGACGGGGAGCTTGTGTGTCTCAGTGACCCCCTAGAGCTATGCCAGCGAGAGATTCGTCTCCTGTTAGGGTCTCCCATGCTGGACAGGTCGAAGGGTAGAGGCGAGACGAAGAGCGATCCACTGGTCCTCCTAGTTGGAGGTTGAGCACAGGGCTAACAACCCTGTCTCGTAAAACAAATATGTGATGGAAACAGCAACTGAAGGAATCAACACTACTGGGTGTGATGGACTTCCAGGGCTATCGACAGATGCTAGGATGAATGTCAATGGTGAAAGAGAACCAGACAGCATCCCAAGAATAGCCCTGCACTGGACACCGGAAGGGAAAAGGAAAAGAGGGAGACCCAAAACTACCTGGCGTTGAACTGTAGAGGAGGAAATGAAAATAATGGACCTGACCTGGGGTAGTGTCCAGAAACTAGCCCAGAACAGACAGGAGTGGAGGACCCACGAACTTCTACATATGCGCAGTAGAGAGCATGCTGACTGGTTGCATCGTGGCTTGGTTCGGCAACTTGAGCGCCCAGGAGCAGAAAAGGCTGCAAAAAGTCGTAAGCACTGCCCAGTCCATCATCGGTTCTGACCTGCCTACCATCGAGGGGATCTATCGCAGTCGCTGCCTCAAAAAGGCCAGCAGCATCATCAAGGACCCACACCATCCTGGCCACACACTCATCTCTCCGCTGCCATCGGGTAGAAGGTACAGGAGCCTGAAATCTGCAACATCCAGGTTCAGGAACACTGGATTCACCTGCACCTCCTCCAACCTCATCTACTGCATCCGTTGCTCCAGATGCCAGCTGATCTACATCGGTGAGACCAAGCGGAGGCTGGGCGATCGTTTCGCCGAACACCTTCGCTCGGTCCGCAATAACCAACCCGACCTCCCGGTGGCTCAGCACTTCAACAGCCCCTCCCATTCCGTATCCGACCTCTCGGTCCTGGGCCTCCTCCACGGCCAGAGTGAGCAACACCGCAAGTTGGAGGAACAGCACCTCATATTCCGCTTGGGGAGTCTGCATCCTCTGGGCTTAAACATTGAATTTTCTCAATTCTGTTAACCCAGACTGCCCCCTCCCCCTCCCCACCTCTCCCTCAGCCCTCGGGCCCTGACATTCCTTCTCCATCTCCCCCCCCCCCCCCCCACCCAAGTCGCACTAGCTTCTCATTTTCACACCACAAACAGCTTACAATGGCCTGTTTCCTTTATCATCAATACTTTTTTGCATATCTTTCATTCATTGTTCTTTATCTCTCCACATCACTGTCTATATCTCTATTTTCCCTGATCCCTGACCAGTCTGAAGAAGGGTCTCGACCCGAAACGTCGCCTATCTCCTTCGCTCCTTAGATGCTGCTGCACCCGCTGAGTTTCTCCAGCTTTTTGTGTAACCCTATGAACTATAACAACCTATTGCACGTTATCTGTTTACTGATGCTTGTATATATATATTCTATGGTATATGGACACACTGATCCGATCTGTATGACTACAATATCCTGTTGTGCTGCAGCAATGCAAGAATTTCATTGTCCTATCTGGGACACATGACAATAAACTCTCTTCACTTGACTCGTTGCGGCCATACATGCCAGGAGGCATAATAGGCAGTAAGTTTGTCTCAGGTAAGCCATTTAGAACGGACTGGAGAGACACCACGGAAACGGGCCCTTCGGCCCACTGAGTCTGTGCCAGCCAGCGATCACCCCGTACACCAGCACTATCCTACACACTAGGGACAACTTACAATTTACAGAAGATAATTAACCTACAAACCTGCATGTCTTTGGAGTGGGGAAGGACACCGGAGCGCCTGGAGGAAACCCACATGGTCACAGGGAGAACGTACACATGCCTTTCATGACAGAAGGTACACAAAAATGCTGGAGAAACTCAGCGGGTGCAGCAGCATCTATGGAGCGAAGGAAATAGGCAACGTTTCGGGCCTATTTCTGCCTTTCATAACAAGCGGGTAAGCCATTTAGAACGGAGACGAGGAAACACTTTTTCTCACAGAGAGTTGTGAGTCTGTGGAATTCTCTGCCTCAGAGGGCGGTGGAGGCCGGTTCTCTGCTTACTTTCAAGAGAGAGCTAGATAGGGCTCTTAAAGATAGCAGAGTCAGGGGATATGGGGAGAAGGCAGGAATGGGGTACTGATTGGGGATGATCAGCCATGGTCACATTGAATGGCGGTGCTGGCTCGAAGGGCCGAATGGCCTACTCCTGCACCTATTGTCCATTGTCTAAGAGCGAAATCAAACCTGTGCATACACATAGTGGAGTCCTTCTTCCCCCTTAACACCGGTCAGCAGCTTCTAAATTTAGCAGTAGTGATCACCCATTTGTGGATGTATCGCATAGCTCTCTCACAGATTGGCATGGCAATACTTTACTGAGCTGACTGCACAAGAAAGAATTCCACTGTACATCTGTGCACGTGGTAATGAAGAACCATTGACCATTGAATTATCATTAACCAGCTTATAGGACTAAGCTGAGGATGACACTAATGGCCCTGCTGGGATCAGCTGCTCTTCTCCGGTGTGAGATAACATACACATGTTGATGTTATTAATAGATAGTTAAACGTTAGGCAATGGAAACTCTGCAGCTATCTTTCCCCAGTTTGCACTAACACCTGTAATAACAGCAGCTCGTAATCTCCAAAAGGGATATGTTATGGAAGGTAGACAAAAATGCTGGAGAAACTCAGCGGGTGAGGCAGCATCTATGGAGCGATGGAAATAGGCAACGTTTCGGGCCGAAACCCTTCTTCAGACTGATGTGAGGGTGGGTGGGGGGAAGAAGAAAGGAAGAGGTGGAGCCAGTGGGCTGAGGGAGAGCTGAGAAACTCGCCGGGTGAGGCAGCATCAATGGAGCGAAGAATGCCCCCCACCCTCACGTCAGTCTGAAGAAGGGTCACGTCCCGAAACGTCGCCTATTTCCTTCCCTCCATAGATGCTGCCTCACCCGCTGAGTTTCTCCAGCAATTTTGCCTACCTTGTGTTTCATTTAGGGTTGAGTAATAAGCAATGCCTCAGAGGACGGTGGAGGCGAAAAAGAAAGAATTGCATAAACACATTACTTCACCGTTGTGGTCAAGACCTTCACTGCTCCTAAAACATACACAATGGGTTTGCTGGCATTACGTTTAAACTATTGGATTAGTAACCGAGAACATGGTTGAATGATCCAGAGACACAATGGCAGCAGCTAGGGGAAATTTAACTATGTGACTATATACCTTCATAAGTTTTCACTTATATTGGTAATCGTGAACCAACGGCAATGTTATGAAAAACCCACCTGGATCGCAAATTCCCTTGGAGAGCACAATGCACAATCTGCCAATCAGACACATAGGCGATTCCAGACCCACCAATTCTTGGAATTACTTAGTAATTAATGTTCGGATTAGTCATCCTTTAACAACCCCAAACAAACAAACAAAAAAACTTAAGGATAGTGGACTAAATAGATGCCATAATAAATTGTTTTGATAGAAGAAACAGTACCTTAAGGTTTAAGGTGAAGGGGTCACGATTTAATTGTTGTGAGTCTGGAATTCTCTGCCTCAGAAGGTGATGGAGGCCGGTTCTCTGGAATTTTTGCCTACCTTCGATTCTTCCAGCATCTGCAGTTCCTTCTTAAACAAAAGGTTTCTTATTATCATCTTCCAACAGGAGCACAGAGGCATATGTCACTTACTTTGTAATGAGTGGAATATTTAATGATGTTTCTGGAACTTTCTGTGCAATCAAGAACAGGAAGATAGTTTGTGCCAGAAGAACAGATACGGAAAGGGTGCATTTTTGACCCCCAGCTTCAGAAAGGAGAAAAAAAAGAAAATGAAATTAGGAGCAAGCGATATGATTTACTTATTTAACATAAATATGCAGGAACTGTATGCAATTGGCAATTCAAGTGGTACATTAGCCCTTATTAATTGGGAGTAGGATCACAAAAGAGGGTCATGCTGAGATTGGAGATCTTGGTGAGATCACTTTGGAAGTAGTGTCCAACTTTTGATTCTTTATCAGAGTCAATTTCATTCGTTACATGTACCCAGAAGTGCAGTGATATAAATTTGCCAGCAGCGATACACTTAAAAAGAACACACAATATACAATATTGTGGGACTTGATTGAGGTCTTTAAAATGATGAAAGGGATAGACAGAGTTGACGTGGATAAGCTTTTCCCATTGAGGGTAGGGAAGATTCAAACAAGAGGGCATGACATGAGAATTAAGGGACAGAAGTTTTGGGGTAACATGAGGGGGAACTTCTTTACTCAGAGAGTGGTGGCTGTGTGGAATGATTTTCCTGCAGAAGTGGTGGAGGCAGGATCGATTTTAACATTTAAAAGTAAAGTGGAAAAGTATATGGACGGGAAGGGAATGGAGGGGTATGGTTTAATGGTTTAAAATGGTTAGCTCAACACCATATCTTTGGGACGTGGGAGGAAACCGGAGCTCTCGGGAAGGGGAAACGCGTGCAGTCACTCGGTGAGTGAGCAAATCTCAGACAACAGCGCCCAAAGTTAGGATCAAAAGCTGATGCAAGACTTGCGAGGCCGACGCACAAATTGCTACACCATTTGTACATCGGTTGACGTGAACGCATGAATGAATACGTTTATTGGCCAAGTATTCACATACAAGGAATTTGCCTTGGTGCTCCGCCCGCAAGTGACAACACGACATACAGTGACAGTTAGGAATGACACATAAAACATTAAACATTAATAATAAAACATTATCGATTGAACATGCGAATTAAATAAAATACCAGAGCAAAAGGAGGCTACAGATTTTTGGCTATTGAGTAGAGCTACTACTCGTGGAAAAATGCTGTTTTTATGTCTGGCTGTGGCAGCTTTGACAGTCCGGAGTCGCCTTCCAGAGGGAAGTGATACAAAGAGTTTGTGGCCAGGGTGAGTGGGGTCAGGGATGATCTTGCCCGCTCGCTTCCTGGCCCTTGCAGTGTACAGTTCGTCAATGGAAGGAAGGTCGCAGCCAACAACCTTGAAATCCTTGACTTGAAATCCTTACCTTGTGCGGGCAGGAAATAGACGAGGACCACTAGTGAAGAAATGAGGATGCAGGGGGCAATAATGTTGATGACGTAGAACAGTGGCTTCCTCTGAATGATCAGGAAGAAGATGACCTCCTGGTACTCAATGTCATCCTTCGTGAACTGCCAGTTGATATTCTTCTTCGCAGGCTTGTGTTTTATCGACCACTCGCCATTCTCTAATGACATGAAAAACATCATTGTTTTCGTTTCGGTTTTAGAGATACAGCGCGGAAACAGGCCCTGCACCCCACTGAGTCCGCGCCGATCAGCCGTTCATACTAGACACTAGGGGGCAATTTACAGAAGCCAATTAACCTACAAACCGGCACGTCTTTGGAATAGAAACATAGAAAATACGTGCAGGAGGTCATTTAGAAGATTGAGGGGGGATCTTATAGAAACTTACAAAATTCTTAAGGGGTTGGACAGGCTCGATGCAGGAAGATTGTTCCCGATGTTGAGGAAGTCCAGAACAAGGGGTCACAGTTTAAGGATAAGGGGGAAGTCTTTTAGGACCGAGATGAGAAAAATACTTTTCACACACAGAGTGGTGAGTCTCTGGAATTCTCTGCCACAGAAGGTAGTTGAGGCCAGTTCATTGGCTATATTTAAGAGGGAGTTAGATCTGGCCCTTGTGGCTAAAGGGATCAGGGGGTATGGAGAGAAGGCAGGTACAGGATATTGAGTTGAATGATCAGCCATGATCATATTGAATGGCGGTGCAGGCTCGAAGGGCTGAATGGCCTACTCCTGCACCTATTTTCTATGTTTCTATGGCATTCGGCCCTTCGAGCCAGCACCGCCATTCATTGTGATCATGGCTGATCGTCCCCAATCAGTAACCCGTGCCTGCCTTCTCCCCATATCCCTTGATTCCACTAGCCCCTAGAGCTCTATCTAACTCTCTCTTAAATCCATCCAGTGATTTGGCCTCCACTGCCCTCTGGCAGGGAATTCCACAAATTCACAACTCTCTGGGTGAAAATGTTTTTTCTCACCTCAGTCTTAAATGGCCTCCCTTTATTCTAAGACTGTGGCCCCTGGTTCTGGACTCGCCCAACATTGGGAAATTTTTTCCTGCATCCAGCTTGTCCAGTCCTTTTATAATTTTATATGTTTCGATAAGATCCCCCTCATCCTAAACTCCAGTGAATACAAGCCTAGTCTTTTCAATCTTTCCTCATATGACAGTCCCGCCATCCCAGGTATGTGGGAGGATCCATGGTCACATTGATTGGCGGTGCTGGCTCGAAGGGCCAAATGGCCTACTCCTGCACCTATTGTCTATTGTAACCCAAGCACCTGGAGAAAACCCACGCGGTCATAGGGAGAACGTACAAACTCCGTACAGAAGCCAATTAACCTACAAACCTGCACGTCTTTGGAATGTGGGAGGAAGCCCAAGCACCTGGAGAAAACCCACACGGTCACGGGGAGAACGTGCAAACTCCGTACAGACAGTGCCCGTAGTGTGGATCGAACCCGGATGGATGGCTCTGTGAGGCCTCCAGCACTTTATGTCTTAACCAGCATCTGCAGTTCCTTGTTTCTGCTCTATAGTTCTCCTGGTTTTGGGGAAATGGATAGGCAACATTTGTAGAACAATTAGAATTGAAAAACCAAAGCCATGATGTACCGGTGAAGTCTCCAGGATCGGTGTGGATCCACTCAATCAACTTCCCTTTCTCCTCTGATAGATCCAACTTGACCTCACGGGCATTGTAGGTTTGGGACCTGAAAAGAAAACAGTGATGATTTCTCCATCAAATTATTTTCCTGAAAGCTCTGTTACGGGCCGGACACAATGTTAAATTCATCCATTAGACCTCGAAAAAATGCCCATGAAAAATAACTTGGTGTTGTAACTTGCAGCTTTACATTCCAACCTTTCACAAGTTCACGTTACAGGAGTAGAATTAGGCCATTCGGCCCATCGAGTCTGCTCTGCCATTCAATCATGGCTGATCTCTGCCTCCTCATCCCATTTTCCTGCCTTCTCCCCTTAACCCTTGACACCCGTTCTAATCAAGAACTTGTCTATCTCTGCCTTGTCTGGTGACAGTCCCGCCATCCCGGGATCAGTCATCTGTGGAAAAGAGTTAAACTCTGACTGGCTCCTCCTTCAGCAGCTGTTGAAGATCTGATGCATGTCAAATTAGAAATGCTGGAAGTTGTTCAAACACCACTGACCTATCTGTGTACCTCCGACTGACTGCCCAGTGACTTGATGGATGTGGCAAGCAGCTCGGAGGCATTTATAGCAACCTCCCGTCCTCGTTACTTCCACTGAATGACAAGCAGCTCGGAGGCATTTATAGCAACCTCCCGTCCTCATTACTTCCACTGAATGAAATAGAATTTCCACACTTCCCCGATTCCCACGTTACTAACCGGAGCTGGCAGATCATCTTTCAGTTGGAAGGTTATTTAATCCTCCTCAAGGATGTAGGAGTCCCATAAAGTTGTGGCATATCTGTATCACCATTGACTTCCTTCCGCTGACTCCATCTACACTTCACGCTGCCTCGGCAAGGCCACCAGCAACGTCAATAACAAGCCTCACCCCCCCCCCCCCCCCCCCCCCGCCACTCCCTCTTCTCCCCTCTCCCATCAGGCAAGAGGTACAGAAGTATGAAAACAAACGCACACCTCCAGATTCAGAGACAGTTTCTTCCCAGCTGTTATCAGGCAACTGAACCATCCTATCACCAACTAGAGAGCGGATAGTCTGAAGAAGGGTCCCGACCCGAAACGTCACCTTTCCATTTCCTCCACAGATGCTGCCTGACCAGCTGAGTAGCTCCTTCATTTTGTGTGTGTCAAGCTGGGGAAGGTTTAGGTCCATTATTGTCACATATACCGAGGTTCAGTTCATAAGATCGAGGAGCAGAGTTAGGCCACTGGGCCCATCAAGTCTACTCCGCCATTCAATCACGGCTGATCTATCTTTCCCTCTCAACCCCATTCTCCTGCCTTCTCCCCCTAACCCCTGACACCTTTCCTCATCAAGAATCTGTCAATCTCCGCCTTAAAAATATCCATCAACTTGGCCTCCACAGCCGTCTGTTGCAATGAATTCCAGCGATGAGCTTTGTTTTGCATGCTGGCCAAACTGCTCAGATGTACAAAGCATGGATTCAATCAGTATCGGTGCAGCGGTAGAGTTGCTGCCTTACAGCAAAGGCAGTGACCCAGGTTGGATCCTGACTACGGGCGCTGTCTGTATGGAGTTTGTACGTTCTCCCCATGACCTGCGTGGGTTTTCTCCGACATCTTCGGTTTCCTCCCACACTCCAAAGACGTACAGGTTTGAAGGATAATTGGCTTGGTAAATGTTAAAAATAAATATATATATATATTGTCCAGTAAAAAATTGTCCAACTTCCAGTATGGTCCCTGGTGGAGTCTTCGCAAGGTACAAGGTACGAGCAAAGAGGGAGATACAGAGTGAGACAGGGAGTGAGTCTGTCCTATTTCCGCTACTCAATTGCTCCCAGTTCTACAGTGCATCTCAGCCACTTACCTGAATACAAGTGAACAATTCTGCCAGTCGAAAGGGAAGTATGTCACAGCAATAGGACAGGCGCTTCGATATATAGCGGGTGGCAGCCAGTACATGCTGCCACTACTATAGACGAGGACGTTGGCATAGTAAGCGACCTCAAACTGGCCGTCAACACTGGGAAAAGGAGAGAGTAAACCCAAGAATCAGAGCACTGCACAATAGTTACAAAATGCTGGAGTAACTCAGCGGGACAGGCAGTATCACTGGATAGAAGGAATGGGTGACGTTTCTGGCCAACACCCATTCCTTCTATCCAGAGTCCCGCAGAGTTACTCCAGCATTTTGTGTCTATCTTCGTTTTAAACCATCATCTGCCATTCCTTCCCACAACAGCACACCCTTCCTCAGATACGGGGCCCACAATTGCTCAGAGTACGCAAGACACATTGGGTAGAAGTTTGCTCAGAGAGAGCGATAAAAGCTGGGAGTTGTCTGTGCGACGGCAGCACAGAGCTACGGTACTCACTTGTTCTCGAGGACAATGTCGGGAAGCCACAGCAATCCAGAAGGAATCCTGACCAGATCTATCCCTTCGTATTCAGACTCGTTCCAAGAAAGGCGATAATCTACCCACTGCTGTTGGAGGGAAGGAAATTCACAGCTGCATATTGATGCACACTATTCCCATTGACTCACGAGAGGACATAGAACAGTACAGCACAAGGAACGGACACCTCCGACCCAGCATGAAGCCAAGTTAAGGGCCTGTCCCAGCAGCATGCAACTCTATTCGATGAACACGACCTAACGTGGTAGCTTGAGCCGTCCGACGTCGCGGGGCAGGTCCCACTTCGATCGCCGGAGCCGTGCGGAATTGTGCGGAGTTCGTCCCGACAATGTCCAAAAATTCCGCGTGGCAACGGCTTGTCGGCTCGCAGTCTCCTCGACATTTACACGCCGCCCCGACATCGTGCCTCCGTGAACCTATTTGTAAGTGCCTCCGTGACCCTCTATGTGTGTGGCTCCGTGGCCCTCTGTGTGTGTGTGTGCCTCGGTGCCCATCTCTGTGTGCCCCTCTCTGTCCTGGCGAACTTACCTTAGACTTCGCTCCGTTCGCCTCACTTTGCGCCGCGTTGCGCCACTCACCCGACCTCCGCGCGGCCCCGACTGCCGGTTTGGTCGCGCTTGCCGCATGCAGGCGCATGCTGGTCGGAACGGCCCTGTACAGGGGATCACCCGACCTCCGCGCGGCCCCCGCTTCTAGTTTGATCGCGTGCATCGCATAGAGTTGCATGCTGGTGGGACGGGCCCTTTACACTGATCTCCTCTGTCTGCACATGATCCATTCTTGTGCAGATAACTACAGACTTGACATATTATTATTAATGTTTAGTGTTTTCTGAGTCATTCGTAACTGTCACTGTATGTTGTTACTTAAATTCTTAAGAGGTGGGACAGGCTAGATGCAGGAAGATTGTTCCTGATGTTGGGGAGGTCCAGAACAAGGGGTCACAGCTTAAGGATAAGGGGGAAGTCTTTTAGGACCGAGATGATAAAAAAAAAATTCACACAGAGAGTGGTAAATCTGTGGAATTCTCTGCCACAGAAAGTAGTTGAGGCCAGTTCATTGGCTATATTTAAGAGGGAGTTAGATGTGGCCCTTGTGGCTAAAGGGATCAGGGGGTATGGAGAGAAGGCGGGTACAGGATACTGAGTTGGATGATCAGCCATGATCATATTGAATGGTGGTGCAGGCTCGAAGGGCCGAATGGCCTACTCCTGCACCTATTTTCTATGTTTACTTGTGGGCGGAGCATCAACGCAAATTCCTTGTATGTCAATACTTGGTCAATAACTTACTTACTTAAAGAACTTTAGCTTTAGTTTCACAGATGCAGCATGGAAACAGGCCCTTCGGCCCGTTTAGTCCACACTGACCAGCGATCAGCGATATACCGGTTCAATCCCACACACCAAGGAAATTTTACAGAAGCAAATTGAGCCACGTCTTTGGAATGTGGGAGGAAACCGGAGCGCCCGGAGAAAACCTAAGACACACAACAGATATTGGGATACTTAGTGCTCCGGATTCCTCCCACATCCCAAAGACGTGCAGGTTTGTTAAGTTAATTGGCTTCTGTAAATTGCCCTGAGTGTGGGATAGAATTAGTGAACGGGTGATTAGTGGTCAGCATGGACTCAGTGGGCCGAAGAGCCAGTTTCAACGCTACGTCTCCAAATCAAACTAAATGTAAGGCTGGGGGAGAAAGCTGAGTGAAGTTGAGGCAGATATGGAGAGCTGCATGTTATGTAGCATAGTGTAAAAATTATAAGGGATATAATACTTACTAATTCAAACCAGACATTCGTAGTAAGTACTTCTTCCTTTTCATTCTGATTAGGAAGAAACAGATGATATAGGCAGGTTATAACCATATAACAATTACAGCACGGAAACATGCCATCTCGGCCCTTCAAGTCTGTGCCGAACAACTTTTTTCCCTTAGTCCCACCTGCCTGCACTCATACCATAACCCTCCATACCCTTCTCATCCATATGCCTATCCAATTTATTTTTAAATGATACCAACAAACCTGCCGCCACCACTTCCACTGGAAGCTCATTCCACACCGCTACCACTCTCTGAGTAAAGAAGTTCCCCCTCATGTTACCCCTAAAAATCTGTCCCTTAATTCTAAAGTCATGTCCTCTTGTTTGAATCTTCCCTATTCTCAAAGGGAAAAGCTTGTGCACATCAACTCTGTCTATCCCTCTCATCATTTTAAAGACCTCTATCATCCCCCCTTAACCTTCTGCGCTCCAGAGAATAAAGACCTAACTTATTCAACCTTTCTCTGTAACTTAGCTGTTGAAACCCAGGCTACATTCTAGTAAATCTCCTCTGTACTTTGTTGACATCCTTGGCGACCAAATTGTACACCAAGGTTATGTTGTCAATACATTTGAAGAATGTCCCCCCGAAACATCACCTATCCATGTTCTCCAGAGATGCTGCCTGACCCGCTGAGTAATGCCCCTGACCCACTTAGGAAACCTCTGGAGACTTTGCGCCCCACCCAAGGTTTCTGTGCGGTTCCCGGAGGTTTTTGTCAGTCTCCCAAATTTTTCGAAAGTGGTTTCCGTTTTAAAAATCGGTAATTTTTTAGTCGAAGCCAGATGCGATGCTAGTTGAAGGTGGTTGCCGGAGGACAAAAACCTCCGGGAACCGCACGGAAACTTTGGGTGGGGCGCAAAGTCTCCAGAGGTTTCTGTTCAGGTTTCCCAAGTGGGACAGGGGCATTACTCCGGCTCTCTGTGTCTTTTTGTGTTTCAACCAGCAACTGCAGTTGTTTGTTTCTGCTACTTCACAATGTCAACCCCCCCCCACCCCCCATGGTCCATTATACAGGGTTTACTGTATCGAATTGTGTTCCTTTTGGTTCGAATTTCCTTACCAGTGAGATGAGATTAGTCAGTGTAAGTTTCAGAGTCACATCATTGATGTCTCCCAGTTTTTCTGCTGGGCGGATCCGTTTATCATAGTTGGCTAACAGGTCCTCAATAAGCTTTCCTTCCAGATTGGAGCTAGCTGTAAGTGAAGCACGATTCGTTAGTATCTGCAGTACTTCGCCCTTGTGCACGAGTTCGACCGCAAGAGAGCTGTGGGCGCAGCCCAAACCATCACGCAAACCATCGTCCCTTCCATCGACTCCATCTACACCTCACGCTGCCTCGGCAAGGCCAGCAGCATAATCAAGGAGCAGTCTCACCCCAATCACTCCCAGAACCAGAACCATAACCAGGGGCCACACACACAGTTTACGAATAAGGGGTAAGCCATTTAGAACGGAGACGAAGAAATACTTTTTCTCACAGAGAGTTGTGAGTCTGTGGGATTCTCTGCCTCAGAGGGCGGTGGAGGCCGGTTCTCTGGATACTTTCAAGAGAGAGCTAGATAGGGCTCTTAAAGATAGCAGAGTCAGGGGATATGGGGAGAAGGCAGGAACGGGGTACTGATTGGGGATGATCAGCCATGATCACATTGAATGGCGGTGCTGGCTCGAAGGGCCGAATGGCCTACTCCTGCACCTGTTGTCTATTGTCTATTCTCCCCTGAGGTTAAAAAATGCACACCTCCAGATTCAGCAACAGATTCTTCACAGTTATCACCAGGCGATTGAACCGTCCTCTCACCAACTAGAGAACGGTCCCATCTACCTCATTGGAGACCTTTGAACTAGGAAGAAGAGTCTCGAAGAACTAACTGAAGAAGGGTCTCGACCCGAAACGTCACCTATTCCTTCGCTCCATAGATGCTGCCTCACCGGCCGGCATTTTTATCCACCTTCGATTTTTCCAGCATCTGCTGTTCCTTCTTAAACATTTGATCTATCATTAATCGGATTTCATCAGACTTTATCTTGCACTAAAAATTATACCATTTATCCCACATCTGTACACGGTGGACGGATTAATCGTATTCAAGTGCAGTTTTGTCTCTTCTTGTGTATAGCGTGCACAGCCTAAAGTTGTAGGTCAACTTGTTCTATTTGACCTATTTGGTTGTGCATGTCGGGTTGATTGCATTAGTTGAAACAGGGTGGACCACGTGAAGGTTGCAATCTCCCACCCCAGTTTATTATCGGAGTGGATAGCATGCAAACATATGCTTATCACTGTACCTCGGTCCATCGGAACAGGCCCATCGAATCCACGGTGACCAGCAATTACCCGCGCACTAACACTATTGCACGCACCAGGGACCATTTACAATTGACAGAAGCCAATTAACCTACAAACCTTCATGTCTTTGGAGCATGGGAGGAAACCGGAGCACCCGGAGAAAACTCACGCAGTTAAATGGACTGCATATCGTTAGCCTTTACGTTAGATTTACACAGGGAGAACGTACAAACTCCATACGCAGCCATAGTCAGGATCGAACCCGGGTCTCTGGCGCTGTGAGGCAGCAGCTCTACCACTGCTCAAATTTTTTTTTTCACATTTCTGGAAATGCCACATTCACATCATATTTGTTGAAACATCCAACCGCAGATACTATGTTTAAGAAGGAACTGCTGATGCTGGAAAAATCGAAGGTGGGTAAAAATGCTGGAGAAACTCAGCAGCGTGAGGCAGCATCTATTCAGCAAAGGAACAGGTGACGTTTCGGGTCGAGACCCTTCTTCAGACTCAATAGGTTTGAAGAAGGGGCTCGACCCAAAACGTCACCAATTCCTTCGTTCCATAGAAGCTACCTCACCCAATGAGTTACTCCAGCATTTTTATCTACTGCAGATTATTGGTAATAAAGGGAGGGACAGATGCCTGGCGTGAGGTTTGAATCATAATCAATAAAGTATGATTTACTTATTCATACTCTATTAGCCAAGTATGTTTTGCAATATACGAGGAATTTGATTTGCCATGCAGTCATACCAATAAAAAGCAACATTTTAACATGAACATCCACCACAGTGACTCATCCACATTCCTCACTGTGATGGAAGGCGAAAAAAATTCAATCTTCCCTTCTTTGTCCTCCAGCGGTCGGGGGCCTCTAACCTTCCGTTGACGGGACGATCTTACTGCCGTAGCCGACGGCAGGCCTCCTCGTCGGGGAGATCAAGCTCCTGCATCTAGGGGGTGGGAATCTCAGTTCCCCCGCACCGGGCGATCTACTCCAGGTCGGGGCTAGTCGAACGTCGTGTTGCTTTTGGAGCTTCCCGACGACAGTCTCAACCGGAGACTGCGAGCTCCTCGATGTTAAAGTCCACAGGCCGCGCTTGGAGAGTCGATCCCAGGCAAGGAATCGGCTCCGATGGTAAGTCCACAGCCCCGCGGTGGGGCTCAAAGTCAGTCCCGAGGGAGGCCACGATGTTAAAACCCTGTCCCACTGTACGGGTTCATTCAAGAGCTCTCCCGAGTTACAAAAAAATCAAACTCGTGGAAGCATGTAGAATGTACGTAGCGGGTACGTCGGAACTCGGGGACGTCTCTCAGCGCTCGTAACGCTAACGGCAGGTACTCGGGAAACGCGATAAACTCGGGAAGACTAATGAAGATTTTTCAACATGTTGAAAAATGTCCACGAGAGCCCCGAGTACCTACGAGCGGCCATTACCGTAAATCTCCGAGTTCGAATCAGGGCAAACGGGAGAACTCTTGAATGAACTCGTACAGTGGGACACGGCTATTAGGCCGCAGAGTGACCGGAGATACGTCCCGGAAAAGCAATCGCATCTCCGGCAAGGTAAGAGATCAAAAAAAAATCCCCGCCCGACCCCCCACGTAAAACAAACCAGAGAATATTAACACAAACTTTTAAAACACACTAAAAATAACAAAAAACAAACAAAAAGGACAGACACACTGTATGCGAGACTCCCATCGAAGCGCCACCCGGTGGATCTTTCATTTTAAACCCTGAATCAATTGTCCTGTTTACTGGTTCTGCTGTAGTCACTTAGTTACACAGTGTGTATTGAAAATACAACAGTTTATCGATGAGTTCATGGTCAACGTTAACAACACTATTTACTTTATTACATATAAACTCAGATCATTGAACTCTCGTTCCAGATCAATCATCCAGGTTTCAAGTTGTGTCAGGTAATTTAACCGGAATAAAAGGACGCACCTTAAGAAAGATGAGGCGGAATTGGAGGACAAGCGATGGAGGCCACGTTATTCGGTATTTTTAAAACGGAGCTTGACAGATTATTGATTAGTATTGGTGTCAAAGGTTATGGGGAGGAGGTAAGAGAATGGGGTTGAGACGGAAAGATAGATCAGTCATGATTGAATGGTAGAGTAGAGTGAACAAGAATGTGACAGTGATATGAACTGCTCAGGTGGCAGATCTGGTGTTTATTTACTGGGGCACATTAGAGCCTTGGCTACAGTCCAGACAAACATGCATCGAGTCACCGTGGAATTTGGATTTACAGGAGAATCCAGTTCCAAGCACATTTGCTAATCATTGGTAGATATGAAGATAGACACAAAAGGCTGGAGTAACTCAGCGGGACAGGCAGCATCTCTGGGGAGAAGGAATGGGTGACCTTTTCGGGTCGAGACCCTTCTTGAGAGTCAGGAGAGAGGGCCCTTCTTCTCATTCTGAAGAAGGGTTTCGATCCAAAATGTCACCTATTCTTTTTCTTCAGGGATGAACCGCTGAGTTACTCCAGCATTTTGGGCCCATCTACATTTTAGATGGTCGAGTTACGATTTGGCCTTAGTCTCCGACGCTGTGATCCTCAGAAAGGTGACACTTGTTTGTTAATATTCGCAGCGCTATATTTGTTGTGTGTTCCTCATTTGGATTTAAATAGAGTTGAACATAAAAATAGACTAATATCAGTTAGCTTTAATATTAGCTGGCCAGGGGGGAAAGTAGGGTCGGGTTTGGAAAACATAGAAAATAGGTGCAGGAGGAGGCAATTCGGCCCTTGAAAGCCAGCACCGCCATTCATTGTGATCATGGCTGATCGTCCCCAATCAATAACCCGTGCCTGCCTTTTCCCCAGATCCTTTGATTCCACTAGAGCTCTATCTAACTCTGAAGGCCTGTCCCACTTGGTGTTTTCTTCGGCGACTGCCAACATCATTGACTGACGGATCAGGTCACCGAAAAAGGCGCGGCGTGATGCGGCGGTCACACGGCGTGATGGCGTATTGACGCGCGGTGTTTCATCAAGTGTCGCAACATTTATTTTGTCACCACTGGATTTTGAAACGTTCAATATCTTTTAGCGACCCTGATATGACGCCGGCAGTCGCCGAGAAAAATCGCCAAGTGGGACAGGCCCTGGTCCCGGTCAGTTGAGTTTATTGTCATGTGTACCGAGGTACAGTGAAAAGCTTTTGTTGTTTGCTAACCAGTCAGTGTAAATAAACTTGCCCATGCTGACCAATGTGCCCCATCTACACTGGTCCCAATTGCCTGAGCTTGGCCCATATCCCCCTAAACCTGTGCTATCCATGTACCTGTCCAAATGTCTCTTGAATGTCATGGTAGTACCTGCCTCAACTACCTCCTCCAGCAGCTCGTTACACTTTGTGCTAAAACGTTAGCCCTCAGGTTCCCCCTCTCACCGTAAACCTATGGCCTCTGGTTCTCGATTCCCCTACTCTGGCCATTCCCCCGATCAATAACGCTCATGAATTTGAGCATCTCTATATTCTTATCGACTCCACACACAAGAAGTTGAGGACACTTCTCGGCATCTGCATACAATGGTGTCTGTCTTGTGCTTCTTGTGCGCGGTGGTGGAAAGATTGGTGGAAACTGGGCCGCGACGAGAACGCTCTTTCCATGGCCCGCCATCTATATAAGGTCACCCCCTCAGCCTCCTGCGCTCCAAGCAATAAAGTCCTAGCTCGCCCTACAGCTCCAGCCCTCGGGTCCAGGCAACATCTGTCTGAGGATCCTTCAGTGCTTCTACTCTGGGGCTGTAGAAAGCATCTTGTCCGGCAACATCACAAACTGGTTTGGGAACAGCTCTGCCCAGGACAGGAAGGCTCTGCAGAGAGTAGTGCGTTCGGCCGAACGCACTATGGGAACTACACTCGCAGGACCTATGCACCAGGAGGTGCAGATCCAGAGCCAGCAACATTATGGGGGACCGCTAATGTTCCAGCTGCTACGGTCAGGCAAACGTCTCCGCTGTCACGCTGTGAAAACAGAGAGGATGAGACGGAGCTTCTTCCCACAGGCCGTCAGGACTGTAAACCTTTATCAGGTTTACCGGGGACAAATTTACTGTTGTGTTGTGTCTTTTGTAAATAAACTTTTCTAACATGTAAATACCGATTCTGTTCTATTCTGTAGTTTTTGCACAATCCGCAGGCATTGTCACTTTCATTTGACTGCACATCTTGTATGTGTATGTGACAAATAAACTTGGCCAGACATCCTCGTAAACCTTTTCTGCATCCTTTTCCCAGCTTGACAACATCATTCCTATAACATGGATCTCCCTGTGCGCACACATTGGCTGTCGCATTCCCTGCACTACAGCAGTGACTGTACTGCACAGCTGCACGCTGTCAGCCGCGGGGTGCCGTGCATGTAATTTGTTTTCTGTCTCTCTCTGTGAGAGAATGGCCGCGCGACACTTTCTGTTCATTTCCCCCCCCCCAACCACACCGTCGACAGGCCCGCCCGCCCCGGCCGACTGACAGCTCTGTTGCTAATGCACGGAGCCTTTTAAATCCTCCGTTCTGCGTTTCCCCCCATCGGGGAGAGAAATGCGGGGAATTGTCCCGCCACGAGATACACAATAGACAATAGGTGCAGGAGTAGGCATTCGGCCCTTCGAGCCAGCACCGCCGTTCAATGTGATCATGGCTGATCATCCCCAATCAGTACCCCGTTCCTGCCTTCTCCCCATATCCCCTGACTCCCGCTATTTTTAAGAGCCCTATCTAGCTCTCTCTTGAAAGCCACCACCGCCCTCTGAGGCAGAGAATTCCACAGACTCACCACTCTCTGTGAGAAAAGGTGCTTCCTCGTCTCTAAATGGCCTACCCCTTATTCTTAAACTGTGTGTGGCCCCTGGTTCTGGACTCCCCCAACATCGGGAACATGTTTCCTGCCTCCAGCGTGTCCAAACCCTTAATAATGGCTTGTTAAGTATAAATGGCTGTGCAACTCTCCTGCTTCAAACTTCTGAAGCAAACTTTCCCAAGGGAAATCCTTCACTCGATCAGCTCCCCTTCCTCTGCCAACAGAATGAAGCCGAGTCCTTACCTTCTGAGACCAGGCAGAGGAGCAGGAGAAGTAACAGGGCCATGGCCAACGGTCGCTGTCTTAAGCGAGTGTGTGCGAGTGGATTGTCGGGCGAGGAGCCGATTTTCTTGTCGCCAGTCAGTGCCAGGTTTCACCGGCCGGCTGCTGGACACCAGCTGAAGGATTAACCCTTCGTGCCCGAGTAACTCTATCCTGATTGGAACAGCTGGGAAGGCATCCCATGGGGAGAGCGGTGAAGCTGGATGCTTTAAGTTTCACCTCCCTTCCCTCCCTCTGCTCGACCCACCTCATCCACCCGGTGAACAAAGACGATTGCAAAGATGACTACACAATCCGTCACGGTGCCGAGTTTTACAAATTAATATATGGCCAACTTTATCAACAATACACTCGACCTCCCATGGCGGCCAGCGTTGATGAACGGACGGCCTCCAGAGTCCCCGTGGACACCGCATGTGCGTGTTCCCTCTCCAGGGACACGCGGGCACGGGCATCAGCCCGGAAAAGGGGCAGGCAGCCGACCCCGGTGCCTAGACCCGCAGGCGGCCATCTTGGCCAGGCCCAGGAGCAAACCGATAGGGAGACCCCCCCCCCACACCCCTCCCTCCCTCTGTAGCGGGTGCCTGAATATCAGCAGTGCGGGGCTAAAATGCAGCCAATACTTGAGGAGCAGCCCCTTCACATAGTCGAACAGGGGGTGCAACCTCTAACACTCCATGTACATGCGGAAACACGGTCTCTTCTGGGTGCTCCGGTTTGCTCCCACACTACACAGACATACAGGTTCGTCGGTCGATTGTCTACTGTAAATTGTGTCGGATGCGAAAGGCAACATTGAAGGAATGGTGTGAATGGATGATTGTTGGTCAGCGTGGGCTGAAAGGCTTGTTTCCACACTGTATCGCTAAACTAAAGCCGTTCACACCATGTTATCCCACTTTCACATACACTCCCTACACATTCGGGGCAATTTACAGTTAACTGACCAACCCGCACGTCTTTGGAATGTTGGAGGGAACCGGAGCACCCGAGGAAACCCACGCGGTCACAGGGAGGACGGGCGAACTCCACGCAGACAGTGCCCGATGTCGGGATTTAACCCGGGTCTCTGACGCTGTGAGGCAGCGGCTCTGCCCACTGCGCCGCCTATCTTGTGGTAGGTCCAGCAACGTATCTGGGGAACATGTCTAGGCGATGTTTCACATCCTCCAGAGATGCTGCCCGACCTGCTGAGTTACTCCAGAACTGTGTCTTTGTAAACCAGTATATGTAGTGCTCAGTGTCGACATCTTGTGGCAACAATGGTTCACTGCAGTGTAAGAATCACACATAAAATTGAGGGTTACACAAAAAGCTGGAGAAACTCAGCGGGTGCAGCAGCATCTAAGGAGCGCAGGAGATAGGCAACGCTTCGGGTCGAGACCCTTCAGTCGCCTATCTCCTTAGATGCTGCTGTACCCGCTGAGTTTCTCCAGCTTTTTGTGTACCCTCGATTCTCCAGCATCTGCAGTTCCTTCTTTAACACATAAAATTGAGTCTGGAGAAGGGTTTCGGCCCGAAACGTTACCTATTTCCTTCGCTCCATAGATGCTGCGGCATCCTCTGAGTTTCTCCAGCATTTTTGTCTACCTTCGATTTTCCCGCATCTGCAGTTCCTTCTTGAACACACATAAAATGCCCTCTTTAAACTCCCTATTTCTAACTAGAAACATAGAAAATAGGTGCAGGAAGAGGCCATTCTACCCTTTGAGCCGGCACCGCCATTCATTGTGATCATGGCTGATTGTCTCCAATCAATAACCCGTGCCTGCCTTCTCCCCATATCCCTTGACTCCACTAGCCCCTAGAGCTCTATCTAACTCCCTCTTAAATCCATCCAGTGATTTGGCCTCCACTGCCCTCTGTGGCAGGAAATTCCACAAATTCACAACTCTCTGGGCGAATTTTTTTTTTCTCACCTCGATCTTAAATGGCCTCCCCTTTATTCTAAGACTGTGTGGCCCCTGGTTCTGGACTCGCCCAACATTGGGAACATTTTTCCTGCATCTACCTTGTCCAGTCTTTTTATAATTTTATTTGTTTCTATAAGATCCCCCCCCCTCATCCTTCTAAACTCCAGTGAATAAAAGCCTAAGTCCTTAATTCCTAACTCTAGTCCTTAATTCTGTAAAGGTGTAAAAAGTAAGAATGTCATTGTTCCCAGGGCAAATGATAATTAAATATTGTTAAAGAAGGAACTGCAGATGCTGGAGAATCGAGGGTTACACAAAAAGCTGGAGAAACTCAGCGGGTGCAGCAGCATCTAAGGAGCGAAGGAGATAGGCGACGTTTCGGGTCGAGACCCTTCTTCAGACTAACCCTAACCCTATTAATTAATTTTATTAAATTAATTAATTTAATATTTAATTAAATATTGTTGACTCTTACCCCTCTTGCCTTAACTACAAATCCCACTCCCCAGTCAGTCCCCTCTAAATAGTCTCTGTACCCCAGAGAGGGCAGCACGGTGGCAGCACAAGAGACCCAGGTTCGATCCAGCCCTCGGGTGCTGTCTGTGTAGAGTTTGCACGTTCTCCCAGTGACCACGTGGGTTTTCTCCGGGTGCTCCGGTCTCCCCCCACATCCCAAAGGCATGCAGGTTTTATCGGCCCTGTGTAAATTGGTCCCTGGTGGAATAACATAGAAATAGTGTGAGCAGGTTGATCGATGGTCGGCGTGGACTCCGTGGATCGAAGGGCCAGTTTTCTTGCTGTATATATTCCATTCATTCGAAAAAAAGCTGGCAGTAAAACTTAAATTTATTGAGCCTTAAAGTGAACAAATTGAAGCATAGCTTCAATCAAGAGCAAATCTGTACACTTTTGTACTGTACATCCACACAGTTACATCATACTCATGTCCTGTGGCTGACAATGTGAACCGAGCTTACTTTCGTCAAGTCTGATCGGGTTTACAATGGGCGATGTTGATGAATGTGAAACAACACACCATAACCAGGCTCTGTTAACGAGGCCATTCGATTCTGGGGCATGTGGACTTCCAGCGAATAACCCAACCCTCTATTTAATTCCTTTAACTTTCTCCTTTGCCTGTAAATTGCGCGATCTGTTGGGGTAATTTTAATAAAAATAGAAAGGATTAAAGAGAGAATAAGGAGCACTGCAGGTCTAGAAAATGTAAAGTGAGAATGGTGGGTGTGGTATGAGATTCCACACAAGTCAACAGTCCCTGCAGAGAGGCAGAGTTATTGATCGCTGGTCAATGAAAGAGAGAGAAAGACCTGCAGGGATTTTTCCTGATCTGGAAAAAAAAAATTCCCCTTCTAGCATTTCCAAGTTGGGAGGTCATGTCACAATGGACAATAGATAATATGTGCAGGAGTAGGCCATTCGGCCCTCCCAGCCATCACCGCCATTTAATGTGATCATGGCTGATCATCCCCAATCAGTACCCCGTTCCTGCCTTCTCCCCATATCCCCTGACTCCGCTATCTTTAAGAGCCTTATCTAGCTCTCTCTTGAAAGTATCGGGAGGACCGGCCTCCACCACCCTCTGAGGCAGAGAATTCCACAGACTCACAACTTTATGTGAGAAAAAGTGTTTCCTCGTCTCTTGTTCTAAATTACTTACCCCTTATTCTTAAACTGTGGCCCCTGGTTCTGGATTCCCCCAACGTCGGGAACATGTTTCCTGCCTCTAGCGTGTCCAAACCCTTAATAATCTTATATGTTTCAATAAGATCCCCTCTGATCGTTCTAAACTCCAGAGTGTACAAGCCCAGCCGCTCCATTTTCTCAGCATATGGCAGTCCCACCATCCCGGGAATTAACCTGGTGAACCTGCGATGCACTCCCTCAATAGCAAGACTGTCCTTCCTCAAGTTTGGAGACCAAAAAATGCACACAATACAGTTACACATTACAGTTGTGCAAGATAATGGTGAAACCATTATGTTCAGTTCTGGTCTTGCTGTTGTAAGGCAGATGTTGTTGAGTTGGAAAGGGTGCAGAGAAGATTTCTGAGGATGTTGCCAGCACTTGAGAGCCTGAGCTATATATGGAGGTTGGGAAGGCTCCTTGGAGTGCAGGAGCATGAGGGAAGATCTTATAGAGGCGTAGAAGATCATGTGAGGACTAGATAGTGTAAATGCACAGTGTCTGTTACCCAGGTTAGGGAAATCAAGAACTAGAAGACATAGGTTTAAGGTGAGGGGGAAAAAGATTTAATAGGAACCTGAAGGACAATTTTTTTTTTGTTACACAAAGTGTGTTTGCAAGGTTAATTCCCGGGATGGTGGGACTGTCATATGCTGAGAGAATGGAGTTGCTAGGTTTGTACACTCTGGAGTTTAGAAGGATGAGAGGGGATCTCATTGACACATATAAGATTGTTAAGGGCTTGGACACACTGGAGGCAGGAAACATGTTCCCAATGTTGGGGGAGTCCAGAACCAAGGGCCACAGTTTGCGAATAAGGAGTAGGCCATTTAGAACGGAGATGAGGAAACACTTTTTCTCACAGAGAATGGTGAGTCTGTGGAATTCTTTGCCTCAGAGGGCGGTGGAGGCCGGTTCTCTGGATGCTTTCAAGAGACAGCAAGATAGGGCTCTTAAAAATAGCGGAGTCAGGGGATATGGGGGACGGCAGGAACGGGGTACAGCCATGATCACATTGAATGGCGGTACTGGCTCGAAGGCCCAAATGGCCTACTCCTGCACCTATTGTCTATTCTGATAGGTATATGGAACGTGCTGCCAGAGGAGGTAGTTGAAGCAGGTACTTCTTCCTCTTATCGAGTTCACACACAAGATTAGAAGTTGTTCAGCCAGAGCTGAACACACTTCTCAGGATCTGCATACCATGGTGTCTGTCTTGTCGCTTCTTGTGCGTGGTTGGTGGAAAGATTGGTGGAAACAGGGCCGCGACGTGAACGCTCTTTCCTTGAGGTACATGCACGATGCAGGTACTATCACGATGTTTAAGAAACATTTGGACAGGTTTAGAGGGATATGGGCCAAATGCAGGCAGGTGGGACTAGTGTAGATGGGGCAACTTTGTCGCAAATTCCTTCAGTGCAGGCTGCTGGGAGGCTGCGTAACAGGCACGTGCCGTGAGTAATTACTCAGGGTAGGCAGTCAGCCGGCTTTCAAAAAAATCTTAAAACCGCGCATGCGCAGATTGTTCTCTTCGTAAACAATAAAAAATAAGTGCCAATTCAATTTTCCCAAGGGTTCTAAATCTCCTTCATTTTTTAATTACTGAATGGGTGGGGGACGGAGGATGAAGGCAGGTGGAGAGATGGTGGGAAAAACGGGAGCACATCGGGACGTTGAATCAGTTGTCATCTTATGGAATGACAATACTAATTCAAGGGTCCAATTGGAGGGGGAGTTCCTTTCACAGCGTGTGGGGAGCCTGCGGCAGGGGTTAAATATGCGAGAAGGGAGAAGTTTTGAGAAGGAGGGGGACAGAGATCATATCAAACTCACTCACCGCTGCCGCAGCGCTCCGGGCAAGGACAGCAGAACTGGCCGCCACTTCCGGGGATAGAAGCAGCTCGGGTGCGAGCGGCCACCGGGACCCAACACCAGAACCGACTGCTCTTCAGCGCCTTCTGATCACCTCTGGCAGTGCTCTTCGTCTGAACATCTCTCACCCTCCGTGTTAAAGAAGGAACTGCAGATGCTGGAGAATCGAGGGTTACACAAAGAGCTGGAGAAACTCAGCGGGTGCAGCAGCATCTAAGGGGCGAAGGAGATAGGCGACGTTTCAGGTCGAGACCCTTCTTCAGACTGAGACTGAGTCTGAAGAAGGGTCTCGACCCGAAACGTCGCCTATCTCCTTCGCCCCTTAGATGCTGCTGCACCCGCTGAGTTTCTCCAGCTTTTTGTGTAACCCCCATCTCTCACCTGCCGGACACGGACAGCAGAACGGGCCGCCACTTCCGCGGAGGGAAGCAGCTCGGGTGACTGCGAGTGGCCGCCGGGACCCTGCCACTTCAGCCCCTTCTGCTGGTCCCCACTCACCTCTGGCAGTGCTCTCCGTCTGAACATCTCTCACCTGCCGCTCGCCGGCCGGCTTCCCACAAATCTTTAAATTCCGACAGCGCGTTCACGGGTCCAGTTTAGGTTACTTGGCTGTGGGAATTTAAGGATTTGCGGGACGCGGTTGACATGAGCGAAGCCGGCGAACGGCAGGTGAGAGATGGGGGTTACACAAAAAGCTGGAGAAACTCAGCGGGTGCAGCAGCATCTAAGGGGCGAAGGAGATAGGCGACGTTTCGGGTCGAGACCCTTCTTCAGACCTGCTGACCTTCTTCATGCTGCAGCACCCGCTGAGTTTCTCCAGCTTTGTGTAACCCTCGATTCTCCAGCATCTGCAGTCCCTTCTTTAACACGAACGGCTTTAGGACGCGGTTAAAGACCTGCCGGAGGGGCAAGTCTGGGCAGTGAGTGGGTTGTATCCACGTGTGATGCTCCATCCACCCCCCGGGGCCGAGAGTGTGGGATTGTGAAGGAACTGCAGATGCTGGTTTGCACCGAAGATAGACACACACAAGAAGGGTCTCGACCCGAAACGTCGCCTATCTCCTTCGCTCCTTAGATGCTGCTGCACCCGCTGAGTTTCACCAGCTTTTTGTGTAACCCATAGACACACACAATGCTGGAGTAACTCCGAGGGACTGGCAGCATCTCTGGAGAGATGGGATGGGTGAGATTTCGTGTTGAGACCCTACTTCAGACTTTTCCAGAGATCCCGCTGAGTTTACTCCAGTAGTGGTGTTTATCCCGGTGGCGGGAAGCCGGGCTTGTCCGACCCGCCGCCTCTACTTGCCGGTCAGTCGGGTGATCATCGCCCTCCGCCCGGAATGCAGTGGAGTTTTGCACCCAGTGAGTTGTCCAGCGCTCACGGTGGACGAGGGAGGACAGCAACAGGCCAGGTAAATGAATAGGAGCACATAAATGAGTCTAGCATTTCTTGTTTTTATGTTTTAATTTACAAGCCGCTTCACGCGAGGCAAGTTTTATTTTCAGTCCGAAGAAGGGTCTCGACCCGAAACGTCACCCATTCAACGATAGACACACACAAGCTGGAGTAACTCAGTGGGACAGGCCGCATCTCTAGAGGGAAGGGATGGGTGATGTTTAGATCCAAATGCTGGAGAATTTCAGCAGGTCGAGACCCTCCTGTCACCCATCCCTTCGCTCTATAGATGCTGCTGGACCCGCTGAGTTTCTCCAGAATTTTGTGTACGCTCGATTTTGCTGCATCTGCAGTTCCTTCTTTAACACTGCTGGAGTAATTCAGCGGGTCGAGATCCTTCTTCAGAAGACGAGCCCCCCCCCCCCGCACCCCCAACCACCTTCCACCTCAACTTACGCCTGGGCACCAAAGCAGCTCAAGAGGCGAACCCTGAGCTCCGTCTCCCAACAATCTGAACAGCGGCTGCGGCCGGCCGGCACCCGGCATGGACTTCTCACCCCTCACACACTTTTACTCTCACCTAGTCCCATCTCACCTGCACTCAGACCGGAGCGTGGCAAGTGGGTTACTGACCCCGATCCCCTCCTTCACAACGCCAGACTGCCCAAACACTGTGAACGGAGCTCTCCCCCCACCCCGGGAACTACAGTATTTAAAAACATAAAGCACAGAAGAAATGCACTTACCACATTATTGGTACATTAAGTCCATTCTCCATTTGTTTGCTAAGATACTATTAAAATAATGGCAATCCATATTTGAACATCCCGCCAAGAAACTCGCGATGCGCATGCGCAGAAAGATGATGCACATGCGCAGTGCTGCAAAGGCAGAATTTCTGCTGCCTTCAGCTCCCATTGAATCTGACGGCTCAGGCAGCGCTGACGGCACGGGGGCTGCACAGAGCTTCCCGTGTTACAAGCGCTGCGGGTGAAAGGCACGGAGAATTATGCCTACCTAAGAGATCGATCTCTTAGACAGGCATAATTCTCCCATGCCGTTACTATTTATATTTAAAAATTGCCATTTCATAATTTTAGTCAGGGTAGGCAGTGCCTACCTTGCCTACCCTGACGGCACGTGCCTGCTGCGTAACCACCCTTAACGCCATGCGTGTATAACCTTCCTTCAACTTACTCGAAAATGAGCGTCACAAAACCGATCAAGATGGAACCAGCCGACAGACCAAGGATCAGGAAGACGGACTCTTGCAGATCTAGCATCTCTGTCGGGGAAACATAAATGATTAGACCCTGTACAGCCCAGAGACAAGGTGAAGGGAAACATCGGATCCGTTCCAACACCAATTCCATCACCTGAACGAGTGGTGCAACCAGTTTCCTCACTGCCCCATTGACTTGGGTTCAATCCTGACCCGCTGAGTTACTCGAGGGCCTGTCCCACTTACGCAACTTTTTCAGCAACTTCCAGCACATGTCATAGGTCATTGCAGGTCACCGAAAATTTTCAACATGCTAGGTGCTAGGTGCTAGGCCCCAACGACAACGGAGACCTGACAGAGGAAAGGTCGGGTCCTCCGTACAGGGAAAAGATTTTAAAAGTTTTGGTCTCCAAATTTGAGGAAGGACATTCTCCCTATTGAGGGAGTGCAGCGTTGGTTCACCAGGTTAATTCCCAGGATGGCGGGACTGTCATATGTTGATGGAATGGAGCAGTTGGGCTTGTATACTCTGTAATTTAGAAGGATGAGAGGGGATCTTATTGAAACATATAAGATTATTAAGGGTTTGGACACACTAGAGGCAGGAAACATGTTCCCGATGTTGGGGGAGTCCAGAACCAGGGGCCACACGGTTTAAGAATAAGGGGTAAGCCATTTAGAACGGAGACGAGGAAAAACATTTTCACACAGAGGGTTGTGAGTCTGTGGAATTCTCTGCCTCAGAAGGCAGTGGAGGCCAATTCTCTGGATGCTTTCAAGAGAGAGTTGGGCAGACCTCTTGTGGAGTCAGGGGATATGGGAAGAAGGCAGGAACGGGGTACTGAGTGTGGATGATCAGTCATGATCACAGTGAATGGCGGTGCTGGCTGGAAGGGCCGAATGGCCTACTCCTGCACCTATTGTCTATTGTCACCCATGTCTGGCACTGCAAGGCAGTGACTCTGCAGCTGGGCTAACACGCCCCCCCCGTTGAACACCGCGACCTGCGGTGGACTCACTCACTCGGCCAGCAAGTCTTCATTTTCCAGCAGTTGACCTTCACCTCTTGACACCGTTTGCAGTTAATGACCTTGGTCGACTTTCCTGGAGGGACAGAACACAAGCTGAACCAGGTCATGCGTTCATATTGAGGAGCAGAATTAGGCCGTTTGGCCCAAAGAGTCTACTCCGCCATTTAATCATGTCTGATCTCCCTTTCTCACTCCACCCCATTCTCCAGCCTTCTCCCCGTGACCTTTGACACCCTTACTAATCAAGAACCTGCAAATCCCCACTTTAAACATACCCAAATGACTTGGCTTCCACAATGAATTCCACAGATTCACCACCCTCTGGCTAAAGAAATTCCTCATCTCCTTTCTAAAGATACAGTATCTCCTTTAATTTTGAGGCTGTACCCTCTGATCCTAGACTCTCCCACTAGTGGAAACATCCTCTCAACATTCACCCTATGCAGACCTTTCACTATTTCTCTATTAATCGAATCAAGGGATATGGGGAGAAGGCAGGCATGGGTTATTGATTGGGGACGATCAGCCATGATCACAATGAATGGCGGTACTGGCTCAAAGGGCCGAATGGCCTCCTCCTGCACCTATTTTCTACGTTTCTATTCAATGTTTCAATGAGGTGCCCCCCCCCCCCCTCATCCTTCTAAACTCCAGCGTGTAGATGCCCATAGCCGTCAAACGCTCATCGTACGTTAACCCAATCATCCCCGGGATCATCTTCAAAGCCCGCAGATCGTGCCTCTGGTATGGGGCCCCAAGACTGTTGACAGGTCACAGCACCAGAGACCTGGATTTGTACGTCTCACTGCCTGGCACCCATCCCCTCCCGAATTTGAGATATAGTGCCTTGCACCTTTAGACTTCGGAGAGACACCACGGAAACTGGCCCTTCGGCCCACCGAGTCATGCCGGCCAGCGATCACCCCGTACACCAGCACTATCCTACACACTAGGGACAACTTACAATTTGCAGAAGACAATTAACCTACAAACCTGCACGTCTTTGAAGTGTGGGATGAGACTGGAGCACCCGGAGGAAACCCACATGGTCACGGGAACGTGCGCATGCCTTTCATAACAAGCGGAGTTGAGTATAGGAGCAAAGAGGTCCTTCTGCAGTTGCACAGAGCCCTAAGTGAGACCACACCTGCAGTTTTGGTCTCCAAATTTGAGGAAGGACATTCTTCCTATTGAGATGCTCCGGTTTCCTCCCACGCTCGATAAGATGTACAGTTTGCAGGTTAATTGGCTTCTGTAAATTGTCCCGGGTGTGTAGGGTGGTGCCGATGCATGGGCGATCACTAGTCTGCGTGGACTCGGTGGGCCGAAAGTCCTTTTTCCACACTGTATCTCTAAAGTCATTTCTGTAACTCATCTATATCCTGCTGAAGACAAAAATGCTGGAGAAACTCAGCGGGTGAGGCAGCATCTATGGAGCGAAGGAATAGGTGACGTTTCGGGTCGAGACCCAAAGGGTCTCGACCCAAAACGTCACCTATTCCTTCATCAGACTGAAGAAGGGTCTCAACCCTTCTGGGCGTGCTTCAAATTCCTGGGCGTGCACATCTGTGAAGATCTTTCCTGGTCCGAGAACACAGATGCAATTATTAAGAAAGCTCATCAGCACCTCTACTTCCTGAGAAGATTACGGAGAGTCGGTCTGTCAAAGAGGACTCTCTCTAACTTCTACAGGTGTACAGTAGAGAGCTTGCTGACGGGTTGCATCGTGGCTTGGTTCGGCAACTTGAGCGCCCCGGAGAGGAAAAGACTCCAAAAAGTGGTAAACACTGCCCAGTCCATCATCGGCTCTGACCTTCCTTCCATCGAGGGGATTTATCACAGTCGCTGCCTCAAAAAGGCTGGCAGCATCATCAAGGACCCATACCACACTAACCACACACTCATCTCCCTGCTACCTTCGGGTAGAAGGTACAGGAGCCTGAAGACTGCAACAACCCGGTTTAAGAATAGCTACTTCCCCACAGCCATCAGGCTGTTAAACCTGGCTCGGAACTCTGAACATTAATATCCCTCCATCTGTTATTTGCACTTTATTAATTTATTAAGTCATGGGTGTATTTATGTATAGAATTGTAGTCAATGCCTTCTATGTTCTGTTGTGCTATGCAAAGAAAGATTTTCATTGTCCTGTCAGGGACACATGACAATAAACTCTTTTGATTTTTGACTTGACCCCGAAACGTCACCTATTCCTTCATCAGACTGAAGAAGCATCTCGACCCGAAACATCACCTATTCCTTCGCTCTATAGATGCTGTCTCACCCGCTGAGTTTCTCCAGCACTTTTGTCTCCCTTCGATTTCTCCAGCATCTGCAGTTCTTTCTTAAATATATCTTGCTGTACACCCTTCCTCATCATAGTCTGTGGATATTAAGAAACCAGTAGATGGTACTCACTGCATTTGGGGGCACACATAGCTGCAGAAAAAAAAACAACAACATTGCCATTGTGATTATTAAACATCATCAAGGACTTCACAAGAACATTATTAGCGAGCAGTGGGGTGCATCAAGGCTCGGTGCTGGGACCCCAATTAATTACAACAGATTTAGACGAGGGAATTAAATGTGACATCTCCATGTTTGCGGATGACACAAAGCTGGGTGGCTGCGAGGAGGATGCTATGAGGCTGGATAGGTTGGGTGAATGGGCAGATGCATGACAGATGCAGTATAATGTGGATATATGTGAGGTTATCTGCACCGATGTCCTTCCCCCAAATTAGGAGACCAAATCTGCACACAATACTCCAGGTGTGGTCTCACCAGGGCCCTGTACAACTGCAGTAGGACCTCCTTGCTCCTGTACCCAAATCCTATCGCTATGAAGGACAACATGCCATTTGCTTTCTTCACTGCCTGCTGTACCTGCATGTTTACTTTCAGAGAGGCCGTAATCAAAGATCTTATAGCAAGCAAGATAGATCACTCGACGAAAAACACGTAGTACGGTCATGGGCAGATTCACGGGTAATTTTCCGCCCCATTTCCGTAACCGGCTTCCGTCTCCGCACCAAAGATCCCGCAGGATACCAGTGAGGAGACAGAAGCCGGTTACGGAAACATCCTCGTAAAAATAAAAGTTATTTGGTGAAAATCTTCTCCTCATTTTCAGAATTATAACTTATTAACACAAACTGTTCCCCCGCAACGCTGATTATACTGCGAGTCGGGTCGGGTTACTGAAATGGATGAAAAAAAGGCCCGTTCCGTTGCGTACTACACGGCAGCCCATTGCATTTAGAAGGAGTGGCCTATCTTGCTCCGCTATAGGATCTTTGGCCGTAATATCTGCTCTGTCACCTCCCCCTCCCCCTCCCCCCAATCATTGTCATCTAGGAGCCAACACAGCCCTTCCAGGCTCAGGATCACTTGTGTTCTTCCAACATGGTTCTACTGCATTCTACACTGCCAGTGTCAGCTCTACATTGTTGAGGCCAGCAGTCAACTTCAGGAAGGGAAGCGTCACGCAAGTTCTTTGCAACAAATATTACCAGCCCCTGAACATTAGTGTTTAGTGTAGTAGAATCTGGGAAGTGTTGGGAATGTGGGGAGATAGGGGCAGCACATCGAAAAGACAGCAATCAGAAGCCCCAGCGATAGGGAAATGCTCCTTACCCTCCTTCGTCAGTTGTGGAAGCTTTTTCTCATAAAGCCAGTCCCAGAATTTGGGCAAATCTTTCAATGTCTGGTTGAACTCTGCGGAGAGAATGAATGCATGAACGAATAAGTTTATTGGCCAAGTATTCACATACAAGGAATTTGCCTTGGTGCTCCGCCCGCAAGTGACAACATGACATACAGTAACAATTAGGAATGACGACATAAAACATTAAACATTAATAATAAGACATTATTAATTAAACATGTGAACTAAATAAAATACCAGAGCAAAAGGAGGCTACAGATTTTTGGTTATTCAGTAGAGCTAAAACTTGTTGGGAAAAAAAATGTTTTTATGTCTGGCTGTGGCAGCTTTGGCAGCATTAATAAACAAATAGAGGTTTTGACAAAAAGGACTTTCATTGTAGAAAAAGTTCATAAATGGGTCGATTCCCACTACGGGTGCTGTCTGTACGGCGTTTGCGCGTTCTCCCCGTGACCGCGTGCTTTCTCCGAGACCTTCGGTTTCCTCCCACAGTCCAAAGACTTGCAGGTTTGTAGGTTAATTGGCTTGGTGTGCCGATTGTGTGTGTAGGATAGTGTTATTGTGCGGGGATCGCTGGTCAGTGTGGATTCGGTGGGCCTGTTTCCGAGCTGTATTTCTAAACTATAACTACAGGCCCAGTGCCGTCAAACGCTAATCCTTATGGGCCTGCCCCACTTAGGCAATTTTTTGGGGCAACTACAGGCGACTGCCGCAAAACTTCCAACATGTTGACATTTTTTCCGCGACTAGCGACAATTTTCGTGTCGTAGGTTGACGTAGGTGTTGTCGTTGGTTGTCGCCAGGTCTCGTAGGTGAATTCCATTAAAACTAGTCCCTGGCAGCCGCCGAGAGAGTCGCCTAAGTGGGACAGGCCCTTTAGTTAACCCAGATAATTCTCGTAAAGTTTAGAAATGTAGAGGAATACCCACAGTGGAGACGTGGATCACTTAAAATGTCCGAGACACTACATTTAGAAAATATCAGGCTTGTTTTGGCTGATAAAGTAGACCAATTCTAGGAAGAAGGGTCTCGACCCAAAACGTCGCCTATCTCCTTCGCTCCTTACATGCTGCTGCACCCGCTGAGTTTCTCCAGCCTTTTTTGTGTACCCACCAAAACATGGTCTCCTTTCACTGAATTTCTTCAACAACAGAATGGTTGAACACAAATTTAAAACCGATGCTTGGGATGTGTGAGCGGGAGGGGGGGGGGGGGGGGGGGCGGAGGACAGTTGGGGCATATCTCAGTTTTTTTTGGGGGGGGGTTTCTCTCTCTCCTTTTTCTTCTCGCACTTCTTTGGTTGTTCAGGGGTCTTTTCTTCTCTCTCTTTTGTAAAAAATAAAAAAAATAATAAAATTTTTTAAAAAGAAATGAAGAGGGATTGAGAGAAGTACCTATAACACGAAGGACGCGGTGAACCTTCTCCGTGAGCATGTTGACTGTTGTTTCATCTGCAAGTAGAATTACCATGTCAGAAGTGAAGGTACACAAAAGGCTGGAGAAACTCAGCGGGTGCAGCAGCATCTAAGGAGCGAAGGAGATAGGCGACGTTTCGGGTCGAGACCCTTCTTCAGACTGGTCAGGGATCAGGGAAACAAGAGATATAGACAGTGATGTGGAGAGATAAAGAACAATGAATGAAAGATATGCAAAAAAGTATCGATGATAAAGGAAACAGGCCATTGTAAGCTGTTTGTAGTGTGAAAATGAGAAGCTAGTGCGACTTGGGTGGGGGAGAGATAGAGAGAGAGGGAATGCCAGGGCCCGAGGGCTGAGGGTGAGGTGGGAAGGGGAGGAGGCAGCAAGGGTTACCAGAATTGAGAGAATTCAATGTTTAAGCCCAGAGGATGCAGACTCCCCAAGCGGAATATGAGGTGCTTTTCCTCCAACTTGCAGTGTTGCTCACTCTGGCCGTGGAGGAGGCCCAGGACCGAGAGGTCGGATACGGAATGGGAGGGGGAGTTGAAGTGCTGAGCCACCGGGAGGTCGGGTTGGTTATTGCGGACCGAGCGGAGGTGTTCGGCGAAACGATCACCAAGCCTCACTTGGTCTCGCCGATATAGATCAGCTGGCATCTGGAGCAACGGATGCAGTAGATGAGGTTGGAGGAGGTGCAGGTGAATCTCTGTCGAACCTGGAAGGACTGCTTGGGTCCCTGAAAGGAGTGGAGGGGGGAGGTGAAGGGACAAGTGTAGCATCTCTTGCGGTTGCAAGGAAAAGTGCCCGGGGAAGGGGTGGAGCGGGAGGGAAGGGAAGAATTGACAAGGGAGTTGCGGAGGGAGCGGTCTTCGCAGAAAGCAGACAGGGGGGGAGATGGGAAGATGTGGCGAGTGGAGGGGTCATACTGGAGGTGGCGAAACTGGCGGAGGACTATGTGTTGTATGTGCCGGCTGGTGGGGTGAAAGGTGAGGACCAGGGGGACTCTGCCCTTGTTGAAAGTGGGGGAATGGGGAGAGAGGGCAGTGTTGCGGGGTATGGAGGAGACCCTGGTGCGAGCCTCATCTATAGTGGGGGATGGGAAGGTCTGAAGAATGAGGACATTTGTGATGACCTGGTATCAGAAGTGAACGCCATCCTTTCACTGCCAGGGTTAGATCCCAGTAAACATATCCTTCCCATTCTCAGAGATTCTCTTCTCTATGAAACACCTACCTATTCACTCCCACGGGACTGAACTCTGGTAGACTGAAGCCCTTTGATTGCACATCTTGTGGGTCAAACGTCACCACCTTCCACCCACAGGGGTCTCCAGTGAGAGAATGCCATGATTATGGGGGAAGGAGGCAGGTTGACGTGTGGGAGAGTTAGCACGTTCTCCCTGTGACTGCATGGATTTTTTTAAGACAAAACGTGGGCAGGTGGGACTAGCATAGATGGGTTGAACGTTGGTCGGTATGGGCAAGTTCACAAGTGATAGGAGCAGAATTAGGCCATTCGGCCCATCAAGTCTATTCCGCCATTCAATCATGGCTGATCCCTTTCACTCTCAACCCCATTCCTCATAACCCCCAACACCCTCACGAATCAAGATTTGTCAATCTCCGCCTTAATAATACCCAATGACTTGGCCTCCACCAATGTCTGTGTCAAAATTCCACAAATTCACCACCCTCTGGCTAAAGGAATTCCTCCTCATATCCTTTCAAAAGGTACATTATTTTATTCTGCGGCTATCAGAGCCTCTGGTCCTAGACTCTCCCACCAGTGGAAACATGGCAATGAATTCCACAGACTAAATGCACCGAATGTCCGTGATTCTGATGTAGAATAGATAACCTCACCAAACTCAAACTTGGCCAGGTCTGCCTCGGTGTACTTGGTGCAGTTGGCAGTCTCGTTCAAACTCTTGTACGCTGTGCACAGCACGGCAAACCTGGCCCGTATTCTCTTGTGTGGTAAAGCGCAGAACATGCAGCCCTGTGTCTTGGCCAGGAGAGCCAGCCAGAAGCCGGCGATTGTCACTGCGCCTGCTACCGTCCTCATCGCCGTCCCAGTGTTAAAACATCGCTTGCTGTCCCGTTGGAGTGGAAGCTGTTGACCGGTAGTTTACTGAGCAGCCTTTACAGTTCCAGCCTTTTATGCTGTCATAAGAATTCCCAGCAAGGCGTGATGTCAGCGATGAACCTGGGGCGGCACAATGGCGCAGCAGGTAGAGCTGCTGACTGACAACACCAGAGACCCAGGTTCGATCCTGACCTTGGGTGCTGTCTCAGTGCGGACGTTTGAATGGTTTCCCCGTAACCATGCAAGGCGTCCTCCGGCTGCTGTGGTCTCTTCCCACATCCCAAAGACGTGCGGGTTTGGAGGTTAAGTTGCCACCCGCTGAGTTACATAAACATAGAAAATAGGTGCAGGAGGAGGCCATTGGGCCCTTCGCGCCAGCACCACCATTCATTGCGATCATGGCTGATCGTCCCCGATCAATAACCCGTGCCTGCCTTCTCCCCATATCCCTTGACTCCACTAGCCCCTAGAGCTCTATCTAACTCTCTCTTAAATCCATCCAGTGATTTGGCCTCCACTGCCCTCTGTAGCAGGGAATTCCACAAATTCACAACTCTATGGGTGAAAAAGACTCACATCAGTCTTAAATGGCCTCCCCTTTATTCTAAGACTGTGTGGCCCCTGGTTCTGGACTCGCCCAACATTGCATCTAACTTGTCCAGTCCTTTTATAATTTTATACTTTTCTATAAGATCCCCTCCTCATCCTTCTAAATTCCAGTGAATACAAGCCTAGTCTTTTCAATCTTTCCTCATACGACAGTCCTGCCGCCATCTAAGGACTCCAGCACTTAGTATTCCAGGCAAGATTCAGCATCTGCAGTTCCTTGTGTCGTCATCATTGAGAGATCAATTGAAAGATACAGCAGGGAAACAGGCTCATTCAGCCCACCGGGTCCACACCGACCTTCACTAAACTGTTCACACTTGAGAAAGTGGAATAACATGGAACTAGTGTGAACAGATGATCGTTGGTTGGCATGAACTCGAAAGTAGGCTCGAAGGGCCGAATGGCCTACTGCTGCACCTATTTTCTACGTTTCTATGTTTCAATGGGCTGACGTGTAGTACGCAATGGAGCGGAACGTGGGGCCTTTTTTCATCCATTTCAGTAACCCGACCCGACTCGCAGTGTAATCAACGTTGCGGGGGAACAGTTTTTGTTAATAAATTATAATTCTGAAAATGAGGAGAAGATTTTTCCCAAATAAATTTTATTTTTACGATGATGTTTCCGTAACCGGCTTCTGTCTCCGCACTAGTATCTTTGCTCCGCTATGGGGTCTTTGATGCGGAGACTGGAAGCCGGTTACGGAAATGGGTCAGAAAATTACCCATGAATCTGCCCATGACCGTACTACCGTCTTTTTCGTCGAGTGATCTATCTTGCTTGCTAAAAGATCTTTGGTGCTGACTCCGATCACCCTGGGTAGAGTGGATGTGGAGAGGATGTTTCCACTAGTGGGAGAGTCTAGGACCAGAGGTCGCAGCCTCAGAATAAAAGGACGTTCCTTTAGAAAGGAGATGAGATTTTTTTGGTCAGAGTGGTGAATCGTGGCAAGTTGAGCCGAAGGGCTTGTTTCTACGCTCTATGACTCTATGACTCAACTTTGGGTTGGATTGGTTGGTTGGTGGAAAGTTGTTCCCCAATCAGCATGAGATAACGACCAGATCCTCTGTGGACTTGTTGGGATAGGAATTAGCTCCAGGATTGCAGGAAGAATTCCTAGTCCTCTGAAATAGTGTCTGTAGACTGTAGAGTAACTAAGCGAGTCAGGCAGCATCTATGGCGAGAAGGAATAGGTGGAGTTTCGGGTCGAGATCCTTCTTCAGACTGAGAGTCAGGGGAAAGGGAAACAAGAGATATAGAAGGTGAAGGGATTGGTGATGCCACATTTAGAGTTCAGTTTTAGTCGCCATCACAGGAAAGATGCCGTCAACTTGCCAAGAAGATATATGAGGATGTTGCCAGAGCCAGAAGGCATGACCTGAAGGGAGAGGTCTCCAGTCTGAAGAAGTATCCCAGCCCATACCTTGTCTCCAGAGATGCTGAGGACGGATACAAAAATCTGGAGTAACTCAGCGGGTCAGACAGCATCTCTGGAGAAAAGGAAAAGGTGACGTTTCGGGTAAGGACCCTTCTTCAGACTGAAGACCTCTCCCCATATGTCAGAAGTCGGAAGTAGGATCTCAACCAGAAATACCACCTATTCCTTTTCTCCAGAGATGCTGTCTGACCCGCTGAGTTACTGCAGCATTTTCTGTGTCTATCTTCGGTTTAATCCAGCACTTGCAGTTCCAATCTGTAGCTGAAGGTGCTCCTCAGGTCGACCAGCCTGTCATGTCAGTTTAGTTGGAGGCTGGATCTTTAGCTGGGTGCTGCCCATTGATTGAAGGCTCATGTGGCAAAAAAGTACCCATACCATAGATTGAAGGCTCCTCCATCAACACCAAACCTGGATAGACACAAAGAGCTGGAGGAGCTCGGCGGGAGAAAAGGATTAAGGTGTAATTTTGGAGACCCTTCTTCAGAATTAATACTTCTCCCTGTAGGTGGGAAGAAATCTGAAGAAGGGTCTCTACCATAAGCGTCACCCAGTCCTTCTCTCCAGACATGCTGCCTGTCCCGCTGAGCTGCTCCAACATTTTGTGTCTATCTTAGACTGAATTTTTTATTTTTATTTTAAATAATTCTCGTTCATGATATTATTTACAGTGTACTATGTTTACATATTCTGTTGTGCTGCAGCAAGTAAGAATGTCATTGTTCTATCTGGGAGATATGACAATAAAACACTCTTGAAGATCTATCGAAGTTGCTGCCTCAAAAAGGCAGCCAACATCATCAGAGATCCACACCATCCTGGCCACACTCTCATTTCACCATTGCCATCGGGAAGAAGGTACAGGAACCTGAAAACTGTAACGTCCAGGTTCAGGAACAGCTTCTTCCCTGCAGCCATCAGGCTATTAAACACGAAATCAAATAAGCTCTGAACTGCAACAGACCATTATTATTATTGTTTAAGAAGGAACTGCAGATGCTGGAAAAATCATAGGTAGACAAAAATGCTGGAGAAACTCAGCGGGTGAGGCAGCATCTATGGAGAAAAGCAATAGGTGACGTTTCGGGTCGAGACCCTTCTTCAGACTATTATTATTGCACTATATTTGTTATTTATTGAGTATGTGCACATGTGTATACACAGACTGAACTTTTTTTCCCTCCCGTTATGTACTACATCAGGCTATTAAACACGACAACAGATAAGCTCTGAACTGCAAGAGACTATTATTATTATTATTTTAGAAAGAACTGCAGGTGATGGAAAAATCAGCAGTAGACAAAAAATGCTGGAGAAACTCAGTGACTTCCCCACAGTCATCAGGCTATTAAGCACAGCAACAAATAAGCTATGAGCTCTGAACTGCAAAAGACTATAGTATTATTTGTTATTTGTACTATATTTATTATTTATTGAACTTTTTTTTCCTTCTCCCGTTATGTACTATGTCTTTGCATGTTCTGCTGTACAGCAAGCATGAATTTCATTTTTCTATCTGGGACATATGGCAATAAAATAATCTTGACTGCTACCTTCAGGTAGAAGGTACAGGAGCCTGAAGACTGCAACGACCAGGTTCAGGAATAGCTACTTCCCCATAGCCATCAGTCTATTAAACCTGGCTCGGACAAAACTCTGATCATTACTAATCCATTATCTGTTATTTGTAATTCATCAGTTTATTTATTTATTCATGCATGTATGTATGTGTGTATGCATTTATTTGCAGACAATGCCTACTATGTTCTAAAGTGTTAAAGAAGGAACTGCAGATGCTGGAGAATCGAGGGTCCACAAAAGGCTGGAGAAACTCAGCGGGTGCAGCAGCATCTAAGGAGCGAAGGAGATAGGCGACGTTTCGGGTCGAGACCCTTCTTCAGACTGGTTAGGGATCAGGGAAACGAGAGATATAGACGGTAATGTGGAGTGATAAAGAACAATGAATGAAAGATATGCAAAAAAGTATCGATGATAAAGGAAACAGGCCATTGTAAGCTGTTTGTGGTGTGAAACTGAGAAGCTAGTGCGACTTGGGTGGGGGAGAGATAGAGAGAGGCCGAGGGGGAGGTGGGAAGGGGAGGAGACAGCAAGGGTTAACAGAAATGAGGAAATTCAATGTTTAAGCCCAGAGGATGCACACTCCCCAAGCTACTTTTTCCCTGGCTACGGAGAGATGCTGGGGATTTGTGCAGTCCGAGGCCTACTATGTTCTGTTGTGCTGAAGCAAAGCAAGAATTGCATTGTCCTATCTGGAACATAGCAATAAAATAAAATACTCTTGACTTGATCAAGACTTGGCCTCTTCAATGAGGGTCTTGTGACGTCACCGCGCCGCCGATTCAGGCGTCAGAAGCGACGCGTTGACGTCAGTGCGGGGCAGCCGCCGCTCGCTTGTCGCCCTGCACCAAGATGGCGGAGGGCGGAGCGCCGGCCAGCGTGTTCTCGCCGCTGCTGCGCGCACACGGCGCCGGCGCCGCCAGGTCGCTGTCATGCTGGGGGCCGGTGGCCGTGTTCTCGGTGGAGAGATGCCGCCGGGACCCGAGCAGCGGAGGCGGCCTGCTGCGGGACTGCGGGCTGCCCGAGGCCGACCTGTACGACGTGAGCCTGAGCGACGGCCGCTGGCTGCTCCGGGCCACGCTGCGGCCTCCGCTCAACCTGCTGGTCCGCCGCAACGAGCTGCGCTGCGGCTGCGAGCTGGAGCAAGTGCGCCTGGGCGTCGAGTACGACGAGCGGCGGGCCAGCGCCGGCTGCAGGCTCTTCGTGGTGATGGAGGCCCGGGTGGTTGCCAATGGCGACGGCGCCCCCTCGCCCCTCTTAAAGGAGACGCGCTGCCGGAAGCTGCAGGATCTGAACGACGAGGCGGGGCGGTGGGCGGGGCCTGACCTGCCACTCAGAGCCAGGAGGCGGTGCTACCTCCCCCTCTGGGATAGCAGCAACTATTATGGGGATGTCTGGTTCCCAGAGTCCAACAATGATCACCCTCCGGCCCCTTCGCAACACCCCAAAGGTGAAGAAGCACCTCCTTCCACGTCACTTAAGACTTTTTTCACTGAACATTTTTGTTTCAGAACCTTAGAGCATGAGACAGTAACAGGCCCTTCGGCCCGCAATGTCCGTAAGACATGGGAGTAGACTTTAGAGATACAGCTTGGAATCAGGCCCTTCAGTGCACCTAGTCCGTGCTGACCAAAGATCCTATAGCAAGCAAGATAGACCACTCCTAAATGCAACCAGACTGATTCCTGGGATGTCAGGGCTTTCATATGAAGAAAGACTGGATAGACTCGGCTTGTACTCGCTAGAATTTAGAAGATTGAGGGGGGATCTCATAGAAACTTACAAAATTCTTAAGGCGTTGGACAGGCTAGATGCAGGAAGATTGTTCCCGTTGTTGGGGAAATCCAGGACAAGGGGTCACAGTTTAAGGATAAGGGGGAAATCTTTAAGGACCGAGATGAGAAAAAAACAATTTCACACAGAGAGTGGTGAATCTCTGGAATTCTCTGCCACAGAAGGTAGTTGAGGCCAGTTCATTGGCTATATTTAAGAGGGAGTTAGATGTGGCCCTTGTGGCTAAAGGGATCAGGGGGTATGGAGAGAAGGCAGGTACGGGATACTGAGTTGGATGATCAGCCACGATCATATTGAATGGCAGTGCAGACTCGAAGGGCCGAATGGCCTACTCCTGCACCTATTTTCTACGTTTCTATGTTTCAATGGGCTGACGTGTAGTACGCAACGGAGCGGAACGTGGGCCTTTTTTTCATCCATTTCAGTAACCCGACCCAACCCGACTCGCAGTGTAATCAAAGTTGTGGGGGAACAGTTTGTGTTAATAAATTATAATTCTGAAAATGAGGAGAAGATTTTTTCAAAATACATTTTATTTTTACGAGGATGTTTCCGTAACCAGCTTCTGTCTCCGCACGCATGTTTGCTCCGCTACGGGGTCTTTGGTGCGGAGACTGGAAGCCGGTTACGGAAATGGGTCAGAAAATTACCCATGAATCTACCCATGACCGTACTACCGTCTTTTTCGTTGAGTGATCTATCTTGCTTGCTGAAAGATCTTTGGTGCTGACTCCGATCACCCTGGGTAGAGTGGATGTGGAGAGGATGTTTCCTCTAGTGGGAGACTCTAGGACCAGAGGTCGCAGCCTCAGAATAAAAGGACGTTCCTTTAGAAAGGAGATGAGGAGATTTCTTTAGTCAGAGTGGGGAATCGTGGCAAGTTGTGCCGAACGGCTTGTTTCTACGCTCTATGACTCTATGACTCAACTTTGGGTTGGATTGGTTGGTTGGTTGGTGGAAAGTTGTACCCCAATCAGCATGAGATAACGACCAGATCCTCTGTGGACTTGTTGGGATAGGAATTAGCTCCAGGATTGCAGGAAGAATTCCTAGTCCTCTGAAATAGGTCTGTAGACTTTTATGTCCAGTTAAGACAGTACATTGATCTTGCATCCCACCAGAACTATTGTATGTTCAGTTCTGCATTGGGGCCACATTTCAAGATTGTGTGCATCACGGTCTGGCATCAGAATTGAGAATATCCTAGGTACATAATATAAATTATTATGTAAGGTATTTTATCACGTAAAGATTAATTTGACTTCATATTTCGCTTGGGCAGTTTGCACCCCATCAGTATGAACATTGACCTCTAATTTCAGGCAGTCCTTACTTTCTCCTCCCCTTCTCAGCTCTCCCTCAGCCCACTGGCTCCACCTCTTCCTTTCTTCTTCCCACCCCCCCCCCCCCTCACATCAGTTTGAAGAAGGGTTTCGACCCGAAACGTTGCCTATTTCCTTCGCTCCATAGCTACTGCCTCACCTGCTGAGTTTCTCCAGCATTTTTGTCTACCATTAATTTGACTTCTTTGGGTTTTGGGCAACTGAGGCTTTGTCATTCTGTGCTATAGAAGATGTGGGAATCAGGAAATTGGAGGCCAGCAGTCAATCTGCATTCTAGCTGCTTCCTGTTTTGCCCAAGCAAATAAACATTTCATTTGTGAGAGAGGATGTATTTCCTGAGAAGGTGCTAGCTTCTGTAAACAGAAGCCTTGAGAGAGGATGTATTTCCTGAGAAGGTGCTAGCTTCTGTAAACAGAAGCCTTGAGAGAGGATGTATTTCCTTTGGCGTTGGTAGCTTCTGTAAACAGGAACTTCTGTGGGTAGCTGACTTTGATTACATTGTTAAGACAGAATTGTAAATGTTGTGATTGATGTGACCACAGGATGATAAGAGTATTGTGTTAGTGACAAGAATGCTTTGAATGGGTATACTCTGTGATTGATGTGTTAGACGTCATTGCTCCATCTCTGTATAGACATGTGACTAAGTTTCCAAAATACTATAAAAAGATGCTGTTTGACTTTGCTCATTAGAGTAGTGGCCCAGGAGGATAAGTATCTGTTGCATACTTGACTTTGTATCCCTGGCACTCTCGCCGGCTAAATGGTCAGTAAAGCTTGTGTTGGTTTACCTAACTTATTGTGAGTTGTCTGTTTTAAGAAATGAACCATAACAGAATCTGGAGATGTGCGTTTTCACACTTCTGTACCTCTTGCCTGATGGGAGAGGGGAAAGTGTATCCAGAGAGATGTGACTTTCTTTTTCTGGACGTCCACAGGAGCTGGGAACATTTGCCTGAGACAGCTGGAGGGATGTATCTCACAAAAGAGGAAAGACCACCCACCAGTGGTCGTCCGAATCCTTCGCAAGTGCAGACTCTGCCATTATGGACGGCCTGACAGATACGCAGAGTATCCATTCCAAGTGAGTAGCAACTGGTTATTGTTCCCTGTTGATTCGATCCGGGGTGTGCACTCACTATACGAAACAACACGATACGATAGAACTGTATTTATCCCAGGAGGGAAATTGTTCTCCCAGCTGCCATAAAAACGCAACAAGATACATTAAATTAAAGTGAGGAGTGGAAAGTCCAGGATTAGGGATGGGGGTGAAGGGGAGTCAATCTACCCCACGACAGAAGGGTGAGGAGTTGTACAGTTTGATAGCCACAGGGAAGAAGGATCTCCTGTGACGTTCTGTGCTGCATCTTGGTGGAACCAGTCTGTTGCAGAAGGTAGACAAAAGTCCTGGAGAAACTCAGCGGGTGCAGCAGCATCTATGGAGCAACGTTTCGGGCTGAAACCCTTCTTCAGACTGATGCAGAAGGTGCTCCTCAGGTTGACCAGCGTGTCGTGGAGGGGGTTGACCTGTATGGTCCAGGGTGGAGAATTCTCCCCTCCAAGACCGCCTCCAATGAATCCAATTCCACCCCCAGGACGGAGCCAGCCTTCCTCATGAGCTTGTTAATTCTGCTGCCCCAGTGAAGAAGATAGCACTGGCCACCACCGATTGGTACATTGGTTAAGAAAGAAGTGCAGATGCTGGAAAAATCGAAGGTAGACACCTATTCCTTCGTTCCATAGATGCTGCCTCACCTGCTGAGTTTCTCCAGCATTTTTGTCTACCACCGATTGGCAGAACATCTGCAGCACTTATCCCGTTTCTTCAAAGTCAACGATGCATTTTATTGGGGTCTGGGCCCTTCTTCAACCTAATTGCAGGGGTGGCAGGTTTCTTCCAGCTTTCTTCCCCTGCCCTCCCCCCCCCCCCCCCCCCCAACCCCCCAAGTTTGCAATGTCTGAAGATGAGTCCTGACCCTGAGTTTGGAAGGATGAGGGGGGGGACCTCAATGAGGCACCTCATTGAACCGTACAATTTGTGGCCGGCATGGTGGTGCAGCTTTACAGCACCAGAGACCCGGGTTCAATCCCGACTACGGGTGCTGTCTGTACGGAGTTTGTACGTTCTCCCCGTGACCGTGTGGGTTTTCTCTGAAATAGAAAATACAAAAAATAGGTGCAGGAGGAGGCCATTCAGCCCTTCGAGCCAGCACCGCCAAAATAGACAATAAACAATAGGTCCAGGAGTAGGCCATTCTGCCCTTCGAGCCAGCACCGCCATTCAATGTGATCATGGCTGATCATCCCCAATCAGTACCCCATTCCTGCCTTCTCCCCATATCCCCTGACTCCGCTATTTTTAAGAGCCCTATCTAGCTCTCTCTTGAAAGCATCCAGAGAACCTGCCTCCACCGCCCTCTGAGGCAGAGAATTCCACAGACTCACCACTCTCTGTGAGAAAAAATGTATCCTCGTCTCCGTTCGAAATGGCTTACTCCTTATTCTTAATTTGTGGACCCTGGTTCTGGACTCTCCCAACATGTTTCCTGCCTCTAGTGTGTCCAAGGCCTTAACAATCTTATATGTTTCAATGAGATCCCCTCTCGTCCTTATAAACTCCAGAGTGTACAAGCCCAGCTGCTTCATTCTTTTGTAAAATCTTTGGCAACCCTAACCCCACACTCCAAAGACAGGTTTGTAGGTTAATTGGTCTGGTTTAAATGTAAATTGTCCTCAGTGTGTGCGTAGGATAGTGTTAATGTGCGGGATCGCTGGTTGGCGCGGACTCGTGGGCCGAAGGGCCTGTTTCCTCGCTGTGTCTCTAAACTGAAACTAAAACTTGTTCCTGATTTCTACCCACAGGCCAAATTCCTGGCAGCAGATAAATCAGGGATGGCCACATTAGTGCTGTGGAACTCCTTCTGCATGGATTGGTACAGATATCTGGAGCCAGGGATGGTGATACAACTGTACAACTATGTGGTGAAGGAGAGCTATGCCACCCGGATGGGGCAAGACCCTGGACTTACAATGGAACCTGCCTTAGGTACTGTAACCCATGTCCTCTGGTTCACAATTCCCCCACTCTGGGCAAGAGACTGTGTGTGCTGTACCCAATCTATTCCCCTCATGATTTTATGCACCTCCTTAACATCACCACAAGAGGGCACATTGCACCGAGGGCTACAAGAAACTAAGAGACCATACGTAGGTCATTGAAAGTGGCAGGTTGAGATTTTTTTTTAAAGACAAATGGGATTGTGTGTTTTATAAATAGAGGTAAAGAGTAAAGATCAAAGATCCTACAGCGGAGCATTTTGTGTCGACCTTCTTTCTAAAAACAAACCCTGGTCCCACAATGTTTTAAAACACACACAAATAAAAAGATGATGTTTTTTGCAGAATTCGGGTCCCGTCCCCCCCCCTCCACCCGCCCGGGGAAATGAAAGTGTTTATTTTTTTGTAATAAAGGAGGGAGGAGGGTGAAACCGCTCAGTAACGGGTCATGGCAGCTATCGAAAAAGTCGACCCGAAATATCACCTATTCCTTCCTCTCCAGAGATGCTGCCTGATCCGCTGAGTTACTCCAGCCTTTTGTGTCTGTCTTCGGTTTAAACCAGCATCAGCAGTTCCTCCCTGTACAAGCTATGTGCCGTTTTAAATGAACGCATAACTCAAGTCAGGTCGGGTCAAAGATAGGGTCGGGTTTACTGAAATGGCGGAAGTTACACTCCGTTGCGTACTACACGTCAGTCCATTGGATTTTGCAGGAGTGGTCTATCTTGCTTCGCTCTAGGATCTTTGGTGAAGATGGACCTGCAGGGAATCCTGGTTCAGATATAACTAGAATATTTTTCAGTGTATCGCTGCTGGCAAATTTATTTCACTGCACCTTCGGGTGCATGTGACAAATAATATTGACTCTGACTTTATTGGGCCCAGTTCTGGGCACTCCACTCTAGGAAAAAAACGTGAAGGCTTTGGAGAGGATGCAGAACAGATTTATCAGGGAGTAGGGCCCTGATAGTTTAGTTTAGTATTGTCACATGTGCAAAGGTACAGTGTTTACCTTACAGGTAAAGGTACAAAGGTATCCAGTCAGCAAAAAGACAGACCCAAAACGTCACCCATTCCTTCTTTCCGCAGATGCTGCCTGACCCACTGAGTTACTCCAGCATTTTGTGCTGCAGCAAAAACTCTATGTATGCTTACAATCAATCCATCCACAGTGCACAGATACAGGATAAAGGGAATAATGTTTAATGCAAGATAAAGAATGGAAGGGTTATCAATTAAAGGTAGTTTGAAGGTGTGGTGTGGAGTTGCCTGATAATAGCTGGGAAGAACCTGTCCCTGAATCTGGAGGTGTACGTTTTCAAACTACTGTACCTCTTGCCCGATGGGGTAGAGAAATTTGCTATTCATGATGTGGGTAGCTTGGAAGCTGGAAATATTCCCCTTCGAACAGAGGAGGTTGCGTTGGACTTTGGTGGAGGTGATACCAGATCATGAAAGGTGGAGAGAGAGAGAGAAACTGTTGGGACAAAGAACCACGAGGTATAGATTGAACACAAGGATTGGTGACGTTTTGGGCCGGGACACCTTCTTCACACTCCAGTATACCAAATATGAAGAAGGGTCCCGACCCGAAACGTCACCTATCCTTTTTCCCCAGAGATGCTGCCTGACCCACTAGAGTTACTCCAGCACATTGCGTCTGTCGTTGGTGTAAACCAGCGTCAGCAGTTCTTTGTTTCTGCTATCTAAAAGATATGGCATGCTGTGTACAACACTTTGATCTTTGCTCTTTGCAGAACTGAATTTAAACACAAGGAATCCAGCGGCCGACATTACCATCTTCAATGACAAGTCTGGGAATACAGAGTGGCAGGTACCGCCACTGCAGTACACCTTTGTCACCAGGTAGCTCTCTCCCTCCTCCCTCTCTGCCTGTACCTAGTACTTTCCCACTTGGCAATAAAGGGGGGGTATAATGGACTGGGCTGCATCCACGCTTCTCTGCAATTTCCTGCACTCTTGGGCAGAACTGTTACCAAACCAAGCCGTGATGCAATCCGATAGTGTAAGGCAGATGCTGGTAGAATCAAAGGTAACACACAAAATGCTGGAGTAACTCAGCGGGTCAGGCAGCATCTATGGAGCGAAGGAAACGGGTGACATTTCAGGTCGAGACCCTTCTTCAGACTTCTCTCCAGAGATGCTGCGCGACCCGCTGAGTTACTCCAGCATTTTGTGTCTATCTTCGGAATGGAACCAATCATCCATTCCCATGTACTATCCCTTCAGCCATGATCCTTCTTTTCCTATACTCACCACCTTATGGCATCGGAAACAACCGACAGACTACAAACATTGACGTCCTGCTCTTTAAACAGCTCCCTACCTCCCTCAGCTCATTGTGCAGGACCTCATCACTTCTCCTACCCAAGTTGTTAAATACGTATCATAACCTCTGGCCCTGCATTCTCCCTGGTTCAGTAAGGTAGAAAAGTCTGAAGAAGGGTCTCGACCCAAAACGTCATCCATTCCTGCTCTCCAGAGATGCTACCTGACCCGCTGAGTTACTCCAGCTTTTTGTGATGCACGTAGCCCGATAGGATGCCTGCAGAGAATCTGTTTCTGCGCTGTATCACTAATCTAAACCAAGCGCCAGGGTACACGGTGACAATAAACCAAACCTGACCAAACCATACCACATCCATCAGTCTGAAGAAGGGTCTCGACCCGAAACGTCACCTATTTCCTTAGTTCCATAGATGCTGCCGCACCCGTTCAGTTTCACCAGCATTTTTGCCCACATCCATCAAGATTTGTTCCGTACCCCATCTAGAATAGACGTCCATCGGAGCCTCGTCTTCACCCTCCCACCCCCTGTTAGGGCCCAGTGGGTCCAGTGAATGCCAACAGCCAGACTGGCCCGGTTTGAAACTTGCCTGAAGCGTACCAGAGCAGCCTCATGTTCTGCAACCCCAATCCGCTTTGATTGTTGGAACAGGAAGGAACTGTCGCAGCTTCGCCCGGGAGATCAGTGTGACGTGATTGGCCTCGTTACGTTTGTCGGGAGGCAAGAGCGCATCCGGAGCCAAGGTATGTACCTCCGTTCCCCCATCGCGTCACTCCCGTACACCACACCCGCAGAGGCCGGCGTGTCCTGGACCTCATGCAGGTACCCATCACCGCCGTCCCCTCGCTCTGTGGCGCCCCCTTTCCCTTCTGTTTTGTAATCAAACCATTACAAAGTATTAGGTGAACCACAAAGCACTAATTAAAATCCATGCAGAGAGAACAATACATACTGTCACACTCATGGCATCAATTTTCTGACTACTAAACTAAGGGACAAGCAGGCTGTTATCTGTGTCTGCGGCCCTGCTCAAATCCAGGACATGGTGGAATGTGTATCATGCATAATATATGCATATGTGTATCATGCATAATATATGCATATGTGTATCATGCATAATATATGCATATGTGTATCATGCATAATACATGCATATATCATGCATAATACATGTGGTGAAGGCCATATTGACAGAGATTAATATAGTTGATCTACCCCTTCACCACCTTGTGTAGGCACTTGCTGCTCCCTGTATTTGACTCACCACCGGACAATGCCACTCCTTGTCCCACAGTCATAATAATAATAATAATAATAATATCTTTTATTGTCATTACACATAAGTGCAACGAGATTTGGTTTGCAACTTGGAGATTTCGGTTTGCAACCCCCGAGAACAAGTAAAACGAAAAATGTTTGTAAAAACGAACATTTGACCAGTAACATCAACACAGACAAAAGCCGGGGGAGACAGTCCATGGGGGTGGGGGGGGTGGGGGGTACTCAGCAGGGCCGGTTCAGATCCGCTATAGCTCTGGGAATGAAGCTGTTCTTGAGTCTGGTAGTGCGGGCGTAGAAGGCCTTGTAACGTCTGCCAGAAGGGAGTAGTTCGAACAGTCCATTACAAGGGTGAGAGGAGTCTTTATGGATGCTGACGGCCTTCCTGAGAGGCACTGTGTGTGGTAGATGCCTTCCAAGGCTGGTAGCGGTGTCCCAATAATCTGTTGCGCTCTATGAACAACATGCTGAAGAGCTCTCCTCTCCACCTCCGTGCAGCTGAGATACCGCACAGAGATGCCATACGTTAGTGTGCTCTCTGTCGTGCAGCGGTAGAAGGTCGTCAGCAGCTGTTGGGGCAGACCTGTCCATTTCAATGTTCTTAGGAAGAACAGTTGTTGCTGTGCCTTTTTGACCAGCGCAGCGGTGTTGGTGGACCATGTGAGGTGCTCTGAGATGTGAGTGCCCAGAAACTAAAAGCTGGACACTCTCTCCACACTGTCCCCGTAGATGGAGATTGGGGCGTATTCCCCATTCTGTGACCTCCTGAAGTCGATAATCAGCTCCTTGGTCTTGGAGGTGTTTAGCGACAAGTTGTTCCGTGAGCACCAGTCCGCCAGGTTCTGCACCTCCACTCTATAGTTTGTTTCATCACCGTTGGTGATCGGCCCGATCACCGTTGTGTCGTCTGCAAACTTGACAATGGTGTTGTTGTCAAATGCAGGGACACAGTCGTGGGTGAAGAGGGAGTAGAGCATGGGGCTCAGTACACAGCCCTGTGGTGTGCCGGTGCTCAGGGTGATAGAACCATACAGTGTGGAAACAGGCCATTCGTCCAACTAGCCCACGCCGACCCACATGTCCCATCCACACCAGTTCCACCTGCCTACGTTTGGTCCAGAAAACCTCTCGACCTGTCCTATCCATGTACCTGTTTAAATGTTACTTAACTACTTCGTCCGACAGCTCGTTCCACACACCCACCACCTTTGTGTAAAAATGTATCTATTAAATCTTTCTCCCCGCACCTTAAACCAAGATCCTCTGGTTCTCGATCTCTCTACTCTGGGCAAGAGACTCTGTGCGTCTACCCAATCTATTCCTCTCATGATTTTGTCCACCTCTATAAGATCATCCCTCATCCTCCTGCGCTCCAAGGAATGGAGACATAGCCTACTCAACCTCTCCCTATAGCTCACACCCTCTAGTCCTGGCAATATCCTCGTAAATCTTTTCTGTACCTATTCAAGCTTGACAATATCTTTCCTAAAACATGCCCAGAACTGAACACAATACCCTGAATGTGGCCTCACCAACGTCTTGTACAACTGCAACATGACCTCCCACCTTCTCTACTCAATACTCTGACTGATGAAGGCCAAAGTGCCAAAAGCCGTTTTGACCGCCTTATCTACCTGTTGCCTGCTGGGGGGGAGGTGGGGACAGGCATGGCCCACATCTGCCACGTGAGGCCCTCTGGGAGCTGCCCTGAATGGACAGCAATCACCAAAGTACCAAAAGCAGTTTGAGAACGCTGAACATAATAATTAGTAGTACAACGCAACAGAGCCCGGGAATGGATCATTGCCGGCCTTGTAGCTTAAAGCAAGTCAATGAGAACATTGTAAGACAACTTGGTTAGAAACACTAAAGTGCAATCTTGACTTAGGAGGCCGTGCATTAATATGGGTGGCACAGCGGTAGAGTTGCTGCCTCACAGCACCGGAGACTCAGGTTCAATCCCGACCTGGGGTGCTGTCTGCACGGAGTTTGTTGGGTTCTCTCCGTGACCCCGTGGGTTTCCTCCGGGTGCTCCGGCTCCCTCCCACACTCCAAAGACGTGGGTGGGCTGGCTTCTGTAAACTGTCCCGAGTGCGCAGCTTTGAACCAGTTCACAGGTCGATGGTCGCCGGCCGGCACGGACCCGGTGGCCTGTTTCCGCGCCGTGTCTCCAAACTGAACTAAATGTTGAAAAGTGTGTACACCCGCTGCACTTGGTCGGCCCTATCATCTCGCTTGTGACAGTGTCCTCCATCTTGCAGAGCACGCGGGCGAGTTCGTGGTTTACCGCTGGGTGCACCTTATCGACGGGACCATGCCAGAACCTTTCGTGCTGAAGCTTTTCTCCACTTGCCAACCGGAGATCCAGGCGCAGATATACCCCTGCAGCATTTCCGACAACACTGGTGAGACATACATTCTTTAGTTTGGTTTAGTTTATTGTCATTGTCTGCGCATGTGCCTGTCCAAAAGTCTTTTCAATGCCACTCACGTATCAGCTTCCTGAAGCTCGGAAAGTTAGAGATATTTTACAGTTGACTCCACAGGTAATTCACTGGGATTTGCATTTTGTCAGCGATGTCGTTTGTGCAGGATTGTGAAAGGGACAGACCAGCCTACTATTGAAGGTAGACAAAAATGATAGAGAAACTCAGCAGGTGAGGCAGCATCTATGGAGCGAAGGAATAGGTGACGTTTCGGGTTGAGACACTTCTTCAAACTGATGAAGGAATAGGTGACGTTTCGGGTCGAGACCCTTTGGGTCTCGACCCGAAACGTCGCCTATTCCTCCATCAGTCTGAAGAAAGGTCTCGACCCGAAACGCCACCTATTCCTCCATCAGTCTGAAGAAATGTCTCGACCAGAAACGTCACCTATTCCTTCATCAGTCCGAAGAAGGGTCCCGACCCGAAACGTCACCTATTCCTCCATCAGTCTGAAGAAGGGTCTCGACCCGAAACATCACCCGAAACATTGCCTATTTCCTTCGCTCCATAGATGCTGCCTCACCCGCTGATTTTCTCCAGCATTTTGGTCTACCTTCGATTTCTCCAGCATCTGCGGTTCTTTCTTAAACATTTAGCCCACTATTGAACATCACAGATCAGTTGCTTATCCTAAACTATCCCATCATTTGAATGAACAAATAAGTTTATTGGCCAAGTATTCACATACAAGGAATTTGCCTTGGTGCTCCGCCCGCAAGTGACAACATGACATATAGTGACAGTTAGGAATGACACGTAAAACACTAAGCATTAATAATAAAACATTATCGATTAAACATGTGAATTAAATAAAATACCAGAGCAAAAGGAGGCTACAGATTTTTGGTAGTTTCTCAAGAGGGCGGTCACGGTGGCGCAGTGGTAGAGTTTCTGCCTTACAGCGCTTGCAGCACTGGAGACCCGCGTTCGTTCCTGACTACAGGTGCTTGTCTGTACGGAGTTTGTACATTTTCCCCGTGACCACGTGGGTTTTCTCCAAGATCATCGGTTTCCTCCCACACTCCAAAGACGTACAGGTTTGTAGCTTAATTGTCTTTGTCTAAGCATAAATTGTCCAGAGTGTGTGAAGATCGCTGGTCAGTGCAGATTTGGTGGGTCGAAGGGCCTGTTTCCACTCTGTATTGCTAAACTAAAGTTTCTAGCAAGCTGAGATCAAGATAGTGTTTTGGCTAAAATGCAGACAAAAGCCTTTAAAGTGTTCTTTTCTGTTTGATTGCAGTGACCTTTCTTGTGTGTACCAATGTCAGGGTGGAAGGCAAAGTGGTCGATGCCAGTGGACAGACGATGTGCCCTCACCTCTTCAGCACCAAGTACAGCCAGGTGTTTATCAATGGTATGTATGTCACACGCACAACACACATACGATGTAGTAACTCACCCGGTCAGGCAACATCTCTGGAGAGAAGTGATGTTTTGGGTCGAGACCCTTCAGAGTGAGAGTCAGGGGAGAGGGAAACGAGAGATTTGAACCGGTAGATAGAATAAATGAATGAAAGATATGCAAGGGGAGAAATCAAAGCCAGCAACAATGATCAAGGAGAGGTGGAGCCCACAATGGTTCATTGTTGGCTGTGGGGAAGGTGATAATGGGGAAGGAGGCAAAGAATGAAACTCAACAGGACGGCGGTGAAGCTGGTACGGCGGCTAGGGTGGGGGGGGGGGACGGAGAGAGGGGGGGATGCAAGGGAGAAATCAATATTCATACTGCTGCCCAAGTACGAGGTGCTGTTCCTCCAGTACGTGTGTTGGGACAGCGACCCCTTGTAAGAGCGCGCCCTCCGGACCAAGAATATTAGGGTCTGGGTCTAAAGTGCATGAAACTATAAAAGCCCACATTTGACAGGTTCTTGAAGGGTTAGGGAACCAGCGCTGGTAGATGGAGCTAATGTTCAGATCATAATGCAAGAACAAGAACCTCAAGATGCTGGCTTATACCAAAGATAGACACAGTAGTGCTGGAGTATCTCAGCGGGTCAGGCAGCATCTCTGGAGAAAATAGATAGATGATGTTTGCGGGTCGGGACCCTTCTTCAGAAGGCACGCCACAGTGGTAGAGTTGTGCCAGAGACCTGGGTACGATCCTGACTACGGGTGCTGTCTGTATGGAGTTTGCACGTTGTCCCTCTGACCTCGTGGATTCTCTCCGGGTGCTCCGGTTTCCTCCCAAACTCCAAAGGTTTGTTGGCTAAATTTTTAAGAAGGAACTGCAGATGCTGGAAAATCGAAGGTTGACAAAAATGCTGGAGAAACTCAGTGGGTGAGGCAGCATCTATGGAGCGAAGGAAATAGGCAACGTTTCGGGCCGAATCACATCAGTCTGAAGAAGGGTTTCGGCCTGAAACGTTGCCTATTTCCTTCGCTCCACAGCTGCTGTCGCACCCGCTGAGTTTCTCCAGCACTTTTGCCTACCTTAGGTTTGTAGGCTAATTGGCTAAATTGCTAAATTGCCCTTAGTGTGTGGGATAGTGTTAGTGTACGGGGTGATCACTGGTCGGTGCGGTAAATCAAACAGCCTTTTTCCCTCTATCTCTAAAGTATAAACGCTAACCTTGCCTGTGATGCCCAAAATGAAACAAATAGCAAACACAAAAAATATTATTCTGAGACCAGTCTAAAATAACCTGCGCTGAAGTGAATTGTGCGCAAACGTTTCCTTGTGAGTGGACGTGACCATTAGCCTTGTACAAATGTGTCGGTTGCTAGATAGAAACTTACCCCCAGGTTCTTTGTCAAACCAGTTGAGTTAATAATTTGTAGTCAGCCAAGGGTTCAGCTGGCAAATAAACTCGGAGAGGGCTGAAACACTGTAATCCAAGCAGCCTCTGGCGAGCTAGACAGGACGTGTGACAATGTTACACAGTCCCTTGTAAGCAGAGAATAGAAGATCAGTGGGAGCAGGCCCTTCGGCCCACAAAGTCTGTGCTGAACATGATGACAGGTTAAACTAATCTTCTCTGCACATAATGCACATCCCTGTATTTCCCTGCATGTCCATGTCATAAGGTCATAAGTGATAGTAGAAATAGGCCATTCGGCCCATTCAGTTTATTCCACCATTCAGTCATGGCTGATCTATCTCTCTCTCCTAACCCCATTCTCCTGCCTTCTCCCTATAACCCCTGACACCCAGACTAATCAAGAATCTATCTATCTCTGCCTTAAGAATATCCACTGACTTGGCCTCCACAGCCTTCTGTGGCAAATAATTCCACCCTCTAGATAAATTTCTAATCTCCTTCCTAAAAGGATGTCCCTATCCAAAACCATCTGAAATGCCGCCATCAAACCTGCCTCCACCCCCACCCCTGGCAGCCCATTCTAGGCACCTGCCACCCTTTGGAAATAAAATTGCTGTGCTCGTTTTCATTAAGCTTTGCCCAATTCACTTTAAAGCTGCACCCTCTAATTTACACGTCCACGCTGACCATCGATCGCCCGTTCCCACTAGTTCTATGTTATCCCCTTTCTCATCCACTCCCTACGCACTGGGGGCAATTAACCTACAAACCTGCACGTCTTTTAGACGAGGGTGGAAACCTGGAGGAAACCCACAGGATCACAGGGAGAACGTGCAAACTCCACACACACAGACGGCACCCAAGGTCAGGATCGAACCCGGGTTTCTGGCGCCGAGAGGCAGCAGGTCTGCCGCTGAGCCACTGTGCTGCAGTTAGATAGTTTTACACCACTTGACATTTCCTCCCTGTCAAAATCGCTTGCCTCCACCAGGCGGCGCCACATGCTGGAGTTGCGTGTGTCTTTATCTTCTGCTGATCCTCTAGGTCACCATCGGGGAAAGCTTTACGTGAAGGACCCCAAAGTGAGGGCGTTTATCCAGTGGATACGAACGGCGAAGGACAAGGAAAGGGAGAGGCTGAGCCAGACTCCATTTGGCGGATGTTACAGCTTCCCCCCGCTGCCCTGCAATGAGAGGAACTTTCGAAAAGAAGTGCTCGGTGAGGCAGCCTGCACTGAGTGTGCCATCACTCTGTTTCCACATGCACTTTGTCACCTACATCTCCCTCACCCATTGCACTGGCCGCTAATGGAGGGGAGGGAGGGTTATGGGCCTGTCCCACTATACGAGTTTACCCCAGAGCTCTCCCGAGTTTAAAAAAAATCAAACGCATGGTAAGCACGTAGAATGTACGTAGTTGGTACGCCGGAGCTCGGGACGTCTCTTAGCGGCTCGTAACGTTAACGGCAGGTAAGCTCGTGAAGACTCGTGAAGATTTTTCAACTTGTTCGAATCAGGGGAAACTCGGGAGAACTCTTGAATTAGCTTGTACAGTGGGACAGCCCCATTAAGATGACGCTCTGATGGACTTACACTCTAGATGGAGTATTCTGATAGATTTAGTTTGGTTTCATTTTGTTTATTGTCACACGTACCGAGGTGCAGTGGAAAGCTCTTTTGTTGCGTGTTATCCAGTCAGCGGAAAGACTGTACATGATTATAAGGGTCTCGACCCGAAACGTCGCCTATCTCCTTCGCTCCTTAGATGCTGCTGCACCCGCTGAGTTTCTCCAGCTTTTTATGTAACCCTCGATTCTCCAGCATCTGCATTTCCTTCTTTAAAACATTATAATCATGCCGTCCACTGTGTACAGATACAGGATAAAGGGAATAACGTTTAGTGCAAGGTAAAGTCCGGTAAAGGAGTCCACTAGCAGGAGAGCTGGTGATGAGAGTCCGAGCACATCCACAACTCAACATCTGTTTGTAAAGGCCGATGGTATAAACTTGTTTCCCCTTCCCTGCCAGAGTAAATAGGAATAAAGCACTTCTTTCTGACACCTCACTGTGTGTTAGCTTCTACACAAGGAGTGGCACAGTGGTAGAGCTGTTGACTCACAGCGCTAGGTTCAATCCCGACTACGGGTGCTGACCGTAGGGAGTTTGCACATTCTTCCTGTGATCACACGGAATTTTTTCAGTGCTCCAGTTTCCTCCCACATCTCAAAGACGTGCAGGTTTGTCGGCTAATTGGCTTCTGTAAATTGTCCCTAGCGTGTCGGATGGGCCCGTGATCGGTGGGGCTGGAGGGCCTGGTTCCATGCTGCATGGCTAATCTAAACTAAGCAGGAACTGTGATTAAAAGTGTCACAACATTGCCAATGTTGGGGAACCTTCACTGGGCGACTGAGGACATTGCAGAGGATGGCTGTGGAGGCGATACCCAAAACACCCGACTCCAACTCCCACCCCGACCCCTAGGTATAATCATTCTAAATCTGCTATGATGACATTACACAAGATGGCATTTCATAAGAACTTCATAAATCATCAGAAGGTAGACAAAAATGGTGGAGAAACTCAGCGGGTGAGGCAGCATCTATGGAGCGAAGGAATAGGTGACGTTTCGGGTCGAGGCCCTTCTTCAAACTGATGAAGGAATAGGTGACGTTTCGGGTCGAGACCCAAAGGGTCTCGTCCCGAAACGTCACCTATTCCATCTCTCCATAGATGCTGCCTCAGCTGCTGAGTTTCTCCACCATTATTGTCTACCTTCGATTTTTCCAGCATATGCAGTTCTTTCTTAAATATGATTAATCAGTCTACCTTTTAAACCCATGTCCTTAAAGTTTAGAGTCTAGTGATTGTAGCTGTGCTATTGTGGCTTTTTTAAAATTGTTCATTCTTGAAAAATAAATGTATTTCTAAAAATTACATATAGGACTATGACAAAATTAAAATTCCATTGAATTAAATAAAAAATAATAAAAGCATTACTCCAAAATGTATTAAACTAAGGCCACAGGTATGAGCTAAATGGCTAAATTATGACAAAATAGAATTCCCAAGTGCAATAGAAATGAAAACTAAATGCATTGGTAGTTAAGTTTTTTCCGATTTACGTAGTCTCTGAAATTTATGTTGAAGTCGGAGTCAGAATCGGAGTCTGGACGTTATTACCGACTCCAGCAGCACAAAAATTGCTCCGGCTCCGACTCCACAGGCCTGTTTCAGAGCAGGGAGAATCTGCCTTAAACAGTTGTTAAAGAGTAAATGGCGTTTCCTCAGGTGTATCAACGTTGACCACCATGTGGGAACTGAAGCAGCTCATGGAGCAGCTGGATTACAGAGAGTACAGAAGGGTCACCATCCAGGGCCGCATCTGCTGCGTTAAGTACAAGTCACTAGGAACTGACGGAGGAGAGGTAAAGACACTGGAGTCACCAACTGTGTATCTGTACAGGGCCCGCTGGCTTGTGCAGTCTTGGGTATGGAGAGAGAGAGAGACTTTGTGATGGTACGCCTCTGCTTACATGTGCATGTTTCTTAAGGGCGGGCACGGTGGTGCAGCGGGTAGAGCTGCTGCCTCACAGCGCCAGAGAACCCGGGTAGTTTGATCCCAACTAAGGGCGCTGTCTGTACGGAGTTTGTAGGTTTTCCCTGTGACAGCGTGGGTTTCCTCCGGGTGCTCCCGTTTTCTCCCACACTCCAAAGGACATACAGGTTTGTAGATTATTTGGAAAAATTGTAAGTTGTCCCCAGTTCCTGCCTCCCCATATCCCCTGACTCCGCTATTTTTTAGAGCCCTCTCGCTCTCTCCTGAAAGCATCCACAGAACCTGCCTCCACCGCCCTCTGCGTTTAGCAAAACCCGATCAAGGATAGTCCAAGGGTGACCAACGAGGTAGATAGTAGTTCAGCACTGCTCTCTGGTTGTGGTGGGGTGGTTCGGTTGCCTGGTAACAGCCGGGTAGCGACTGCCACTTGTCTGGTAACTCCTAGTTGTTGCTTCTTTCAGGAGGTTCTTGTGTTCAAGCCCGGTGTTGCCGGTTCCACAGGGAAGCGGGCTGGTGTCACCGAGTCACCCGTTGTTGACCTGTCCTACCAGGGCACGGGGAGAAGCCGCAGTCCCGAGATCCCCCTCATCAGGTGAGCCTTCCTCTCTCCGGAGAGACGCTGGTGGCAGTCGGGTTTATTTACCTACGTTGGAGTCCTAGGATCATACAGCGCGGGAACAGGCCCTTCAGCCCAAACTGTCCGTACTGACCCATCAACCATCCACCTCCACTAATCCCGTTCTGTATTGTCTTAACATTCCCACCTTCTCTTCCCGGTTTCCATCCCTCACCCACAGAGCTTACAGCGATCAGTTGACCCACATGTGTCTGGGAGGTGGGAGGAAACTTCGGGAAAAGCCACAGGAGATTTAGGAGACATTGGAAAAGTTTGAAGGTGCACATACAGGAGGCTGAGTCCGGCATATCGATGGGAGCCTTCAATGTTCCAAGCGCAGCACAGCGGTAGAGTTGCTGCCTCACGGCGCCTGAGACATGGGTTCGATTCTGACCACGGGCGCTGTCCGTGCGGAGTTTGTAAGTTCTCCCTGTGACCGCGCTTAGGTTTGTAGATTAATTGGCTTCTGTAAAAAATTGTAAATTGTCCCTAGTGTGTAGGATTATGCTAGTGTTATCACCGACTGGTGGGCCGAAGGGCCTGTTTCCACGCCGACTCACTCTAAAGTCTAGAAGTCTTGTCGTGGGCTCAGCAGGTCACTTCCTCAAGCTAGAGTGTCAGGATCACCACAGGCCCTAGGTAGGGAGTGTGATTCACGCCATCAAGCCTCAAGGTCCGGCGCTGCACAGTTATGGGTCTGGAGAGGGGGATGTCCAGAGTAGGGAGAGGAGCGTGAGACTGGCGTTGGACAGGCACGTGGGGGGGGGGGGGGGGCAGCCCGGCAGCGAGTGTGGCTGCGTTAACGAACTGCCGCTTACTTTTCACCAGAACTTCACAGAGTCAAAAAACAACCCCATCGCCGCGGCAAATGAGAACAAGGAAAGGATTGACGTACAGGAAAAGACCAGCTCAAGTGAGGTAACATCACCCTCCGCTCTCTCTCCTCCCTCCCTCGTTCCCCACTCCCTCCCGTGTTGTCCGCAACCTCGCACATCCCGCCCGTGTTTCCGGCTCTTTCCAGAATTGTCTCCTCCCTCCCCCATTCCCCGCTCCCATCCTCAGCATCCATTTGCTTCCTGGGCCCGTGCTGGGTTCCATGACCTTTCTCTCTTAGCTCTCACTCCCTCTCCCGTCTCTTCTCTGTCGCCCAGACTCCCTCGAGGGGGTCCAATCTTGCAGTGCAGTGGGACTGAGTGGGGCTGAGGGGGGCAGGAGTGGGACTGAGGGGGCCAGCAGTGGGACTGAGGGGGGGCAGTAGTGGGACTGAGGGAGGCAGTAGTGGGACTGAGAGGGGCAGTAGTGGGACAGAGGGGGTCCAGTAGTGGGACAGAGGGGGGCCAGTAGTGGGACTGAGGGGGACAGTAGTGGGACTGAGGAGGGGCCAGTAGTGGGACTGAGGGGGGGCCAGTATTGGGACTGAGGGGGGGCCAGTAGTGGGACTGAGGGGGGGGCAGTAGTGGGACTGAGGGGGGCCAGTAGTGGGACTGAGGGGGGCCAGTAGTGGGACTGAGAGGGGGCCAGTAGTGGGACTGAGGGGGGGCCAGTAGTGGGACTGAGGGGGGCCAGTAGTGGGACTGAGGGGGGGCCAGTAGTGGGACTGAGGGGGGCCAGTAGTGGGACTGAGGGGGGCCAGTAGTGGAACTGAGGGGGGGCCAGTAGTGGGACTGAGGGGGGGGGCAGTAGTGGGACTGAGGGGGGGCCAGTAGTGGGACTGAGGGGGGGCCAGTAGTGGGACTGAGGGGGGGCCAGTAGTGGGACTGAGGGGGGCCAGTAGTGGGACTGAGGGGGGGCCGGTAGTGGGACTGAGGGGGGCCAGTAGTGGGACTGAGGGGGGCCAGTAGTGGGACTGATGGGGGGCCAGTAGTGGGACTGAGGGGGGGCCAGTAGTGGGACTGAGGGGGGCCAGTAGTGGGACTGAGGGGGGGCCAGTAGTGGGACTGAGGGGGGCCAGTAGTGGGACTGAGGGGGGCCAGTAGTGGGACTGAGGGGGGGCCAGTAGTGGGACTGAGGGGGGGCCAGTAGTGGGACTGAGGGGGGCCAGTAGTGGGACTGAGGGGGGGGCCAGTAGTGGGACTGAGGGGGGCCAGTAGTGGGACTGAGGGGGGCCAGTAGTGGGACTGAGGGGGGCCAGTAGTGGGACTGAGGGGGGCCAGTAGTGGGACTGAGGGGGGCCAGTAGTGGGACTGAGGGGGGGCAGTAGTGGGAGAGAGGGGGGCAGTAGTGGGACTGAGGGGGGGCCAGTAGTGGGACTGAGGGGGGGCCAGTAGTGGGACTGAGGGGGGCCAGTAGTGGGACTGAGGGGGGGCCAGTAGTGGGACTGAGGGGGGGCCAGTAGTGGGACTGGGGGGGGGCAGTAGTGGGACTGAGGGGGGGCCGGTAGTGGGACTGAGGGGGGCCAGTAGTTGGAGAGAGGGGGCCAGTAGTGGGACTGAGGGGGTCCAGTAGTGGGACTGAGGGGGGCCAGTAGTGGGACTGAGGGGGGCCAGTAGTGGGACTGAGGGGGGCTAGGAGTGGGACTGAGGGGGCCAGTAGTGGGACTGAGGGGGCAGTAGTGGGACTGAGGGGGCAGTAGTGGGATGGAGGGGGCCAGTAGTGGAACGGAGGGGGGGGCAGTAGTGGGACTGAGGGGGGCAGTGGGACTCTCATTTGATTAGTTCCGGTGTCAGGGGTTATGGGGAGAAGGCAGGAGAATGGGGTTGAGAGGGAGAGACAGGTCAGCCATGATTGAATGGTGGAGTAGACTTGATGGGCCAAATGGCCTAATTCTACTCCTGGAATTTATGAGCGAGGGGGAGAGTGGGACTGATTGGACGGCTGAAGGGTTGTGGCACTGGCATAATGCTGATGACGTCCCATGGTGCAATGTGGCTGATATACCCTCACGGTCCAAGTGAGCCATCAGAGTGCTCTCATCTAATTGGTTCTGTTTTTGACGCAGGCTAAATGAAAGCACGGAGTCGAGCGAAGGAGAAACTGCCGTCACTCAGAAACGCAATCGTTCGGAAAATACAGTGGTCAACTCGACCCCTAATCAAGGTTGGTACTGTGCAGGATGGAACTGCAGCGGGACTGGCAGCATCTCCGGAGGGAAGGAATGGGTGACGTTTCGGGGTCGAGACCGTTCTTTACACTGAGATTCAGGGGAGAGGGAAACTGGAAACATGGAAGGGTTCATAGAGCATGTCAGTGTGAAAATGACAGGTCATAGCAGAATGTTTAAGAAAGAACTGCAGATGCTGGAAAAATCGAAGGTAGACAAAAATGCTGGAGAAACTCAGTGGGTGAGGCAGCATCTATGGAGTGAAGGAATTGGCGACGTTTCGGGTCGAGACCCTTCTTCGGACTCAAGTTGATCGAGGACATGTACAATGGTTCATCGCCTATCTCCTTCGCTCCTTAGATGCTGCTGCACCCGCTGAGTTTCTCCAGCTTTTTGTGTAACCTACAATGGTTCATTGTTGGCTCTGGGGAAGGTGACAAAGGCACAGAGAGAGAGACAGAGGCAGAGCAAGAGAGAGAGAGAGGGAAAGCAAGGTTTACTTGAAGTTAGAGAATTCAATAGCCACACCGCTGGGTTGTAAGATTTGTACTGACAATTTCATCCTCACATCACCCAGAGAACACAGAACACCACAAAACAGACAGACCTTTGGCCCAGCATGTTTGCACCAAGTATGATGCTAAATTAAACTTGCATGTGGTCCACATCCATCTACTCCCCACTCCACGCATTCGCCTGCCTGACTAAAAGCCTCTTCAATACCACTATCGTATGTATCTGCCTCCACCACCACCTCTGGCAGCGCGTTCCAAGCACATTGACCGGCAACATTAGTTTAGTTTAGTTTAGAGATACAGCGCAGAAACACTGGGGTCCGTGCCGACCAGCGACCCCCCACCCCCCGCCCACACACTAACACCATCCTACACACACTAGGGTCAATTGTTACATCTACCAAGCCAATTTACCTACAAGCCTGTACGTCTTTGGAGTGTGCTGTACGTCTATTGTTTGTGCTTCTGCCGATTGTCATCGGAGTCTGAAGATAGAGGGGTCGGAGGGGCGGTAACAGAATTGAAGGGGCACCAGGAGCTCGGGCTTCTGTCGCAGGGTGAACGCAGGCGTCCCTCAAATGTCGAGAGAGTAGACGTGGAGAGGATGTTTCCACTGGTGGGAGAGTCTAGAACCAGGGGGCGCAGCCTCAGAATAAAAGGAGGTACTTTTAGAATGGAGACGAGGAGGAATTTCTTTAGCCAGAGAGCGGTGAATCTGGAATTCATTGCCAGAGGTGGCGGTGGAGACTAAGACATTGGGTACTTTAAAAGCGGAGATTGATAGGTTCTGGATTAGTAAAAGGTTATGGGGAGAAAGCAGGAGACAGGGGTTAAGAGGGAAAGATAGATCAGCCATGATCGAATGGTGGAGCAGACTCGCTGGGCTGAATGGCATAATTCTGTTCCTCTGTCTAAGTCACCCATTTCTTTCCTCCGGAGTAGCGATCACGTCATGAGTGTATTTTAAATCTCTTCACTGTATGTTTAGGTTGAAAGATTACTGTTTGGGTTGGCGGCCTGCTGTTACATAGGTAGATGGGGTGGTCATATAGGCTTTTGGTGTGTGGGCCTTCATCAGTCAGAGTATTAAGTACAGACATTGGGAGGCCATGTTATGGTTACATTATATAAGTCGATGGTGAGGCCGCATTTAGAGTACTGTGTTCAGTTTTGGTCACGTTACAGGAAAGATTTATGAGGATGTTGCCAGAACTTGAGGGCCTGAGCTATAGGGAGAGGTTGGGGCAGGCTAGGGACTTTATTATTTGGAGGGCAGAAGGATGATGGGTGATCTTATAGAGGTGTGTAAAATCATAAGAGGCATAGATCGGGTAAATGCACGGTCTTTGATAATATTGTTAATAGTTTTATTTGGGATTATAAAAATCATAGAATAAGTAAAAAACATTTATGTAAGTCAAAGATAAATGGAGGATTAGCACTTCCAAATTTTTTATACTACTTCTGGGCAGTACAGATTAAGAATATGAATTTTTGGTGGGTAAATACGGACCTGGAACCAACGTGGCTAAAGATAGAAAAGGAAGATTGTTTGCCTTTCAACGTAGATTCAATTATTTTTGCCCCAAAGGAAGTTCAAAAAAAAACTTATAGGGACAATCCAATCATTTATAATAATAGACGTATTTGGAAACAAATAGTCAAGACTTTACAATTAGACAACCTTTCATTTAGATTACCAATTATGAATAACCCATTATTTAAGCCCTCCACATTGGATGGAGGGTTCAGACATTGGGATAATTTAGGAATTACAAGGGTAGAGCACCTTTATAGAAATGGAAAATTTCTTTCATTTCAGGAATTACAAGATATCTACGGATTGTCTTCACAGCATTTGTTTAGGTATTTCCAAATTAGAGATTATATTAAATCTAATACACAGGATTTTAAAAATAAGGAACCAGGATTATTAGATGAATCGTTTAACTGGCATCCAACCACAGAAAAATTAATAGCTTATATATATAACATCATTATGGATAATGAGAATCCAATAACTGAAACATATCGTCAAGCATGGGAAAATGAAATTGGATCACCTATAACCAAAGAAAATTGGGGAGAAAGTCTACAAAGAATACACCGGTGCTCGTTAAATGCTAGACATATATTAATACAATTTAAAGTATTATATAGATTACATTATTCAAAAGCCAAATTAAATAGTATATTTCCTAATCTCTCCTCTATTTGTGATAAATGTAAGAATTTAGAAGCAAATTTAACACACAGTTTTGTTACATGTCCTAAATTGAATTATTATTGGACAGAAATTTTTAAAGTAATTTCTGAAGTTCTTAAGGTTAAATTAGAACCTGACCCAAAGCTAATAATACTGGGAATTCCAGAGGCTAATTTGATATTTACACCAGACCAAAGAAATTTCCTTGATTATTGTTTGATATTGGGGAAAAAAATAATATTGAAATTTTGGAAGGGAACATTATCCCCAACAATTAAAATGTGGGCATCAGAGATGTTGGAGACGTTGCAGTTGGAAAGAATCAGATTTGTCCTTTTGGACGAGTATAATTCTTTTCAACAGATATGGTCTCCATATATACAGTATTTAGAGAAGTAGCTGTTCTTGGCATCACGGCTCGACTGACACCCTGCGGGATTTGATGAAAATAATGTATTGGTATACCAGGATATATGCATGTCTTTACTGATATTATTATTTGTAGTTGTTTCATTTATAATATATTGTGTGGCTTTTAATTGATATATATACATAATATGTCTTTTTTCTTTTTCTTCATTTTTTCTTTTTCTTTTATACCAAATAATTATTAAGGAATTATAATTTTATTGATTAATAATGGTATTTCTCTATACCCACTTTTATTTTCAAAAAAAAAATAAGATAATAATCATTAGAGTACAAATATTGATTTAAGTGGATGTTTATAACTCAGTTTTAAACATTGAGAATTGTTTATTGCTAATAAAAAAAAATATTCAAAATGCACGGTCTTTTACCCAGAGGAGGGGAATCAAAAAGGGCCGAGATGGCCCGTTTCCGTGCTGTAATTGTTATATGGTTATATGGTTAAAAACCAGAGGTCAGAGGTTTAAGTTGAGGGGAGAAAGAATTAATAGGAAACGTTTTTACACAAAGGGTGGCGAGTGTATGGAAAGGGCTGCCGGAGGAGGTCGTTGAGGCAGGGACTATCATAACATTTAAGAGACATTAAGATTGGTACATGAATAGGATAATTTGTAGAGTTATGGGCCAAGCGCGGGCAGGTAGGGCAAGTGCAGATGGGGCATGTTAGTCAGTGTGGGCAAGTTGGTTGGAAGGGCCTATTTCTACACTGTGTGACTCTATGCTAGGCGAGAATGGGTGTTTGTAACACAGTGTAGAATGCGCGGAGCACTCACTACCCAAAATGTGCTGCAGGCAGTGAAGTTAGTGGCACTAATGGACTAAGTGACGTCTCCTTCCTCACAGAGCTCAGTTTTGCCAGCGCTTGTAAGGAGTTCTACACAAGCTCTGACGACACGGAGATGGAGTCCAGCGTGTGTCCGGGCAGCGGCTCGTGGATCGGCAGCCTGAGTAAACTGCAGCATCTCCCCCACAGCGGGCACGTCTGTGAGATGGTGGCTCGCAACTTCCGCTTGAGGGACAAGGCCCTGCTCCTCAACACATTTGAACTCCAGCCGTCCAGTTTCATTGGAGTGCGGCCTGATCTTGGCAAGAAGCTGGAACAGTGTGAGCCAGCGTGTTGCCGTGGTTACTACACCGTGACCATTTTAGGTAAAGACAACGTGCGTAGCAAGGCTCCAAAATGTTCAGAGGATCCTACTATTGAGGGAGTGCAGCGTAGGTTCACCAGGTTAATTCCCGGGATGGCGGGACTGTCATCTGCTGAGAAAATGGAGCGGCTGGGTTTGTACACTCTGGAGTTTAGAAGGATGAGAGGGAATCTCATTGAAACATATAAGATTATTAAGGGCTTGGACACGCTAGAGGCAGGAAACATGTTCCCGATGTTGGGGGAGTCCAGAACCAGGGGCCACAGTTTAAGAATAAGGAGTAAGTCATTTAGAACGGAGACGAGGAAACACTTTTTCTCACAGAGAGTGGTGAGTCTGTAGAATTCTCTGCCTCAGAGGGCGGTGGAGGCAGGTTCTCTGGATGCTTTCAAGAGAGAGCTAGATAGGGCTCTTAAAAATAGCAGAGTCAGGGGATGTGGGGAGAAGGCAGGAACGGGGTACTGATAGGGGATGATCAGCCATGATCACATTGAATGGCGGTGCTGGCTTGAAGGGCCGAATGGCCTACTCCTGGACCTATTGTCTATTGTCTGCCCCATCCGTGTACCTGTCAGAATGTTGTTTAAATGAGTGGTCCCTGCCTCAACTACCTCCTCCATCATAGAAACATAGAAATTAGGTGCAGGAGTAGGCCATTCGGCCCTTCGAGCCTGCACCGCCATTCAATATGATCATGGCTGATCATCCAACTCAGTATCCCGTACCTGCCTTCTCTCCATACCCTCTGATCCCCTTAGCCACAAGGGCCACATCTAACTCCCTCTTAAATATAGCCAATGAACTGGCCTCAACTACCCTCTGTGGCAGAGAGTTCCAGAGACCCACCACTCTCTGTGTGAAAAAAGTCCTTCTCATCTCTGTCCTAAAGGATTTCCCCCTTATCCTTAAGCTGTGACCCCTTGTCCTGGACCTCCCCAACATCGGGAACAATCTTCCTGCATCTAGCCTGTCCAACCCCTTAGGAATTTTGTAAGTTTCTATAAGATCGCCTCTCAATCTCCTAAATTCTAGAGAGTATAAACCGAGTCTATGCAGTCTTTGTTCATAAGACAGTCCTGACATCCCAGGAATCAGTCTGGTGAACCTTCTCTGCACTCCCTCTATGGCAATAATGTCCTGCCTCAGATTTGGAGACCAGAACTGTACGCAATACTCCAGGTGTGGTCTCACCAAGACCCTATACAACTGAAGTAGAACCTCCCTGCTCCTATACTCAAATCCTTTTGCTATGAAAGCTAACATACCATTCGCTTTCTTCACTGCCTGCTGCACCTGCATGCCTACTTTCAATGGCTGGTGTACCATGACACCCAGGTCTCGTTGCATCTCCCCTTTTCCTAATCGGCCTCCATTTAGATAATAGTCTGTTTTCCTATTTTTGCCACCAAAGTGGATAACCTCACATTTATCCACATTATACTGCATCTGCCAAACATTTGCCCACTCACCCAGCCTATCCAAGTCACCTTGCAGTCTCCTAGCATCCTCCTCACAGCTAACACTGCCCCCCAGCTTAGTGTCGTCCGCAAACTTTGAGATATTGCCTTCAATTCCCTCATCCAGATCATTTATGTATATTGTAAATAGCTGAGGTCCCAGCACTGAGCCTTGCGGTACCCCACTAGTCACTGCCTGCCATTGTGAAAACGACCCGTTTACTCCTACTCTTTGCTTCCTGTTTGCCAGCCAGTTCTCTATCCACATCAATACTGAACCCCCAATGCCGTATGCTTTAAGTTTATATACTAATCTCTTATGTGGGACCTTGTCGAAAGCCTTCTGGAAGTCCAGATACACCACATCCACTGGTTCTCCCCTATCCACGCTACTAGTTACATCCTCGGAAAATTCCACAAGATTCGTCAGACATGATTTACCTTTCGTAAATCCATGCTGACTTTGTCCAATGATTTCACCACTTTCCAAATGTGCTGCTATCCCATTTTTAATAACTGACTCTAGCAGTTTCCCCACTACCGATGTTAGACTAACTGGTCTGTAATTCCCCGTTTTTCTCTCTCCCCCCCTTCTTAAAAAGAGGGGTTACGTTTGCTACCCGCCAAACCTCAGGAACTACTCCAGAATCTAAAGAGTTTTGAAAGATTATCACTAATGTATCCACTATTTCCGGAGCTACTTCCTTAAGTACTCTGGGATGCAGCCTATCTGGCCCTGGGGATTTATCGGCCTTTAATCCATTCAATTTACCCAACACCACTTCACGACTAACCTGGATTTCACTCAAGTCCTCCTTTGACCCGCGGTCCCCTGCTATTTCCGGCAGATTATTTATGTCTTCCTTAGTGAAGACGGAACCAAAGTAGTTATTCAGCTTGTTCCATACACCCACACCCTTTGTGTAAAAAAAAAGTCAACCCTCACCTTAAACCTATGTCCTCTGGTTCTTGATTCACCTACTCTGGGTAAAAGACTCAGTGCAATTCACCTTATCGATTCCTCTCATGATCTCGTTCAAGAAAGAACTGCAGATGCTGGAAAAATCGAAGGCAGACAAAAATGCTGGAGAAACTCAGCGGGTGAGGCAGCATCTATGGAGCGAAGGAATAGGTGACGTCGCCTATTCCTTCATCAGTTTGAAGAAGGGTCTCAACCCGAAACGTCTATTCCTTCGCTCCGTAGATGCTGCCTCACCCGCTGAGTTTCTCCAGGATTTTTGTCTACCTCTCATGATCTTGTACACTAATTACCCCAGCCCTAAGAGTTGACCATACTGATTAGTGCGGCTGTCAGGGATTATGGGGAGAAGGCAGAGAGAATGGGGTTGAGCGGAAGAGATAGATCAGCCAAAATTGAATGGGCAGAGTAGACTTGATGGGCCAAATAGCCTAATTCTGCTCCTAGAACTTGGGTATTCATAGTGAAGCATTATAAGGGACCCAATCTCCACATCTTTTGAGTTTTACCCAAATCCTGCAGTGGATCGGCGTGAATGTTGGGCGGAAATCTCTCACCCTCCTCCTGTCACTCTCTAGGTCTGAACGGCGAGCTGTCCTTGGACACGATCTTTCTCCCCACCGTTCCTACGTCGGACCATCGGGATTTGTGGCCCGCCAAGCACAACAACTCCTTCATCAACGTTTTAGCTCATGGAGGACTATCGTTGAGGCAGGCTGGTGGCAGCGACACAGAGATTGAAGAGCTCCCCCCACAGCCTCCTGGTAAATATCTCCTCCACGACCAAAGCACTGACCCTCACCAAACACAGGTCCAACCATCCACTAATACTTTGCCACCCTCGGGTGCCCAAATAGGACATTCTCCGCTACTATTTCCTATGGAGATTACGCTCCATAAAAAACCTCTCTGGTCTCTTTTCATCTTCCTTCACCATTCCTCTGACCCTCCTAAAAATCTCTCTTACGACCGCCCCATCTCTTCCGTGAGTAGGAAGGAACTGCCGACGCTGGTTTCCACCAAAGATAGACACAAATTGCTGGAGTAACGCAGCAGGTCAGGCAGCATCTCTGGAGAGAAGGAATGGGTGACGGTTCGGGTTGAGACTAGTCTGAAGAAGGGTCTTGACCCGAAACGTCAACCATTTCTGAAGAAGGGTTTCAGCCCGAAACGTTGCCTATTTCCTTCGCTCCGTAGATGCTGCCTCCCCATTATCCCGCTGAGTTTCTCCAGCAGTTTTGTCTACCTTTGATTTTCCAGCATCTGCAGTTCCTTCTTAAACCCATTTCTCCTTCCCCGTGGGGAAGAGTTCTACATTTCTTCCTGCTCGTGTTCCTGTGTACGAGGTTCCTGAATTCCCTGGATTTGTTTGTGCCTTTATTTACCGGGCCTGAGTTCCAGACTCTCTCATAGAGATCTGCAGGGAGTGATGCTTGCTGTGGTAGTCTCTGACCAGCAGAGGGGGCCCGTGGGCCGTGCCTGCTGCATTGAGAGGGATGGACTGGCTGACTAGCTGGTCGGGCCGGCAGCTCAGTGACTGGCATCATGAGCCTGGGATGGATGTGGAGTTGGTCAAGGGCAATCCCTTGCAGCAGCTTTAATCTCTTTTACTCTTCTGCTTCCCTTCACCCCTTACGGTAAAACTCAAACTAGTCCGAAGGGTCCCGACCCGAAGCGTCGCCCATTCCTTCTACCCAGAGATGCTGCCTGTCCCACTGAGTTACTCCCACTGTGTCTATCTCCCGACAATCTGTTATCTAAAAACACGATGGTTTGGAATCAGATTCATCAGGTGATGTTGGTTGTGTATCCCCCCCACCTTCATTTCATCGCGACTCATGCTACCCATGTACACATGCTCCTCACCCTCACGATCCCAGTGATGATGATAGTGGGCAGATTATGTGTTCAAGTTGCTCGTGCAGGTCCTAAGCCTCCTGACGAGGGCATACGAGACGATGTAAAATTGAATGATACGGCAAAGTAGGCTTGGACAGAGAGGATGTTTCCACTAGTGGGAGAGTCTAGGTCCAGAGGTTATTGCCTCAGAATAATAGGACGTTCCTTTAAGAGGAGGAATTTCTTTAGTTAGAGGGTGGTGAATCTGTGGAATTCATTACCACAGAAGGCTGTGTAGGCCAAGTCAATGGATATTTTTTAAGACAGCAGATGGATAGATTCTTAATACAGGTGTCAGCGGTTATGGGGAGAAGATAGGAGAGTGGGGTTGAGGGGGAGAGTTCGATCAGCCATGATTGAATAGCGGAGTAGACTTGATGGGCCGAATGGCCTAATTCTGCTATCACTTATGAGACCTGACAGCATTAATTTGAGGTTGAAATGCTTCATTTGCCCGTTGACAGATGACGTCCTCAGTCCTGTGTGCGGCCTGGAGAAGATGCTCTTCATCTTTGTCCTCGATATCTGCAGCCAGGGGAGCTCCAGAGTTGAAGTCGCCCTGAATCGAGCCTACGTCCAGCACCATGCTCTCTGAACACTTGGGTCAATTCATTGCTTACCAGCCGCGCTTCCCAAAACAGAACAGATGCTATGACTTATGCCAGACAGTATTTTATATTATTTTTAGGCAGCTTTGTTTCGGGGTTCCTGAAGAGAAAAATGTTTTTTCGTTCCTGTGGAATGTATCGATATCTCTGTCGTCATTAGAAATCATTGGCTGGATTGACGAGCTCGCTAGATTCAAATGATACTTCATTCACACATTAAATGTGGTGACCAGTGATGGGTTTGGTCAGTCTGGCCCTGAAGCAGTGCTCAGGAAGCCAGCAAAGGGGTTGGGCAGCACTGCTAACCTTCCTCCGGTGTTACGGAGATGTAGCCCAGGATAAAAGACAGGTAATGTAGCCAAGGAGCAGGTGCCCTGGCCACAGTTGCAGAGCGGGTTGCCTGGGCTGCTCTCCCCGCCCTTGGAGGTGGCCCGAGCTCTCCTGCAGAAGAAATCAATAATGGAGGCAATCTCTTCCCCCTCTGCACTATTCTTGGGATATGGGATTGTTACTTCCCAAAGATAGGCACAAAATGTTGGAGTAACTCAGCATCTCTGGAGAAAAAGAATGGAGGATGTTTCGAGTCGACACACTTCTTCAGACTGAGAGTCGGGGAGGGGAAGATTAGAGATACAGTGCCCTCCATAATGTTTGGGACAAAGACCCATCATTTATTTAATTGCCTCTGTATTCCACAATTTGAGATTTGTAATGGAAATAATCGCACGTGGTTAAAGTGCACATTGTCATTCTTGAGTGGCCAAGTCAATCACCCGATCTGAACCCAATTGAGCGTGCCTTTTATGTGCTGAAGAGAAAGCTGAAGGGGACTAGCCCCCAAAACAAGCAGAAGCTAAAGTTGGCTGCAATACAGGCCTGGCAGAGCATCACCAGAGAAGACACCCAGCAACTGGTGATGTCCATGAATCGCAGACTTCAAGCAGTCATTGCATGCAAAGGATATGCAACAAAATACTAAACATGACTACTTTCATTTACGTGACATTGCTGTGTCCCAAACATTATGGTGCCCTGAAATGGGGGGGCTATGTATAAACATTGCTGTGATTTCTACATGGTGAAACCAAAATGTATAAAAATGGCCTTTATTAAAATCTGACAATGTGCACTTTAACCACATGTGATTGGTTCTATTACAAATCTCAAATAGTGGAGTAAAGATGCAAATAAATAAATGAAGAAGTGTCTCAACCGGAAACGTCACCTATTCCTTCGCTCCATAGATGCTGCCTCACCCGCTGAGTTCTCCAGCATTTTTGTCTACAATAAATAAATGATGGGTCTTTGTCCCGAACATGGATGGCACTGTGTGGAGGGGTATGGTGTGAAAAAAAAACCATTGAATCAGACAATGATGTATGAAATGCAGAATGGGACCTTGTTAGCGGAGGGGAAGGTGACAACGAGGCAGACATTCAGTGAAATAAATTAGGAGCACATGAAACTAATCGGAGAACTAGGTTAGGGGAGGGACGGAGAGAGAGTGAACACAAGGGTTACTTGAAGTTAGATAAATCAATATTCATAGCGCTGGGGTGTAAGCTGCCCAAGTGAAATACGAGGTGCTGTTCCTCCAAATTGCACTGGGCCAAACTCCAACAGCGGAGGAGGTCCAGGACAGAAAGGTGAGTTGTGGGAATGGGAGAGGGAGTTAAATGTGTTTGGCAACCAATACAGTGTAGATAGAGACCCATATTTCCCCTGCATTTTTAGACATACTGCATACTTATTTTTGTGGCCTTAATGTTGAGGCTTCCATTTTTGTGTTCATCTTTCGTGTGGCGTGCACAGCCTAAAGTTGTAGGACAACTTGTTTTATTTGATCTTCTGTTTGTGCATGTCGAGTTGATTGCATTAGTTGAAACAGGGCGGACCACGTGAAGGTTGCAATCTTTCACCCCCAATTTTGTGTTAACGGCACTTTTTTTAAATGGCACCAACACTGACATTAAAATAACCGCAGCGACCTGGATACAGTGTGGCACCTGCAGCAGCCACAGATCACAGGCGGCTTCAAGGAAAATGTAGAATAGATCATTGTTAGCTAGGAGAAGGTAGCAACAAAAGCAATCAGATAAAATGTGATCGGGGCCAGTCAGACTGGTCGGAGAACTTGGAAGGGGGAGGGATGGAGAGAGAGGGAAAGCAAGGGTTACTTGGAGTTAGAGAGGTCAATGTTCATACCGCTGGGGTGTAAACAGCACAAGCAAAATCTTCATTCTGGTGGCAAAGAAGATCACCACAGTACATACAGATAACTGGCAATGAGCAGCCAAATAGGGTACCTGTACGTGTGGTGTGGAGGGCACTTCTGAGAGCTAACAATATTCGGGCCATACTCCTGTGATGTGATGGAATACATTCCCATTCACCTGGGCAGATGGAGCTGCAAGAACGTGCCGAGTGGGCCGGGCAGCATCTGTGGAGGGAATGGTCAGATGGCGTTTGGCATCAGGACCCTTCCTCAGACTGGAAGGAAGGATGCAATGTGCTCCCAGGGACCCATTTATTGTCAGAATGAAATTCTTACTTGCAGCAGCACAACAGACAGGTAAACATGGTACCATTTCATATTTTCCTGGTCACACAAAGCTCTGAAATGTGAACCGTTCGGATTGGCAGCGAGCATCTGTCTAAAAGGTAAGGATTTCTGCACTCGCTCACACGACCCTCAGGAGTGACTCCGATCGTCAATCCCCACGAGAGGAAGCACTTATTTAAGACCTTGTGGGATAACATATGGCTCTCAGTGGTCGGTTGCAGTCATTCAGTGCAGCCAAGATTTCCCGGTCATAGTTTCCTGAGGGCAGCCCGCATTCAAACCCTCAGCCTCTCTGTTAATAGCGAGCACCATTTCATTCACTTCTGAATGGGTGCCAGAGTCACTAAAAATAACCTGGGCAGTCTGATGCAAATGCTGCGACAGGTCACAAAGCAAGCACAGAAAGAGTCTGAAGGACAGTAAATCAACCCAGATGGAAAATCAAGGTAGACAAAAATGCTGGAGAAACTCAGCGGGTGAGGCAGCATCTATGGAGCGAAGGAATAGATGACGTTTCGGGTCACCTATTCCTTCGCTCCATAAATGCTGCCTCACCCGCTGAGTTTCTCCAGTGTTTTCCAAGGGTCTCAACCCAAAACGTCACCTATTCCTTCACTCCATAGATGCTGCCTCACCCACTGAGTTTCTCCAGCATTTATGTTTACCTTCGATTTTTCCAGCACCTGCAGTTCTTTCTTAAACAGAAGGAAAACCAGAATCATTATTCATGTTGAAGACTTGCCTTTTATTTGGACATCAGTCACAAATCCCACGACGTTACAACTGCCGTGTGAAAAAGGATCTTGCACTGAGGGGCAGGCAGTGGCTGCGGAGTAACCAGGAGATTCCCTCTCGATGGGCAGCATGTGTCAGACCATATTGGAGCAGCACACACAACATTGGCAAAATAGGGCTGGAACCTGCCAATATTTATGTGCTGCTAAAACAGAGCAGACAATATGTTCCTTTATTCTCCACCCAGCACCTCGCAATCCCACACCCAGAGATGTGGCCACACGGATCACTGCATAAGCATGCAGCTTCAAGCAGGTATTTTAAACATTTGTTCCCGAGTGCACATACATACATACACCCCACAAGTTAAAAGAGTGTCATCACTTTAAAGGAAGAGGGAATTGTACTTGAATTGTTTTCAGCTTAAGGAATTGGTATGTCACTGGCACACGGCTTTAGGGAGGAGATGCGGTCGAAAATATTCAAACTGATCTCTCAGCAACTTTTCAAACAGATTAGAAACCAGGTCCAAACTAAAAATACAGATTAGTTATGTGTGTGTGTGTATGTATGTGTGTGTGCATATATATGTATGTGTGTGTGTGTATGTGATCATCACCAAACTAAAACACCTTCCTTGGAGCACGTTACAGCCTGCCTTGCGTCAATACAGATACACACACACACACACTTGCATTTGAAGGGTTTAGATCAGCGAACCAATGGCAAAAAATACCCACTTCAATACTGAAAAATTATCATTGTTTGCATGTCAGTTGAGCCAATATTTTATATTAGAGTTAATAATTTTCAACGCTAATTGTTTCTGAAAAAGCACCACCGGTTTTATTTAGAAGGTAGACACAAAATGATGGAGTAACTCGGTGGGACAGGCAGCATCTCTGGAGAGAAGGAATGGGTAACGTTTCGGGCCGAGACCCTTCTATAGTTTCTTTTACTTTTAATCGCCACCCAATCACCAAGATTCAAGTTGGTTGTGAAGTCAACTCTCACCTCCTGCACTGCCACCCAATTGAAGAAATGTTTCAAGCAGTCAGTGAAATGCAGTTGCATTTGATTGGAGTTCAGATGCCTGGTCATAATGTTACGCTAATTAGAGCTCAGCAGAAAGACCCAGAACGCTCGCACAAAGTCAAGATGAAAACTCGGATTTATGCGAGACACACACATCTCAGCAGGCTCATGATGTACTTACATATTGCATGCTGCAGCTGTATGTCTCATCTTGGCATCAGCTCGTGTTGATAATGTAATACAGATCTGGAAGCTAAAATGAGAGCAGCGCATGGTGTACAGGCGATGAAGGTGTGAGTATATATAGTGCTGCAGATGACACATACTTCCCACATTAAGTGCTCTACAACACTGCACCCTGAGCATTGGGTTTCTTCTCAGGACAGAGCAACCCTTTCAAAGTGAATCATCCTTCAGAGAACACAGGAAGCTCACAAGAACTATTGTCGACCAACTGGGCTCACTTTCTGGTCAGGAGTACAGCAGAAGACGCCACTGCTTCCCATTGTTCTCATGCGCTCCCCACCTCTGGCCAAACCTTGGTGCTCTCACTCTAATGTCCCCTCTTGTGTCTTTTGCACACTTGTGAGGGTTTTGAGGTTTTTAACCTGGGTAAAAGTGGTTGTTCTCTCCATTTTGTCCTGTGTCCAGGCAGTTGAAATGAAGCCACAACAGGAGGTTGTAGCAAAAGCAGTCATTGTTTTCCATGAGAACAAGCATGTTTCCATGCCTTCAGAGATGGAGCCTCTTTGCCAGTTTTGATTCTGATATTCAACATGCATCATTTTCATACTGGACTTTTGACTGGAACGGGAAGAGGGGTGCCTTCAGCAACATAGAGTTTAAGAAGGAACTGCAGATGGCGGAACATCGAAGGTAGACAAAAATGCTGGAGAAACGCAGCAGGTGAGGCAGCATCTATGGAGCGAAGGAAATGGGCAACGTTTCGTGCCTGAGTTTCTCCAGCATTTTTGCCTACCTTCAGCAACATAGATCCGGTTACAAATTTCCCAATGTGGTCCCACTCACTACAAGCCCTTTTCAGATTCCGTGGGAGATTTTAAAAGCCTGGCTCTAACACAAAGCTTGGACCTACAGCTGTTTCAAGCCAGTAACTTTTACAACATCAAATTCAGAAAAGCTGCAGTTGGGATACGTTTGCGACACAAGCATTTCGATTTGTCAAAGGAGACAATTCTTTCCCTGACATTTCGAACAAATAAATTATTCTTAACTCTTCACCAAGGGTTCTACCGACTAGGAAGCTGTCAGGTTGTCCTTGTGAATTTGCTGGTCGATTTCATACTGGGGTGGCAGAGATTGTTCCTATATTTTCAGACTTGCATCTTAGTTGCATCCAGTTGTTGAGGCACACAACAGAAAATGCTGGTAGGCACAGTGACTCACACCTGCGGCTGAGTAGAATCCCACCGTACAAAATTTATCATATAATGTATTTTCTGACAGAAAGACAAGGCACACGCTAATCACAGACTTCCAGCGATCCGAGCAGTTCTTAATTAACGTTAAAGGTGAGACAGGAGGATTATATACTGCCTGAATGCAAAGCAGAGAACATCATCTCAAAATGATGCCCCCGTCCAATTCAGAAGCTGTGAGCTCAATACCTCATCAGTGCAAGGCGGTCAGCAATGAGATGGAGGACAGGGTGGTGGGGTAACAACCTGAGTTGTGCCCGTCTCCTACTGCAAGAACCGGCCCTCTCATGTTACCAAAAGTTTGTCGGTAAAGCCAAGCCACAGGAGGACCAATGTTCCCAGAGCATCATTCTCCCGGCCTTTTATTATTCAGCTCCCAGAGAAATCTGTTTCAATAAATGCTCTGAGCCTTACCGACTGGAATGTGGAGCCCTGTACACACACTTTACGGTGAGAAATGTTTAAGAAGGAACTGCAGATGCTGGAAAAATCGAAGGTAGACAAAAGTGCTGGAGAAACTCAGCGGGTGAGGCAGCATCTATGGAAAGAAGGAATAAGTGACGTTTCGGGTCAAGACCCTTCTTCAGTCAAATAATTTATTGATGTGTGTGTGTGTGTGTAGGGGGGGGGGGGGGGGGTGAGTTTTTCCAGCATTTTTTCCCCCCCATCAATAGTAGGCTGGTCTGTCCCTTTCACAATCCTGCACAAACAACCCACAAAGGGCACTCGCTGGCAAAACCAAATCTGAAGAAGGGTCTCAACCAGAAACGTCGCCTATTCCTTCGCTCCACAGATGCTGCCTCACCCTTCAAAAATCTCCAGCATTTTTGTCTACTTACGGTGAGAAATCGTCAATCTTGATGAATTAGACACAGCTATTTTTAAAACGCGCACAGTTGAAATATACAAAGATCGGGTTTAATGCCAATTACACATGGGTTCTGAAAAGCTGCACAAAGCAGACAAGAATTAAGACAGTCTGCATATATGAGATGCCCAGGAAGAATAAGTCGACGTTCGTGCAGTGATTCTTACTGTCATTGCAAGAATAATAAACGGTACCAAGGAGAAACTCAGAATTGCTGATGATGATATTAAACGGGTAACAATGAGAAGATGTGGAAGAAGTCTAAATGGGAGAGAAAGTTCCCTGTGACACAAAATGGCACACAAATGTATTGATCACATAATATTGATAGTGTTTGAAACTCATGTTGTTTTTGTAAACTAGACAGCAAGGAAATGGGAGACAAGGAGCCTGACGTTGGGTAGAAAATGTTGCCATTGTGTAGAAACCGCAAAAACGTTCAATTTGTCGGGCTCTTGCACAGACTTTCCCCGCACTCCCCAGAACAGCACGCAATGGTTTGTATATTTAGTACACAAATGCAAACCATGATGTGCTGCTGTGGTGAATGCAGGTGCTTTAAGGATGAAGGATATGCAGACACTGATAATCCAGCAATTCCCTTCATCTGAAACAGACAGGGAAAATAATGTTTAGCAACAGGTTCAGCGGGCAACAAGTCGATTAATTCTCACTCACTGCTCCCATTACATTCGATCTCTGTGCGTTAGCTGGGAGACAGATTACTGTTACTCACTCCGCACCCCTAGTTTCTTTAGAGCAAGTGAACGGGCCCCATTCAATGTAAACTTCCCTCCAACACCATCTCTGCCCGAGCTGTAGCACAGGTTTAAGAATTAAAACAGAGTTCACCGGTGCTTAGTCCCAGACGCAAAGCTGCATCCCTTACAGTACCTGCAGTAGTTTAATTCAGAGATACGGCGCAGAAACAGGCCCTTCGGCCCACCGGGTCCACGCCGATCAGCGATCCCCACACATTAACACCACCCTACACCCACTAGGGACAACTTACATGTACACCAGGCCAATTAATCTACAAACCCGCACGTCTTTAGAGTGTGGGAGAAAACGGAAGATCTCAGGGAAAACCCACACGATCACGGGGAGAAGCTACAAACTCCGTACAGACAGCACCCGTAGACGGGATCGAACCCGGGTTTCCGGAACTGCAAGAGCTGTAAGGCAGCAACTCTACCACTGCACCACCATGCCGTGCTGGGGGAATGATTTGAGAAAAAAACTGGGTGCTGAAGGGGTTCAGTGGGTCAGGCATGGATGGAATGGACAGGCGATATTTCTAGGTCGGGACCTTCCTCTAGTCTGAAGAATGGGTCCTGACCCAAAACATTGTCTGTCCGTTCCCTCCACAGATGCTCTCTGACTCATCCAGCACTTCACATTGCTCAAGCTCTCAGCATCTGCAGTCTCCTGTGTCTGTAGTGATTTGAATAACCTGTGGGAGGGGATAATCTTTTTTACCTGCTCTAAGTAAGTATAATGTACTCCATAATTCATAGCCTGAAAAGATAAGAGACCTTTTAATCCCCAGAAGGAATAGTGGAGATTGGAGACAAACATTAAAAAAATGCTTGGTTAACAGAGAACTGCAGATGCTGGAAAAATCGAAGGTAGACAAAAATGCTGGAGAAACTCAGCGGGTGAGGCATGTTTATGGAGCGAAGGAATAGGTGACGTTTCGGGTCGAAACAACCTGAAACGTTACCTATTCCTTCGTTCCATAGATGCTGCCCCACCCGCTGAGTTTCTCCAGCATTTTCGTCTATCCATGAACCTGTTCAGTGAGATATTTAGTGACAGAACACCTTCAGCAAAGGATCTTTAGACTATGTTGTGGATCAAACAGTCGAATTTAATGGGATTTAAATAAGAATTGTAACCACACTGAAGAACTGTCTCGACCCGAAACGTCACCTATTCCTTCGCTCCATAGATGCTGCCTCACCCGCTGAGTTTCTCCAGTAATTTTGTCTACCTTAAAAAATGCCTGGAATACTCAGTGTGTGGGATCCCACCGACGGTCCCATTCCCGACTGGAAGCAGTTCCTGTCAGTGATTGCGGATCTGTAGTAGATGTGCCTCGAGAGTAGATTTATCAGGCTGAGCAGCAAAATGTTTTTGCTTGACCAACTAACCTTAAAACAATTATTATGTGCTGCGTAGCTACATTATGTTCTCAATGTAACAATGTGGGGCTGGACGGTTGTGCAGTGGTAGAGGTTTGTAGCCTCCAGCACCAGACACCCCAGGTTCAATCATGACTATGGGAGCTGTCTGTACAGAGTTCGACGCTCTCTCTCTGTGGCCGCATGGATTTTCTTCGGGTGACAATAGACAATAGGTGCAGGAGTAGAGGCCATTCGGCCCTTCGAGCCAGTACCGCCATTCACTGTGATCGTGGCTGATCATCCCCAATCAGTACCCCGTTCCTGCCCTCTGCCCATATCCCCTGACTCCGTTCTCTTTAAGAGCATTATCTAGCTCTCTCTTAAAAGTATCCAGAGAACCTGCCCCCACTGCCCTCTGAGGCAGAGAATTCCACACTCACAACTCTCTGTGTGAAAAAGTGTTTCCTCATCTCCATTCTAAATGGTTTACCCCTTATTCTTAAACTGTGGCCCCTGGTTCTGGACTCTCCCAACGTCAGGAACATGTTTCCTGCCCCTAGCGTGTCCAAACCCTTAACAATCTTATATGTTTCAATAAGATCCCCTCTCATCCTTCTAAACTACAGAGTGTACAAGCCCAGCTGCTCCATTCTCTCAGCATATGACAGTCCCGCCATCCCGGGAATTAACCTTGTAAACCTACGCTGCACTCACTCAATAGCAAGAATGTCCTTCCTCAATTTAAGGGACCAGAACTGCACACAATAGTCCAGGTGTGGTCTCACTACGGCCCTGTCCAACTGCAGAAGGACCTCTTTGCACTTATACACGACTCCTCTTGTTATAAAAGCCAACATGCCATTTGCTTTTGGCTCCGGTTTCCTCCCACATTCCAACGACGTGCGGGTTTGTAGGTTAATTGGCTTCTGTAAATTGTCCCTAGCTTGTGTAAGATAAAACTAGTGCGTGGGTGATTGATGATCATTGATGATTGGTGGGCCGTCGGGGTAGTTTCCACGTCGTATCTCTAAACTAAACTAACGGTGGGCAGACGTGGTGAGAGGGAGAGTCTGGTGGGGGACATGCAGGTGGAGGATTTGTGCTGCAGGAATTAAACCAACCTCCAGCTGACTGCTTCACTCAGATATAGCTGTTCCTTGCCCCAGCCCTCAAGGATGGGGATGCAGATGTTTCAGACGACTGGAGAATAGGAAATGGAATCAAGTCTGACCAGGACTGGAAAGGGAACATTGTGGACCTTATCTCAAGCTGACAAGGGGGGTCAGTGTGCTTGCGATCTGTAGACTACAGCCTACACAGTTTGACCAGATGGAGTTAATTGGCATTTTACTTACTGTAGGTGGGCAGGACGACACCACCAATCTGGGCGGCAACTTCAAAACTCTGAGGGAAGTGGGTAGCTTCTTCCCTGCGCGGGCACTGCCAACTAGGAAAACAAATACAAGGGAAAGAAGTTACTAATTAGAGTCATGACACCACAGCAATTGCACTGGGGATGGATGCCACATCATTAGCTGGGTAATGTGATGGATAGGTGGTGCTTCTTCAAGCCCTCGAGTTCCTACAATGTCCTGCTTTGAGCCAAACGACAAATAATTGATCGCAATGAGTGGCGGTGCTTGCTCGAGGGGCCGAATGGCCTCCTCCTGCACCTAGTTTTCTATCTATGTTTCTACAACTGAAAGTTGACAGGGAAGTATTCGCTCTACACAGAGGACTTGCAGGTGCAAGGTAGACAAAGGTGCTAGAGAAACTCAGCGGGTGCAGCAGCATCTGTGGAGCGAAGGAAATAGGCAACGTATCGGCCTGAAACGTTGCCTATTTCCTTCGCTCCATAGATGCTGCTGCACCCGCTGAGTTTCTCCAGCACTTTTGTCTACCTTCGATTTTCCAGCATCTGCAGTTCCTTCTTAAACACTTGCAGGTGCAAACTTGGCTGGTGTTTTGGAGAATTTACCATGACAGGATGGATGAGCCATTTGGTCCTGTCTAGCATATCTGCCTCATGCCAACTGACGAATATTAAGATACAGTTTTACCACACAAGATGACTGGGCTGAATGCCATAATTATACACATACTGAGTGTTCATCTGGTTACATTGTTAACCCTATGTCTTTTATATAGAAACATAGAAAATAGGTGCAGGAGTAGGCCATTCGGCCCTTCGAGCCAGCACCGCCATTCAATATGATCATCCAAAATCAGTAACCCCGTTCCAGCTTTTTCCCCCCCATATCCCTTGATTCCGTTAGCCCCAAGAACTAAATCTAACTCTCTTGAGATCTGGAAATGGGGCACAACTTGTTGGCTTGCTGCATCTGTCAGCTATTCCACGGCCATTTTGTTTGCATAAGTGGAAAATTACACAATTGAAATGACGAAAAATTAAATCAACCTGATAGTGGATTAGAAAGTGTACGTGAGCAGCGAGACTGACAGCACATTTCACTTCAAGTTAACAATCAGTTACATCTCAAGTTGTGTACACCAATTAGATGCGTCTTCACATCCACAAGTTGCATCAATGGACTCAAAAACTGTCCACACAGCTATCTTGTTCTTAGAGTCATACTGCATTGGAACAGGCCGTTCTGCCCAACTTGCCATAAGAGGGTGTCGGGGGTTATGGGGAACAGGCAGGAGAATGGAGTTAGGTGGGAGAGATAGATCAACCATGATTGAATGGCGGAGTACACTTGATGGGCCGAATGCTTTCATTCTGTTCCTATTACTTATGACCTTATGCCCTGTCTCCACTAGTCCCGCCTACCCGCATTTGGCCCATAACCTTCTAAACCTTTCCTATCCATGTACCTGTTTAAGAAAGAACTGCAGATGCTGGAAAAATCAAACGTAGACAAAAATGCTGGAGAAACTCAGCGGGTGAGGCAGCATCTGTGGAGTGAAAGAATAGGCGACGTATCAAGTCGAGACCCTTTGGGTCTCGACCCGAAACGTTACCTATTCCTTCGTTCCATAGATGCTGCCTCAACCGCTGAGTTTCTCCAGCATTTTCGTCTATCCATGAACCTGTTCAGTGAGATATTTAGTGTCAGAACACCTTCAGCAAAGGATCTTTGGACTATGTTGTGGATCAAACAGTCGAATTTAATGGGATTTAAATAAGAATTGTAACCACACTGACCCGAAAAGTCACCTATTTCCTTTTATCCAGAGGTGCTGTCTGAGCCGCTGAGTGACTGTAGCTTTTTGTGTCTAACTCCTGCCTGATGTATGACACTGACTGTTCCAAACCTGTATCGCCAGTTATCTTGGCAGCCACTGGGCATGGAATTCTCCCAGTAACTAGTGAGGGAACAATATTTCTTTTACACTTGCAGGGGGAGTTTACCAAACACCACACACAATAAAGATGGGATTACATCCCCGATACGTTGCAAGACTCACGTACATACCTAGCAACATTCACGGCTGGCAAGTCAGAGAGGAACACTGATTTCGCCGCATACAATGGTAAGGCAGTTGGGATGTTTGGCAGAATCCACTGATGGGGCTCAACTAAGTCAACAAACTACTTGCTTTCATGACGTTACTTGGCACGCTACTTTAAAGCAAACGGCAATCTTCATGTTTTTTCCAGAAGTGGCGGAATTATTGAATTACTAATTTAATGTTAGAATCTGACCAAAGATTTTTTCACTCATGCCACCGGGTATTTTTGTATATGTCAGCAATGCAGAGACTGTGTGATTTGCCCTGACGCAAAGCCAGACCCAACGAGGTATCATAAGGAATAGGAGCAGAATTAGGCCATTCGGCCCATCAGGTCTACTCCGCCATTCAATCATGGCTGATCTCTCTCTCTCCCCCACCCAACCCATTCTCCTGCCTTATCCCCCATAACCTCTGTCACCTGTACTAATCAATAATCTATCTATCTCTGCGGTAAAAATATCCACTAAAAGTACCCAATGCCTTAAGCTGGCAGAGGCACACACAGGCTGCGGCAGTTCAGGTGGTTATTATGCAGGGAGATGGCCTTGATGTGCAATGATGCAATATAACAGCAATAGATTTTTCTCTGCTACATTACCAGTGGTCATGTCCAATGATACTGATTCATTGTGATTAAGTAGTTAACTACCAAATCTACTGAAGGAAGTGAGTATTTGCATTAGATGCAGTTTACAGAATGTCCTTGGCGTATAAAGAAAGGCTCAGCAGATTGGAACTACAGTCACTGGAACTTAGAGTGAGAAGCTATTCTTCAAACCTCAACATTGAGAGAGCGCTTGACAAGGTAGATGAAGATGGGAGGGGAAATCTAAAGCTAGGGACGTTGTTTTCACAATCAGTCAAGGCAGGGGAAGAGGAGGAATTTCCTTACCCAGACGTCAATCCATGAACTTGCTGCTCCATCTCAGTGTGCTCTACACAGAAGGGAAACAAGGACATGTATTCATTGTTTGTTTACAAAAAAAGACATACGGTGCTGGTACAATATAAGGCACAGGGCTCATTAAGAATTTTCGTGAATAGACAGGAAAATGTCCAACGCTTAAATAGGTTCAGCCATGGTCTTACCAAACACCAAAGCAAACCCAAAGTTCCATGTGGGACTGGTCCTGATCCTACTTCTTCGAGGTTTTGTACAACCCATTTTTTAGTTGGCAACTGTTAGAAAGCATTTTCATGGTGGCACAATCGTGGGTGAAATGCAATGCATCCATCGCACATTGACCCAAATCTCTCATTTGTGTGGCAGTGGCACGTCTTAGTATTCAAGTCAGTATTGAATTTCTATGATCCTTTGCTCGGCGTGTGGGCAAAAATGTCAATTTGCCTTCACTGCCACAGCTCCAGTGTACACATCCAAAGCTCCACAGTTTATGAACACTCCGGGATATCCTGGTGTGGTAGCACTGGCGAGATAGATGTCTCCAGGCTGGAGGTAAAGTATCTCATTGAATAATCCCAAAGCCAGCAGACAATTTCTTGTATGTATGTATGTATGGATGGATGTATGTATGTAGTGATCCTGGTTATCATTTGCATTATGCATTGCTCGGTATGGGGAGACGCCCCTATCACTACACATATTACGCTGCCTCTTTTGACTGTCAATATATACAAGCGCCAGTCTGAAACCATCTACCAAAAATGAAACCAAAACAGGCCTGCTGTTATTCTGATCAACTTGCTCCTTGACCAAACTCCGACTCTTGCTCTGTTGCTCCTGTTGCCACTGCCCTGAATGTTCAGTATGTGTAAGGGCAGTAACTGGCTTTCCTGTCGAGTTGCTACTCTGCTTTATGCTGCCCAGACCATGTATTTTCCATGTGTTTGTGTCTCTCGTGTTTACCTTTTACTGTGCACGCAGCAGCCTGTGAGAGGACATTTTGTGTGGAAATAAGCCAGTGCCCCCCAGCTTTCCACTCAACCAGGCTGATGAAAGACAATTCCCCGCCCTCCCAATGTGGAACTGTTCAGATTTGGAGCGATCTTTTGCAAGTTTTATCTCCCAACAACCTTCCCCAACAGATGCAGTTATCAACTTTACTCAAGAAGATCAATATTATCGGTGGTAGACAAAAGTGCTGGAGAAACTCAGTGGGTGCAGCAGCATGTATGGAGCGAAGGAAATAGGTGACGTTTTGGGCCGAAACCCTTCTTCAGACCAAGATCAATATTATCAATGACTCGTTGAAAACACTTAAAAGGTTGATTTATCTGCTCATCTGCTTCTACAGACCAAGTGACGGTACCTCTCTCGACTTCATCACCATCTCCCGACTCCCCCGCCTTCTGTAAACAGTCGCACTTCTTGCCCCACAGCCAGTGTTAAACACGTCCTCAAGCACCGAGAAGCTGAATGGCATTGTTTTCTTGGTTGACAATACAAACCCGATCCCTGCTCGCCAACTCCATCTGCCCTGATCAACTGTGATGGTGAAGCAGACTGTTTGCAATCTGTGGTGATCTGACCTAGGGATAAACTCCCAATCTCCTACCCACTACACCGCTAGAGAATGATTCATTTGCTCCATATCATCACCCAAGTATGTTCCCAGTTCAACTCGTCTGTTCAGAAACATTTTCTACACCTTATTTCTGGACTCAGACCCTGTGGACGTTTGGCCTTACAACACTTTTCAGCAGAGTGTAAACTTGAGGCTCTGCTTAGCTCTGTGTGCGCCAGTGCTCGTTCAGCAAGCTCCTTCACAAATCTATTTAGGCACCAAGCTCTCCAGCTCTGGCAGTCTCCGTGACCTCCTCTAGCCCGACAATCTTGCGAGGTGCTCGCAACCCTCCCAGCTCAGCTCAGCTCTCGAGCAGCCCTGGTTGTATTGGTCAAGTGAGGACGGCCATAACCTCAGAAAACTGCACCTTCCTCCAAGCTCTTGGTCGTACACATCGTGGGTCAGGGTCAAATTTTGTTGGGTACCATTTCCAAGATGTGCCTTGGAAAATGTCACCATATTATGGACACTGTGCAAATGTGCTGTTGTTCAGGAGAACTAGTTACTTTTATTAAGGTAGGAATAACAACATTTGAAATAAATTTGGACAGGTACAAATGCGGTGGGAGATTGCAACCTTCACGTGGTCCACCCTGTTTCGACGAATCTAATCAACCCTGACATGCACAAATAGATCAAATAGAACGAGTTAACCTGCAACTTTAGGCTGTGCACGCCATACGCAAGAAGAAGGCGGTACATAGATAGGAAAGATTTAGAGGGATATTGCCTAACTTGGGCAGGTGGGACTGGTGTAGATGGGGCATTTTGGCCGGCCTGGGTAAGTTGTGCCAATGGGGCCCGTCTTCATGCTGTGCGTCTCAGTGAAAACTTATAATGGAGGTGGGTGGCAAAGCAACCAACAGAGAACACAACACAAAATCGAGAAATACCAGATATTTAAAATGAACTGAAAATCACGCCCTCCCTTCAGGTGGTTTCTGCGCTGTAGTCAGAACTGAAGCCGAGATGTTATTATTTCACAAACCGTTCTCTAGTAATGCTTATTCAATTCACAGACCAGAAACATCAACATATCTTCAGTATTATATACTTGAAAAACTCAATTAAAAATAGTTTTTTTTAATTTTTTAAATACAAAATATCAGCCCTCTAAACCTGACCCGAAACAATTAGTAAACATTTTTTTGGTTTGAAGACATATAGGCAACAGACACGTAACTACCTAAATTTGAATTCCCTCCTTGATCGCCCAGTGGAAATCAGAGTTGTGTAAAACAAAAACTGATGGAATAATTGAAATTCCTTGGACTGAATCCTCTGCCTTGGCCCACAGTTAAGACAGACCCCAGTCCCATCAATACACCATTCAAGAACTTAAATACTGACCAAGATGATTGGCACTGTGTCAATGGCTCGTGGAAGTTCATAGTTATAGATTCACATTAAAAAACGGAAGTGTACAGTGGACAATAATCTCTGGAGGCTACATAAATAGACAGAGTCTCCAAATCTAGGCTGGATTCAATTGTGAGGATCCATGAGTTGAGGCCAGTAACAGATCGCCCATTTTGAATGGTGGGGCAGGCTTATAGAGTCTGGTGGCCCATTCTCATCTTCTCATGGACTTTCCTTTTATAGCATGCACTGAACCTTGCTTATTGCGCTTCACACTGAATACACAATTGAGAACAATTACAACTTTGAATGAATAAAAAGCAATGATGAACTAAATCTGCAGAGTGGGATACGCTGGCTGGCAAAAAAAAAAGAAGAAAAAAGCTGCTGCCTGTGCCTTGAGAGATGCACTTTGAATAATAAATCACGGACGTGAGACTAACCAGAAATAGTTTATGTTAATAGCAAACAAGATATAAATGCTGTGGCAAGTATTTAGAAGTGATGAAGTTAGCCGTTTCTGTAAACACTCAGACATGCTTCCTAATGTCAGACTGAGCCATGCAGACAACAGGCAGTCTAATTATCCCTGAACATGCACCCCACATATCAGAGTGTAATTTGAACTCTGCCCAACTTTGACCATTTAACAAAGCACCCAAATATTTCCCCTATACATTTTTTTAAAAAGAAACCCAATTTACTGTACTCCAAGGAAATCGGAGTTTAAATGATTTTGTTTGCAAATGCTATCTGGAATAATTAATAACAGCAAGACATGACTACAGCTCTCCCAGCATTGCACCCAATTAATTGAAGCCCGAGGCATTAATTAATCAGAAACACCCATTATATTCATTTAAAGTACCAGCCATTAGCCGAAGAATGCTACACATAAAATATAGAACGAGTGTGGTCCGAAAGTTACCGACGCCACTTTGCGGTGTTCTTATTTTTTTTGTTAACTCCCATCTCGCAGTCTCCACAGAATATCGGGGAGAATGTGAATTGTCCAGGAGCCTTGCTACAAGTTGTCAAGTGGCAGTCGTGGAACAGTGAGAGCTCGGTTTGATCTCCTTTCAGTCCTTTCTACCTTCAATGGAACTTTAAAAAAGAAACGCACCAATAGCACTTCCAGCTTATTCAACGCGTACCGAGGTACAGGGTAAAGCTTTTGTCGTATGCTAACTAGCCAGCAGAAAGGCAATACACAATTACCATCGAGCCATTCACAATGTACAGATGCATGATGAGGGAATAACTTTTAGTGCAAAATAGAGTCAGTAAAGTCCATGTTTAGTGCAAGATAAAGCCAGATCCTACACAACACTCCCTGTGGATTGGATTACAGAATGTGTGGATCCTCAAGCCTTTCCAAGTCAGAAAGAAATCATCTTGACATCGTTGCAAGTAGAAGTGGCTTCCAGAAGTGAGGTGGTCACACCCTACTGCACAATCTCGAAGGCAATCTGCTCTTTGACAGGATTACTAAAAGCAATGCAACAAAATATGAACAGCTACTGGAACTTTCAATCACATTTCTTTGTGTCGGTTTGTTTCCTCCTTGTAACAGAATGTCAATCACCAGACAGACCTGGTTAGGCTATGAAGGCAACTAAAAGTTCTACACAATGAAAGTGCAGTGGAAAAGGAAATGAGTAAAGAAAAAAGTCTTGGCTGGGATGCATTGTAAGGGTGACTGCCAGAGCCCCAAAATGGCAGCCAAGCACAATTGGAAAATGAGCCTGAAGTACAGGAGGAGAGAGAATGGAAAAGAGAAAACCCTGAACCATCAGCAAAGAAAAACCACACCACAAGAGTTGGAAATCGTTTAAGAATAGATAAACGGAAAGAAACAGTATTCAACAGTGCAGAGCAGCTGCGGGCAAGAAGGAAAACAAACAGCTGACACTATAGGAAACAACTCTGGCAGTCAAGTGTCCCAGAGAGATCGTAATCATCAGATAATGATCACAACACACTATTTGGAAAAAAGTGAACAGGGGGGTCGAGGAAATTAACTGACATGAGCGCTTAGTTAAACATAAGAGAGATATTTGAGGATAACGATCTTGAAATTAATCTGTAGGTGAAGCCAGGTAAGGTTGTGGGTAAAAGACATAAGGCAGAAGGTGGTCACGTTGTAAGTGAAGGGTTGAGCGGATGGGGAAACGAGGAGTCTGCCAAGGATCACACTTCTGATCTTAGCTACAGTGGGAAGGGTGTGGCAGAGGCAGGCAGGGTTGCAGAGATTCCAGCAAAGCAAAAATGGAGTATCAGTATGTGATAATAGACACTAGACAATAGGTGCAGGAGTAGAGGCCATTCAGCCCTTCGAGCCAGCACCGCCATTCAATGTGATCATGGCTGATCATCCCCAATCAGTACCCCGTTCCTGCCTTCTCCCCAGACTCCGCTATCTTTAAGAGCCCTATCTAGCTCTCTCTTGAAAGCATCCAGAGAACCGGCCTCCACCGCCCTCGGAGGCAGAGAATTCCACAGACTCACCAATCTCTGTGAGAAAAAGTGTTTCCTCGTCTCCGTTCTAAATGGCTTACTCCTTATTCTTAAACTGTGTGTTCCCTGGTTTTGGACTCCCCCAACATAGGGAACATGTTTCCTGCCTCTAGTGTGTCCAAGCCCTTAACGATCTTGTCTACCTGAAATGATTTATGGATGCAGGTCCTCCATGGTTTATGAGCAGTATGGCACACATACGAACGATCCTTTGGGAGACCAATAGCATGGATCTGCCAGCTGCTGCGGAGCTGCAGTCATCCTCTGCAGTTGTCGGGAACAGAAACTTGCCGTGACATGGTAGGGGAGATGCCACAAGGCTTATGAATCGAAAATGGCATCTTTGCAACAAAGAAGAGTGGCATGAAGAAATTTGTGGGCAGAATCTCAAAGCTACCCTGCCATTGATAGCCATTGCCCAGACTTCAACTCCTCTCCTGTGCAATCTCCCCATAACCTTCAATTCCCAGATCTTCAAAACATATCTATCTCCTTGTTAAATACCTCCAATTATCTAGCATCCCCATAAATCTTCACGGTTGAAAATTCCAGGGAGTTACCATTCTCAGTGCAAAGATATTCTTGTGCCCCCCCCCCCCCCCCCCCCCCCCTCCATATCATTCAAGACTCTCCAACAAGTCGAAACGTCTTAAGAAACAAAGAACTGCAAATGCTGGTTTATACCAAAGATGGACACAAAGTGCTGGAGTAATTCAGCCGGTCAGGCGGCTGAGTAAAGAGGGTCACATTTTTTCCGTTTTTCTCTGGAGAAAAAGGATAGGTGACATTTTGGGTCCCGACCAGAAACTTCACCTATCCTTTTTATCTCCAGAGATGATCCCTGACCTGCTGAGCTATTCCAGCATTTTGTGTCCATCTTCTGTCTCTAGATCTACCCTGCCATGCTCCATTAGGGTCTTATATGTTTCAATAACACCACCCTTCACTCTTCTAAACATCAAAACTTTTTTTGCAAGTGGGCAGAAACATGGACTTGCTGTTGTTCACTGGCCAATAGGTATTGTCAAAAACATTTCAAATCTAAGGGACAAAGGGCTCAATGTTTTTTTTAAATGGAGCCTGCGTGTGCATTTTATTGCTCCAGTTTAAGTTTTTTTTAAGTATAAAAGATTATGGCACCCAAGTAGCAAAGATCAGAATTTGACAATCAAATAAACAGATGCAGTATTTTCAGATTTGCAAATGCTGCATTAAAATGTCAATTCTATTTTATTCAATGCAAACAGGTTAATTGGGGCTACAGTCTGAAGCCGACCTCACCCTTTAATTCATGAGTTATCAGCCCTGAGCTCCTCTGGTCAGAGTGGCGACGGATAACATATGTTTTCCCCGTGTCGTGTTTCCGTGCAGCAGATCCATCAGCATCTGAAAAGGAAGCCTGTCCTCTGTCTATGCACAGAATTCTCCCCCTGAAGCTGAGAAAAGGGAGGGCTCGCCAATTTGTCTGTCAAATCGAGTCTGTTTTCAGATAGGATAGTTCCTCACAGTTCTGAGTCAGAACAAGACAACTTGGCCATCTTTATTCAGGATACACACAACAAACAAGCAAATTGGATCCATCTTCACCTCCTTCAAGATGTGACAGCATAGTCTCCAAGTAAAAAAAGGTTTTGTTAATTTAACAAACCGTTGATGGCGGGTGGCACGTCAGAAAGTGTTGGAAACCACCCTATTTCCTCAAATCTGTGCATGCCTTCTCAATGTTTGGCCACAGTCAAATGGCATCTCATCAAGATGAAGGATATGGCTAAATAAACCTCCACTACACTACAAAACCTGATGTACAAATTCAATAATAAAATCACAGATTCAATAAGTGCACAGGACCATTTGGAAGATGTTCTTCCCATTTTTTGAGTTGGAAAGTGATAATTTAAGGAAACAAATAACCACATAGGTATGCTTTTAAGATTGTTAAGGGCTTAGACACGCTAGAGGCAGAAAACATGTCCCGATGTGGGGGGAGTCCAGGACTAGGGGCCACAGTTTAAGAATAAGGAGTAAGCCATTTAGAATGGAGACGAGGAAACACTTTTTCTCACAGAGAGTGGTGAGTCTGTGGAATTCTCTGCCTCAGAGGGCGGTGGAGGCAGGTTCTCTCGATGCTTTCAAGAGAGAGCTAGATAGGGCTCTTAAAAAATAGCGGAGTCAGGGGATATGGGGAGAAGGCAGGAACGGGGTACTGATTGGGGATGATCAGCCATGATCACATTGAATGGCAGTGCTGGGCGAAGGGCCAAATGGCCTCCTCCTGCACCTAGTGTCTATTGTCTATTGCTATATGAAGAAGGGTCTCGATCCGAAACGCCACCTATTCCTTCGCTCCATAGATGCTGCCTCACCCGCTGAGTTTCTCCAGCATTTTTGTCTACCTTCGATTTTTCCAGCGTCTGCAATTCTTTCTTAAACATAGGTAGGCTGTGTTAGAACACTGAACTTGACTGTTTAAAGAAAAAAATGAATTAAAATAAATCTGTCAGTTATGCCAAAAAGAGTTGTGCATTTTCTCTCACTGAGAAAGTGGACCTGATGGGCAGGATTTAACATAGACATTAAAAAATAAACATTTACTTACCCTGAAACACTCTTGCAGTTTAAAGTGCAATGAATTGCCATTTGATGAATAGTGGTTTACCACAAGACGTTATTCAAGAGATCAGGAACTCATTCTAACACAAGAAACAACATTTTGCTACACAACTCATATAATTAAAACGGGAGACTGCAAATGGAAACTGTTTCGTATAACTATTATTTTTAATTTACTGTCATTTGGTAGAAAGCAGCTTTCGAGAATTGGAAGGGATTTATAAATAGGGAAGCACATGGTAAAATTGAATATAGCTAATGGTTAACAAAGCTCAATATCCTAAAGCAACCATGTCTCTCCAAGGAGATGACATGGGAATGGGGTGGGAGGGAGGAGAGGGAGGAGGAATAGAGGTGGGGACAGGTTAGACACAAAAAGCTGGAATAACTCAGCGGAAATGGCAGCATCTCTGGAGAGAAGGAATGGGTGACATTTCGGGTCGAGACCCTTCCTCAGACTGGCTAGTGAGAGATATAGACGGTGATGTGGAGAGATAAATGAAATATATGCAGAAAGATATGCAAAAAAGTAACGATGATAAAGGAAACAGGCCATTGTTAGCTGTTTGTTGGGTGAAAGCGAGAAGTTGGTGAGACTTGGGTGGGGGAGGGATAGCGAGAGAGGGAATGTTTGTTGGAAAGTGAAGTGAGAGAAATCAAAATTCATGACACTGGGCTGTAAGCTGCCCAAGCAAAATATGAGATGCTATTCCTCCAAGTTGTGTCCAGCCTCACTCTGACAATGGTGGAGATCTAGGACCGAAAGGTCTGTGGAGGAATGGGAAGGAGAATCAAAGTGTCCAGCAACCGTGAGATCAGGTAGGTTCAGGCAGGTTGAGCTCAGGTGTTCCGCGAAACGATCGCCCAGTCTGCGCTTGGTCCCGTCGAAGTATAAGAGTCCACATCTTGAACAACGGATACAGTAGATGAGGTGCAAGTGAACCTCTGCCTAACCTGAAAGGACTGTCGGGGTCCCTGGACACAGTCGAGGGAGGAGGTATAGCGACAGGCGTTGCATCTTCTGTGGTTGCGGGGGGGGGGGGGGGGGGGGGGGGTTTGGGTGGGAAGGGATGAGTTAACCAGGGAGTTGTGGAGGGAACAGTCTCTGCAGAAGGTAGAAAAGGGTGAGATGGGGAAAATGCGACTAGTGGTGGGATCCCATTGGGAGGTGGCAGAAATTTCGGAAGATTATGTGTTGTATGCGACGGCTGATGGGATGGAAAGTAAGGACTAGGGGGACTCTGTCTATGCGCCGGCTGGTGGCAAGTCATCACAGACAAAGGGCAGGCTTAACGGACTGCCTAATCTTATCCAGCGTATTGGCTCTGCAATTTTGTAACCTGAGAAAATGCCATTAAAAGAAAATATAACAATGGACTCCCAAGAAAATGATTTTGCTTTCTGGAGAAAGTGATAGGCATGGTGATAAAACTGGATTTGTTATTAAATAAACTGTTTGCTTGGTTTAAGAGCTGACACTTTCCTGTTCCCCAAAAAAATCATTAGTTTTTACAACATGTCACAGATTACTAAGTAAATGCACGTCTTGACATACAGATGTGAATGCAGGTTATTTAGATAAGTGCACAATGGCAAGTTCATTTAAATTTAACAACTGCGCAGTGGTTTAAGTGCGCTGGTATTTTTACAGGCCATATCACTGAATTGTACCAGCAATCATAATTTTTCAGACTCAATTCTGTCCCTTAGAAGAAATATAAAACACCAGTAGAGTGGAGGGTTGGGGTAGGCAAGGTTAAAAAAAGAACATTACAGTCCACAAAACTTTAATTGGCTTACTCGTTTACCGATTTCACAATGATTGGCGAGCTGAAATACACATTTTAAAAAAATGCTCTAGATTCAGATAAACTTGATAGGGCGCAGATGGGTAGATGCTCACTTTAACCCACAATTGTGGAATAAAGAACCGGAGGACGTAGGTTTACGGCGAGAGAGGAATCGGAGAAGCAGCGTTTTCAACACAGTGGGTGGTGGGTGTATGGAATGAGCTGTGAGAGGACGTAGTTGAGGCAAATACTATAACAACATTTAAAAGACATTTGGAAAGGTACATGGACAAGAAGGGTTTAGAGGGATCGGGACCAAGCACGGGCAAGTGGGATTAGTATAGATGGAGCACCTTGATCAGAAGGGCCTGTTCCCATGCTGCTGATTCTATCACTTTATATTTTTGCATAATATATTTGCATAATATATTTATATGTTTGTTCTGCATAAAATTTCAAAATAAACTTTTGTCAACTAACGTACCATTCATTTACCCCTCTGAAGATTTGGCATTGATAAAACACTTGGCTGCCTTGAGAGCCTTGATTCGTGCGGGTGTCAGGGATTATGGGGAGAGGGCAGGAGAACAGGGTTAAGAGGGAGAAGTAGATCGGCCATGATTGAATGGCGGAGTAGACTTGATGGGGCGAATGGCCTAATTCTGCTCCTTTTCACTGATGATCTTATGTGAAGCATCTTAGATCATGGCAAATTTGGGATCAACATGACAATGAAACAAAAGGTTCCATTGTGTTCTCAGCCTCAAATTACAAAGAAACACATATGAAAATTCAGGTTGGGGGAATTTGAGATCCAAACTGTTGCCTGTTATCACTATAAAACAATACAAATCCTGTGCTGCTTCCTTGGGGCTGAATGGATGACGTGTCTATTTGACTGTACCTATCATATAAATGAGTTCTTCATCAAGCAAAGCCAATTGATGAAGAATATATACACAAATGGATTTAGAATTTAGAAGATTGGGGGGGATCTTATAGAAACGTACAAAATTCTTAAGGGGTTGGACAGGCTAGATGCAGGAAGATTGTTCCCGATGTTGGGGAAGTCCAGGACAAGGGGTCACAGTTTAAGGATAAGGGGGAAACCTTTTCGGACCGAGATGAGAAAAACATTTTTCACACAGAGAGTGGTGAATTTGTGGAATTCTCTGCCACAGAAGGTAGTTGAGGCCAGTTCATTGGCTATATTTAAGAGGGAGTTAGATGTGACCCTTGTGGCTAAAGGGATCAGGGGATATGGAGAGAAGGCAGGTAAGGGATACTGAGTTGGATGATCAGTCATGATCATATTGATTGGCGGTGCAGGCTCGAAGGGCCGAATGACCTACTCCTGCACCTATTTTCTATGTTTCTATGAATACTTTGATAGAAGATGCATATTTCTTGGCAATGTAATCTCCACATGATCAGGATACAGATTGCCGATAAACCTTTCACAAATGTTCTTTTATAAAAATACTCAACATATTCCTGGAAAATAGGTGGCTGATCCAAAGAGAGCATAATTAATGGTAAGGAGAATAACTTTTTTTTTTTAAAGATAGATAACACCTTAATGTGAAATGTTAGGTTCCCAGAAACACCATTCACCTAATAAACTAACAATTTTATTTTAAAAATACTGTAAATTGGCTCAAAGGGAATGAAGTACAAGCTTGAAGAAGACTATTAGGCTCCAAAATACTGCAATATAAGCACTGATCAAATTAAGTAGAGGGATGTTACTTCAAAATAAGGTGAAATCCTCAGCGAGTCTAACTCTCTGAAGGAGGGCTTCGACCCGAAACGTTGCATTTTTCATTCGCTCCATAGATGCTGCCCCACCCGCTGAGTTTCTCCAGCATTTTTGTCTACCTAACTCTCCAGTTTGTCAGTGAGCCCCCCACACCCCCACAACTTCAGTCAAGAGTAGTTGATGGAGGCAGCGAGCCCATGTCATCTCCCTCACGCTGAAGGACTGCAAAAAAACAAGGTGATACATGCATACATTTTCATCCATACATGTTCGACACCACACCACACCATACAAGTGCAGAGTTAAATAGATGTAACTGGTGTGAAAGATTAAACAGAATAATGCCCGTGAGGTTTAAAAGTCTAACATTAATGAGATGTCACCAACTTGTCAAACTCAGAATTTTAATGATTACTGAACAAGTTTCACCCAAAATAGATCAGAGAGTAATGACAGATTCTTACTATCTCCTGGAAGGGACCAGAATGTTTTTTCAGTGGCCTTGACACTAAAATGATGTAGGAGGGAACCGTTGCATTTGGGTAAATTGATTTCTGCTGATCTTAATTGGACAAAAATGAAGCTTTCTAGAGCATCTTTGCTAATGCCTGAATTTCCAGAAATCTTATAGAAACATCAATAAACTATTTGTCAATAACAGCACCGCTCTTCAAGGGCAGGAGAGATGCAAGGAACTTTGGATTTCCCCCACCCCTCCAAGGAAGTTGCACTTTCAGGATGTAATGCAACTTTTCCTTTAAATTCTTATGTGTTAGTTATTGAACAGAACAGTGACTTCACATGGAGTTGGATTCTCCCGTTTAGAAGAGCAGACCTTGGTTAACATTTATGAATCAAATGACTAAACAAATAAAGACTGACACAACTGATCAAGTTGATCTACAGGGTTAAAGATTATTTTGAAGAATTGTGGCCAAACACTTAACGTGCAGGCACAGCAATAGATGTCAATTCTGAGGGGAGAAAATACATTCAAAGATGATCCAGGGTTTTCAATCGATTACAAAGCAACACATCTAATGAAAGCAAATATGAAAAATGGTAGTTTTGGCAATTGGTAAATATTTTTCACTTTAATTTTAACAAATAGTAATAGGAGATAGATGGAAGGGACCCACCTGCATTTCAAATGCTGAAGTACGCGAAGAGTGCTAGGAAAAATAAAGAAAATCAGCAGTTACTTTTGATGATTTTGTCACCTAAATGCAACTTCAAATACAAAAAATCAGAAATGAAGGTAAACTAATACAAGGTGCATTAACCGAAAATACAAAGCAGGCACAAAAATTCAAATGCACCTACTGAAACAAAGCAAATAAAATTCAACATTGCTATTCATCAACAATAATCGATCAATCGGACTATTTTTCTATTCGAAACAAATTGCACCGATATGAAAAATATCCCATTAGCGAAACATAAAGGAAAAGGACATGGGCAGCATCTAGGATTTTAAAAAAATTGGCGATTTTTTTTTATAAATTAAAAAATACGACTTTTTAAAACGACGTACTAATCTTGTGCACTAACAGGGCAGAGCTAGAGGTCTGCTGAACCTGGCAGATCTGCTGCTTTAGACAAAATGGCGGTTCAGCAAATGTCTGCCTTATCATAAGTCACTTTATGCATCCAACACTCAAGCCAAAAATATAGCCTCAAATAAACGCCTCAAAAAGAACGTCAAGTTAATATTGGCCAGGCGACTGTAAATATTCATCCGTTTTTATATTGTTGGTTAAAATTAAATACGAAATTGCTTTGAAAATAAGTTCCTTTTGGAGAGGAGAGAAAATATACTAAATTGGAGGGAAAAAAACGTTCAATTATTCCAAATAACGATTAAAATGTAATTACGCAGGTACTCAAGATAAAATTACTCATTAAAATCAACCTACAATGCAATTCTAAGTTATAATGCAGTATTTCAGAAACTGCCACGCCCCAACAAAATTCTGTTATTTTTATCTAATGTCCAATATTAAGCTACTTTTTTAAAAAGAAAAGCAATATTTAATTATCAACCCCAAAATCCGGTTCTCCTTGCATACAATTGGAAATCTTTCTCACTTATTTGTGCCTTGCACCAGTTAAGTCCCAATTTTTCTCAATTTAAATAAAACCCCCCAGTTTGGCCTTTATTAAGGTTACGGTTCTAAAAGATTTCACTAATGCACCCAAAAGGTATATTCATTATAACTTAATTGAACGAAAATTACATATAATTTTGAAAAATAATGCTATACACCCCAACCCCCCCTCAAAGGATTCGTCAAAAAAAAAGTACTGCAATAAAAAGTATATTTTACCCCCCGAAATGCCATGTTTTATCATTATGCTACAATAAACCCCCTTTGAATTATTCTGAATATTTTCGGGGGGAAAAAAAAATCTTGAAACGTCAGCAGCAATGGAGCTAGTGAGTTGCATCAGGCTGCACAGTAAGGGTGCAAAAACAGTGAGGATCCGAAAAAGCCTGAAAAATTATCAATTGGTGAAAAAAGATACTCCTTTTTGAACAGATAATCTACTTTAAACTTCAAAAATCATTAACAAGACAAAAAGAACTTATTTTAGAACCCGAAAATAGGCTTTTTCCCCCCTTCTTAAACCCTGATGCGGATGGCCCTGAGCATGCACTGTGACCACTACCAAAAGACTCTGATATAAAAAACAACTCACTCTGCCTGTAACCTCGTCGAGCTCCAACATTTCAAAGCCAAAAATCATTGAAAAGCATTTTCCCCACCTCGAAAAAGTCTACCTGGCAAATTCGAACCTTTTTTTGTTCCTGATTCGCCCCCCAGAAACCTTCCTACCTAAAATCCTTAGCTCAACCTCTGAGCAATTGTAAAGGGTGAAAAAAAAGACTGTTCAGTTCCCCCTGTGCAACTTTCTACACTCAAATTGCACATTTTCTAGAGCTAGGAAAAATCTGAAAAAAAATCAATGTAAGCCTCTATGCTTAATGAAAACATGTGTAAAATTTCAAGTCTGTGGGATTTGTTGTTAAAGAATAAAAAATTTGTAGTTGCATGTATTAAAATTGCGCCAAAGCTAACGTCTCTGACTGCCTTGTAACCTTGCCAAGTGGCTGCTATCCTGGTTAGTACAGCAAACTGCCGACCTAGATTTTCTTCCTCAGTAGCTCCTTGGCACAGGGTCAATTTTCAAACATCTGCTTTCTTTTTTCTCACCATATTTAGAAAATATGTGCAATCAAATGCTTCCTTTATTGTTTTTGTTTTCATTTTTCTCATTTGCCTCTCCCTCTAAAATGGTGTTAAAATAAGCAGTGGCACCATGCTGCTTGGTGAATCTGCTGCTGCCAATGCAAAACTATTTTTTTTCCCCTGAATCAAGGGGACACAGTGGCGGTTGACTGCACACCCTACCCCTTTTTACCCAAACATTGACAAACAAAATGCCACAACACGAAACCACCAGAAGGTGCCGAAGTCTGAGGAAATCACACAAGTTCAAAAGGAAACATTGCTCTTCCTATATAATCATAAACTTATGCATTAGGGTGAAAGGCAATAGAACTTGGACATTTTAAAACCTCTCCAATGTCAGAACTGTGAAGTTTTCTTTAGCACATCCAGGGAGATCCTCAGAAATAAAATCCACAGCTTCACATTCAACCAAAAGCAAATATGCCAAATACTAACAAGAAAGAAAGTGGGATTGCTAGACCACAATCATTTCTACGAGCCTACTTTTTAAATCAAGTGAAGCTGACACACAGAGCAGCCAGTGAGGGGATTGAACTCGCAGGCTTCTACCATTTTCTCAAACAAACAACTGCGACATTTCCAAACCCGACTCTGGTTATGGGTTCTGTTCAAACATGTTGCATCACTTCTTGACAGGATGCCACCTCCTGTCACTAGTTTACTTTTATTTTTTTTGTTTGACAAAACGTACAAGGTTTTCATGGTCAAAGCTCACCCAGCTCAACACTCTTCTGAAGGACCAACACATATTCTGACCATTTTTATCTTTACTTGTTTATTCCACATCCCACCAATTTGGTTGTCACCGTATGGAAAGGGGAGCAAGAACCAGCCTGCACTGAAACCTCTGCCAATATCATTCAGTCAGTGGTCATTAAGAATTGTACAAGTCAACTTGACCTTCAAACGTTGGTTCCTCCAGGGAATTAAGGAATGCATAATCTCAACTCCCCCTTCCTATGCACGGTCTCTCACCTTAGCCTGGCAACGATTAAACATCACCTTTAGAAAATCTACCATTTAAGACATTCGCCAAATCCCAAAATAAATTTAAAACTTAAGCAGAATTAGCCATGCATCTAATCAACAAATCTCAGCCTCGTTCTCTACTGCCACCTTCTCTATTCTTTAACAACTGGCCTTGCCAATGTGAACCAAGTTGTTTTGGATAGCTTATGTGATCTAAGATGCTCCTGCCAACAAAAATGTTGCACACACCTGGTGTAACAAGCTAATTGCATTAAAAACCATCAATTCGTGTCAACGGGTGGCGTGAAGAGACCTATGATGATTGCAAAGAATGGTTTCTTCTTTCACAGCAAAGTGCCCGATTTGACAAATTTAATGCAGAGTAATGGGCTTGTCAAAGGACTTTGCCGAAACAAGCTCGTCGCTGCACTGACGAATAAATTTGACTTTGACTTTGTTAAATGGTTAGCCGTGGAGCAGGCATGTTAGAATGGGGAGGGAGGGGGTTCAATAACTTATCTGGTTAAAAAATCTTTGACTACATTTAAGTCAGAGAAGCATTGCCTACCACCTTCTTGAGCTAACCAATGTTCTTCAGCCCTCTACCTTCACCTTGAGATGTCCAACATCTTCAAACCTCTAGCTTCACCATGAGATATCGAGTTTAGTTTATCGCCATGTGTATTGAGGGACAGTGATAAACATTTGTGGCGTGCTAACCAGTCAGCGGAAAGACTATACGCGATTACAATCGAGCCGTCCACTGTGTACAACATTGTTTATCCCATTATCTTCACCTCGAGATATCTAGTGTGTTCATCAATCCTCTTCTTTACCCGAGTGTACCTTTCTCATATTTATATGTCCCATCCGTGACCTTGTACAACTAGGATAGTGAAAGCTGTTTCACATTAAGGCCCATTCCACTCATGGGAAATGGCAGTTAATTCTGAGCAATTCCACTCATTCAGTTTGCCGTCTTTGTGGTCCAGCTAACTTAGATTGTGATGAGCTTCAGAATGAACTTTCACCAGTGGCATCACATTGAACAAAGAACAGATAGGTTTCAGCCATCTGAAGAGCTGTCTAATATAGTCCCAAGAAATATTCATAAACATTACTTAAAATATGAACAATGCCAACAGTTGATGAAAGACAAATTTTGAGTCCTCAACGGTAAAGGGCCTGTTCCACTTTCACGACCTCTGCCGAGTTTGCCCTTGACTCATACTCGCAGCATGGTCGTCACGAGGTCGTAGCGGGTCGTGATGCTAGTCGTGGGTACTCGTGGCATCAAGTAGGTCCGGGCGTTTTTTCAACATGAAAAATGTCCACGAGTAAAAAAAGGTTGTGAATTAGGTCGTGAAAGTGGGACAGGCCCTTTAAAGGGTCATTCCTTGTGCAACAGGCTTTGACTTTACCTGACAAAACGGGAGCAAACCGGATTTACGAAAGTTGAAGGTTTTTAACCCAGCACAGAACTAAAATGGCATTGTGTGGAAATAGATATTGGCTGCATTTGACAGCAGGGTACAGAATTGATGGATATTTCATCAAAGTAGGGATGGGGAAGGAAATTATCGAGTGGGATGGTAATGTTTCTGGATTTCTGTATAAATACGAGATCCTTGAGGAAGGACATCCTTGTGATTGAGGCAGTGCAGCGTAGGTTCACGAGATTGATCCCTGGGATGGTGGGACTGTCATATGAGGAAAGATTGAAAAGACTAGGCTTGTATACACTGGAGTTTAGAAGGATGAGGGGGAATCTTATGGAGACATATAAAATTATAAAAGGACTGGACAAGCTAGATGCAGGAAAAATGTTCCCAATGTTGGTCGAGTCCAGAACCATTGGGCCACAGCCTTAGAATAAAGGGGAGGCCATTTAAGAGGTGAGAAAAAAACCTTTTCATCCAGAGAGTTGTGCATTTGTGGAATCCCCTGCCACAGAGGGCAGTGGAGTCCAAATCACTGGATGGATTTAAGAGAGAGTTAGATAGAGCTCTAGGGGCTAGTGGAATCAAGGGATATGGGGAGAAGGCAGGCACGGGTTATTGAATAGCGAAGGATCAGCCATGATCACAATGAATGGCAGTGCTGGCTCGAAGGGCCGAATGGCCTCCTCCTACACCTATTTTCTATGTTTCTATGGGTTCGTTGGGGCGTCGTCTTTCTTTCTGTTGTTTGCGCGAGACTGCTGCGGGCTCAAGGGAGTGGATCCAAAATCGGCCCCGCGGTAAATAAGGGGTTTGGTCTACAGTATTCGAATCAGTGATTTACTGACCCAGACTGGGGGGGTAAAAGGACCGAATCAGCAGTCCCTTTTTGGATACTTGTAAATCAGAAAAATCCCATTCTGCAGACTTTAAAGTCACACAGGAACCTTTGCCATAAACCTAATAATGGAACCACAACCACCTGCTCAGGTTATGGGCTAATGGGTTATCAGGTTTTCTGATTTCTACTGAGAAACAGCAGAAAAGGGAGATATTTCAAATGCTTGTGTGCAAAAGCACTTTTTTCTTTGGTTGTTGGTGAAATAAAATTCCTCTCAGATATCGTCCTAAGGTAGATCATTATTGTTTGGTCTGGTGAACTCTACACACAGATCTTTGCCCACCTCAGAAATGCAATTGGAGGAACAAACCACAAACAAGAAATCATAAACCCAACTTGAAACCATTTAAGAATGTTGCCTGCAAAGTCACTCCAACAGTCTGCACCTTCATCTGCATTTTATTCTTTACAATGGTGTACAAAATCATGAGACAAATAGATCGGGTAGACTCAGAGTCTCTTGCCCAAGAACAGGAAGGCAGATTATTATCTGAATGGTGTCAGGTTAGGTAAAGGGGAAGTACAACGAGACCTGCGTGTGCTTGTTCATCAGTCACTGAAAGTAAGCATGCAGGAACAGCAGGCAGTGAAGAAAGCGAATGGCACGTTGGCCTTCATAACGTTGAGTATAGGAGCAAAGTGGTCCTTCTGCAGTAGTACAGAACCCTCGTGAGACCACACCTGGAGTATTGTGTGCAGTTTTGGTCTCCTAATTTGAGGAAGTACATTCTTGCTATTGAGGGAGTGCAGCATAGGTTTACGAGGTTAATTCCCGGGATGGCGGGACTGCCATATGATGAAAGAATGGAGCGACTGGGATTGACTTCACTGGAATTTGGAAGGATGAGAGGGAATCTTATTGAAACATATAAAATTATTAAGGGATTGGAGGAAAAATATTGATGCATGAAACATGTTCCCGATGTTGAGGGAGTCCAGAACCAGGGGCGACAGTTTAAGAATAAGGGGTAGGCCATTTAGGACTGAGATGAGGAAAAACTTTTTCACCCAGAGTTGTGAATTTGTGGAATTGTCTGCCTCAGAAGGCAGTGGAGGCCGATTCACTGGATGCATTCAAAAGAGAGTTAGATTGAGCTCTTAGGACTAGCGGAATCAAGGGGTTCTATGAAGAAAGCAGGAACAGGGCACTGATTGCTGATGATCAGCCATGATCACATTGAATGGCGATGCTGGCTCGAAGGGCCGAATGGCCTACTGTTGCACCTTTTGTCTACGTATCTATTTATCTAAGAGGAAATAGGTTTAAAGTGTGGGGAGAAAGATTTAATGGAAACCATAGGGGTATGTTTTTCACACATAGGGTGATAGGTGTATGGAACGAGCTGTCAGAGGAGGTCGTTGAAGCAGGTACTATCGCAACGTTTATTTATTTTTTAATTGAGAGATAGAAGGTGAAATCAGGCTCTTCGGCCAACAGGGTCCTCATCGATCAGCAATCCCCACATACCAACACTCTCTCCTACACACGCTGGGGACAATTTACATTTATACCAAGCCAATTAGCCTACAAACCTGAACATATTTGGAGTGTGGGAGGAAGCCGGAGATCTCGGAGGAAACCCATGTGGAGGACGTACAAACTCCGTAGAGACAGTAACCGTAGTCAGGATCCAACTTGGGTGTCCGGCGCTGTAAGGCAGTAGCTCTGCTGCTGTGCCACCGTGCCGCTTTTAAGAAACATTTAGGCAGGTACACAGATAAGACAGGTTTAGAGGGATGTGGGCCAACTGCAGGCAAGTGGGACTAGTGTAGATGGGACATGTTGGCAGATGCATCTACTCATATGAAGCCTAAGACCCCATGTCTATAACAACTTGCCCTGCACCTTCCAATTAACTGTGCACATAATCTCCCGCACATATCTTTGTTCTTGTACCTCTTTTCCAAATACTCCTATTTCTATTGCTTCTTCTCAGTCTGTAACATTTCATATTTCTCAGCATTAAATTTAATCCAGCCTCCCATCAGCCTTGAAGTCTATCCCCTTACTGTTCACTATGCTTCAATTAACCAAATCCAATTTTAGTTTTAAAAACAGGAACCTTCGTTCCTATGTCCTAACCAAAAAAAGATGCAACTGAACCATACCAAATGTAATAAGGGAAAATTCCACAATGTCTTTACAAGGAGGTTGAAATTTCAGTCCATGGGTCAATTCTGTAAGAACTATTACTCTGATGGGCAAGGTTTAAGCAGTAAGGCATCTTGCATATACATACTCTCAAAGGTTTAACTTCAGATAGCCCTTGCTTTCTCTCTCCATCCCCTTCCCCATCCCAGTTCTCCCACTAGTCTTACTGTCTCTGACTACATTCTATCTGTATCCTGCCCTCTCCCCCGACATCAGTCTGAAGGATCTCGACCCGAAACGTTGCCCATTCATTCTCTCCAGAGATGCTGCCTCACCCGCTGAGTTACTCCAGCATTTTGTGTCTACCTTCGATTTAATCCAGCATCTGCAGTTATTTCCTACACTCTCAAAACTTTAGTTTAGTTTGGAAATACAGTGCAGAAAGAGGCCATTCGGCCCACTGAGTCCGCGCCGACCAGCGGTCCCCGTAACTACTACTAACTACTAACACAGGGACAATTTACAATTTTACCAAAGCTAATTAACCTGCAAACCTGGACATCTTTGGAGTGTGGGAGGAAACCGGAGATCCGGGAGAAAACTGACCTGGTCACAGACAGAACGTACAAAGGACACCCGTCGTCAGGATCGGATCCGGGTCTCTGGGGCTGCAAGGCAACAACTCTACCGCTGCGCCACCGTGCCGCCCCAAATAAATCACTTTTGCGTCACACAAGATGGACAAGGGATAATTGAAGTGCCTCATGACTAAGCTTTGCATACAACTTCAATTGCCAGAGACCTTCAGACTGCAACTTATGCTTGTTAGCATTTTCAAACAGATTTTGCACAATTCCTATAAACTGAAAACATTGGACATGCTTAACATCGGGCTTGCACGATCTCCAGGCCGTATGTTTCAATAATGAAAACGGATTATCCACCAAGCTAGATTTTCCATTTCGTAAAGATGCATTGGCTAGATCACAAACGTTTGAGATGAAGTACACTTAAAGAAAGAAAAGGGAGAACATTTCTCACAGAACTCATGGGAAGAAATGGATGCTAAAGCAAAATATTGCATAGGTATTTGAAATAAAAATAGAAAATACCGGAAAGAAGCAGAGGTCAAGCAGCATCTGTGGAGACAGAAGCAAAATGTACATTTAAAAAGAATCAACATTCATCAAAAACAGACAAATCAAAGAAGCAAAGCTCAAAACTGCAAAGAATTTTTAAAATTCAAATACAAATCTCAAAAGGTGCTCTTTTTCATACTGCAATGTGTTATTGGATTACAACTATCTGCAAGCTAAACGTAGAGCTATAACAACTTTGCAAAATGTCACATTGACACCCCCATTAGGTGTTAGACTTGTTCATGATGAAGCTGATGAACCTCTAAAGGACATATTCATTCATACATTCCTATTACTGCCATTTACTGCTGACAATAAACACACAAACAAACAAGGTTTTGATTTCTAACGGCCCATTTCTAAACATTTCAGTTGTGTGCTGTTCAAACTATTTGCAGTTAAGTACAGAAGTTGCCAAGCTGCTAATGCAACAGACACTCCCATTTGGATTTAAAAGATGACATCGACTTATTCCATTTTAGAGCTGAGCATATGAACTGTAGCCTCTCTTTTTAATATCTTCCATTATTGATGAGCATTAAATAAATGCCCAAGTCCATGCAGGAGACAAGAGCACCATCACAAATGTATGAATCTTCTTCTTGTGTATGGCGTGCACAGCCTGAAGGTATAGGACAACTTGTTCTTATTTGACTGTCCATGCCAGGTTGATTGCATTTGTCAAAACACAGCACGGACCACGTGAAGGTTGCAAGCTCCCACCCCAATAAACGTATGAATTAGAATCAGGAATTGGCCAGTCAGCTCCACCAATTTAACAAGATCACGGCTGATCTGACGACAACCATAACTCCACAATTCTATTCTCTGAGCTAATAAGTCATCTGCTTGCTTATGTGTCTATCTAACTCTGGCTTCAAATATTCAAAGATACTGCCCGGAGGTGGGGAGATGTGAAGATTTACAGCTCAGAGAAAAATCACCTCATCCCGTTAAATGGGCCACCCAGTTTTTTTTTAAACATTGACTTGCATTTTGGGAGCACTAACATGGGCAGAATCTACACAGTGAACAGTCAGGCGCTGGGGAGTTGTAGAGGCAGCATCTATGGAGCAAAGGAATAGGTGACGTTTCGGGTCAAGGCCCTTCTTCAGACTGACGTATCTACGAGTACAGGTACACAGTTAGTTAAAAGTGGCATCACAGGTAGACGGGATGGTCAAAAAGGTTTTTGCACACTGGCCTTCATCAGTTAAAGCATTGAGTATAGAAGTAGGGAGGTCATGTTGCAGTTGTATAAGACGTTGATGAGACCCCCATTTAGAGTATAGTGTTCATTTTTTGTACACTAAGTGATAGGAAAGATGTTGTCAAGCTCGAAAGGGTTCAGAGAAGATTTACGAGTATGTTGCCAGGACTACACTGCCTGAGCTATGAGGAGAGGTTGAGCAAGTAGGACTCAGGAGGATGATGATATAGAGGAGTATAAAACCATGAGAGGAATAGATCAGGTAGATGCACAGAGACTCTTGCTGAGATTAGCGGAATCGAGAACCAGAGGTCATGGGTTTAAGGTGGGGGGGGGGGGGGGGGGGGAGATCTAATATGAATCTGGGGGGTAACCTTTTTACGAAGGGGGTGGAGGGTGTATGGAATGCGTTGCCAGAGCAGGTAGTTAAGGCAGGTACTATCACAATGTTTAAGAAACATTTAAACAGGTACATGGATAGGACAGGTTTAGAGGGATATGGGTCAAACGCGGGTAGGTGGGACTAATGTAGTAGATAGGACATGTTGGCCGGTGAGGGCAAGTTGGGCAGAAGGAACTGTTTCCATGCTGTAAGACTATGACTTTCCCAAGTTCTAGTCGCTTTTATATGAGTAAAATCCTCTCTATATCTGCTATGACAAGACCTCTTAGGACTTACCATTTTGTGATCAAGTCAGCACTCCTCCATCAAAACGCCAACAGGTTCGTATAAACCCAGTTTGTCCAACCTTTTCCCAAAAGACAACCCACTAATTCCAGGTGTTGGAAGGAACTGCAGATGCTGTTTTAGACCAAAGATAGACACAAAAAGCTGGAGTAACTCAGCGGGACAGAAACCATCTCTGGAGAGAAGGAATGGGTGACGTTTCGGGGTCGAGACCCTTCTTCAAACTGATTAAAATATTAGGATCAATGTGTGTCCATGGCGGCACAAATGTGCACTCTAGGTAAAGGTTCAGCCCCTGAATTGTATTCATCCTGTTTATCAGGTGTTCTCCAATGGTTGATGTTCATTGCTTAAAACAAAACAGGTGGTGTAGGAAAAAAAATCATTTGAATTTTGTCATATACTATTTGCATTTATGCTTTTGTGCAACAAGAAGGGGTCATGCTTTCAATCTTTAATTTTGCAAGCTTGAAACTATTGAAGTAAATAACGTGGTCGTACTTTCTTGTATGCAAATCTCTCTCTCTCTCTTCCCCCCCCCCCTCAGAATAGCCCAGGTATTCAAAACAGAATAGATGTAGCTTCGTGAATTCAGTAAAATGAAATGAGGAACGTGTGCCAGAGCATTAAAACCAGAAATGACTCCAAGGAACAATTGCTTTCCCACTTCCCTACTCCTCACGCTAATTAGTACACTTTTTCTTTTTTTTTTTTACATTTTAAAAAGCACTCAGAATAACACAAAATGGTGACTTTGAACAGTATTTCCGCAATCATTTCAGATCAACTTTTAATACGGTAACGCCTGCGCCATTGCTCAGGAATTGAGGAGCAGCAGCTGGAAGCAAAGAGGACAAGATGATGAAGCAAGGATCAGTTGAAAAGCGCAATTAACAATGGAACAGAAATTGAAAGATAAATAGGAAATGTCAATGCTGTTTTTCTTTTTCTTTTTGGTACTTGAGGCACCACACAAAAACCACAAAATCACCTGTGTAGGAAGGATCTGCAGTTGCTGGTTTAAACCGAAGATAGACACAAAGAGATGGAGTAACTCAGCGGGTCAGACAGCATCTCTGGAGAGAAGGAAAGAAAGGTCACGACCTGAAATGTCATCTGTTCTTTTTCCTATTCCTTTTCTTCACCAAATCTCTGCCTCAGAGGGCGGTGGAGGCAGGTTCTCTGGATGCTTTCAAGAGAGCTAGATAGGGCTCTTAAAAATAGCAGAGTCAGGGGATGTGGGGAAAAGGCAGCAACGGGGTACTGATTGGGGATGATCAGCCATGATCACATTGAATGGCGGTGCTGGCTCGACGGGCCTTCTCCTGCACCTATTGTCAAATCACCTTCTGTGGACGAGAGGTAGATTTTCCAATTTGTGACATGCGTCATGAAATGACTCTCTGACCAGCAGTCCAGTGGGAGCATTAAGTCTTTGGCAGCAATGTATTGATGGCTCTTTCGGGTTTATTATTTTCTTCTTCTTCTTCCCTTGCATGTGTTCTTTTTTTAAATTGTAACTCAGCACATGGGTAGGAAGCGGCCGATTCGGAAACTCCAAGCCGCAGAGTGTGTTCCATCCGTTCCGACGCCGGTATTTCGATCATCCCGGCGAGAGGGCCTGCACATCTTGCCGTCCGTAGCGGCGACTGCGGAGGGTTCTAGGCCCTGACCACGGGTGAACAAAGAGGACGATTGACTGAACTTTATTGCCTTCCATCACAGTGAGAAACGCTGATTCCACCGTGGTGGCTGTTTATGTTAAATTCAATTGTGTATTGTGTTCTTTTTATCCGTATGGCTGTACGGTAACTCAAATTTCACTGTACCAATTGGTGCATGTGACAATAAATGTGAACTTGAACTTTAAATCAAAAGCCTATCTGTTGCACCAGGGAAGGTTCAGTGCTGTCTAGATGGAGCACCTCCTCCTACCAGACTGGAAGCTGAACATACAGTACAGGAGGGAAAAAAAAAACAGTATGCAAACATTCCACTGTTGATATTTTTACATTTTAAAATTAAACTGGAAGTCTCTTATCTCAATCCTTTTTGAAAACACAACCACTGTTACAAGATAACTTACTATGCACCTTATCTTTCATTACGCTGTTAAAATGTGTGTGGGCTGACTTTCCAATGTCACCAAGGATAATGTTTTAACTGTCTGATTAAACTAGCAGAATGCGTGGCTGCCTGTTACATTTTAACAGTATAAAGATAAGGTGTGCAGTGAGTTAGCTTGTACCAACAGTTGTGCTTTCAAAAAGTATTGAGATAAGAAACTTCAAATTTGATATTCTTTTCACTAGATTATAATCAGCAGTGGAAACACACCAGCTTCTAAAAAAAGTGGCCAATTATTCCACCAGATGAAGGCATGGCAATAAGTACAACATCACCCCCAAACGACTTGTTTTCCATGTTAAATCATTTATTCCTCAAATTACTAATGGAACCTTAAAGAATTCAGGTCCCTTCCAGCCATTCTCGGTAATTCTTCCATGGAAACACAGGGTCACATTTATTCTCCTTTCCTTTTTTGTAAAATATTTTTTATTAGAAGTAAATACATATTAAGACAAATTAAAATGTGAAAAGAAAGAAAAAGAATATATTATTCATCACATACATTCTTAATATTTTTAAAAGTTTACAATCATTCTTGTTTGTACTTCTATATTTTTTATTATTTTTGATACAGAAAGAAATTGATAGAGAGAAATAATAGAGAAAAATAAAATAAGAGTAAAAATAGAAAATCAATAATGTGAGTGGAGTATTAAACAATCTACACTGCATTGGAGATATATCAGTGATCTATTGTATATAATTCTTCATCTATTCCTTCGTTCAGGTTTCAGTCAGGCCCTCGAACCGAGCCAATTTGTCCCTTTAGATAATCAATAAATGGAGACCATGTTCCTCTAAACTGGTCTAGCCTGTCCGAGAGGACAAGTCTTAATCTTAATCTTTCCAAATGAAGTGTCTCCGACATTTCTGTGATCCACATTTTGATAGTGGGGGAGGTAGGACCTTTCCAAAATCTTAATATTAATTTTTTACCAATTATTAAACTATAATCAATAAAAATTTGTTGTTTTATTGTTAGTGATTGATCAGTTTCTAATATACCTAATATGATTAATTTTGGATCTGGAGTCAAATTTGTATTAACTACCTTCGAAATTATCTTAAAAATTTCTGACCAAAAATTAGTGATTTTTATACATTTGGTAAATGAGTGCGTTAGATTAGCTTCTAGGTGTTGACATTTATCACATATAGCAGAAACATTTGAGAAAATTCTGTTTAATTTGGATTTTGAGAGATGTAATCTATGTAAAACTTTAAATTGTATCAAAGAGTGTCTGGCATTTAATGAACAGTGGTGTATATGTTGTAAACTTTCCTCCCATACTTCTAAACTGATTGTTTGTCCTAATTCGCTTTCCCATTTATTCTCCTTTCCTAACAAAAAATTCACGAAACACAAAAGGCAAAGAACTGGGCAAGTGTGAGATAATTCGGTGCACTACCGAATGAGAATATGGGGAAAGATGGCCATTTTATATCTTCCACCTTTTTTTCCATAGTTATATTTGTGGAAATAGCAGCATATCGTGCATAAAGTCTTCTCCTTATCGAGTTCACACACAAGATTAGAAGTTGTTCAGCCAGAGCTGAACACACTTCTCGGCATCTGCATACAATGGTGTCTGTATTGCGCTTCTTGTGGAAAGATGGGTGGAAACAGGGCCGCGGCGTGAACGCTCTTTCTTTGACACCGTGCATAAGGTTAAAATGCAACAAAAAAGCTTCACTGTACCTCGGTACACGTGCCAATAAACTAAACTCAAACTCAATAAACAAAACTCCAGGGGGGATCAAATAATAAAAAGATCCTCTAACAGTTACATATTTTTATTTTAGTGTTAAAACAAAACTGTGCGGGCACCTGGAGATAAAAGTTGTGTAGTGGAGCAATGAAAGGGATGTGGCCAAACCATTGATAATTCACTAATACTCAATACTCAAGACAGATTGAACATATGTGACAGATTACAACAAAGTGGAGGCAAACCCAAAATGGAAGATGGAATGAAGGCCTACAAAATCATGGGAAGATTACCTAGAATAAGGATGGAGAAATTGTTTCACAGGAAGAAGCATTATAACCCAGAGAACAATAAGATAACCATCAAAGGATCTGGGCGAAATTAGACCATTTTGTTGATGTAGCAAGTGGTTATATTAGAATGCATTGCCTGCAAAAATGTGTGTTAACTTTAAAAAAAAAAATGAAAACATGAAATGGAAAAATCTCCAGGACTATGGGGGGACGTTAGGTCTACTGAAAATGTTATTTCTGACTTCCTCCTGCGAGGCAGCCTTCTGCTGGGAAGAATCTTTGTGAAACGACCATGTCAGGCTCAGTCAAGATCTCAGTACAAATCCATTCCAATTTCACCATTAAATGGCAACAGATGGCTGGCTTGTAACTTTTTTTAAAAAACTGCTGCACCGATGAATTATGAAATGGTAACCCGAGTCTGCAGCCAATGCATATTGGGCAGGGCAGAGAGAATCACACTTAGCATCTAACAGCATCACACCCAAGAAATATAAAGATACTGATACACATCCATGAAGGAAACCATTTTATTCCCAACCTCCAGTCAATTGTCATTTTGGGAAGCAATGCGAACATGCGTTTGTGACAATTTGGCTCAAAAGTTGCTTCTCAAGAGCAAAATCTAGCAAATATATGGGTCAAAATAAGGTAATGGCTGACTGGAAAAAAAGTGTAACAGGATTGTTCTCGTAGTGGACTAAACCAGGGAATGACATTTTAAAATAAATTATTGTTAAGAGAGTTGCGAATTTGTGGAATTCGTTGCCTCAGAAGGCAGTGGAGGCCGATTCACTGGATGCATTCAAAAGAGTGTTAGATGGAACTCTTAGGACTAGTCAGGGGATATGGGCAGAAGGCAGGAACGGGGTACTGATTGTGGATGATCAGCCGTGATCACATTGAATGGCGGTGCTGGCTCGAAGGGCCGAATGACCTACTCCTGCACCTATTTTCTCTGTATCTATGTATTGAAGCTTAAAAAACTCAACCCAAAACTAAGCACTTACAAATTTTAATTTCTGTTTTAGTTCCCTGCAGGCACAGAAAAATAGGCAACATGTCATTCAAGGGTGCCAGCCTATGATTTTGTAATAACATTCTTGAAATCAATTGTGTTCAAGCCACACCCTGGCACAATTTTGTTTGTTAATCCAGGATTTAAGTGCCAAATTCTAAACATTAATTGAACGTTCCATCTGTTCATTCAGCTGGATTTAACAAGCATTATCTAAAGAAATGGGACTTACCAACAAACCCCAACTTCAATAGAAACCAAAACTAGTTTATGTAACTTTGTTAAAGCATAAAGGTTGTGTTTCTCTTGATTACAAGATAATATTGCTCTGTTGTCAGTGAATTGAGAGCCGTTCAATGAAAGTATGTGTTTTAACATTGAGCAGGATGCAGCTTACTTTGGTTTCTCCTGTACAGATTTCCCTTTATTCTAAAACAAAACATGGAGATTCTTGTGCTGGGACAGTCATGTTGACTAGCCCCTTTTTCCCCCCCAAACCAGGCCTTTCCTCTGCCCCCCCCCCCCCCCCACCTTTTTCTTTTCCCACCACTCTCTCCACATCCTACATGAGCATCTTCTGTTCTCAAAATAGAGTCCGCCTTTGTCGGGTTGCATTCACTGAGAGTGTAAAGGCCCTGTCCCCACTATGCGAGTTTACCCAAGAGCTCTCCCGAGTTTTAAAATAAAATCAAACTAGTGGTAAGTACGAGCTCTTGCGTAAACGCACATCGTGGGACAGGGGGCTTTACAAAGAACTACAGAAGCTGGTTTAAATCGAAGGTAGACACAATTCTGGAGTAACTCAGCGGGTGAGGTAGCATCTCTGGAGAAAAGGAACGGGTGACGTTTCGGGTCGAGACCCTTCTTCAGACTGAGTGGTCAGCTAAAGTTTTACTTTAGAGATCCAGCGCAGAAAGGGGCTCTTCGGCCCATGCCAACCAGCGATCTCCCCGTACACCAGCACTGTCCTACACACTAGGGACAATTTACAGAAGCCAATTAACCTGTACATCTTTAGAGTGCTCCATTCTCACTCTGCTGTCCCTAGACTGGCAGGATTAATGAGATTAACCTGAGCACCTCCTCACCATTGATCAGCTTGGGTAAACGCAACTGCACTGGCTAGATGAGATCCAGGAGCTAAACAGCAAGAAAGCATGATGTTCTTAGTTTTAGAATTCCACCAAATTTACCACACTGATTGATCTCAGGCAGCTACCATAACCAAAGACTCACCTGCTTATAGTTATTCTATTCTAAAAGCCCAACTCAGTTGCTATAGAATATATATATTGTTTTTATTAGTTCTTAAAAGGCATTACAACTGGGAACAGCACCATCAAAGCAATGGATCATGGTCATGAAGTCCAGAACATTGTTCAACTTCAGAGACGGCTGCAGAGATCACAATGGTGTGTTCGCAGAGGAAAGACTAAAACTGGTTTCAAAACGCCACACACAATAATTGGCTGACAGGAAGAGTGTTTCACAGGCAATCTTAAACTTTGTTTCAATAAATCGGCTATCTGAGGTTTCCCCAAGGTTAATGGGATCTTAAGTCCTCAGGAAGAGAGCTTTCAGCTGAAATGCACTTCCAGTATCACACTGAGTGGATACCGAGCCAGTCACTGACTGCTAGTTTATCCCACCTATAGACATTAATGAACTGGCACCTGGAGAAAGCCTTGGTGAACTGGCATAAGTGGTCAACTCCAACTGGAGTTCCTACTCTCTTCATTCCAAGTGTGCACATTAATTCATGCCAAGTGCTACTTTGAATGTTCATACTTAAGAGTCAAGAGCCTAGCAAACGAGCTAAGAAGCCACCACTTTCCCCGGTGGGGTAACAACCATTTGATTTCATTAGTTTCATCCCCAAAATGAATGAAATCATGGATTAATCCAGGGGAAACAACAGCAGTGGATCAAGGGGAAGGCAAGCAATTCCTTGGCTGCAACTGAATTGATAATGATAGAATGAGCCAGGTGTGTTTACCCAATCTGATCAATGGTGAGGAGGTGCTCAGGTTAATCTCGTTAACCCAACCAGTCTAGGGACAGCAGAGTGAGAATGGAGCAATGGTTTCCATGGTCACATTGCAATGTGACACGACTTGTTTCAGTCATCTGACAGAGCAGAAACTGGATAATTAGAGGAGAAATGATGAGAGGTTTAAGTTTCAAACCATGGCCAGTCGATCATCGGCTCTGACCTACCTTCCATCGAGGGGATCTATCGCAGTCGCTGCCTCAAAAAGGCTGGCAGCATCATCAAGGACCCACACCATCCTGGCCACACACTCATCTCCCCGCTACCTTCAGGTAGAAGGTACAGGAGCCTGAAGACTGCAAAGACCAGGTTCAGGTATAGCTACTTCCCCACAGCCATCAGGCTATTAAACTCGGCTCGGACAAAACTCTGAACATTAATAGCCCATTATCTGTTTATTTGCACTTTATCAGTTTATTTATTCATGTGTGTATATATTTATATAATGGTATATGGACACACTGATCTGTTCTATATTCATGCCTACTCTGTTCTGGTGTGCTGAAGCAAAGCAAGAATTTCATTGTCCTATCAGGGACACATGATGATAAACTCTCTTGAATCTTGAATATTACAGTCGAGAGAGACAACAGTATTGGTAGTGTCTTATTGTCATGTACCATCACAATGAAAAACTATGTCTGTAGTCATCAGCAGAGAGTGTAGGAAATATTTTTTTAAATATACCGAGTAGAAGAATACAGTCTTGGAGGTTTGAACGACTGAAGATTATTATAGCGAAAGGTCGGAATTAGGATATGCGAGGATGTGTTACAATGAATCTGGTGGCTCAGAAGCACAAGAAGATCACCTAATTCAAGGCTGATTGGTAAAGAGTGAAGGAAAGACAAAACTTGGTGTAAGTTGCAACTTCAAGTGAACAAGACAGAAGATGCCAAGAAGGCACTGAAATGGTGTCGGAAGTAAATAAAAGCATGGTAGACACAAAATGCTGGAGTAACTCAGCGGGTGCGGTAATATCTCTGGAGGGAAGGAATGGGCGACGTTTCGGATCGAGACCCTTCTTCAGACAGATCTCATGGGAGCGGGCGGGACAAAGATAGAATGTAGTTGGAAACAGTAAGACAATTGGGAGAACTGGGAAGGGGAAGGGGATGGAGAGAAACAGCAAGGACTATCTGAAGTTAGCAAAGTCAATGTTCACACCCCTGGGGTGTAAACTACCCAAGTGAAATATGAGGTGCTGTTCCTCCAAGTTACGCTGGGCTTCACTCTGTGAGAATGGAGGAGGTCCAGGACAGAAAGGTCAGATTGGGAATGGGAGGGGGAGTAGAAGTGCTGAGCCACCGGGAGATCAGGTTGATTAAGTGGGACTGAGCGGAGGTGTTCAGTGAAACAATCGCCGAGCCTGTGCTTGGGCTTGCCGATGGCATGGATTTGGATTTCAAGTGAAAGATGGAACTTTTCGTACGGTCAACAAGCACAGAGGATACAGGTGATCCAGTGATGATCCCTTCTCCCGTCTCAACCGGTCCCCCTCCTCTTGGACTCCCCCAAACGGCCTTCTGCCCGCTCTAGACCTTTTTATTTGTAACTGCGAGCGTCATTCATTGTTCTTTATCTCTCATCGTCTGTATCTCTCGTTTCCCTAATCCCTAACTAGTCTGAAGAAGGGTCTCGACCCGAAACGTCACCCATTCCTTCTCTCCAGAGATGCTGCCCGTCCCGCCGAGTTACTCCAGCTTTTTGTGTGTCTATCTTCGGGTAACAAGATAACAGGATTTGAATAAAGTTTGTTAATCTCTTGCATCTCGCTCAACAAAGTAATGTGTAACTAAATTTGGTTTCCTATCTTCTCTCCATTTCAGAAACTCCAACTATAAATTTCCAAAAGGAATAGCTGGCTACAAACCAGTTTCCACAGCCTGTACCAGTGTGACAAGCACCTAGCAATGCAATGTAGCATTATGAATTCTCTGTTCAAAGTGAAGACACTTAAGACTAATTGAAAAAAATGTTCCTACATTCTTGAAAGAAATTAGTATTTGTGGGTCTTGGGGGGGTGAAGAAAACGTTTTACTTATACCAAAAAAAAGCAGTCTGTCTTGTTTTGTGAAACTGATTGAACAGTGTAAGAAATGTTCAACAGTGAGGACTGCCAGTACCGTCAAATCCAAGGCTTCAACCCAAAGCTATAAACATTCTATTGGCTGCGAATATGAGAAAAAGAACAATTTTGTCATCAGGACTCCTTTTAGAAAAACGTTTCAAAGAATGGGTTATTCAATAATTCTGAGATAATACCTCGATTTCTTATCTACAAATTTGTTCCTTCATTTTGACCCACCGCCAACCTCAGAAGCCACTTTCTGTGCATGTTGAGAGCAATCACATGACATTGCTGTAAACTGCTCCACTGTTTTAAACTGTTAACTACAATTGAACAGCTTAAAGGAAAAGTATGTGCCACAAATCCAGGAAGTACAGAATTAGAGTCGTAGAGTCATAAAGTGATACCGTGTGGAAACAGACCCTTCAGCCCAACTTGCCCACACTGGCTAACATGTCCCACCTGCCCGCGTTTAGTCCATGTCCCTCCAAACCTGTCCTCTCCATCTACCTGTCTAACTGTTTCTTAAAGTCCCCGCCTCAACTACCTCTCCTCTGTCAGCTTGTTCCATACACCCACCACCCTTATTGGTAATGTTATCACTATTGAACCCTACATTCAAAATATCACTGGCATCAGATCAGATTGCATTATCCATGTACAGAACACTAATTACATAGAACAGTAACAGGAACAGGTCCTTCAATCCACAATGTCTGTGCCAAACATGATGCCAAGGCCAATTATCTGCCTGCACATTATCCATCTCCCTCCAATCCCTGTATGTCCACGTGCCTATCTAAAACATACTCATTACCCAGTGTAAAAACAACTTATCCCGCATGTCTCTTTTAAACTTTCCGCCCCTCACCTGAAAGCTATGCCCTCTAATATTTGATGTTTTCCACTGCTGCACCCTTTCCAAATTTTTTAAAAGACACCGTTTCACCGTTTATAATTGACTACCAAAAAATGTGATTCAAAACAATAGACAATAGGTGCAGGAGTAGGCCATTCGACCCTTCGAGCCAGCACCGCCATTTAATGTTATCATGGCTCATCATCCCCAATCAGTACCCCGTTCCTGCCTTCTCCCCATATCCCCTGACTCCGCTATCTTTAAGAGCCCTATCTAGCTCTCTCTTGAAAGTATCCAGAGATCCGGCCTCCACCGCCCTCTGAGGCAGAGAAATCCACAGACTCACAACTTACTGTGAGAAAAAGTGTTTCCTCGTCTCTGTTCTAAATTGCTTACCCCTTATTCTTAAACTGTGGCCCCTGGTTCTGGACTCTCCCTACATTGGGAATATGTTTCCTGCCTCTAGCGTGTCCAAACCATAACAGTCTTATATGTTTCAATAAGATCTCCTCTCATCCTTTTAAACTCCAAAGTGTACAAGCCCAGCCGCTCCATTCTCTCAGCATATGACAGTCCCGCTATCCTGGGAATTAACCTTGTAAACCTATGCTGCACTCCCTCAATAGCAAGAATGTTCTTCCTCAAATTAGGGGACCAAAACTGCATACAATACTCCAGGTGTGGTCTCACTAGGGCCCTGTACAACTGCAGGACCTCTTTGCTCCTATACTCGTCTCCTCGTGTTAAAAAGAGGTTATAAAGGACAAAATACCATTCGCTTTCTCCACTGCACATTATCCATCTCCCTCGAAACAGTACAGAGAGAAAATGTAAAACAAGTTCAGAGCGAAAATGATCAAAAGAAGGAGAAAGTCACTAACTAAGAAAAACAAAATAAATTATGAGTAGATTAATTTGTAGCACTATTCCAAATCAGACTGTAGATTCAAGAGTAATTCCATACAAAAATCCCAAACCAAAATACTGCAAATATTAGGGGGAATCCAAAGTAAACCAGAACATGCTGCAAATGCTCAGGCAGCCTCTTTGAAGCAAATAGCTTGTGTGTTTTCATTACAAACACACACTGGTCTTATTTGCACACTACGGATTGATTTCTGCATTATTGGAAGTACCTTTCCTTTCAATTAAATCAATAACCAAGGCCAGTCCGCCCAATCAGAAAGTCTGTACAAAATTCAATGAACATTGTGTTCGGATCTATAGTCTTACATCGGGTGTTTATCCAACTCTGAGCAAATTGGCAGATAGGTTTGATGAAATCACATTGAATACATTTGTAGGACAATTCAATGAACGTAGCAATTTACTCATATGATAATTCACATATCCAGAGAATGTGACACTAAACTGTATAAATATAAAAGTCTTCTGTAATCTCATTTATCTTTGTACCATGGGGCAGTGGGCAGGTGCTATAGACCTGCAGGGGAAGGTAGTCGCTCCCGCCCCCACGAGTCTCGGGCAGATGGGGCTCATCCGCCTGGGAAGGCAGTCCATCTAGGAGAAGGAAAACTCTGATATAAAACCTCCACTGCCTTGTGGCCATGTCCAGTCATGGAAAAGGCTCCAGAAGTAAACCACAAGAAAATCCGGAGTCGGAGCCCCTAAGGCAGTTTGTCATTGTCCACAACCTCACTCTGGCAGCTTCTGCGTCAGCCCTGGTGCCAAACTGTAACGGCCCTGCTGTTCCTTTGGATCGATCAGCGACGTGGAGAGGGGGGGGACGTGCTGGATGGGCAACAGCCTGTCCTCCATATGACATCGCGCAGGCTTGCATCCAACTACTATCAACTAGGATGCATCACCCATGGGCAGTTATGATCGAGGGGGGCCTACGGCGGTGGGGACTTATACAATATTATTGTATACCAAAATTACGAAACCACAGTAAACATTTCATTTTGAATTTTTGATTTGATAACACAAGTCCCAACCGTTCAGAGCCACATCTATAGAGAAAAATTAAAATGACTAAACATGAAAAGTTACTTTCTTTCTGTCGTGCTTTCTTAGAAAGCCACTGATGCACACATTTGTGTGCCAGAGACTCAAATGCAAATATTCTCACACACCCATTCCACTCTTGGTAAACCAAGATGCTAATTCTCCAAATTAAGCATTTTATAACGTACCAAAGCAAAATCACAGCGTCTTTCTGTATAGGTTAGACTTTAGTGCCAAGCTGTCCGCCATTTGTAAAGAACTAACAAAGTGGTACATTATTTATAGATCACAATAGTAAGAACAAATATCCAAGTCAAAATATCAAACTAAGCATCATTCTGAAGAAGTTAAAAGTTGCTATTGTACTTGATATCATCTTTGGCAGCTTGTTCCATATACCCACTACCTGTACGAAAATGTTGCCCCTCGGGTTCCTTTTAAACATTTCCCTTCTCACCTTAAACCTATATCCTCTTGATTCTTAATTCCCCTACTCTAGACAAATCCTTTTGATTCCCCCACTCTAGCCAAATGATGCTCCGCACTCACTCTATCTATTCCCTTCGTGATTTTATAGTCTTTGGTCTATACGGTCAACCCTCAGCCTCCTGCACTCCAAGGAACAAAGCCCTAGCCTGCCCAACCACTCCATAAAGCTCAGACCCTCAAGTCCTGGCAACATCCTTGTAAATCTTCTTTCCAGCTTAACGACAGCTTACAGCCTATAGTAGGGTGACCAAAACTAAACACAATACTAAACACAATACTCCAAATGTGGCCTCACCAACAATTTATACACCTTTCCCTCATCCTTTAAGACCATGCTTGTTTTCCACATCTAAGCTAATAGTACATATGTCTACACTCAATCCTCTTTATATTGTGCTACTGAAACATCTTGGAATGGTGATCTACAGTTGACATACTATTTTATAGATTTACTGAGGTTCCTAGCTTTAGTCTCCATTTAGAATTAGTCAATTAAGCCAGAAAAAGTATTTGAGACTTTATTTGCTTGCAAAATACATTTCTTTGAAAAATACAGTATCCATACACTTTCAATTACTGCAAGTGTTAATAATGGAAATGCTTACATTGTATGCCAGAAGTACAAATATTTGTTCGTTTAGAACCTGTTTGCAGTTTATACGTTTTTGTCTAAAATACAAAAGATTTTTTACTCCCACTCTCTTCCCCTTGGGTTAGTGATTTCTGAAATGCAAATATAAAGCATGTTCCCACAGGAGCACATTGCTTTGCATTCTTGTACCTTGAATAAAGCTTTCTTATAGATGACTTTGGAAAATCTCTAAGAATGTACTCTAGAAGTTAAAAGAATCCCAAAAGATTAAATGAGAATAATAGCGTTGAATCCTTAAAATCCAATACCAGAATGTCCAATTCGACGCAAAGAATCACATTCATTCCTAATAATTTAGGACCCAATTCTTTGTTTACAACATGTTTTAGTTATAACGTTGAAATTAATGTGATTATGAAACCATCTGAAGAGTACCAACCCAAAATCGGTCTGTAGATGGGCCCCGACCCAAAAGTTTCTTTTTTTTTTCACTTTAGTCTTTATTGCTTTTATGTATACACAAATAAAACATAAATATGACAACAAAACATAAAACAATGCAGTGAAACGTACAACAGTGCAGCGGGGGGTTCAGTTTACAATTAATGATGCAGTATATTGAACTATTTTCTTATTAAAACTTTTTCCAATAACTTATATTATTGTCAATACAATTATACACTGTGATTGTCTTCATTTCTATACCTAACCCATTTTTCCCATTTTCTGTTAAACTCGTCTTCTTTCACTCTTAGAGAATATGTCATTTTCTCACAAAATGACTCAAAAGTTTCAAACGCCATCTACTCATGTTCTCCAGAGCTGCTGCCTGACCCGCTGAGTTACTCTAGCACTTGCGGTGTTTATTTTTATGATTAGGAAACATTTAAAATTTGATTTAAAATCTTACTTCAAGCACCAATAGTTTGGTCAGAAAACAAAATGTAAAGGCAGAGCGATCTGGAACAACATGTCTTTTTGCTCTCGTCAAAATGGAAATCCCAAATGCCTCCTGCAGGTGGAACAGGGAAATGCGGCAGCTGACATTTTAACACTGGAAATCCATGGTGAAAGTTTCCAATGACTGTACGACCCACGTTACAGATGTAAGTACATTTTAGATTTACATGGCTGGTGATGGAAACATTAAATGCTATTTGCAATAAGAACATTGTTCTTCCAAAGTGTCCAATGCAAAGATTACTACAAGGCTATGAGGTTCAGGCAGTTTCAAAACTTTCACTCAGCTGCCTGAAACAAAATTAATAAAGCTAACCGAAAATGAACACTCTGCTTTTACATGGTCTAAAGAATTAATATTCATGAACCCTGAAATGCATTGTTAAATACAAGGTATCCCCCTCAAGATCATTGCCCATCCCAGAAAGCAGAACTATCAGATCACTGGGACTAAAAATATTTTGCTCAATTACTCGCAGAAACAACGTGGCAAAGGCTGACAAGATGTACAAGCAGCTTGTTTTTGGAGACTTGAACATAGTCCACAGCTCTCAATAATTGGCGAGTCAAAAAGTGGGAAATTTATAGTGGATCAGGAAGTCAGCCATTTTGCAGAAGTGGGTATTTTCTGTTGAACTGTGAATGTTCAGTTCATAAAAATAGATTCACAGCCGAAGAAAAGCAGATTTTTGAACGGCATAAAAATTAGAAGACAAAAAGGTTAGACAGCAAAGTAGAAGAGGCACGGGATCAGCCATACACAACTGTACTGATCATTAGGTCAAAGCACATCACTATCTGGATATTGCCAGCATTAACTTAGATTTGACCCATTCAAAGTAAACATATTTTATACGAATAACCATAAAAGAACGACTTTCTCTTCCAAATGTCATGTTAGAGTCATACAGAATGGAAACTAGCCCTTCGACCAAACTCATCCATGCCTATGTGCATACCCGAGCTAGTCCCATTTACCCACATTTGCCACTTATTCCTTAAAGTCTTTCCTATCCACATGCCCATCCAAATGTTTTAAACCTGTACTACTGAAAGCTCATTCCATACATCCACCAATCTCTGTGCAAAATAACTTGCCCCTCATGTCCCCTTCAAACTTTTCCCTTCTCACCTTAAAACTATCCCCGTCTACTTTTAATGACCACACGTCACAGATTTTAGACTCAGTCTGAAGAAGGGTTTCGGCCCGAAACTTTGCCTATTTCCCTCGCTCCATAGATGCTGCTGCACCCGCTGAGTTTCTCCAGCATTTTTGTTCTCCATAGATTTTACAAACCTCTATAATGTCACTCCTCAGCCTCCTCTGCACCAGAAGAAACACGCCCAGCCTGTCCTGTCTTTGCATATAACTCAAGCCCTCCAGTCCCATCAACATTCTTGCAAATCCTTTCTGCACCCTCTCTCGCTTAATGTGCTCTCCTTATTCTTCTTTACTCCAATGCAATTTCTCAAAAATCTTCCTTTCTATATCCAGTTTCCTACAAACTCCAGATTATCCAAGTATTACTAGCCTGCAACATAATCCAAGCAATCAACATCGATGACTATCAATATTGATTTGGCTTACTGTCACGTGTACCAATATAGTGAAAGACCTTTGGTTTTGCATGCCATCCAGGCAAGTCATAGAAACATAGAAAATAGGTGCAGGAGATTCAATATGATCATGGCTGATCATCCAACTCAGTATCCTGTACCTGCCTTCTCTCCATACCCCCTGATCCCTTTAGCCACAAGGGCCACATCTAACTCCCTCTTAAACATAGCACAAATATAAGTCATGCCATACACGTTTCACTCATTCTCCCTGGTTTGGAATAGATTGTTAAAATCAAATACAATGAATTGAAATATCTTCTCAGAACAATACATCATGGAAATCGATTCACTGACCCGACAAGGCAGTCTGAAGAAGGGTTCCGGCCCAAACGTCGCCTACTCTTTTTCTCCAGAGTTGCTGCCTGACCCGCTGAGTTACTCCTGCATTTTGTATCTATCTTCTTGACCATACTAACATTAAGATCATACCAACAGCCATTTCTTTCACTCACATACTCATCAATTCCCCCTCTATTCTACCATTAAGGCCAATTAGCCCCCAACCCTCACATTTTTAAGATGCGGGAGGAAACCAAAACGCCCAGGAAAAATACACCACTCTCGCCCTCAAATTGTCACTATTCTGGGAGGGTGCGAGTTACCTGGGCAGTGTCTCAATTAATCTAAAGTATGACATTCTGTATCTTTCATCAATTTTAATCCAAATGATGCACAGTTGTAGTTACAAAATTTAAGCCACCTCAAAAATTTATAATTTCTATTCATAGGTTGCTTAATATGATACATTGCCCACTCCAAAAACAAACAGAAAATATTTTCGACAAGCTAGAGCTGCAAACCTAAGATAGCTCTGGATGAAGAAAATCTTGGCTTGAAACATTGTCTTTGAGTGCGATGTTAAAGGAGCAGAAGGTGGAATACCAGGACTTTGCACCAAAGCAGCTGACACATCAGCCACATGAAGCTGCTTGTTGGAGTGCAGAGTTCTAGCTGGACAACACAGAGGCCAAGGAGTGAAATGATGCGTGAAAATAAATAATTATAAATTTATGGGTGAATTATCAGAAGCCAACAAGAAAAGTGATGGATAAACACAAGGACAAGATATGGATAAGAGAATATTGGACTAATTAGTAGGATGGAAAGCCAACAAGAAAGCATTGAAACAGACAAGAATGAATCCGTTGAATCTGCATAGTTGGGGTGTAGTTTTATTACAAACATCCAAATTGAACTTTCCAGTTTGAGTCTGGTAACAAACACTCTGAGACATTCTGTACAGACCAGCTGCATTTTAAATACAAAACTATAATGTGTTCCACAAAAACATTTAAATTCATTTTAAACCTTTAATGGTAGCAGAAAGCTGTCTTACATATGTGCCAACAAGATGGAGCTATCAATCGACAAACAACAACAGAAACAACCTTACTTGGTCGTGAGAAGCTCAATGAACAAAAGGCATACCGCAAAGGATGTGATGTATTCAACCTGCTTAGATGGAGGGGTGAGTCAGTCCCCACACTTTAACAACATTTTACATTGGATTGGGTTTGGCATAGTTCAACCCTGGACACCATGAAAAGCTGAGAACTATAGAAATAAAATGGAGGCTGTGAGATACTTAGATAAAAAATTCTAACATTTAAACATGTAGAGGTTAATCTCTATAATACAGTCAGTTACACACTGATAGGCAAGGTAAGATAAAAACTGGTGGCGAGTGAAATTATTAAGCATAGATCTTAGTGTAGGAAAGAACTGCAGATGCTGGTTTAAATCGTACACAAAATGTTGGTGTAACTCAGCGGAACAGGCAGCATCTCTGGAGAGACGGAATGGGTGACGTTTCAGATCAAGACCCTTCTTCGGTCTGAAGAAGGGGTCTTGACCCAAAATGTCACCCATTCCTTCTCTCCAGAGATGCTGCCTGTCCCGCTGAGTTATTCCAGCATTTTGTGTCTCAGAATAGACCTTTATCAACATTAGTAATGTCATGTGGTTTGAAAGGAAAGAAAAATAAGTGAAGAGCACTAAACAATATAATCCAACTCCACAAGAATTCAACTATCTATTTTGAAAGTTAACCAGTTTCAAAGTCGTTCACCATAACATTTCATTATTTGACTACACATCATTTATACTTGTGTTTATCATTTACATTGTATCCTTAATCACAATGACTTGCATTATGTAAGAATGCTCAAATTCAAAATGTTCTCCCCTCTGTTCCTGTGTGGTCATTTTTTTTGGCGCATAAAGCATTTTATCATGGCTTGGTCTAATCCACGCCAGTAAAATTCCTGATTGTTAACTACGAATTAAAACATAAATCTAGTGAATAGTGCAAGATGTTTAATTTCCCCAGGTTTTGGAGCATTTCCTTATCAAGCTCTGTAAAACGATCACAGGTAGACGGCACAAATACAAACCTCATTCTACCCACTTTGCAATCTCCACACTCTGCAGTGTGAGGACCCCTGCAGGAAAAGAGAGGTAATCTGGAAGGATATGCACAAATACCAGTTTCACAACGGTATTTGTGAGTAAAGAATGATAAAGGATGCGTCCCAGGGGTCACTGAAAATACTAAGCATAGACACGATGTGCTGGAGTAACTCAGCAAGTCAGGCTGCATCTCTGGAGGACATGGGTATGGATGTTGAGATTTTGTAACAACCCACATCCCACTCCCTTTCCTGTGCTGTGCACTTACAGTGGCTTGCAAAAGCTTTCATACCCTTTGAACTTTTCCACATTTTGTCACGTTACAACCACAAACGTAAATGTATTTTATTGGGATTATATGTGATAGACCAACACAAAGTGGTGCATAATTGTTTGCCCATTCTTCTTTGCAAAATAGCTCAAGCTCAGTCAGATTGGATGGAGAGCGTCTGTGAACAGCAATTTTCAAGTCTTGCCAGATTCTCAATTGGATTTAGGTCTGGACTTTGACTGGGCCATTCTAACACATGAATATGCTTTGATCTAAACCATTCCATTGCAGCTCTGGCTGTATGTTTAGGGTCGTGGTCCTGCTGGAAAGTGAACATCCGCCCCAGTCTCAAGTCTTTTGCAGACTCTAACAGGTTTTCTTCAAAGATTGCCCTGTATTTGGCTCCATCCATCTTCCCATCAACTCTGACCAGCTTCCCTGTCCCTGCTGAAGAAAAGCATCCTCACAGCATGATGCTGCCACCACCATGTTTCACAGTGGGGGTGGTGTGTTCAGGGTGATGTACAGTGTTAGTTTTCTGCCACACATAGCGTTTTGCATTGAGGCCAAAAACTTCAATTTTGGTCTCATCAGACCAGAGCACCTTCCTCCACATGTTTGCTGTGTCCCCCACATGGCTTGTGGCAAACTGCAAACGGGACTTCTTATGGCTTTGTTTCAACAATGGCTTTCTTCTTGTCACTCTTCCACAATGGCCCGATTTGTGGAGTGCACAAATCTGTCCACATTTGTGGACAGATTCTCCAACCTGAGCTGTGGATCTCTGCAGCTCCTCCAGAGTTACCATGGCCCCATTGGCTGCTTCTCTGATCAATGCTCTCGTTGCCCGGCCTGTCAGTTTAGGTGGACGGCCATGTCTTGGTAGGCTTGCAGTTGTGCCATACTCTTGCCATTTTCGGATGATGGATTGAACAGTGCTTCGTGAGATGTTCAAAGCTTGGGATATTTTTTTATAACCTAACCCTGCTTTAAACTTCTCCACAACTTTATCCCTGACCTGTCTGGTGTGTTCCTTGGGCTTCATGATGCTGTTTGTTCACTAATGTTCTCTAACAAACCTCTGAGGCCTTCACAGAACAGCTGTATTTATACTGAGATTAGATTACACATGTGGACTCTATTTACTAATTAGGTGACTTCTGAAGGCAATTGGTTGCACTGGATTTTATTTAGGGGTATCAGAGTAAAGGGGGCTGAATACATTTGCACGCCACACTTTTCAGTTTTTTTATTTGTAAAATAAATTTGAAAACTATGTATCATTTTCCTTCCACTTCACAAAATATGCGCCACTTTGTGTTGGTCTATCACATAAAATCCCAATAAAATACATTTACGTTTGTGGTTGTAACGTGACAAAATGTGGAAAGGTTCAAGGGATATGAAAACTTTTGCAAGCCACTGTAGGTGCACACCCATTTCTTCCACTATAAGGCCAGCGTCCAATATCCCACCCACCCATATCCTTTCCTTTGGCATTTCACGGCTCCTTCGCCTTAATCTGTTTTCTTTTCATCTCTGGCCTCTACTCATTTTTCAATCAATCCCCCTCACCTGTATCCAACTATCACTTGCCTGATCTGGAATATCACCTATCCATGTCCTCCAGAGATGCTGCCTGATCCACTCCAGCACTTCGAATCTTTATTTCCAAACCACATCTGCACTTACGTATGTCTACTAAGTATGTTAAAGTTGATTTTTAAAATTCAACTTGTACAAACTCACTGGCACTGATCCAAATTGACAAACTACATGAAAATTCAGTTCCAAATGTTAAAGGAGCCAAGGAAACCAAAATATAAAAAACCCTAGTGATTATTTCTCAATGCAAATTAGCAAGCAAAGTGCATTTGTTGCCATTTGCAAATAAGCAGCATCCCATGTCAGTAGTCATGTTTAGTGCATGATAAAGCCAGTAAAATCCGATCAAAGATAGGCTAAGGGTCTCCAATGAGGTAGATAATAGTTCAGGATTGCTCTCTAGCTGTGATTGGGTAGTTCAATTGCCTGCTAACAGCTGTGAAGAAAATGTCCCTGAATTTGGAGGTGTGCATTTTCACACTTTCCATGTCTGTTGCCAGAGGGGAGAAAGAGTGGCCAGGATGCGACTGGTCCTTGATTATGTTACTGATCTTGCCAAGGCAGCATGAGGTATAAATGGGATCAATGGAAGGGCAGTTGGTTTGTGCGATGGCTGCGTCCACAATTCTCTGCAATTTCTTGTGGTCTTGGATGGAGCTGTTCCCAAACCATGCTCTGATGCATCCATACTTCTAAGATTTTCTCTCATTTCACTCTCTTGTTTTTGTGGTGCAAATCAAATATAAAGCACAATGTCATACATACAGAAACAGGCCATTCAGCCCACCACATCCATCCTCTAAAGCTCCAGCAACTAAGTATTTCATTGTTCCATTCCAGTGAAAATTAAACACACTACTCTTAACATCAAGTACCTACCTATCGAGCACATAGAATTGTACAGCATGGGAAAAACCCCTTTAGCCCACATGAGTTCCAAGTTAATCTCTTTTGCTTGCACGTTCATACATTATCTAAAATAGTCTTAAATGCCGGTATCATATATAATTCTCCCACCACCCCTAGCAGTATATGCCAAGCACCACCAATCTCTGTGTAAAAAAAACATGCACATCTCCTGTAAATGTTCCCCATCTGCCCTTTATGCTCTTTAATCTTTGACATTCCAACCATGGAGGAAAAAGTTGTGACTGTTTAAAACATTTTTGCCTCTCATAAATGTATACTTCTCCACTCAACCTTTGGTGCTCAACAGAAAACAGGAACGTTTGTTCAACCTCTCCTTATAGTAATACCTCTAATCAGGACAGCATTCAGGTAAACGTGCATTTTCTCCAAAGGCTCCACATCATTCCTATGAGGCAACCAAAACTGCACATGCACTCCCAATGCAATATTATTCCCCCCTACCAGCACTCCTCCCACAGTTTTCTATTACCTGGCCAGATGCTTCTTAAATATTAAGAGAATACCTGCCTCCATTACCGTTTCAAGCCATCCTTTCCAGATTGCAACTACCATGAGTGAATATTCTCTTCCTTAGATTCCCTTTAACCTTAAGCCTATGTCTTCTGGACTTAAACAAATACGCCAAGTAAGTTTCAAATACTATCTCTATGTCTCATAATTTTGATATCTCTCTCAGTGCCCTGCCCAAACTTCTCAGCCTCAAGGAAATCAAACTCAGCCAATCTATCCTGAGCCGAAACATCACCTACTATGTTTCCAGATATGCTGTCTGACTCGCTGAGTTACTCCAGCATTATCTTCTTTTGCGTAAACTAGCATCTGCAGTTCCTTACTTCTACAACCTACCCTCATTACAGGAAGCCTGGTGCATCTCCACAACAATCTCTCCAGTACAATCATGAGCTTCCTATGGTGTGGAAACCAGAACAACAGTCTTAACAACAAAGTGCAAATGTAAAAACATTTACTTTCATACTGCTACAGAATTCATATTCTAGCGACTAGTGTCGATTGTAAGCCTTTAAAAAGGAACGCTCTTAATTCTGTTTCCACCCCAGATTTATTGGAGGAAGGAATGAATAGAAAGGCAGAATCAAGCAATTTAATATCTTACTTATGAGTATTCCTAAATACTCATTAAAAATTCCTAATGATAGATGGGAAAATTTTTTATATGTAAATAAATGTTCAATTAATGTAAGACATAACCTAATTCAATTTAAAATTTTACATAGATTATATTATTCTAAAACTTGACTGAATAAAATATTCTCAAATGTTTCCCCCATCTGTGACAAATGTCTAACTCAAAATGCCACTATAGCACATTCCTTTGTCTCTTGTATAAAACTGTATAAATTTTGGAATTAAATTTTTGGAATTTTTACAAAACTATTTAACACAAAATTGAACCCCAATACAGAACTGATTATCTTTGGATCAATGGAAGAGGGAAGTAAACTAACTATATTCCAAGAAGCTTTTCTTAATTACGGTCTAATAACAGCAAAAAAACATACTCAAATTTTGGAAAAACGCAACCACACCAACATTCAAAATGTGTATTTCAAATATGTCTGAAACGCTTCATCTTGAAGAAATGAGATTTCTCCTACTAGGCACAGTAGACCAATTCTCAAAGACTTGGTCTCCCTTTATCAACATTTTGCAAGCATATGGTGCAACATAACATAACCTCTGAAATTAAATGGTTTAGAACCGGGTGACGGATGGGCAAAAATACGAAATAGGTAGATCTCTCCTAATCTCTCTTTTCTTTACTTTCTCCTTCTATTTCAATCTTTTCAGCTTCTCTTCTCTGTCCTTTATTTCTTTTGCTATCTGTTTCTACTCGCTTGTCTATCTATTCCGACACTCTTTATTTTTTTTTCTTCCACTGGTCTTTTATTATTAAATCAAAAATACGAAGATGTACAAGAATGGAAATATCTATGTACGTATTAGGTACTCAAGTACCACACTATTGTACTTACTTCTAACAAAAATAAACAAAAAAATAAAAAAAAATAAAAAAAATTCTGTTTCCAAGTATCCAACAGGTCCCCTACTGTGTGATTATAGAAAACATAGAACATACAAAATAGGTACAGGAGCAGACCATTCGGCCCTTCGAGCCAGTACCGCCATTCAATATGATCATCCAAAATCAGTACCCTGTTCCTGCTTCTTTTCCCCCATATCCCTCGATTCCTTTAGTCCTAGGAGCCATAGATTTATAGAATTTTGAACAATTACACCTCAAGGAAGCCCAAATTGCCCTCCTATCAAGACATATTCCAAGCACCCAACTGCAAAGACTGCACTGCACAACAGGGCACTGCGCTGTTAACTTAATCTTAGTTCAGCATCCAAACAACCAAATTTCACTTGAATAATGTTATCAAAATAAACACATTTGGTCTTTTAAAAATGTAACACGTTCCTCTGGTAGCAACATATCTAGAATTATGCATCGCCACCCTCCTGTCCAAAACCTAAACTGAACACATCCACTCTCATTTAAGATCTTCCAATTTCCAATTTGCTATATTGAAATGTTGCATCTAAAATCAACACATTGTCAGTAATAATTAATTTCCAGCCTTTTTTTTCTTTGGGGCTTTGGGAAAGATAAATTTCAGCCCAAGTTCAAGTATACCCATGGTTTGGGATTCCTATCCCAAACCTCACTTTTGAAAAGTGATTAACCCATGGCTTGGGATTCCTATCCCAGACCTCACTTTTGTAAAGTGGTTAATTCTGTAGTTAAGAAGCCTACAAATTAGGAAATGCCACCAATCGTTATATATATATATATATATATATATCACATCATGAAATAGTTAAACAGAATATATTTTTTAATATCTGGAGTTAATTGAACTGAAATTATTTGTCTCCAGAGGATTAATAAAAACATTATATATATATATGGTAGGTACACAAAATGCTGGAGAAACTCAGCGGGTGCAGCAGTATCTATGGAGCGAAGGAGATAGGCAACGTTTCGGGCCGAAACCCTTCTTCAGACTGATCCGACCTGATCAGACAAATATATGGTAGCCTATGCAATAGTTTGTATTAACTATTCCGTTTTTATTGGGTGCAGGTAGATATGGGCTTAGCTATCGATATTTTTCTCTTATCAGGATTTACCATTACTTAACAAGAACAGTACTTTCCGTATAGTATCATTATATTATATGCATCTATACAAATTATTTGTTCGGTAAACATCCTAAGGCGTCATTGTAAGGATCGCATAATGGGACTTTTAATGTCTTCGACGACCCGTGGATGTGCTGATCAAGCTTGAGGGTACAATTTAATTATCAGAGAACGTGTTTTACAATCAATCTGCACAGCCTAAAGCCAATTAATCAGTATCCAATTTCCAATTGCAGTCTCGTTTTATTTTACTCAACATAACCTAGCCACCATCTAACTGCATTCCTGAAAACTAAATTGCTCATAAAATAATTAAGAGGCAATAAAACCGTACGCACAATTGAACACCAGTGGGTTAAGGCTGGAAAAAAACCTCGAATATATGCAGTTAGCTTCACAAGCAATTGCAGCATGTAGATTGTTGCAGAGAAACTGTTTTTTTGTTTGCTGCTGACCAGTTTATCAATTTAAATGCGCGACAGAACTCTAAATTAGGCAGAGACACAAAAACTAGACATCATAAAATAAAATATTTATTTTATTATGGTTAAAAAATATATCCTCACGGTTAAAGTTGTGCTGTTCATTCTTTCAAATTTCTTGACAGTTTTTATACATATCAAAAGTCGTTAACACAACCAATGCAGCTGATCTCAAAGTTACACATCTATAAAATGTAACTTTTTAAAATGCACCAATTCCGTTTACCATTCTGCGATATGGATATTGCCAGTTATAAATGTTAGTGCTACAATTTGTACATGCACTTACATAAACTTTCAAAATCATACAATTTGCGTAAAGGAATGCAATACTCGATCAGATTGAAAAACAGGTTTAAAAAAAATGTTTAAACTAAATAGGTTTAGTTTAAACATTTTTTTTCCATTATCTTTTATGTTTTGCAGCAAATTTGGTGCCAATGCTCAAAATCAACAAAAAAAAAGTTATTCCCTCCATTTCCATTCGGGATCAAAGAGATTAATGAACAAAATTAAAAACGCACAAAATTAGCTGCAATATTTAACCTTTAAAAAAAAAAATCCCATTCATCGACATTAAAAGAAAACATTTTGCACAAGAAAAATGTTTCAGGACTTGAATTTCACCAGCAAACTAAATGTTAATTGGAAAAGTAATAGAACTGTCTAAAAAGACGAGCGTATGCTAGTGTTTGGATAGATCGTTGATGCTTGAATAGCCAATACGAAAGCCGTTCCCAAGCACAACATAAAATGTAAAGGATGCCTGGAATATCCTTGACTGATAATTGCGCATTCTGCTGATCAAGATGCGACATTAAATGCACAGGGATTGCTGCGAAAAAGAGTGAGCTGGTTTAAAATTTGCCCCTGTTCCCGCAACCCTGCCGTCAGTAACACAGTGCCAATTCTTATTTTATGGGAAAAAAGGTGCATTTGCAAAATTTCAGGGCAGTTGCAGTAAAGTGACTGTTGTATTCTGCACAAATCTACTTATTGGTGGTTTTCAGTGAGAAAAATATTAAAATCAAAATTCACCATTTTCAAAATTGCAAGGCAGTTGCAGTAAAGTGACTTGTATTCTGCACAAATCTACTTATTGCTGGTTTTCAGTGAGAAAAATATTAAAATCAAAATTCACCATTTGCAACATTGCAGGGCAGTTGCAGTTAAGTGACTGTTGTATTCTGCACAAATCTACTTACTGCTGGTTTTGAGTGAGAAAAATATTAAAATCAAAATTCACCATTTGCAAAATTGCAGGGCAGTTGCAGTTAAGTGACTGTTGTATTCTGCACAAATGTACTTACTGCTGGTTTTGAGTGAGAAAAATATTAAAATCAAAATTCACCATTTGCAAAATTGCAGGGCAGTTGCAGTTAAGTGACTTGTATTCTGCACAAATCTACTTATTGGTGGTTTTCAGTGAGAAAAATATTAAAATCAAAATTCACCATTTGCAAAATTGCAAGGCAGTTGCAGTAAAGTGACTTGTATTCTGCACAAATCTACTTATTGCTGGTTTTCAGTGAGAAAAATATTAAAATCAAAATTCACCATTTGCAACATTGCAGGGCAGTTGCAGTTAAGTGACTTGTATTCTGCACAAATCTACTTACTGCTGGTTTTGAGTGAGAAAAATATTAAAATTAAAATTCACTATTTGCAAAATTGCAGGGCAGTTGCAGTTAAGTGACTTGTGTTCTGCACAAATCTACTTGCTGCTGGTTTTGAGTGAGAAAAATATTAAAATCAAAATTCACCATTTGCAAAATTGCAGGGCAGTTGCAGTTAAGTGACTGTTGTGTTCTGCACAAATCTACTTATTGCTGGTTTTGAGTGAGAAAAATATTAAAATCAAAATTCACCATTTGCAAAATTGCAGGGCAGTTGCAGTAAAGTGTATTCTGCACAAATCTACTTATTGCTGGTTTTCAGTGAGAAAAAGATTAAAATCATTTTTAAAATTTCAGGGCAGTTGCAGTAAAGCGACTGTTGTATTCTGCACAAATCTACTTACTGCTGGCTTTCAGTGAGAATTTTTTTTTAAAATCAAAATGCACCAAATGCAATAGTTTTAATTCCCAAAAACTGCACGGACTAGCAATGTTTTTGCTAGTCCGTGCAGTTATTTGGAATTAAAACTATATTAACCCTAGATGTGAAATGCAACTCAAACATGTATTCACTAAATTAAAAAAAGCAAACAGTTTGACATTAGCAAGAGTTGTTTAAAAAAACCGCAATTCAAATAGTAGAATAGGAGAGAAAGAGACAAGAGAAACCAGGGGGAGGTTAAGTTTTATTTTTTTTAAAGATTATTATACGTTGTTCTGTCTGTCGGAGAGGGGGGGGGGAGGAGGGCTGAGTAAGCGGATTAAAAGAAGAAAACAAGGGGTGGAATGTGTTGGGAAACGAAAGAGGAGAGGAAGAGAGCGGGAGGAAGAAGTAGAAGGGAGGAAAAAAAAAATCATTAAAAAATATTCGGCGAAAAATCCTCTCACTCACCTCCTCCCTGCGCTTGAAAATGGCGCCCAAACCGCCAGCCAACCGTTAGGGGCGCGCGCGCGCGGGGCAGCACGGGAGCGGCGGGTCGGGCGGGCGGGCGGGCGGGCGGTGGCGCCAAAACAACAACAACAACAACAACAACAGCAGCGACGAAGGCCGCGGCCCGCTGCAACATGGCGGGCAAGCAGCAGCCACCATTCGCAATGCCGCCTCGGCTAAAATATAAACCCCCCCCACACACACACACACACACAATAAACACAACTCAACTCCGGCTTGAAAATGGCGCCCAAATGCAAAGCAGTCCACCAGCAGTCACTGTAATGTCTTGGTGCAATATGTCTTTAAAGTAAAGAGGGAGATGAGATGTAATGTCTTGGTACAATATGTCTAAAGTAAAGAGGGAGATGAGATGTAATGTCTTGGTGCAATATGTCTTTAAAGTAAAGAGGGAGATGAGATGTAATGTCTTGGTACAATATGTCTAAAGTAAAGAGGGAGATGAGATGTAATGTCTTGGTGCAATATGTCTTTAAAGTAAAGAGGGAGATGAGATGTAATGTCTTGGTACAATATGTCTAAAGTAAAGAGGGAGATGTAATGTAGATGCAATATGTCTTTAAAGTAAAGAGGGAGATGAGATGTAATGTCTTGGTACAATATGTCTTTAAAGTAAAGAGGGAGATGTAATGTCTTGGTGCAATATGTCTTTAAAATAAAGAGGGAGATGAGATGTAATGTCTTGGTGCAATATGTATTTAAAGTAAAGAGGGAGATGTAATGTAATGTATTGGTGCAATATGTCTTAAAGTAAAGTGGGAGATGAGATGTAATGTCTTACATAGAAATTAGGTGCAGGAGTAGGCCATTCGGCCCTTCGTGCAATATGTCTTTTAAAGTAAAGGGAGATGAGATATAATGTCTTGGTACAATATGTCTTTAAAGTAAAGAGGGAGATGAGATGTAATGTCTTGGTACAATATGTATTTAAAGTAAAGAGGGAGATGTAATGTAGATGCAATATGTCTTTAAAGGAAAGAGGGAGATGTAATGTATTGGTGCAATATGTCTTTAAAGTAAAGAGGGAGATGAGATGTAATGTCTTGGTGCAGTATGTCTTTAAAGTAAAGAGGGAGATGAGATGTAATGTCTTACATAGAAAACATAGAAATTAGGTGCAGGAGTAGGCTATTTGGCCCTTCGTGCAATATGTCTTTTAAAGTAAAGAGATGAGATGTAATGTCTTGGTACAATATATCTTTAAAGTAAAGAGGGAGATGTAATGTCTTGGTACAATATGTATTTAAAGTAAAGAGGGAGATGAGATGTAATGTCTTGGTACAATATGTCTTTAAAGTAAAGAGGGAGATGTATTGTAATGTCTTGGTACAATATCGATAAGAGGAGTTCAGTATAGGACTAAAGAGGTTCTTCTGCAGTTGTATAGGGCTCTGGTGAAACCACATCTAGAGTATTGTGTACAGTTTTGGTCTCCTACTTTGAGGAAGGATATCCTTGTGATTGAAGCAGTGCAGCGTAGGTTCACCAGATTGACCCCTGGGATAACGTGACTTTCATATGAAGAAAGACTGGATAGACTCGGCTTGTACTCACTATAATTTAGAAGATTGAGGGGGGGGATATTATAGAAACTTACAAAATTCTTAAGGGGTTGGACAGGAAGATTGTTTCCGATGTTGGAGAAGTCCAGAACAAGGAGTCACAGTCTAAGGATAAGGGGGAAGTTTTTTAGGACCAAGATGAGAAAAACATTTTTCACACAGAGTGGTGAATCTGTGGCATTCTCTGCCACAGAAGGTAGTTGAGGCCAGTTCATTGGCTATATTTAAGAGGGAGTTAGATGTGGCCCTAAAGGGATCAGGGGGTATGGAGAGAAGGCAGGTACAGGATACTGAGTTGGATGATCAGCCATGATCATATTGAATGGCGGTGCAGGCTCGAAGGGCCGAATGGCCTACACCTGCACCTATTTTCTACGTTTCTAACTGACCGCCGCCGCTTCTGCTGCTCGAAAATGGCGGCCGAGCAACAGCCTCCATGGTTCTTATTGGTCCTCCAAAAATATTCCAAATGGAATTTTAACTGGAGGGTGGACTTAAGCAAAAAATGGGTTCTTGGAGAAAAGAAGCTACCTTAAATTTAGATTGGTAGGGTGAAGACTATTCCATGCTTTCATTGTGCAGGGGAAGAATGAATTGCTGTACACATCTGTCTTGGTAGCTGGTATCTCAAATTGGATCGAATGCGCTTGTCTGCTCCTAATAGGTTTGGGTTTGGTGTAGGTTTGGTAATCTATGTCGAGCTGACCATTTAATATTTTGTTTAAAAAGAACAGATCAAACGGTGAGCTTTAAGTTTGTCTTGGAGAGGGTTCCATCCCAGTGAATTCATTAGTTTGGTAACACTCGCTTCTCTCTCTCATGGATAATAGCAACAGATCAAGTTTCCTGTCATTGGACACGTTCGATGGAAGAAATGTTTTTATTTTGGAGACAACTGATTTCGGATTGAAAATGGCGCCCAAATCTAGCAGGCCACCAACAGTCAAACTGGGAGCGGGGTTCTTGGTCCTTGAAAATATTCCAAATGGAATTTAAACTGGAGGTGGCTGCAAAAAAAAAACTGCCTGGACGCCATTGATAAATGGCATCCAAAGCAACAGTTGCACTGGGAACGCAGAGGCAGCTACAACAACAAGAAGTGACTTTGGCTTGCAAATGGCACCCAATCGTCACCATAAAAGCACGGTGGCTACAACAACAACAATTGCTGCTTGGAAAATAGCGCCCAAAAAGTCGGCAGCCAAGCAACCATCAGGACGGGTTACAGGGAGAAGGCAGGGGAATGGGGTTGAGATGGAAAGATATGATCAGCCATGACTGAATTGAATGGCCTAATTCTGCTTCTATCTCTTATGAATTGTCTGCATGGGGCTACAAGTCTACGACTAAAACAACTGTCCCCGGGCTTTGAAAGTGAAGCACAAACCCAACCGTCCACATGGGAGCAACGCTACAGCAGCCCTCAACAAACATTCCATTTATTTATTTTATTTATTACTATTTGCTGCCCCCTAACTTCAACTGTTGGAAGGGCGCAATCTGTATTATTATTTTTTAAATATTAATTTATATTTTAGTCCAGGAAGTTTAAAAATGGCGCCAAAATATAGATCCCAACGGTGGTTGGGGGGGAGGGCAACGTGAGCTGACAAATAACTGGCAAGCCACAAAGTTAACGTCAATTAATCTCATGTCATGTTCAAATTTGGAACCATGAAGTGATACAGCGCGAAAACAAGCCCTTTTCGACCCAACTTGCCTTTGCTGACCAACATGCCATCTACATGTGTAGGAAGGTACTGCAGATGCTGAATTAAATCGAAGATAGACAAAAAGCTTGAGTAACCACCAGAGGTGACTGACTCGCCGAGCTACTCTAGCTTTTTGTGTCTATGCCCCATCTACACGTCACACCTACCCGCATATGTCTCATATCTTAAAACATTTCCTATCATGTACCTGTCTAAATGTTTTTTAAATATGAAAACTGTCTTTTCGTGAACCATCATCTCCACTTCCTTGTGTCTAATACTTACCTACTTCATTCACAAACTTCTAATATTATTAAGTTTTATCAGAAACAATCAGAAAAAATTGTTTTTTTTTCAAGGAAGGTTAGCTAAACATCATTGGTGTTGAAAACTAAGTTCTAGAAAAAGTCCAAAATTGCAACTTCATATCCAGTAGATGGAAATCTTTTACCTGATGTATTATTTCAGAAGTCGCTGAAACAACAGCATTCCGCTTCTCACATCCCACGATATCAAGTCGCCTTCCAAGATGGCCGCTCGAAGCAGGTTGCTTCTTCCACCAATGGTTGGTGAACCTCTGTGCTGTGCGATCTATGTTGCTGTACGCTTATCCCACTGTGTTGATCTGAATACCCGAGCACCCTACGCCTTCCCGACTGTTTCTTTAACAGTCTACAGATTCCTGGGCCACGTTACACTTTCCCCAAGGAGCATGTACGCAGAGCATTTTCTCTTCGGCATTTACCTGCCAGAACTTTTTATTTCCCTGAACGAAAGGATCCAGGCCAGTGGATAATACGGTAACGTCCAATGCAATCTGTAAATAATGATTCTTACTTCTTCCAATGGACTACTAACACTTACTTGACTGTTGAAATTCTCACTCATATCCTAGCAATTAACAAATTTATTGTTTCAAATGACATAATGAGTGGCAATAATAGACAAGTCCAGCCTCTCTGGATAGGCAGGTCAGAGAACTCTCATTGTGTATCTATAATTAAATATTATATAAAAATATAAAATTGGCACCAATGACGATTTATTTTCTTCATATATTGTGTCAACCATAATCAGTGATTCATGAGACCACTGATTAGTAAAGAATCTTTTTTTTTTAAACCTTTTGAGGCACCGCACATTAACTGGCATGACACAGTACTAGCTGATAACACCAGGGTGCTGTACAATGGTAAGCAGCAAGTGAACGGAATCCAAGCACAGAAAGGCATCAAGATAATCAAAATAAAACATTGATTACTTTTTAAAATTACTCCATGCTTCTCTTAAGAGGCTTTGGTACAAAATTAGGTGCAATGAGTCAGTTCTTCAGGTTTAGCTTCCCCACACACAGGATCCACCTGTTAATCACCGTGCACTTTTTTACACTTCCAGGGAGCAGCAGCGACAAGCGCTGACCACAAGACAAAGCTGCGAAGGGCATGGACGGAGTGGGGGGGGACAGGGGAGTGGGTGCTGCTCAAGTCCTTCACCGCTCATCTGCCACGTCCCGACATCTGACCAGCAAATGAGGGTTTCGGCCACAAGCCGAGACCCCCCCCCCCCCCGGCAGCGACGGCAGGCTCCGCAGAATCCACCCGCGGGGAAGGAAAGAGACAAGATTCGCTACAGTCGGCCGGGCGTCTGGGGCCAAGCATGTTGCGACAATCGTCACGATATGATACTGACCAGATTGTGGTCGGGAAGACAGGTCAGACTGCCCCGAGGGCACAGCCTCAGAATAAAAGGATGTATCTTTAGAAAGGAGATGGCGGAATTTCTTTAGTCAGAGGGTGGTGAATCTGTGGAATTGATAGGTCACTGATGGCCGTGGAGGCCAGGTTTTTGGGTATTTTTAAAGCGGAGATTGACAGTGTCAAAAGATATGTGGAGAACATGGATGGCAGAGGCATGAAGTTGAGGAGGAAATGGTTGAAAGGCGGAGTGGACCTGATGGGACGAATGGTCTCATGCTGCTACTATGACTTATGTACAAGTTCTAAACATTCCTGATGTAGACCTTTGTGAGCACAAAATGCACTGAATGAATCCACCACATTCCAATCAAAAGGTGCCAAGCTGCTTGCACCATCTCCATGGGCACAGCACAGTTCCGGGTGACTTTCCAGAACTCCGCACACTGGGCCTGTTTCTGTTCTCAGTCACTACGTTAAAACAAAGTGGCTTGTGCACCTCCCTCTCCCCCATGGAACCTTCCTTTAATTGTTTTCCCTGCCAGTGATCAACCTGTAGGAATAGTGAGCCATTTCTTATGTACAACAACAGACCAGCATGACGGAGCCGTGCAGAAGGGAAGCTCTGTCACATTACAAGTTGTGGCCTGCGCAGCTTCAGTGACTAAGTGGAGACCTCACAAGCTAAACAAGAGGTCCCATTGTGGGGACAAAAGGGAGCGTGCCCTCCCGGGTAGGGAGCAATAAACAAAGTTTGAAATAGAAAAAGGACACAAAGTGCTGGAGTAACTCAGCGGGTCAGGCAGCATCTGTGGAGAGTATGGACGGGTTGTTTGAAACAAGGTATTGGTCCAACAGGGAAACCACTAGGGTGGAAGATTGCAACCTTCATGTGGTCTGCCCTGTTTCGACTAATGCAATCAACTCGACGTGCACAAACGGAAGATCAAATAGAACAAGTTGTCCAACAACTTTAGGCTGTGCACGCCACACGAAAGAAGAAGGGAAACCACTGTAAATTGAGGGACAAACGTAACACTGTAAGGGGACCCGACTAAGTTGCAGACAACAGACATAGAACCATACAGATCTCGTGTAATGAGTACATGGTGGTTGACACCACCATCAGAGTCAAAAGTCCAACCTTTGTAGCTCGGCCGCTACCTTCTTGGTCGGAGGCAGCTTCAAACAGACAAATGAAGGCAAGACATATGGTGACCTAAATGATGTGTAAATTTTTGGTTAAATGATCCAGGAAAATCAACTTCACATAAGGTATATAAGCAGATAGAGCAACAAAAAGCCACATCGCTTTCGTTTCTTCAAGCGGGCGGAGGGCACTGCTTGTGCGTCCAGTTACTCGATGTGCATCCTTTTGCTGCGGCCAGCCGCTCTCAAGGCTGTCCTTGAGGGAGGGGAGCCCTCTCCTTCCACCAGCCAGGCTCGGGCTCCTCCCCCCGTGACACGGTAATGACTGTCCTGTTCCTGCCGCTCCCTGGCATGTGTGTGCGGGCAGGGTGCATTGCCCCATCCTGTCAATGGATAACGTGGGGTCGGCCTGGTCTCCAGCCCTGTTGGCACGTATATACAGAGGGCCGGAGCAGCTTCACGACAACTCAATTATGTCTTCACCAGCGATCTATACAGTGGTATGTACAACGGGCAGCGAATGGGGTCCGAGCCCAGTGTGTCAAGTGGCCAGGGCCGCTCCACCAGCAGACTGTGGCCCGACCCAGCTAATGGGCAGCAGCGAGAGATCTGCTGCCCACTCACCGGCCACCCAGTTATTTTTTTTCACTAACTATACAGTTGACTATAAAATACTGATTAGGAATGCTATCATACAACGTCCTCTATCAAAGTGCTTCATGTGTTTCCCCGTCACTCGGAGTCTGTACGATTGTCTCTCTCTTTTTCTCTCTCTCTCCCTCTCGGTTCACATTCCTGGCGGATGAGCCATGGAGGCAAAGGGCGAAGTGAAAGTGATGTCGGGGGCTGCTGGTGAGGCCGGGACTTCGGGCCCCGATGGAGGCACTGTCTGGGGGGGGCTGTTGTTCACACTCTCCAGGCTGTGGGAAGAACACAAAACCCATGAGGGGAGAATCAACGTTCACAAGTGATAGGAGCAGAATTAAGCCATTCGACCCATCGAGTTACTCCGCCACTCACACACGGCTGATCTATCTTTCCCTCTTAACAACTTCTCCTGCCTTCCCCCATAACCCCTGACACCCGTACTAATCGCTATTTAGCTAGTTAAAGGAATCGCTATTTATAGGAAGTTCGGCAGGTCCCCAACAACCCTCACCAACTTCTGCAGCCGAGCCGTCGAAAAGCATTTGATCGGGATGCATCACAGCATGGTTTGGGAACAGCTCCATCCACGACCTCAAGAAATTGCAGAGAGTTGTGGACGTAGCCCAGACCATCGCGCAAAACCAACCTCCCTTCCATTGACTGCATCTATTCCATCTCCCAATCCCGCCACCCTGTGAAAGCACATTCGACGCAATGATTCCAGGCCTCTCCACAGCCATTTCCCAAGGACAATAAAATACTGGGATGTGCATTAACGTAATGAGCTGTGTACCTGTGCGAGAGTGATGGTCTTAGCAGGGGGGCCTCACCATGTCCGAGTCCAGGGACTCCACTGACAAATAACTTCTTCGGAGGGGAATCCACTTCCATGTCACCTGTGCAGAGGACCAAAGGCTATTCATTGAGGGCCGGGGGAGATGGGGCCAGAGAGAGGGGGGGTGATATGGGGCTGGAAAGGGGGGTGGGGGGGAAGGAGAGAGATGGGGGCAGGGGGAGATGGGGCCAGAGAGAGGGCTGGGGGGGAACGGGTGGAGAAACAGGATCAGAGAGGGGGGGTGGGAGGGGAAGAGACTGTGTCAGAGAGTGGGGGAGAGACAGGGCCAGGCAAAGAGGGAGAGAAACGGGGCAATGGAGAAGGAGTGTGGTAGGGTGGGAGGAAATTTTTAGTGCTCTCACACACGTCTCAAATAGCTCACGTGGCCATGCGATGACATTATAGTCTTTACTGCAAGAGACGAAGCAAGAGGGGGGGAAAGACGGGGATGAATAAGGTTTGAATTTAAAGCAAAGCCTGTTGAAGGTGCTTTTTGAGACAGCCTTACCTTTCCTCTTCAATTGTCCCAAGGCACTGGGTCGTATAGCAACACTTGGACTGACACATCTCCTGCTATAAGAAACACAGAATGAAAACAAGCAGGTTTATAGACTGGAGACACAAGGAACTGCAGATGCTGGAACCTGGAGCAAAATACAAAGAGTTGGAGTAACAGCGGATCAGGCAGCAGCCGTGGAGGGCATAGACAGACGACGATTTGGGTCGGGACCCTTCTTCACATTGTATTATAGACTGCCCACTGCACCTCTGAATCTACTGCTGTATTATCTACCTCTAGGGCAGCACAGTAGAGCTGCTGACTCACAGTGCCAGAGCTGGGTTAGATCCCGACTACGGGTGCTGTCTGTACGGAGTTTGCATTCTCCCTGTGACCACGTGGGTTTTCTCCAGGTGCTCCGGTTTACCCACATTCCAAAGACGTGCAGGTATGTAGGTTGATTCACTTTGGTAAAATTGTCCTTAGTGTGCAGGATAGAAGTAGTGTACGGGTGATCGTTGGTCGTCATGGTCTCAGTGGGCCGAAGGGCCTGTTTCCATGCTGTATCTCTACACTAATCTAGATTATCCTGCTACAGTAATGGTCCACTCCACAAAGAGTGGAGTACGTTAGGAGCAAGAAGAAGATTCAAAGAAAAGGAGTGTATGTTTGACGTAACATCTTATGTTTTAAGTAAGGCCCAATCTGCGTATTCACTCTTTGTAAGAAATCCCTCATCATAATAATAAATCTGGCAAAACTGCACATATTGCAAAGTGGGATTCAGCAATAACAAAAAAAAAAAAAAATCAGGAATTCTCTGAATTAACGTAGAAACACAAATTGAGATACTGATCAACGGCAACCTAATCCAGTACAAGGAACCACCGATTCTGGTTTACAAAAAAAGACACATGTTATTTCTCTTGAAGTAAACCATCAGTGTTCCAAGAAAGATTTTAAAGTGCTGGAGTAAGTCAGTGGTTCAGGCAGCATTTCTGGAGAACATGGATTGGTCACGATTCGGGTCGGGACTCTTCTTAAGACTTATTTTGGGTTTGGACTCTTCTTCAGATTGATTCATAATCATATTCTTTTCATGGGGGCGGGGGGGGGGGGGGGGGGGGAGCTGATGTGTACTTCTGCAAGATGATGGGAATCATTGGCACCTGCAGTTCTAATGCTGAGACCGTCAGAGGTGTCCCGGTTGTACAATGCACCCATTTTAAGTGCCGTGGAGTCTAAAACAAGACACCACTGAACTGCTTTGGTGAAAGAAAATATTTAATGAGGTTTGTTTTTACTGCATGGAACATTTCAAAATGTCCCACTGTTCACTCGCAATATTTTCACAGCTGGGGCGAATTAAACGTATGACAGTATTGCCCAAAATTAAAATGATGATCTGCGTGAAGCAACATTAAAAGTGCCTTTGTCTATGAGACTGAAAGAGGTTTCATTGCCACCCACAACGGTAAGGTCACTGGTTCACTCGGCTAGATGCAGAAATATCATGTGCTGCATCCCAGCCTCAGGAGAGAAACACCAAAAATAAAAATAAACTGGAGACTTTCATGAGGAAAATAGCTCCAGGGTGTCTTTTTGCCATTTAGTTAATTAGATTAGAGAGAGATAATTAACAGAAAAATGCATAACACATCATGAGGGTTAAACGGATTAAGAGAAATGTTACACATGCACGCACACTCACTCATGCACGCACGTACAGCGTGCATGAAAGCGGGAACAAACAGGCATAAATTTTCCGCGTGTACTCAAACACACTCAAGCGGGGACATGCAGGCATAAATGCCTGCACACGTACACACAGAAAACATGTACATCATGCATACAAGCATTGATACGTATGCATAAACTCATACAGGCACACAACGCACAAGAGAGACACACCGGTATATACATGCGCACACACAAGCAGGGACACGTGGCCATAAATACATGCACATGTACACGCGCAAACATGCACAGCCGCAAACAAACAGGGGCAAGTAGGCATGCGTGTGCATATGAATGAATGAATAGCCTTTATTGTCATTCAGACCTTTCGGTATATACACTGATAACGCACGGACAAATGCAGGGACACGTGGACATATCAACACACACACACAGATGGACATGAACGTGTAAACACAAGCCCATACACACACACGTGAGCATTAACGTGTAAACATAAGCATACACACACTCAAACAAAGACAAAGTGAGCATCAGCAGCGGTCAAGCACGGGTTTCAGGAGTCATTACATTTTTCTCACCTTCCAAACCGTCGAGTGGGACTGGGAGAGGAATTTGGCGTGACACCACCTTTGGGTATGAGGATTGGCTGGGATGAGGAGAAGTACTGCTGAAAAATATGGGAAGAGCGGGAGATTTATTAGACCACCTGCAGTGTGTCGCCAAACCTCTCCTTCTTGCGATCTCCACTCCACTGAGAAACTCAGCGGGTGAGGCAGCATCTATGGAGCGAAGGAATTAGGCGACGTTTCAGGTCGAGACCCTTCTTCCACCCATTGGCAGATCAGCAAGGTAAACCTGGCACATACTCGCCCAGAGGAACCCTGTGCTGGAGATCTCCCGGGCCATCCTGTTAGATGTACAACCATACTTTTAATACCCAAAATAAAAACTGGAACGTCTCTGCTCATTCCCCTGTCCCCCAACCACCCTCTGCCATTCTTTCCAAGGCTGGCAGATGGTGGTTGGCGTTGGGGTGGGAAGTGGAGACAGGGGTGATCAGACCCTGGGGTAATCTTGAGCAGTTGGTTGAACAGTTAACACAAATGTGCAGTTTAGTCAGATCTTTGTAACTGCAGATGCTGGTTAGTTTAAAAAAGTACTGGAGCAACTCAGCGGGTTAGGCAACTTCTCTCAGCTGTGGGCAGCACGGTGGTACAGCGGTAGAGTTGCTGCCTTACAGTGACAGAGACCTGGGTTTGATCCTGACTACGGGTGCTGTCTGTACAGAGTTTGTACGTTCTCCATGTGACCGCTGTGAGTTTTCTCCAAGTGCTCCAGTTTCCTCACACACTCCAAAGAGCTACAGGTTTCTTCCCCACAGCCATCAGGCTATTAAACACAACGAGTAAGCCATGAGTTCTGAACTGCAAAAGACTATATTATTATTTGTTTTTTTTTTTCCCCCGTTATGTACTATGTTTACATATTCACATATTCTGTTGTGCTGCAGCAAGTAAGAATTTCATTGTCCCGTCCGGGACATATGACAATAAAACATTCCTGACTTTTGACTCTTAACTTGTCCCTAGTGTGTGTAGGACAGTGTTAGTGTGCGGGGATCGTTTTCAGTGTTGGCCGAAATGCCTTTATCTTTAAACTAAACTAAATATTTTACTAAATCTTTAAACTAAAGCTGTATGTTTAAACTAAACTAAATCTCTGGACTCACGAATAGGTCAATCTGCACAAGTGTCCCGATCTGAAACGTCACCTATCCATGTTCTCCAGAGATGCTGCCTGACCCGCTGAGTTACTCCAGCACTCTGTGAGCTTTTCTTTGTAAATTATTTCTCGGCAGTGGTGGGCTGAGCGATGAGGAATTGGGGAAAGTACTTGAAGTCGCAGGTGGAAAGCTGCCTCTGGCCACCAGAGGGCAGATCAGATCTCAGACAATGCCCTGCCCCACAGGAGCCTGGCTGAACAATGTGCAGCTGATAGTGTAGAATAATTAACTACACGCGTACACACACACATCAACTACAGAGTTAGTTACAACACCCTGCAGTTGACACTCTATTTATACGTCATGCTGCCTCGGCAAGGCAGCAGCATAATCAAGGATGAGTCGTACCCTGGCCACTCCCTCCTTTCCCCTCTCCCATCGGGCAAAAAGGTTTAGAAGTGTGAAAACGCACACCTCCAGATTCAGGGACAGTTTCTTCCCAAGTGTTATCAGGCAACTGAACCATCCTACCACAAGTGCAGTGCAGAACTACTATCTACCTCCTTGGTGACCCTCAGACTATCCTTGATTGGACTTTGCTGGCTTTATCTTGCACTAAATGTTATTCCCTGGTAGACAAAAATGCTGGAGAAACTCAGCGGGTGCGGCAGTATCTATGGAGCGAGGGAAATAGGCGACGTTTCGGGTCGAGACCCTTCTTCAGACGAAGGAATTGGGTGACGTTTCGGGTCGAGACCCTTCTTCAGTCTGCTATCGGGCAAAAAGGTTTAGAAGTCGAAACGTCGCCCATTTCCCTTGCTCCAAAGATGCTGCCGCACCCGCTGAGTTTCTCCAGCATTTTTGTCTACCTTCGATTTTCCAGCATCTGCAGTTCCTTCCCAAATGTTATTCCCTGATCATGTATCCACACTGTAAACGGCTCGACTGTAATCATGCATTGTCTTTCTACTGACTGGTTAGCACGCAACAAAAGCTTTTCACTGTACCTCGGTACACGCGACAATAAACTAAACCGACTGGCTGACTTAAATCAATTGATCTTTTAGGCTCACCACGATTCTCGTGTAAAACAGAAATGATACACCAGCCTGCACCAAACATCTTATGCAGATAGACACAAATGCTGGAGTAGCTCAGCGGGTCAGGCTACATCTCTGGAGAACATGGAAAGGTGACTTTTTGGGTCGGGACCCAACTTCAGGCCAAACCCAAAAAGTCCCCTCTCCCTGTGTTCCAGAGATGCTGCCTGACCCGCTGAGTTACTCCAGCAATGATAGACCCAAAATGTTGGAGTAACTCAGCGGGACAGGCAGCATCTCTGGAGAAAAGGAATAGGTGACGGGTAGGAACCCTAAACGACCCTAAACGTCACCTATTCCTTTTCACCAGAGATGCTGCCTGTGCCGTGCTGAGTTCCTCCACCATTTTATGTCTATCTTCGGTATGACATAAAGATACCGGCAGACTTCCATACCTTGCCGATCCGTGTTGGGGAAGGGGCGAGGGGGAAGATATCGTCGCTCTGCAGGCTCAATACCCGGTCTTCCTGCTCAGCAGTCACCATCTGATCACACTGCACAAAGAAGGATAGGTGCCCCTTAAGCAGTACAAACCCACTCGGCACACTCACACAAAAACAATCAAGGCTGATTCTGCAATTCATTTGAGGCACCTAGTGAGGGGTGATCTTATCGAGGTGTATAAAATCATGAGGGTAGTTGCACAGAATCTCTTGTCCAAATTTGGGGAATCGAGGACCAGAGGACATTGGTTTAGAGATTTAATAAGAATCTGAGGGGTAACTTTTTCACACAAAGAGTGGTGGGTGTATGGAACAAGCTGCCAGAAGAGGTAGTTGAGGCAGGGACTATCCCAAAGTTTAAGAAATAGTTAGACAGGTACATGGATCGGACCGGTTTGGAGGGATATGAACAAAACACAGGCAGGTAGGACTAGTGTAGCTGGGACATGTTGGCCGGTGTGGGCAAGTTGGGCCGAAGGGCCTGTTTCAACACTGTATCACTCTGTGACTCTCTACCCATCATTACTTTGAATAACTATGTGCACGGGAATGATCCACAGATTAATGAGAGGGCAGACAGGAAGATCCAAGAAGCGGAGACACACGGAACTGCAGCTCTCGAAATCTTGAGCAAAACACAAAGTGCTGGAGGAGTCAGCAGGTCAGGTAGTATCTGTGGAGTGAATGGACAGACGATGTTTTGGGACAGGAATTTTCTCCAGACTCAATCTATCCATTCCCTCCACAGACGCTGTGTGACCCAGAGTTCCTCCAACACTTTGTTTTTTGCTCGATTCCAGCATCTGCAGTTGCTTGTGTCTCCAGTATTTAGGGATTCGGTCAACTCTCCTCAAAATATACCAAAGATTAACATTCTTAAGGAATTTGATGGGTTAGAAGCAGGGAAATGTTTCACCGGCTGAGGAGTCTAAAACACGGCGTCAGGATAAATGTTAGATTATTAGGTTAATTGGTCTCTGTAAATTATTCCCTAGTGTGGAGGGAGTAGACGTGAAAGTGAGATAATATGGAACTAGTGTGAACTGGTAATCTGTGGTCGGCGTGGACATGGATGGCTGAAGGGCCTACTTCCATGCTACATCGCCAAACTAAACTAAACAAAAACATGGTAGTATTTTGTTTTTGGATGGCCCCTTTCCCATTAAAAACTTGCTATCAAAACGAAAGCTTCCAAAATTAAAGGAGGTCTGATTTACCCAGCATTTCCACCCATCTGATCAGTTTAGTTTAAGGGATACAGAGTGAAAACAGGCCCTTCGGCCCACCAAGTCCGTGCTGACCACCAATCACACATACACTAGTTCTATCCTACACATTAGGGTGGCACAGTGTCACAGTGGTAGAGTTGCTGCCTTACAGTGCTGGAGACCCGGGTTCGATCCTGACTACGGCTGCTTGACTGAACGGAGTTTGTACGTTCACCCTGTGGGTTTTGTCCCGAGGTCTTCGGTTTCCTCCCACACTCCAAAGGCGTACAGGTTTGTAGTTTAATTGGTTTGGTATAATTGTAAATTGTCCCTAGTGTGTGTAAGATAGTGTAAGGGTGTGGGGATCGCTGGTCGGCATGGACTCAGTGGGCCGGTTGCCACGCTGTATCTCTAATCTAAACAAAGTTTATCTGCATTAAGTATCTGAGGTCACAAAGCGTAAAAGTCAAAAATAAAAGCTTGCACACGGTTTTACTAGTTAGCGGTTGAGAGGTTATTTAGCCTGGCCAAGTACTCACCAGTGTAAAGCCATCCTCCCACGAGCAGCTCATCTGCATGGCTGCGTGTATCCCTCTTCAGAGAGGAAAAAATAGAGGACACAAATTAGTCACCGAGAATAGAGGACACAAATTAGTAGCATCTTCCCCCTCCTCAGCCAAATGACTGCAAGAAACTTAGGGTCCATTTCAGCTGGAGTAACGTGGGCGTAGGAAAACCCTGATCATTTTTTTCATTTCCTGCCCACAGGTTTAACACGGCAGGACTGGAGGAAACTCTGCAAAAATGGTGTGGTCTCGAGCTGCAGAAGAGTGTTTCCTATGGCAGCGGCGATCTCTTGCGAGCAGAATATGGAAGTAGCTGCAGATGTGGAAGAGCAGTGTGGAACACCATGGCTGGACTGACGTTGTGCTCACACCCACTCTGCAAAGGGAAATTGGATCCCAAATTACTGGAAAGATTCAGCAAGTCAGACAGCGTCTGTGGGGATTCACCTGTGGCAGTGCATTCCAGGCACCTATCAATCTCTCTGTATAAAATAAAACATTGTCCCTCTCAACTTAAACCCCAGTCCTCTAGTCTTTTTCCTATCTACCCTGGGGGAAAAAGGTGCTGACAATCTTTGGGCGGCACAGCGGTAGAGTTGCTGCCTTACAGCGCAAGAGACCAGGGGTCAATCCTAACTACAGGTGCTGTCTGTGCGGAGTTTGCATGTTTTCCCCGTGACCGTGTGGGTTTTCTCGGATGCTCCGATTTCCTCCCACACTCCAAAGACGCGCACATTTGCAGGTTGATTGACTTCTGTAAAGCTGTCCCCTGTGTGTGGGATAGATCTAGTGTGTTTGGGGGTGGTTATCGTTGGTCGGCGCAGACTCGGTGGGCATGTTTCCACGCTGTTCCACCAAACTAAACATCTGAAAAACTTGGTTCCCCCAGCCCCCCCCCTCCCCCACTGTAAGTGGCACATCAGTAAGTCGCTCAGTTTCCTTCACCATGGCCACACTGCAACAGCAGCACTTCCACAACCTTGGCTTTTCTCACAATGTGTCTAACAGCTGGAGCCCCTCCAACTCCAGGTTGACAGGAGGACACGACGTGCTGGCGTGCAAGCTGCCTTTTAAGTACTGCAGCGTGGGAGCAGAAGAGCCACGACTGATAGGAAGGCAGTGCTTTGGATCAGGTCCGGCTCGAACATCTGATGGGATACTCCCCCACCAGCAGCACGGCTGAGGAAGAATCCGACTGATGCAAAAAAAATAAACCTCAGCCCCACCACTCCCACCACCACACGTTCAACTTTACACACAACTGCCAAAGTTTCAGATAATAGCAACAAGAGCACTTTTGCTCATGCTTCAGCCAGAATTGTAGTTCCAACTCACAAAATCCAAGGCCAAAACCAGCGTGCATCAACAAGGGGGGGGGGGGGGGCACATCTGAAGTAGTGACAATGACGGCCCAGCAGTACTGATGGAGGGCTACAATGGCAAGAGGTACCAGCTTTCAGATTGGACCTCAAACTGAGCTCCCACCTGTTATAGGCTTAAGAGATACAGCGCGGAAACCCACCGAAGGAGGTTGAGGGGTGATCTTATGGAGGTGTACAAAGCCACGAGGGGAATTGATAGGGTGAATGCACAGTCCTTATCCCGAGTCGGGGGATCAAGAAACAGAGGACAAAGGTTTAAGGCGAGAGGGGAAAGATTTAAAAGGAACCTGTGGGGCACGTTCTCCACACATATATGGAGCGTGCTGCCAGAGGAAGTAGATGAAACAGGTGCTAAAAACATTTAAAAGACATTTGGACAGGTACATGGATAAGAAAGGTTTAGAGGGATACGAGCCAAATGCGGGTAGGCGGGTCTAGCTTAGATAGGGTACCTTGGTCAGCATTGGGCGAGTTGGGCTGAAGGACCTGTTTCCATGCTGTTTAACTCTACGACTAATTGCTAAGGGCATCCTTAAGGAGACATGAAAGGCACTCCTCAAATAAGAAACATATTTGCCTTTGCTTCTATTCTTTCCAAGAGCTTCGATTCAATCGGAGCTTATGGAGAGCCTGGACAACGGGAGGGATTTAACATTAGGGATAACAATCTCACTGACATATAACTGATGTAAACAATAGCACATTGCACAAGATCACTGATATTTCATTGGTTTTTGTACCAACTCCAAGTTGCTGTGATCTGGAACGGACAGCCTAAAAGGACAACTAAACTAGGTCAGGACTTTCAAAGGGGAGATGAATTAATATCTTAACAGAGGTGGAAATGTCCAACACTAGAGGGCATATTTATAAAGCGAGAGGGGGAAAGTTTAATGGGGAAGTGCCGGGCAAGTTTTTGTTTTACACAGAGGATGGTGGGAGCCTGGAACGCATTGCCAGGGATGGTGGAGGAGGCAGATACGATAGTGGTGGTTAAGAGGGTTTCGGATAAGCACATGGGTATACTGGGATTAGAGGGATATGGGTAACGTGCTAGCCGATGAGATCATTTCAGCTAAGCATCATGTTCGACACAAATCCTGTGGGCAGAAGGGCCCATTTTTGTGCTATATTGTCCTATGTAGGAAGAATATTGCAGGTCTAACATGTTTAATCAATAATGTTTTATTATTAATGCTTAATATTTTATATGTCATTCTTAACTGTATGTCGTTGTCACTTGCGGGCGGAGCACCAAGGCAAATTCCTTGTATGTGAATACTTGGCCAATAAACTTATTCATTCATTCAGGTCAATGGATAGTGAGCAGGGCAAGTCAGAGCTCATTTTAAGAGCCAGCACAAGTAAGATGGGTTGAATGGTCCTCTTCTTCTTGCGTGTGGCGTGCACAGCCTAAAGTTGTAGGACAACTTGTTCTATTTGATCTTATATGATTGTGCACGCCGGGTTGATTGCATTTGTCGAAACAGGGCGGACCACATGAAGGTTGCAATCTCCCACCCCAATGGTCCTCTGCGTTGCACCTTGTTCTCAGGAACGGACAGATAAAAACCAGGAAGATTTGGGAATGGGCACAAACTGCGTCCACCTGGAACGAACAAACCGGACAGAGTGTGCAGTTCCAGTTGCCAGACTCACCTCTCGTGCGCAGTCTCACGGTTCATCATGTCCATGCTCTCCTCCTGAAACGCAAAATAAAACAGGCAATTTCCTTTTGTGTCTGTGTCAGGTAGTTAGCTGCAGCTTCGATTTCCTCCCACACAAGGAAGTGCAGGTTTGTAAGTTAATTGGCTTCTGTAAATTGTCCCTAGTGTAGGATAGAACTAGTGTATTGTTGGTCGGTGTGGACTCGGTGAAGTCTGTTTTACACACTCTCTCTGCTTTCCCTTGTCTAAACTAAACAGCCTCTTTTGTCAGAACCTTCTCCCCCAGGACGTGGATGGCTCTGGGAGATGGGGGGGGGGGGGGGGTTGGGGGGGTGGTGTGTGTGTGTGTGTGTGTGTGTGTGTGTGTGTGTGTGTGTGTGTGTGTGTGTGTGTGTGTGTGTGTGTGTGTGTGTGCGCAATGGTTTTCCCTCTCACAGAGAAGATGGTACATTTTTAGTTTAGAGATACAGCATGGAAACAGATCGTCCGGCCCAACTAGTCCGCACCGACCAACGATCCGACCCCTGCACTTTCCTACACACTAGGGACTATTTAAAATGTTACCCAAGCCAATTAATCTACAAAACTGTACGTCTTTGGAATGTGGGAGGAATCCAGAGCACCCGGAAAAATCCTACATGGTCACAGGGAAAACGTACAAACTCCGTACAAACATCACCCGTAGTCAGGATCGAACCCGGGTCCCTGGCGCTGTACAGCAGCAACTCCACCCCTGCGCCCAATCACCTCTTTCTTGAAAGCATTGAGTTGATGAGGGAGAAAAAAATAACTAAACAGTGGGAATAGATAGGGTAGATGCACAGAGTCTTTTAGCCAGGATTGGGGAACCCAAAACCAGAGAACATACGTTTAAGGTGAGAGGGGCAAGATTTAATCGAAACTGGGTGGGTACCATTTTCAGTCATTGGGTGGTTGGAACTAGCTGCCAGAGGAAGTGGTTGGGACATTACTATGAGAGCATTTAGAAGACATTTGGGCAGGTACATAGATGGGAAAGGTTAGAGGGATATGGACCAAATGGGAGATGCTTGGATGGCGCATCTTGGTACGCATGGACGAGTTGGGCCTGATTCGGTGCTGAATGACTCTATGCACTGAGAAGGCAAGGTAAGGCACAGTAGCGGGGCTAGTATGGAGAGTACTAACTCTCTGTTGGGCCAAATGGTCTGATAATTTGCACTCCCTTCTAAACAATGCATCTGATGACAACACAAAGTAGAAGCACAATGATCAAAGACTCTCACCTGTGGAGGAAATCACATAAGCTCAGAAGGAAATAAAATGGTTTCTATTGAATTCATCATCACAAAGCACAAGGTGAGCCTTACCTGCCGAATCTGGTCAATCCGACTGTTGAGGGTTCGGAATGGTGACAGTGGGAAAGACTAGAAGGAAAGAGGGGTGGAGGGAAAGAACAAAAACAAAGCAGTCATTCAGCTTTCTCACTGTATTATTAAATGGAAGCTGTCCTGAATAGTTACAGTTTACATAAACTGTGGTGTCATTGTTCTGCTGGAAACCGTGAAATAAACAACTAAGGTAGACATGAAGGCGGTCTCCCATCCAAGTACTAACCAGGCCCGAGCCTGCTTAGCTTCCAAGATCAGAGGAGATCAGGCGTTTTCAGGCTAGTATGGACGGAGTAAGGAGGAGGAGGGGCATCGATTACAGGTAAACTAACCCTGCAGGTACTGTGCACAGCCACAACCCTGAGTGCCCATGGCCCAATGGCTAATAAAGACACAGAGTGCTAGAGTAACTCGGCAGATCTGGCAGCATCTCTGGAAAACATGGATAGGTGACATTTCGGGTCAGGACCATTGTTCAGTCCGATTATAGTTGGGCGGAGAAAGCTGGAAGAGAGGTGGGGGCGGCGCAAAGCCTGGTGAGTGATAGTTGGATGCAGGTGAGGGAGGCGGAGCGGTCGATTGGAAGATGGTTGGACAAAGGCCAGAGATAAAGAGACAAAAAGGATGTAAGCGGCACAAATTGTGAAGCTCGAGGAAGGAATATAGTTGGAAGGGGAGAGGAGAGAGGAGAGGGAGGCACTCAGCATCTCCTGCAGCATTACCAAAGAAGACACAAAGTGCTGGAGTAATACAAAAATAAGACAATGCGCTGGAGTCTGAAGAAGGGTCCTGACCTGGAATGTAAACTATCCAATGCCCACCAGAGTTTCTGCCAGACCCGCCAAATTACTCCAGCACTCTTGTGTTCTTTTTTCATAAGCCAGCACCTGCAGTTTCTTGTTTCTATGCGCAACGGCTAATGGTCAGGTAGGCAGAGCCATAATAAGACGGTGTCCCAGTTTTGCCCAAATGTCTTCCCGCAGCAAACAAGAGTGGAGCATCTGAATAAAAAACATCTCCCGACTAATCGCTGACATGGTAAACCCTCTGAGCACTTTCCAGCATATTGGCATCCTCCTATGACAGGGTGAAGCAGTAGATTTCAGTGGGTAGAGTCAGAGATGAAGAGCGTAGCCCTTCGGCCCTACTTGCCCACACCGGCCAACATGTCCAGCTACACTAATCCCAGCCTCAGTTTAGTTTAGAGATATAGCATGGAAACAGGCCCTTCGGCCCATCGGGTCCAAGGTGACCAGCGATCCCCGCACACTAACACTATCCCACTAGGGACAATTTTTACATTTTTACATTTACCAAGCCAATTAGCCTACAAACCTATACGTCTCTGGAGCGTGGGAGGAAACCGAAGATCTCGGAGAAAACCCACGCAGGTCACGGGGAGAACGTACAAACTCTGTACAGACAGCACCCGTAGTCGGGATTGATCCCGGGTCTACGGCGCTGCATTCGCAGTAAGGTAGCAGCTCTACCGCTGCGCCACCTGTCAGCTTTTGGCCCATAGTTCTCCAAATCTGTTCTATCCATGTACCTGTCCAGCTGTTTCTTAAACGTTGTGATAGTCCTTGCCTCAATTACCTCTTCTGGCAGCCCGCTCCATACGCCCACCACACTTTATGTGAAAAAGTTACCCCTCAGATTCCTATTAAATCCTATTCCTATTAAATATTTTCTTCTCCTTAACACTATGCCCTGGGGTGGAAGATTGCAACCTTCACTGTGTCCGCCCTGTTTCGATGAATGCAATCAACCCAGTCAATCAAATAAGATCAAATAGAACAAGTTGTCCTCCAGCTTTAGGCTGTGCACGGTGTACGCAAGAAGAAGACCCTATGCCCTCTGGTCCTCAGTAACCCCTGCCCATTGGTGAACCAGTGTTTAATACATTTTGTAGGTCACAGAGAGGCACCCATGTAATAATTATATTCCTACAGCATCATAGCAATGGTAAATTGTCCCACAGGGCTACATAGGAATGTTAAATGAATTCTGGAAACAGGTTATATAATATCCTTCAAACCACAAGAGACCTTTAGTGTTAAAATGTTTTGCTTACATTTTCTTGCACAAATGGAACAGTTCAGTGCCAACTGAATTAGACGCCACCAGTGAGTACTTTCAGAAGGAAAGTCACTTAATAGATCAGCACATAAAACAGGATGATTTGGTTCACTACATCTGTGGTGGTCTTCAGTACAGTTTTCCGATGGCTCCCCTCCCACTTCTCCCCTCCCTCACTGCAAATGTTGTCCCTTCACGTATTTATCAAGCCCCCACCCCCCCTAATTTCTGGCTTCGTCATAGAAGACCCCTCAGATTCCCCATTAAATCTTTCCCCCCTCACCTTCACCCCGAGTTCTCGATTCCCCGACTCTAGGCAAGAGAATCTGTACGTTTACCCCATCTATTCCTCTAATGATTTTGTACCCCTCTATAAGACCACCCCTCATCCCCCTGCGCTCCAAGGAATAGAGTCCCAGCCTGCTCAACCTCTCTCTATAGCTCAGGACCTCGTGTCCTGGCAACCAACATCCCGGTAAATTGTCCTTGCACTCTTTCCAGCGTGACAACATCTTTCCTATAACATGGTGCACACAACTGAACACAATATTCTAAATGGGGCCTCACCAACGTCTTATATAGCTGCAACATGACCTCCCAACTTATATACTCAAAGGTTCCTGAAGAAGGGGTTGTGGGGATTCACCACGACTAGATGGTATGGATCCAGAACAGGCTAATTCATAGAAGATGAATTACTGCAACAACCCGGTTTAGGAATAGCTACTTCCCCACAGCCATCAGGCTATTAATCCTGGCTCGGAACTCTGAACATTAATATCCCTCCATCTGTTATTTGCACTTTATTAATTTATTAAGTCATGGGTGTATTTATGTATAGAATTGTAGTCAATGCCTTCTATGTTCTGTTGTGCTATGCAAAGAAAGATTTTCATTGTCCTGTCAGGGACATATGACAATAAACTCTTTTGACTTTTTTTGACTTGAGATAGATATTCTGGTAAATATTCAGGGTGAAGGTCTGTGACCAGTGGAGTTCCACAGGGATCTGTGCTGGGATCTCTGCTATTTAAGATATATATATATTTATATATATAAATGACGTAGATGTAAAGGTAAAGTGGACAAAAATGCTGCAGAAACTCAACGGGTGAGGCATCATCTATGGAGCAAAAGAATAGGTGACGTTTCGGGTCGAGACCCTTCTTCAGAGTCTGAAGAAGGGTTTTAACCCGAAACGTTGCCTATTTCCTTCACTCCAAAGATGCTGCCTCACCCGCTGAGTTTCTCCAGCATTTTTGTCCACCTTCGATTTTCCAGCATCTGCAGTTCCTTCTTAAACAAACTAGATGTAAATGTGGATGGGTTGGTAAGGTTGCTGATGACACTAAAATTGGAGGAGTTGCAACAGCGAGGAAGGCTGACATAAGATTCAGGGGGATATAAGATCAGCTGCAGAAATGGGCAGAGAAATGGCAGTTGGAATTTAACCATGCAAGTGCGAGGTGTTGCACTTTGGGTGGTTGAACGTAAGGAGAGATTATACAGATAGTTATTGGCAAGACCCTTAACAGCATTGATGTGCAGAGAGATCTTGGAGTCTAAGTTCACAGCTCACTAAAAGGTAGATTAGATTAGATTGGGTGGTAGAGGCAGAATGGGATATGCTTGCCTTCATTCATAGGGGCATAGAAGAGTCAAGAGTTCTTGATGCAGCACTGTAGTGTTTTGATTGAGCCACATTTGGAGTATTGCGTGTAGTTCTGGTCGCCCAGTTACAGGAAAGATGTGCAAGCTATGGAGAGGGTGCAGAAGGGTTTACCACAAAGCTACCTAGATTGGAGGGTTTCAGCTATAGGGAGAGGCTGGATAAACATGGATCCAATCTAAGGTTGGGCAGACTTAGACTCAGGAGCATCGGACGTTGAGGGGAGACGATAATAGTATGTAAAATTATGAGGCACAGATAGGGTAGACCGTCACAACCTTTTACCCCAGGGTGGAAACATCCAACGTCGGAGGTTATGGGGAGAAGGCAGGAGAATGGGGTTAGGAGGGAGCGATAGATCAGCCATGATTGACGGGCAGACTAGACTTGATGGACCAAATTCTACTCCTATCCTTTTTGACACTTGAGGACAGAGCTACGAGGTGAGAGGGGGAAGGTTCAATGGATATTGTTTGTGAATGAGCCACAACAACATACATGGTGAAACTTTAGTCTTTATTCCATAAGTAATACAGAGCATTCAAACTGCCAGCAATGCATTCCCAGCTCGGCGTGGCTACCGAGAGCCGACTGTCCTTGTTAGTGTAACACGCTAATAGTTAGTGAAGTACCGTAATACCATGTAATGGGTGGCATGTATATTTGTGTAGTGGAGATTATAAATGGCATGGATTAATAAAGGTTGATCTACAGATATGTGTGTGGGCACGTTTTTTTTACACAGTGGTGGGGACCTGGAGTGCATTGGCAGGGTAGTGGTGGAGGTGGATATGATAGTGGTGTTTAAGATGCTGTTAGATAAGCACTGTACGGTTCCTGTACTGTTCTATGTTCTATGTTCCTGTTTCCCCATTACCCTTACAGGCAGCACATTCCAACTCATCATAAGAGAAAGACACAAAATGCTGGAGTGACTCAGCAGCTCTGGACAACATGGGCAGGTGACATTTGGGGACAGGACACTTCTTCAGACTGATTTTGGAGTCCCGACCTGAAATGTCGTCTATTCATTCCCTCCAGAGTTACTCCAACACTGCCCCAAGATTTCAGCCTCAGGTGCTTGAGTCACCAACTTAACAATAATGCTGCCTGCATTTCCATGAACAGAAAGATGAGTTGGGAGCTTAGTGAGGCCTTATAGTATTTGCAGGCAATAAAAACGACGACAAAGTTCCAACTCATATTACAGAAGAGCTTTAAAGCATTATCTCAGCTGGCGAAACACTAGAAACTAAAAATGTGGGTTCAAAAGCGCCCCTGAACTTCGCTATCCCTGTGGCCTCTGTCGACCTATCACTCTCTCTAAACTACAATCTTCCAACTTAAGCCTGGAACCAACTACCTTCACTTGCACCCCCACCACCCCTTCCCCATCCGCCTGGTGTATCTTCAGCCATTTATCATGGTCCCCATGTACTGAAATTTAATAAATCTTTGTCCGTCCACTTCTCAAATCTTGAAACCCATGCTCAGTTTAGTTTATTGCCACGTGTACCGAGGTACAGTGAAAAGCTTTAGTTGCGTGCTATCCAGTCAGCGGAAATACATGATTACAATCGAGCCATTTACAGTGCACAGATACACGATAAGGGAATAACGTTTAGTGCAAAGTCTGCAAAGTCCGATCAAGGATAGTCAGAGGGTCACCAATGAGGAAGATAGTAGTTCAGCACAACTCTCTTTGGCTCAACTTTTAGTTACCTGCCCGAACATATTCTCCTTTGGGTTGAAAGATATAACATAGAAATCATAGGGAGGAGGTGCAAACTCCACACAAGCAGCACCCAAGGTCAGGATCACACCAAGGTCTCTGGTGCAGCATCTCGACCCTCTGCCCGCCTTTAGATTGGTGCAAATTTCCGTATAATTATCGACATACCCAGAGAGTTGTCCCCCCCCTCCCCCCTGAGGTTTTGACTCGGCCTGATAAACAACATGGGAGTGGTACTGCTCCTGGCTCACAGTGATGGACGGCGAGGAGGAACAGCGAGGTAATACTCACCGAGCTCGGGCAGCCTAGATTTACCGAGGCACTGCTCCTCCGACATCGGAGAGAGGTTGGCTGAAACACTGGCGAAGAATCACTGCACGGAAAAAAAACAACAAGAAACTTAGTGCCTTCTGATTGCATGTTTTACATTGATCATTTTCTGAATCACAAATAGCTACAAACACACCCCAACTAACACAGTAGGCGGCTTACATAAACTTGCGCTTACAGAATCAATTCCACACTTAGTCCCTAGTGCAGTCAAGGCAGTTTATAATTCACACAACACTGTACGATCGCTCAGGCTTACATCGGAAGCAAGCTGCAATGGCGGTGGTGCTTACCCAGAAGGCCGTGCGCAACAGAAAGTGCCCCGGATCCTGCCGGATGCCACTGAGGCAGTTAATACTCTCAGTGAGTTATTTCGGGCTGGGGATAGGGATAGAGATTCCAACTTAAGTTAAATCAGATTTACGGAAGGGTTCATGGAACATATCCCTTACCCATGTGGGGGAGTGCGCAAATATGCACTTCAAAACAATGCACAATCACTTTTTGCCAGCCACCCAACTTTAATAAACCCCTTGGAGACACAAGATGCTCGAATTTTAAGCAAAAAAAAAAAGTGCTGGAGGAACTTGGTGAGTCAGACAGCATCTGTGGAGAAAAACGGACAGATGGGCGAGAATCCTCAGTCTGAAGAAGGGTCCTAACCCAATATGTTGTCTGACAATGCCCCCTCACAGATGCTGCCTGACCAGCAGAGTTAAATCCCTGTCCCATGGTACGGGTCCATTCCAAGAGCTCTCCCGTGTTTGCCCTGATTCGAACTCGGAGATTTACGGTAATGGCCGCTCGTCGGTACTCGGGGCTCTCATGGACATTTTTCAACATGTTGAAAAATCTTCACGAGTCTTCCCATCCCATGCTTACCTGCCGTTAGCGAGTCTTCCCAAGTGCCTGCCGTTAGTATTACGAGCCGCTAAAAGGCGTCCCCGAGCTCCGACGTACCCGCTACGTTCATTCTCTGTGCTTACCACAAGTTTGATTTTCTTTTAAACTCGGGAGAGCTCTTGCAATGAACTGGCACCGTGGGACAGGGCTATTCCTCAGCACTGTGTTTTTTCCTTTCACACATTGACAGTGCAGTCTGCTGCCTTGAACTTACACAGTATTCAACATTACATGCAGGTGTACTCTATGTACCTGAAAGGTGTGTTATGAATGAATTAATAAATTTATTGGCCAAATATTCACATACAAGGAATTTGCCTTGGTGCTCCGCCCGCAAGTGACAATGACATACAGTGACAGTTAGAAATGACACATAGAACATTAAACATTAATAATAAAACATTATTGATTAAACATGTGAATTAAATAAAATGCCAGAGCAGAAGGAGGCTACAGATTTTTGGTTATTGAGTAGAGCTTCTACTCGTGGAAAAATGCTGCTTTTATGTCTGGCAGTGGCAGCTTTGACAGTCTGGAGTCGCCTTCCAGAGGGAAGTGATTCAAAGAGTTTGCAAGTCACACAAAAACTAGATTAAAGCCACAAAGTTCACCAACCTTTTGCCCTCCTTCAGAAACACTGGTAGATTTCTATCCTTATCAGATTTCTAAATACTGTTACCACTGTCAACGACACACAATATTGGCAAGTTACAATCCTCATGAGTTGCCTCCCTCAATGGACAGTGAAACCACCCTCTTGCTTGGAAAATGGGTTCCGTATTGTTCTACACCCTCGTCTCACTGGTGAGTCCCAGCCAAGCATTAGCGAGCCTGGAACTGCGTCATGAAGAGATGGCTCCATCATTCAAGATCACCAGTTCATCCTAGCTTGGGCAGCACAGTGGTAGAATTGCTGCCTCACAGCGTCAGAGACCTGGGTTCAATCCCGACTAAGGGGCTGTCTGTACGGAGCTTGTATGTTCTCCCTGTGGCGACGCGGGTTTCCTCCAGGTGCTGCAGTTCCAATGCCACATTAAAAACATGTGCTGGTTTAATTGTCCCTAGTGCCTAGGATAGAACCAGTGTGGGGTGGCCACTGGGTTGCGTGGCCTCAATGATACTTTATTGTCACCTAGGTACAGTGAAATGCTTTGCGATCAACCTGGTGCAATTATACAGCAGACCTCATCTAGGCAGTACACAAGTTTCGATACAGTTTTGGTGCAGTAGTTCACTGAGCAGTCCAATCTTCCGCCTGCCATCACAAGTGGCAGCACACAGCCCTCTGCCTGATCCCTCCTTTGTTCACGATGCCCCCCCCACCCTTCCCAGCACCCCGCCGGGTCCATCTTCTCTCTGTACGCACTTTGTGGGCCAAAAGGCCTGTTTCCACACTGTATCTCTACACTCTAAAAAAAACTTAGCAAGGCTCACCGCCCAGTGTGACTTGCGGCTTCCAAAGCAGGGTTGCTCAAACAAGGATTGTTCCTGGCATGGACCACAGCAGTTTACTGGCAAGAGAACGCGCTCAGCAATATGAACGTGGCGCTGGCTTGCCAGGCAGGTCTGCAATGTGCACATTGGTCTCAATGAGGGCCACGGGTCTACAAGAAAGTGGTAGCCGAAAGCCATCACGATTCTTGCACTGCATTCCTACCCCCTGGTTCTGCTGCAAATAACAGACGGTCGGGGTGGGTTCATGGCTGGCGGTGGTGCTGCTGCTGCCTAGTCACAGAGTCCTTCAACACTCACCGTTTGTGGCTGGCACATGTGGGGCAGCCAAGCAGCTGTGGGTTGGTAGAGCTTCTTCCAGGAAAGCAACAATGCCCTTGGACTGAAGGAGCAAGTCCAACGCAGCTTCTGTTCAGTGTCTCCTCGCTAAAGGCGAATGAAAGTAGCTGCCGCATACAGAGTCAGAACTGAATGTTCCCAGCGCCGGTGCCTCACAATCGGAATCCAAGTCTGGGAAACGGTGGCAATCAGCCAGATTTCCAATCGGACTGTTCACCAAAAATCCAGTACCTTCCGGCAGCCGAATAACTCCCTGTGGGGAGACAGTCGGAGAAAGCGGAGCCTGCAAGTCCAGACATCCAGAGACTGTCACAACATTTAACATAGAAAATAGGTGCAGGAGTAGGCCATTTGGCCCTTGGAGCCCGCACCGCCATTCAAAATGATCATGGCTGATCATCCAAAATCAGTACCCCATTCCAGCCTTTTCCCCATATCCCTTGATTTTGTTAGCCCCAAGAGCTAAATCTAACTCTCTCTTCAAAGCATCCAGAGAATTGGCCTCCACTGCCTTCTGTGGCAGAGAATTCCACTGATTCACAACTCTCTGGGTGAAAAGGTTTTTCCTCATCTCAATCCTAAATAGCCTAACCTTTATTCTGTGACCCCAGGTTCTGGACTCTCCCAACATCAGGAACATTTTTCCTGCATCTAGCCTGTCCAATCCTTTAAGAATTTTATATGTTTCTATCCTATAAGATCCCCTCTCATCCTTCTAAACTCCAGTGAATATATGCCCAGCCGACCCATATGTCAATCCCGCCATCCTGGGAATTAACCTGGCGAACCTACCCTGCACTCCCTCAATAGGAAGAATATTCTTCCTCAAATTAAGTGACCAAAACGGCACACAATACTCCAGGTGCGGTCTCACCAGGACCCTGTACAACTGCAGTAAGACCTCCTTGCTCCTACACTCAAATCCTTTCGCTATGAAGGCCTACATGCCATTAGCTTTCTTCACTACCTGCTGTACATACATTCTTGCTTTCAGTGGCTGATGTACAAGCACACCCAGGTCTCCTTGCACTTTCCCTTTTCCTAATCTGACACCATTCAGATAATAATCTACCTTCTTGTTCTTGCCACCAAAGTGGATAACCTCACATTTATCCACATTGTACTGCATCTGGCCACTCACCCATCCTATCCATGCCACCCTGCAGCTTCATAGCATCCTCCTCACAGCTCACATTGCCACCCAGCTTTGTGTAATTCGCATACATTTAATTAGCTCGTTAAGAAACACTTAGGGAGGTGATAGGATAGGTTTAGAGGGGTATGAGCCTAACGCAGATGGGACTTTATGGCGGCATAGTGATACAGCGGTAGAGTTGCCGCATTACAGCGCCAGAGAACTTGGTTTCGATCCTGACTGCGGGTGCTGTTTGCATGGAGTTTGTACGTTCCCCCTGTGACCGTGTAGGTTTTCTCCGAGCGTTCCAGTTTCCTCTCACTCTCCAAAGTCGTACAGGTTTGTAGGTTACAGTATGTGGTTTTGGTAAAATTGTAAATTGTCCCTAGTGTGTGGGATAGTTAGTTACGGGAGTGATCACTGGCTGGAGCAGGCTCAGTGGGCCGAAAGGCCTGTTTCCCCGGCTATATCTCTAAAATCTGGTGTAGATGGGCCATTTTGGTCAGCATGGCCAAGTTGGGTCGAAGGGCCTGTTTCCACACAGTAACACTATGCCTCTGCAGAGCAGGTGCACATGTTCCCTCTCACACCACAGGACACTGGCGATCCTCCAGCAGCACTACCCCATGGATAGGCAAACAATGGCAACTTGTGCTTTCGTTCAGCTCCAGCAGCGGCCAGAATGACCGGGTTAAACGCTGGACAAAGACCTTTGTGTTGAGATGCGGTCTCAGAAAACCTGACTCAAGCCCATGAGCCAGACATGCCAAGTCGTTGCACAGGAACTTGTCAAACTAACTTTGATCCTAAGCCACATGCTTTGAAGAGGAGGGTAGGGTTTGAATGCTTTGAAGAGGAGGGTAGGGTTTAGGGAAAGAATGTCAAACAGGTAAAGGCAAGCCTCCAATGGGTGAACTGTGAGAACTGGGAGAAATGGGCAGTAAGACAGATTTGGAGAAACGAGAGCGCTGTTCATCTGTTAATTCAATTGTTGACAAAAGCACAATACTTAGATCCAAGCTGAGGATTTTCGGGAGATCCTAGCCAGTGCCTGTCCTGCGCATCAGAGTCCCAATTCTTTCAAGCATGTGTCATCGAGGGTGTACCTGCTTCAACTAGAGACAGCATAGTGGCACAGCTGGTAGAGCCGCTGCCTCACAGCATAATGGTTCAATACTGACCGTGAGGTGCTGTTTGTGCGGAGTTTGCACATTCTCACTGTGACCACGTGGGTTTCCTCCCACATCCCAAAGACGTGGTTTGTAGGTTAACTGGCCTCTTAAGTTGCCCCTCATGCGTGGAGAATGGATGAGAAAGTGGGATAACATAGAACAAGTGGGAAAGGGTGATCGATTGCCAGCGTGGACTCAGTGGGCCTGTTTCCATGCTGTATCTTTCAATCAATCGCAGGCTACTAACTCTAAAAGCCCATTCTGCAGCATTATGAGAATAGGGTTTCTCTGCCCTAGTTTCTTAGTTCATTTCCCTCGTTTAATATTCCCTCGTTCGGACCCAAGCAGCAACAAAATACCCCAACATGTCCGGTTTTTCTTGCTCAGTAATGGGCAGCTAAGAAGCAGCTCAGTCCTGGAGCTAATTCGCAGTCTGCTGATGGGCTCCTGCAGCTGAAGACCACGACAGAAACAGAAACCAGAAACAACAAAAGCTCCATTTTAGTCTGGCAGGGCTGATTAATACATCAAAGTTCCTGTGGTTTACATCACCTGATGTTAAGTGACAAATAACATTTGGTGTGCTATGTAAATGCAAGTTCTTTTGGCATCACTCCATTAGGTCCCTTTGCAAATTTGTAACACAAGAACAAGAGGCCTTTTGAGCCTCTGCCTTCATTTGACTAGACCAAGGCAGATCTGTATACCAAACACCTGTATCAAACAAAAATATATGAACATTATCAACTGGTGTGTGCTTGTACAAATGTTGTCCCATTGCACTAAACGTCAAGTTGCATCTGTCTTTTTGCCTTGTGTACGAGTACTATTGTGTATTATGGTGTTTACAGAGTACTATGTTTGGAGAAGGTGCTTGACAGAGTACAGTCTGAAGGAGGGTCTCGACCCGAAACGTCACCTATACCTTTTCTCCAGAGATGCTGCCTGACCTGCTGAGTTTTTTATGTCTTATCTACTATGTCTACATATCTGTTGTGCTGCTGCAAGTAAGAATTCTCTGATTCCGTCTTTTCCAGCTAATTTCAGAGTTCCGTTCTAAAATACCCGTTGCAGACAAGCAAGTTGTCGTGGGTAAATTCCACGCATCCGGTTGCTCTCAGTTGATGTGAATCAGTTATAAAAATGTCACCCACTCACTATTATACTTCACTGAGTTGTAGTGAAAGCACCCCAAACTATCGAGAATCAATGAACGTGGTGCAATGTGCAGAGTATTCATCTCACAACATCTGGGTGAGCCATTAGATCCAAAAGAGTAGAAATATAGCATCGCTAGAAAAGGCAACGGGCCTAAGTGTGACTAAACATGATTAAGAGCAAGATGATGGATTTTGAGAGTAAGCTTGCAGGGAACATGACAACTAACCGTTAAAGATTTTGTTAATAATCAAAGAGGAAAAGATTAGTGAAAGCAAATGTAGGTGCTCTACAGACAGAAAATTCTAACTTGTCGCAAAGAAATGATGGAACAATGGAACGCATACTTTGGTTCTATTTTCACAATGGAGGACACAAATAATTCACAGATAGGGGGAGGGAACTGAGGATATCTCCTTCACAACGGAAGACATAAATAACTCCAAATGATCCACTAAAATCCAGGGCCAAATGCTCCTTTCACATACAGAAACGTACAACATCGTGTGGACTATTTGCACAAATATTTGTCATTTATTAAACTTATTTCCCGTTATATACAATGTTTACATATTCACACATGCTGTTGTGCTGCAGCAAGTAAGAATTTCATTGTCCCGTCCGGGGCATATGACAATAAAACACTCTTGACTCGAAGAACTGCCAGAGCTCATAATCATAACGCCTTTCTCAAGTTTCACTTTCAAAAACTATTAAAGCACAACTCCTTATTGAGTCAGAAAGGTAAGCGACAGGGGTGTGCGGAACAGAATCCATGTCCTCTGGTTCTTGATTTGCCAACTCTAGGTAAAAGACGCTGTGCATTCACCCGATTTATTTCCTCAACTTTGCAGTAATTCATACATCCACCAATCTCTCCACTGGAATATAGTCAATGAGTCAGTCTCCGCTGCAGTGGAGAACTGCAAGGCGTACAACCTCCAAGAGACGTTTCTCCACATCTGTCCTGAACGGACGACCACTCATTCTGAAACTATGCCACCTACTTTTAAAGAACTCCATGAGAGTTTAAAGAACTCCAGGGCAGCACAGCGCAGCGGTAGAACTACTGCCTTACAGCAGCAGTGACCCAGGTTCAATCCTGAATACGGGTACCGAGTTTGTACATTCTCCCCATGACAACGCTGGTTTCTTCTGCGACCTTTAGTTTCCTCCCTCACTGCTAAGATGTATAGGTTTGTAGGTTAATTGATTTGGTATAAATGTAAAATTGTCCTAGTATCTGTACGGTAGTGTTAATGTGCGTGAATCGCTGGTCGAAGGGCCTGTTTCTTGGTGGGCCAAAGAGCCCGTTTCCACACTGTATCTCCAAACAAAACTTAACTAAAAGAGAAAACATTTTCCTGGCATCCACCCTGTCAATCTGCCTCCAAGTATTAAATTCCAGTGAAATCACTTTTTTTATACTACCAATTAGTATTGGCCCAACCGTTCTTCCTACATCAATCCCTTGCAAGAAAACCTTCTTTGCACCAAGGGCCTGTCGCACTTGCCGATTTTTTCAGCGACTGCCGGCGTCATATCAGTGTCACCAAAAGATTTTGAACATTTCAAAATCCAGCGGCGACAAAATAAATTTGTTGTGACACTTGAAAAAACACCGTGTGTCATACGTCATCACGTCAGTCAATGATGCTGGCAGTTGTCGAAAGAAATCGCCATGGGACAGGCCATTATGCACTTCCCACCTTGGATATGGAGATCACAACTGTGTGTAGTGCTCTAGGGGGAGACAACTGTCAAGTAGGCTAAAAAGTGGCAAACTTAACAACGCAGGGAAGAGCAATAGAATACATTTTAGACAAGCAAACACGACAGGGGAATACATCATAAATTGCAGAACACTGAGAAACATATTGGAACAGAATAATCCAGGAGTATTTGGCCACATAAAGATAGCAATAAAAAGATATGGAGATACACACAAAATGCTGGAGTAACTCAGCGGGTCGGGCAGCATCACTGGAGAAAAGGAATACGTGACGTTTCAGGTTGAGATGACAAAGGGGATGGAAATGGAGGGATATGGATCACGTGCAGGCAGAGGAGATTAGTTTAATTTTCCATCATGTTCTGCATGGAAATTGGTGGCTGTTCTATGATATTGATTTTATCTGCCAAGGAATAGTAACGTAATAACAGGGAGGTCACATTCAAACTGTAAGATACTTGTTAGGCGACTAAAGTACTGTGCCAAGATTAGAGGAAATAAACTGGAGAATTTAAGTTACGGGGACAAATTATTTTCTTCGAAATAGATAGGAGAGGTTTAAACAGGTATATGAAAGTACAAGGTAAAAGGTGGTCCTGTATCATTCAGCAATGACCAGTCTGAAGAAGGGTCCCAACCTGAAACATCATCTGGCCATTCCCTCCACAGATGCTGCCTGACTTGCTGAGTTACTCCAGCACTTTGTGCTTTATTCAAGACTCCAATATCTACAGTTCCTTGTGTCTCCAAACAGGATAAGCTGCACAGTCCGGCAATAGACAACCAGATGGGATTTCTGACCACAGGAGTCCAGAATAAGACCCTCTTGGGCATATCTCCACAGCTGACACAAAAGCAAACTGGAGGGTGGAACTAACAGTGTGCAGCAGATGCTGAAGATGACTCTCCAGTGTTTAGCAAGTGGGTTTCCTCACACTTTCCCTGGTTAGTAGCAAGCAGCAGTGCATAACAGTACTGCACAGTGCAGGTCGTTCAGCCCATAAAATCTGTGCCAACCACAATGCCGAATTAAACTAAACTAAACCCATCTGCCTGCACACGGTATGTATTCCTCCATCCCCTGCATGTTTATGTGTATGTCTAAATACTTCCGAAACTTTGCTGGAGTGTGAAAAGGCACACCTCCAGATTCAGGGACAGTTTCTTCCCAGCTGTTATAAGGCAACTAAACCAGCCTATCACCAACTAGAGAGTGGTCCTGATCTACCATCTACCTCAGTGGAGACCCTTGGACTATCTTTAATCGGACTTTGTCTTGCACTGAGCATTATTCCCTTTATACCTTGCAAATGCCTCCGCTGTCATGCTGTGAAAACAGAGAGGATGAGACGGAGTTTCTAGGGACTCATTTACTGTACCAATTTACTGTTGTGTTGTATCTTTTTAAAATTGCTGGGGGGTTTTTCTAAGATGTAAATACTGATTCTGTTCTATTCTGTTCTGTACTTTTTTGCACAATCCGCAGGCACTGCCACTTTCATTTCACCGCACATCTTGTATGTTTATGTGACAAATAAACTTGACTTGACTTATCCTGTATTTGTACACTGTGGTCAACTTGATTGTAATCACGTATAGTCTTTCCGCTGTCTGGATAACACGTGACAAAAAAGCTTTTTCACTGTATATCGGTACATGTATCAATAAATTAAACAATCGTATCTGTTTCCAACACCATCCCTGGCAACATATTCCAGGTATCAATCACTCAGTGTAGAGAACCTTTCTCTCTCGCACCTTAAGGCTATGTCCTCTGGTACTTAACATTTCTACCCATGGAAAAAGACTACCTCCTCTATCTATGCCTCCCATAATTGAATAACACAGATAATAGGTTGAGACAAAAGTCACTGAAGGACATTTGGGAGCCAGTTGGTTTTAATCCCAAATTATTTATCGACTGAATTTAAATTCTCAGCTGCCACTGAGGTAGAGGGCATCTGCACTGTGTAAGGCCACCCCCACTAACAGCCTATTTTGAGTGTTCAATAACATTGAGATAGTTCACTGTATGACTGATCTATGAATGTATTAACAAAATGTTTTTTTTCCTATGACAATAAAAGCTATAAATTATACAACTGCTAGTGATGGAAGGCAAAGCAAATCTTCGCTGGCTCCAAGTGGAACAATCTCATCATTTTTCTTTGCAGCCCCACAGATTATTTTCTTTCAAGTCATACATACTTTCCTTTTCAAAGCGCTGAATGACTGTGTCTTCCCACCACTATTGGAAGCGAGTTACCAGATTGTAACTACAATCTACCTCCCATCCTCCACGTTTCCTTGGCCCTTAGAGATACAGTATGGAAACAGGCCCTTCAGCCCAACCAGCGATCGCTGTCCAATAACACTATCCTACACACTAGGGACAATTCACAATTTTTACCGAAGCCAATTAACCTACAAACCTGTAGGTCTTTAGAGTGTGGGAGGAAACCCACGCAGTCACAGTACAAATGTACAAACTCAGTACAGACAGCACCCATGGTCAGGATCAAACCCGGGTCCCTGGCAAGGTAAGGCAGCAATTCTACCACTATGCCACCATCAGTTGTGTGTAGCCAAAGTGGAAATTAAAAGTATTTGACACTATTTAGCCCCGACTTTAGCCCCAAATAAATACGACTTTGAAGAAAATATTTGCCTCAGATCTTGGAATTGTGCTGAAAGTTCACGTTATATTAGTACAATTAGCCCATTCGGACCATCGAGTCTACTCTGCCATTCAAACATGGCTGATGTCTGCCTCCTAATCTCATTTTCCTGCCTCCTCTCCATAACCCTTAACGCCCGTTCTAATCAAGAATTTGTCTATCTGTGCCTTAAAAATATCCACTGACTTGGCCTCCACAGCCCTCTGTGGCAATGAGTTCCACAGATTAACTACCCTCTGACTAAAGAAGTTTCTCCTCTCCTGCTTTCTAAGAGCGTTTTAAGAATTTCTGAAGCTATGATCTCTGGTCCTGGACTCTCCCACCAGTGGAAACATGCTTTCCACATCCACGGTTACACAAAAAGCTGGAGAAACTCAGCGGGTGCAGCAGCATCTAAGGAGCGAAGGAGATAGGCGACATTTCGGGTCGAGACCCTTCTTCAGACATCTTTCCACATCCACTCTATCTATGCCTTTCATTATTCTGTAAGTTTCAATGAGGTCTCCCCCTCAACGTCCTAAACTCCAGCTAGTAGAGGCCCAGTGCTGTCAAACACTCATCATATGCTAACCCACTCATTCCTGGAATCATTCTTGTAAACCTCCTCTGGACCCTCTCTCGAGCAAGCACATCCTCAGATATGGGGCCCAAATTTGCTCACAGTACTCCAAATGCAGCCTGACCAGCACCTTATAGAGCCTCAGCATTACATCTCTGTTTTGGTATTCCTCTTGATATAAATGCTAACCTTCAATCTGCCTTCCTCTCGTCACTCTCGTTTTTCCACTCGTTACTTTAATTTCATGTGTCATGTATTTTGTGTTTTTATGACTGTTGGCAGATCAATTTCCCCCATGGGATAACTAAAGTTCTTTCGTATCGTACCTTACTAGCGATTCAACTTGCAAATTCACTTTTTGGGAGTCCTGCACCAGCAATCCCAAGTCCCTTTGCACCTCCGGTTTCTGGATTCCCACCCCATGTAGAAAATAATCTACGCCTTTATTCTTATTACCAAAATGCACGACTCCGCACTGTGCTATCCTGAATTTCATCCGCCATCTTTCTGCCCACTCTTCCTGACCTGTCCAAGTCCTTCTGCAGAATCCTTCTACATCCCTCCACCTATCCTAGCATCATCTGCAAACGTGGCCACCTTCAATCCCCTTATCCAAATCATTAATATACAAAGCACGTGAATTTTAAACATTGACCAATTTCTCCCTCCAAGACATTTCCTAACACGTTGAATGCTTCAGCATTTTGTGTATATAAATTTTAAATATTAGGCATAAACTGAAGAAGGGTCTCGACCCGAAACGTCACCCATTCCTTTAACCAGCGATGCTGCTGCTGCTTGTCCGGCTGAACCACTCCAGCATTTTATGTCTATCTTTGGTGTAAATCAGCATCTGCAGTTCCTCCACACATATTTCCACCCCCCCATACACACACACATCACCCAGTGTAATGCACCCACCTACATTAAAAGTCTTCTCACCCAAAAAGGGACCACATCACCCCTATCTTGGCCTCTCTCTACTGGCTCCCTATGCGGTTCCGAATAAATTTCAAGATCCTCCTTTGTGTCTACAAAGACCTTAACGGGCTTGCCCCTACCTACATCAAAAGTCTGCTTAACCATTACAACAACTCCAGGTCCCTCAGATCGGCCGACTTGGGGTTGCTGAATGTCCCGCAGTCTAGGCATAAGCTCAGGGGCGATCGACCGCGCCTTTGCGTCCGCAGCTCCTGGACTGTGGAACAGCATCCCCCTCCCCATTAGAACTGCCCCCTCCATCGACTCCTTTAAGCCTAGACTAAAAACGTATCTGTTCTCCCAAGCCTTTCCTGACATCCTCTGAGCGAGGGCTATTTGTAAATATGTATGTAGCCTGCTTAGAAACATAGAAAATAGGTGCAGGAGGAGGCCATTCGGCCCTTCGTGCCAGCACCATCATTCATTTTGATCATGGCTGATCGTCTGTTATCAATAACCCGTGCCTGCCTTCTCCCCATATCCCTTGACTCCACTAGCCCCTAGAGCTCTATCCAACTCTCTCTTGAATCCATCCAGTGATTTGGCCTCCACTGCCCTCTGTGGCAGGGAATTCCACAAATTCACAACTCTCTGGGTAAAAAAGTTTTTTCTCACCTCAGTCTTAAATGACCTCTTTATTCTAAGACTGAGGCCCCTGGTTCTGGATTCGCCCTACATTTTTCCTGCATCTAGCTTGTCCAGTCCTTTTATAATTTTATATGTTTCTATAAGATCCTCCCCTCATCCTTCTAAACTCCTGTGAGTAGAAGCCGAATGCTTGTGAATACTATTCTTATAACAAATGTAAAGCACTTTGGTCAACGAGAGTTGTTTTTTTAAATGTGCTATATAAATGGAGAAAGACTGGATAGACTCGGCTTGTACTCGCTGGAATTTAGGAGATTGAGGGGGGATCTTATAGAGGCTTACATAATTCTTAAGGGGTTGGACAGGCTAGATGCAGGAAGATTGTTCCCGATGTTGGGGAACTCCAGAACAAGGGGTCACAGTTTAAGGATAAGGGGGAAGTCTTTTAAGACCGAGATGAGAAGATCTTTTTTCACACAGAGAGTGGTGAGTCTGTGGAATTCTCTGCCACAGAAGTTAGTTGAGGCCAGTTCATTGGCTATATTTAAGAGGGAGTTCGATGTGGCCCTTGTGGCTACAGGGATCAGGGGGTATGGAGAGAAGGCAGGTACGGGATACTGAGTTGGATGATCAGCCACGATCATATTGAATGGCGGTGCAGGCTCGAAGGGCCGAATGGCCTACTCCTGCACCTATTTTCTATGATTCTATGATTCTAAATAAATGTGACTTGACTAGACATTACCTGAGGGTACACAAAAGGCAGGAGAATCTCAGTGGGTGCAGCAGCATCTAAGGAGCGAAGGAGATAGGCGACGTTTCGGGTCGAGACCCTTCTTCAGACTGGTTAGGGATCAGGGAAACGAGAGATATAGACGGTGATGTGGAGAGATAAAGAACAATGAATGAAAGATATACAAAAAAGTATAGATGATAAAGGAAACAGGCCATTGTAAGCTGTTTGTAGTGTGAAAATGAGAAGCTAGTGCGACTTGGGTGGGGGAGAGATAGAGAGAGGGAATGCCAGGGCCCGAGGGCTGAGGGAGAGGTGGGAAGGGGAGGAGACAGCAAGGGTTAACAGAATTGACAAAATTCAATGTTTAAGCCCAGAGGATGCAGACTCTACCTGATGTTGCTGATCATAGGGGCGCTATTGGACCTGCGCAGTGCCGGCACTCCGCCGCCCCCTGCCGGCAACGCCCCGCCCCCCGCAGCCGCCGCGCAGCCGCAGTGGTCCACCTCCATCCGCTCCTCCTGCGCCATCGCGGGGGGGGGGGGGGAGTGGACACCAGGCCGCAAAGCCTCGGGCTCGCGTAACCCCTCGCTGCCGCGCCGGAGAGCCGGAGAGCCCGAGAGCCGCTCAGAGGATGGAAGCGTCTCGTCTCCGGGTTTCGTTCATTTTTTTTTTCCTCCTGCTCCTGCTCCCGCTCCCTTTCTTCGCCGCTTGGCGGTGCGGGGGAAGGAAGGGACAGCGCCAAGCCCCCCGCTCGCTCGCTGGCTGGCCCGGTTGCTAAGTCGCCATCTTGCTGTTCCAGGACATTCCGGCGGAGGGCAACTGACCCGCCCCCCTCCCCCCCCCCCCCCCGCTCTGCGTCCTTGCGTCACACGCACGCTTAGGGCAAGACTCCGACATCACCGACGCTGAAAGGGAAAATCAAAGATGGCGACCGACCATCCATCCATAAACGTGGCACAACGTGTAGCGCCCTCATCTTGGGACGCCAGGGTCCCGGGTTCGAGTCCCACTCACGCAAACCACAATCTTCTCCCCCACCCTAGTTCCCCATCTGACTATTGAATATTGAACCATTTGACCCTTGACTCATCAACTTATTGACCATTGAACCAATGACCATTAAACCATTCAAAAGTTGACCCATCGATCATCGATTCAATTTAATTCAATTCAATCCTTAAATGTCATTGTGCAGTGTACAATACAGAGACAACGAAATGCAGTTGGTATCTCCGAAGGGCGAACTTACAAATGAACTAGTAATTGCGCCGTAGTATGAGTACTGCACAGTAGTATGAGTTAATATACATCTATACATATACAGTGTCCGGGGGGGGGGGAGGGGTGGAGACAGGCAGTCATTTAGGTGCAGCGTTGATATGTGTGACAACCACAGGGAAGAAGCTGCTTTTGAGCCTGCTGGTACGGCAGCGGAGGGACCTGTAGCGTCTCCCGGATGGGAGGAGGGTAAACAGTCTATGCTTGGGGTGTGAGCTGTCCCTGGCTGATCATTGGCCCATTGACCATTGACCCACATAACCATATAACAGGGGTGGAAGAATGCAACCTTCACGTGGTCCGCCCTGTTTCGACTAATGCAATCAACTCGACGTGCACAAACGGAAGCTCAAATAGGACAAGTTGTCCAGCATTTTGAGTTACCATCCGCATCTGAGTTTCTCCAGCATTTTGTGCTACAATCAAATAGGACAAGTTGTCCAACAACTTTAGGCAGTGCACGCCACACGAAAGAAGAAGAAGAAGAAGACCATATAACAATTACAGGACGGGAACAGGCCATCTCGGCCCTTCTAGTCCGTGCCGACCACTTATTAGAAACATAGAAAATAGGTGCAGGAGGAGGCCATTCGGCCCTTCGAGCCAGCACCGCCATTCATTGTTATCATGGCTGATCGTCCCCCATCAATAACCCGTGCCTGCCTTCTCCCCATATACCTTGACTCCACTAGCCCCAAGAGCTCTATCAACTCTCTCTTAAATCCATCCAGTGACCTGGCCTCCACTGCCCTCTGTGGCAGGGAATTCCATAAATTTACAACTCTCTGGGTGAAAATGTTTTTTCTCACCTCAGTCTTAAATTACCTCCCCTTTATTCTAAAGGGCCTGTCACACTAGCGCGCGATTAGACGCGACAAGCGCGACCTACCGTGGTCGCTTTAGTCGTCCGGCCTCGCGTGACCCTGTCCCACTGCGATCGCCGAAGTCTCGTGGAGTTCCGCGGACTCGTGTGGAGCTGGTGTCGACATCGCGCGTAGTGTCCAAAAACCGACACTGCTTAAAAATTACGCGCGGCAAAATCCTGTCGCGCGGAACGTGATGACGTTTTGACGTTGTGCGTCTTCAGCGTGGCGTTGCGTGATGACGTCACTGCCCGACGTCGTGCAACGCGCATGCTCATGCGCATCGTCACGTGATGAAAAATAACGTCCTTCCTTCGGACGTCGCGCGTGTAATCGCGCGCTAGTGGGACAGGCCCTTCACTCGCACCGGGATCGCCTGACCCCCACGCGACCCCCGCGTCCGAATTTGTCGCGCTTGTCGCGTCTAATCGCGCGCTAGTGTGACAGGCCCTTAAGACTGTGGCCCCTGGTTCTGGATTCACCCAACATTGGGAACATGTTTCCTGCATCTAGCTTGTCCAGTCCTTTTACAATTTTATATGTTTCTATAAGATTCCCCCTCATCCTTCTAAACTCCAGTGAATACAAGCCTTATTCTCACCTAGTCCCATCTACCTGCACTCGGACCATAACCCTCCATTCCTTTCCCGTCCATATACCTATCCAATTTATTTTTAAATGATAAAATCGAGCCTGCCTCCACCACATCCACTGGAAGCTCATTCCACACAGCTACCACTCTCTGAGTAAAGAAGTCCCCCCTCATGTTACCCCTAAACTTCTGTCCCTTAATTCTCAAATCATGTCCTCTTGTTTGAATCTTCCCTACCCTCAATGGAAAAAGCTTATCCACGTCAACTCTGTCTATCCCTCTCATCATTTTAAAGAGCTCTATCAAGTCCCCCCTTAACCTTCTGCGCTCCAAAGAATAAAGACCTAACTTGTTCAACCTTTCTCATCCTCTTCCCTGACTCTAAAACCCCTGTCCCACGGTACGAGTTCATTCCAAGAGTTCTCCAGAGTTTGCCCTGATTCGAACTCGGAGATTTACGGTAATGGCCACTCGTCGGTACTCGGGGCTCTCGTGGACATTTTTCATCATGTTGAAAAATCTTCACGAGTCTTCCCGTGCTTACCTGCTGTTAGCGAGTGTTCCCGAGTACCTGCCGTTAGCGCTAAGAGACGTCGCCGAGCTCCGACGTACCCGCTACGTTCATTCTCCGCGCTTACCACAAGTTTGATTTTTTTTAAACTCAGGAGAGCTCTTGGAATGAACTCGTACCTGGCACAGGGCTATCAGTCTGAAGAAGAGTCTCGACCAGGGGTGGGGAACCTGCGGCCTTCTAGGCCATTGAGTGCGTCCTCTTGAATGAATCCAAATTTTGTACAACAAATTCTTTTATTTTTATTTAAGAAGGAACTGCAGATGCTGGAAAATCGAAGGTAGACAAAAATGCTGGAGAAACTCAGTGGGTGAGGCAGCATCTATGGAGCGAAGGAAATAGGCGACGTTTCGGGTTGAGAGGTCTGAAAAGGGTCTTGACCCGAAATGTCGTCTATTTCCTTTGCTCCATAGATGCTGCCTCACCCGCTGAGTTTCTCCAGCATTTTTATCTACCTTTTATTTTTATTAATATGTTTTTGTTCGTCTTTTATTATTTTAATTTTAATCTTAAAATGAACCTATTTAAAATTACGAGTAAAAGAAGATTTAACTGAATAATCCTCCCCGACTGACGACCACAATTAAAACATTAGTAAGTCATGAGGGCTATTTTAACAAAATAATGTACATTTTGAAGTATATCTAATTGAAGTTTCGTGGATGCGGCCATACTAGATTACAGCTAACTTAATGCGGCATTCTAACGAAAAGGTTCCCCACCTCTGGTCTCGACCAATGTATCTACTTTCTTAGAAGGCTTAGGAAGCATATAGATGCTGCCTCACCCACTGAGTTTCTCCAGCTTTTTGTCTACCTTGCATTAAATGTTATTCCCTTATCATGTATCTGTACATTGTGAATGGCTCGATTGCAATAATGTATTGCCATTCCCCCCTAACCAGTACATTGTACTGGTTAGCACGGTACAAAAGTCTTTCACTGTACCTCGGTACATGTTGGGACAATAAACTAAACTGGACCTGACCCAAAACGTCACCCATTCCTTCTCTCCAGAAATGCTGTCCCGCTGAGTTACTCCAGCATTTTGTGTCTCTCAACAATGGACTATTGTGGGCTCGACCTTTCCACAGCCACCTGTGGCAATGAATTCCACTCATTCACCTGAGGCCCTCCTCGGTCGTGGCTGACCATGGGTGTCTCCAGGGTTGGGGGACGCCTGTGCGTGACTTTGTTTAACATGGGGAGACTGGTGCACAGACAGCCACCCCACGGTCCTTGACAGATCTGGGTCGGGATCCAGTGGCATGGAGTCCAAGACGACCGGAGACCCTTTTCTGCTGCAGCCTTCATCCGCCTTCCCAGCCGTTGTGACGCTCCACTAAGATCAGCCATCGTCCTCCGCCTGTTTCACCGTTGAGGTCTTGGTTGGATTACTCTTTGTCTGAGACCTCCCCCTCGACCTTACCGCCATGGATGACCCTACCAGGAGTATAGCTCCAGACGGCATCGCTCTCAGGATCTCATGTCCACACTCTCTCGAACATCTACAGGTGCACAGTAGAGAGCATGCTGACCGGTTGCACCGTGGTTTGGTTCGGCAACTTGAACGTCCAGGAGCGGAAAAGGATGCAGAAAGTTGTGACCACTGCCCGGTCCATCATCGGCTCTGACCTCCCAACCGTCGAAGGGATCTTTCGCAGTCGCTGCCTCAAAAAGGCAGCCAACATCATCAAGGACCCACACCATCCTGGCACCTCACTCATCTCTCCGCTGTCATCGGGCAGATCTGAAATCTGTTACAACCAGGTTCAGGAATAGCCCCTTCCCCACAGCCATCAGGCTGTTTAACTCGCCATCAAACAGACTCTGAACTGTAACAGCCTATTGCACTTTATCTGCTTATTTATGTGTATATTGACCGGAACTGTTCTGTATTTATGTTTACAATACCCTGTTGTGCTGCAGCAAGCAAGAATCTCATTGTCCTATCTGGGACACGTGACAATGAACTCTCTTGACTTGACTTGCTTCACCACGACAAGGTGACAATCCATGGAGATTCACCACCCTCTGCCTAAAGGTTCAAGGGTCTGTCCCACCAGCATCCGACTCCATGCGGTGAGCGCGATCAAACTGTGTAGACACAAAGTGTTGGAGAAACTCAACATGTTTGTGTTAAATTTTTATTGTGCATTGTGTGTTTTTTTATTGTACCGCTGCTGGCAAATTCATTTCACTGCGTTTTATGTGCAAGTGGCAAATAAAACTGACTCTACTTGCCAGGTCAGGCAGCATCCCTGGAGAGCACAGATAGGTGACATTGGGTTGACGCAGATGACGTCCTGGAAAGTGGGTGTGAACCGTTAGAGGCCACCGGCTTTTGGGAACGGCCGTTCCAAGACGTACCAGCGATGGAAGGTCCAACAAATATATTTCCAGCGAAGATAGACAAAAAATGGTGGATTAAATCAGCGGGACAGGCAGCATCTCTGGTTAGAAGGAATGGGTGACGTTTCGGGTCGAGACCCTTCATCAGACTGAAAATAGGTGCAGGAGGAGGTCATTCGGCCCTTCGAGCCAGCACCGCCATTCATCGTGATCATGGCTGATCGTCCCCTATCAATAACCCGTGCCTGCCTTCTCCCCATATCCCTTGACTCCACTAGCTCTATCTAACTCTCTCTTAAATCCATCCAGTGACTTGGCCTCCACTGTCCTCTGTGGCAGGGAATTCCATAAATTCACAACTCTCTGGGTGAAAACGTTTTTTTTCACCTCAGTCTTAAATGACCTCCCCTTTATTCTGAGATTGTGGCCCCTGGTTCTGGACTCGCCCAACATTGGGACCATTTTTCCTGCATCTAGCTTGTCCAGTCCTTTTATAATTTTATTTGTTTCTATAAGATCCCCCCTAGTCCTAAACTCCTGTGAATACAAGCCTAGTCTTTTCAATCTTTCCTCATATGACAGTCCCGCCATCCCAGGGATCAATCTGGTGAACCTACGCTGCACTGCTTCAATCACAAGGATGTCCTTCCTCAAATTAGGAGACCAAAACTGTACACAATACTCCACATGTGGTCTCACCAGAGCCCTATACAACTGCAGAAGAACCTCTTTACCCCTCTACTGAAATCCTCTTGTTATGAAGGCCAACATTCCATTAGTATCCCTTTGTCCACTGCCTCAACCACACTTCAAGAGGCCTTTATTTTATTTCATAAATCACAGGAGCAGAACCTCCTGGTCAATCCAACCCCGCCAGTCTGAAGATGGGTCTCGACCCGAAACGTCACCCATTCCCTCTCTCCAGAGATTCTGCCCGTCCCGCTGAGTTACTCCAGCATTTTGTGTCTCTCTTCGACGTAAAACCGACACTTGCAGTTCCTTTCTGACGCAAATACATTTCCGGAGCAGAGTAGGATGGTTTGTAAGATTCACGAAACACTGAGTGGAAGCAGGCCCTGTCATAGATGAACTGAGGCCTAGGCCCAATTTCAATTTTAGAGGCCCACAAACCAAGATCAAGCAGAGGCCCCTCAATTTTAGAGGCCTCCAAATCAAGATCCATTTGAAGCAGACAGGCATGAGGCCTCTCCTAGGGCCTGGTAGCAACGGGAAAAGATATCGGCATTAACCAGCTCATGGACATGACCTTTACCCTCTCGTGGAGTGTATTCAATAATTTTAACTGCGTAGTGTTCTGTTGGCAGGTGGACATTTTTTTGGTTGGCCACGTAAACGCCAGTCCAACTTTTTCACCATTGTCTTAGTTTCTCTTTTACACGGCGTTGCCACGGCAACCGGCCTTCCTTTGATCTTTGGATGGCATCCAGCTCAGAAAGTCCTCGTTCCCCAGTCTGTCGTCCGCATTGTAATGAAATATCTGAAGGTTAATGGGACCTCGATGACCGAGTTTTATTGTTTATCCCGGGTAATGTTGGTGTACATCCTCAGCAAAGGCCACCGGACGGGGTGGGGATGGGGTGCTATTGACTCGTGTAGCCCTTAAGGAGCAGAAGTAACGGTAGAGTGAATGCCTCGCGGCGCCAGAGACCCCGGTTCGATCCCGACTACGGATGCTTGCCCGTACGGAGTTTGTACGTTCTCCCCGTCACCTGCGTGGGTTTTTCCGAGATCTTCGGTTTCCTCCCACACTCCAAAGACGTATAGGTTTGTAGGTTAATTGGTGTGGTAATGCCCCTGTCCCACTTAGGAAACCTGAACGGAAACCTCTGGAGACTTTGCGCCCCACCCAAGGTTTCCGTGCGGTTCCCGGAGGTTTTTGTCCTCCGGCAACCACCTTCAACTAGCATCGCAACCGGCTTCGACTAAAAAATGACCCGATTTTTAAAACGATTTTACATTTATGCCCCTGTCCCACTTAGGAAACCTGAACGGAAACCACTTTCGACCATTAGGGAGACTGACAAAAACCTCCGGGAACCGCACGGAAACCGTGGGTGGGGCGCAAAGTCTCCAGAGGTTTCCGTTCAGGTTTCCTAAGTGGGACAGGGGCATAAATGTAAAAATTGTCCCGAGTGTGTGTGGGATAGCGTTAATGTGCGGGGTTCGCTGGTCGGTGTGGACTGGATGGACCGAAGGGCCTGTTTCCGTGCTGTATCTCCAAACTAAACTAAGTTAAACTGTAGATGCTGGTAAATACAAAAAAGACCAAAATGGAGTCCGATTAAAGATAGTCCAATGAGGTAGATGGGAGGTCAGGACCGCTCTCTAGTTGGTGACACCATGGTTGTGTTGGTAGGAACTGCAGACGCTGGTTTAAACCGAAGATAGACACAAAAAGTTGGAGTAACTCAGCGGGACAGGCAGCATCTCTGGAGAGAAGGAATGGGTGACTTATCAGGTCGAGACCCTTCTTCCGACTGGTTAGGGATCAGGGAAACGAGAGATATAGACGGTGATGTGGAGAGATAAAGAACAGTGAATGAAAGATATGCAAAAAGGTATCAATGATGAAGGAAACAGGCCATTGTTGGCGGTTTTGTTGGGTGAGAACGAGAAGCTGGTGTGACTTGGGTGAGGGAGGGATGGAGAGAGAGGGAATGCCAGGGCTACCTGAAGTGAGGCAAATCAATATTCATACCACTGAGCTGTAAGCGAAATATGTAGGAAAGAACTGCAGATGCTGGTTTAAATCGAAAGTAGAGACAAAATGCTGGAGTAACTCAGGACAGGCAGCATCTCTAGAGAGAAGGAAAATGCTGGCGAAACTCAGCGGGTGAGGCAGCGTCTATGGAGCGAAGGAATAGTTGATGAGGTTTCGGGTTGAAGGGATAGGTTTCAGGTCTGAAGAAGGGTCTCGACTGGAAACGTCACCTATTCCTTCGCTCCATAGATGCTGCCTCACCCGCTGAGTTTCTCCAGCATTTTTGTCTACCTTCGATTTTTCCAGCATCTGCAGTTCTTTCTTAAACACAAGGTATCCGATCTCTTTTCTGCCTCACCTGCTGAGTTTCTCCAGCATTTTTATCTACCCTGAATCTGGAGGTGTGCGTTTTCACACTTCTGTACCTCTTGCCCGAGAGGAGAAGGTGGGACTGGCCCTTGATTTGTGGAGCCTCAGCTCTGATGTCTTCTTGCCGTGACTGTAAAGGGCCTGTCCTACAAGCATGCAACTTTATGCGATGAACGCGATCAAACTAGAAGCGGGGGCCGCGCGGAGGTCGGGTGATCCCCTGTACAGGGCCGTTCCCACCAGCATGCGTCTGCATGCGGCAAGCGCGACCAAACCGGCAGCGAGGGCTGCGCGGAGGTCGGGTGAGTAGCACAAGGCAGCGCAAAGTGAGGCGAACTTTGAGCGAAGTCTAAGGTAAGTTCGCCAGGACAGAGAGGGGCACACAGAGAGGGGCACAGAGGCACACACACACAGAGGGCCATGGAGCCACACACAGAGAGGGTCATGGAGGCACCTACAGATGTTGGGACAGTGTGTAATGCGTTGAGGCGACTGCGAGCCGGCAAGCCGTTGCCGCGCGGAATTTTTGAACATAGTCAGTTTTTCGGAGCCCCGCGCAATGTCGGGACGAACTCCGCACAATTCCGCACGGCTCCGGCGATCGAAGTGGGACCGGCCCCGCGACGCCAGACGGCTCAAGCGACCATGTTAGCTCGCGCTAATCGCATAGAGTTGCATGCTTGTAGGACAGGCCCTTAAGACAACCTCGCGGGCAGGAGAAGGCCGGAGACGGAATGAGATACAGCAAGCCATGAGCGATAAACATCCTTCTTTATATAACACTTAATGCCACCCATTATTATTGTACATTTGCCCCTCGGGCTTTGTCAATCAATCACAACTCCACACGGGAGACGTTTCAGAAATCACAACCAATCGAGCTCCATTGAGCAGAGGTCCGTCTGAACCTGCTGTAGATGTGACGAACACTTAATGCTCCAAGTCAGTTTTTAATGTCATCCCTCCCTCCCCACTCCCACTCTGTATTGGAAGGTAAGCATTGGCGGGAAGGGTCTCGACCCGAAACGTCACCAATTCCTTCTCTCCGGAGATGCTGCCAGTCCGGCTAAGTTACTCCAGCGTTTTGTGTCTGTCGGGTTGGATGGTGAGCCGGACAACTCGACGATATAAACCGTAACCAAATGAGGAGAGTGCTTGACCTCCTGGTCTTCCATGTTGAGTCTTTGACAACGATGAGCCGAGAGTCCAAGGATCTGCTCATCATCTCCCCCCCTCTCTCCCTCTCTCTTATCAGAGTCACAATATCAACGGTGGGGGGGGGAAAGATCGCCAAGACCCCAACACAGAGTCTCCAATGCCAGGTGAACTTCCCAAGGGAGCGCTGGACCTCCCGAAGATGCTGCCTTTGGAGCCAGGATCTACGATGTCCTCTCAGGATGGGGCTTCTCTGAAAATAAGGGTCGAGGAACAAAACCAAGTCCTTCTGAGATCAAGGTCAACTAAAAAACAGCCACGAAGGAAAGCAGATCATCACCATATCGTCCGTGGTAGCCAAACCACCCACAGATAGTCCCCGCCCCCCGCACCTCAGTTCACACGGTGGGACAGGAAAATGGCGGAGGTCCAACCTCTTCTGATCAACTGCATTGGCCGAGTTTGGGGTTCGGTTTGTGGCCTTCTCCTGGTTGTGCCAAGCCCCACAGTGCTCTGGTAAAGTGTCAGTTGAGGGTTGAGGGGGATGGGGGTCGCAGGTCCAGGGATGAGGTGCCCACAAGACCACCTCCTCCTCCTTCCCGCCACAGGGACCTGTTTACCCAACGAGACCGTTTCCCCATGATGTGGCGGAGAGGGTCAGTCCCACAAAGTCGATCCTTCGTGCTTGAAGCATGGACGCAAAGAGATGAGGGACGTTCAATGGGATGGGTGGGGGGGAATTGGGGGAGGAATGGAAAGGGGTGGGTGGGCGGGGTTGAGGGTGAGGGGAAAGGGTGTCTGTCCACCAGCTGGCCATCCGCATGAGGGAAGGTTGAGGGACGGGGAGTTGAGGAAATGGGAGGTCCACCAGCCATCGTCATCATGAGGGAACGTTGAGGAACAGGGATGAAGAAATGGGAGTCCACCAGCTGCCCATCCTCATGAGGGTACGTTGAGGGACAGGGGGTTGAGGGGATTGGGAGACCACCAGCGTTCTCCTCGACAGGCCCACCGTCTCAGGCCGGCGACGTCAGGTGGTTGAAGGGCTTGAAGATGTTCCACGAGGACTTGGAGTCGTCGTTCTTCTTGGGCTTGAGGCAGTTCTGGGGCCACTTGTCCTTGGTGAGGAAGTAGAGGAGGGCGTTGAGCCAGGCGTTGAAGCTGGCCAGTGGGCGGGTGACCTTGTAGCAGATGGTGACCACCCTCTTGGTGGCGCAGGCCACGTTGGGCACGGCCTTGTTGATGAGGAAGATGGTCTTGGTGACGTGGAAGGGCAGGAAGCAGAGGGCGAAGAGCAGGGTGATGGTGAGGATGGTCTTGATGGACTTGCGCCGCTTCTCAAGGCCCGGCGCGGCTGACTTGAACTCCTGGTTGTTGATGGTCTTGAAGATGGTCTTGATCACGCAGGAGTAGCACCAGGCGATGATGGAGAAGGGCAGGAAGAAGCCGACGGAGTGGAGGATGATGCCGTAGGGGACGTAGTGGGGGTACTCGGTGTCCAGCGCGTCGTCCCAGCAGTTGGTGGCGTTGTGCGTGTCGGCGGTCTTGGCAAAGTGGAAGATGGGGCTGGTCAGGCCCAGGACCACCAGCCAGACCAGCACGCACACCAGCCGGGCGGTCTTCTTGGTCTCCATGGTGATGGTCCTCATGGGGTGGCAGATGCCCAGGTAGCGGTGGAAGCTGATGCAGGTGAGGAAGGAGATGCTGCAGTAGAGGTTGAAGTAGAAGAGGAATCGCACCAGGCGGCAGGTGAAGTCGCCAAAGACCCAGACGTCGTGCATGATGTAGCTGGCGATGAGGAAGGGCAGCGACAGGCCGTACATGAAGTCCGTCAGGGCCAGGTTGAACATGTAGATCAGCGAGCAGTTCCACTCCTTGCGCCGCTTCAGGATGCTGCAGAGGATGATGGAGTTGAGGGCCAGGCTGAGCACGCAGGTGTAGGTGTAGCACACGGGCAGGAAGACGTACTTGTACGACTCGTCGTTGTTGCAGGAGCCCGCGGGGCCCTCCCACCCCGGACCCGGGCCCGAGCCGTTCCCAGACGCCGCCCCAGAGCCGTTCTCCAACATCTTCTAGCGCCGACCGCCGGCGGCAAGCATCGCCCAGCAGGGGGCAGCGCGGCACGGCGGGTTAGGGGGGTCAACGGCACCTGTGGGTGGAGAGGGCAGAGGTCAGATGGGGGGTGGAAGTCAGAGGGCAGGGGTCAGGGAGGGCGGAGAGAGCAGAGGGGTCAGAGAGGTAGGTGGAGAGGTCGGGGGGGTAGAAAGGAGAGAGTAGGGTGGAGGTCAGAGGTCAGGGAGGGTGGAGAGAGCAGAGGTCGGAGAGGGTGGACCGGGCAGAGGTCAGAGAGGGTGGAGAGGGTCAGGGGTCAGGGAGGGTGGAGAGAGCAGAGGGGTCAGAGAGATAGGTAGAGAGGTCGGGGGGGTAAAAAGGAGAGAGTAGGGTGGAGGTCAGAGGTCAGGGTGGGTGGAGGGAGCAGAGGTCAGATAGGGTGGAGGGCGCAGAGGTCAGGGAGCAGAGAGGGTGGAAAGGTCAGAGGAGTCAGAGGGGTAGGGGGTCAGGGAGGGCGGAGAGGTAGGTGGAGAGGTCGGGGGGGGGTAAAAAGGAGAGAGTAGGGTGGAGGTCAGAGGTCAGGGAGGGTGGAGAGAGCAGAGGTCAGGGAGGGTGGACCGGGTAGAGGTCAGGGAGGGTGGAGAGGGCAGAGGTCAGGGAGCAGAGAGGGTGGAAAGGGGAGGGTGGAGAGGTCAGGAAGGGTGCAGAGGTCAGAGAGGGCAGAGGTCAGGGAGGATGGCGGTCAGGGAGGGTGGAGAGGGCAGAGGTCAGAGGGCAGATGGAGGGCGCAGAGGTCAGGGAGCAGAGAGGGTGGAAAGGTCAGAGGAGTCAGAGGGGTAGGTAGAGAGGTCGGGCGGGGGGGTAAAAAGGAGAGAGTAGAGAGGTCCAAGGGATAGAGAGGTCAGGTGTTCAAGAAGGAACTGCAGATGCTGGAAAATCGAAGGTAGGCAAAAAGTGCTGGAGGAACTCAGCGGGTGAGGCAGCATCTATGGAGCGAAGGAAATAGGCGACGTTTCGGGAGTAGAGGGGGTCGGAGGAGTGGAGGGGTCAAAGATCGGGGAGGATACGGAGGACAGAGATCAGAGAGGCAAGAGGTCAGGGGGCATTCCCATCATCTCCCCCCCAGGGTCACGGGGGTCAACATGAAGGCCGTAGGTCGGGCAGCCCGTGTGGCCTCGGTCACTAAAGCAAAGCGCTGGAAGAACTCAGTGGGTCGGGCAGCGTCTACGGAGGGAATGGACAGACGATAATTCAGATCAAGTGAAGGGGCAGTGTAGAGGGAGGGCCATGATTCTTTCTATCTCTCTCTCTCTCTCTCTCTCTCTCTCTCTCTCTCTCTCTCTCTCTCCTCTCTCTCTCCCTCTCTCCCCTCTGTCTCTTTTGCCCTATCATCCTCACTCCCCTACCTATTATTTCTCTCCCTCTCTCTCTCCCTCTCTCTGTGCCTCTGCCTCTCTTTCTCTCTCCCATTCCTCTCTCTCCCCCTCTCACTCTCTCTCTCTACCCCTCCCACTCTCTCTGTGTCTCTTTCTCTCTCTCCCTCCTCTGCCTCTGTCCCTCTCTCTCTCCCATTCCCCTTTCCCTCTCTCTCTCTCTCTCTCTTTCTCTCCCCGTCTCCCCTCTCTCCATCTTCTCCCCTCTCTCCATCCTCTCTCTCTGTCTCTCTCCCTCTCTCTTTCTCTCTCTCCCTCTCCCATCTCTCCCTCCTCTGTCTCTGTCCCTCTCTCTTTCTCCCATTCCCCTTTCTCTCTCACTCTCTCTCTCTCTCTCTCTTTCTCTCTCTATCTGTCTCTCTTTCTCTCTCTCCATCCTCTCTCTCTGTCTCTCTCTCTCTTCCATTCCCATTGCCCTCTCTCTCTAACTCTCTAACTCTCTCTCTCTCTCTCTCTCTCTCTCTTTCTCTCTCTATCTGTCTCTCTTTCTCTCTCTCCATCCTCTCTCTCTGTCTCTCTCTCTCTTCCATTCCCATTGCCCTCTCTCTCTAACTCTCTAACTCTCTAACTCTCTCTCTGTCTCTCTGCTCTCTCACCATT